>JAVGWX010000009.1:27158564-27851064 GCA_036924085.1 Ariolimax columbianus | reverse complement strand
TGCTTGGACTTCAGCCAAGTAGTTTGGACAGAATGTTCCAGTGGATGAACTAGGGGTTTCGTTTTCAGTATCTGTTTGCCAGAGTAAAAGGCAAGGTTGTAGCCGAGTGGTTGGTATATACATGACAATAGCTTCCAGTATGAGAGCAATGACTCCTTGCTTCAGAATGCACAAAAGTGCTAGCTTTGGTCTGAGTGGATAGCAAATGTAGAGACAAGAGACTTCAAGAGCTTGTCCTGGTTATGCTGAGGTTCATGGTAATGTTTGGTATGTTGGTTATTCCTATCAGCCAAAACTACAACAAAAAACAGTCATTCTAACAGACTCCATGAGCGCACTCCAAGCCGTCTCAATCTACAAACAAAATGACCCATATGAAATAAAATATAACATAGGATTGCTGTCCCAAAACACAGATCTAGTCCTACAGTGGATTCTGGCTCACTGTGGGATCCTTAGAAATGAGGAGGCAGATGAGCTCACAAAAGCCGGAAGTGGTGGCATACAGACTCGGGTCTGTCGGCAAAAACGCGCATCAAGAAATTCGTGAGTACAGAATGGAGAGACCAGAAAGAATAAAGGCCAGAAAATGACTGCATAGACAAACTTAGCAGAAATTGGTAGACAATGATCTAGACTTAGAACGGGACATTGCAGACTTAAGGCCCACCTCCACAGAATGGTTCTTAGAGACACCGCCATATGCATTTGCGGAGCATCCAATAAAACACCAGAGCCTATCCTGCAGAACTGCGCCACTTATACAGACCAAAGAGAAGCAGTCTTGCCCGGGGAAGTGACCATGCTCAAAAAGCTGTGGGGACCAGTGAAAACCTGAAACACACAGTCTCCTTCGAGAACTTCATCAAACTAGAAGCACAGCATCAAGTGATCAAAAAAAAGGAAGAAGAGATTTGTTGGTTGACTGGCTGGCAGACAGACTGGCTGGCTGGTTGGTTGATTGATTGTTTGGTTATTGATTTCCTGCCTTTTGGCACACTGTCACATAGTGGTATCTGAAAGTGTTTGTGAGCTACTGTTTAGTTCCATACAGAGTGTACCATATATCAGAGGAAGAAGCTCTTTTTTAACAACGTCAAGCGCCAGACACTCAAAAAGATGGTGTTTAACAGTTTCATAGCTATGTGTGCACAGTCAGCACTAGAGTATATTGTGGTTGAATTTTGTTTAAGTGACTATTAAAATGTATGTGTTAAGTACAAATCAGAAAATGGTGCTTTAATCTCTCTTTTCAGGAGGTTGATTTTGTCTTGATTTGAGATGGCCATATGTTTGTTGATCTCTCTTCTAGTATCACTTATTGCCCATCTATTCAGACAAGGCTCTTTGTTTACAATTTTCAATAGTTTCTGGACTGCTTGTAGGATTCTTCAAGTGCATTATTGTTCTTGACTTGATTCTTTCTGTCTGCCATGTCATTGGCATATGTTTCTGAGTGGCCAGGGATCAATTGCATAGCTTTCTGACTTCATGGGCTGATTTCCTCCACTCAAAGGTGGCAATAGCATGGACTGTATTTAGATATAGGTGATATTTGCTGGTAGACAAATGACTGTTTTTTTGGATATTGTCCCCGCAATTTGCAATGAGAGGTGATTCTAACCGCCCTGCCACATAGAAGTAGTAGACGTACAGATACAAAAGAGCTGAAAACGGAGCAAATGGCGGGAATAGGTGCAAAATACTGACGAACGTTGTAAAAGAAGAATAGACTCTAGAAGATGTCAATGAAGAACAGACCAAATAAAACTAAGACTTTATGAGATATGATATTATTATTGAGGTATGATTTTTTTAAATATATCAACCTATAGATTATATATTTTTTTACAACTAACAGGGAACTGTATATCAGGTGGCTTCAGCTGGCTTCCTTATTTCCTGCATACCAACACTCCATTGCACCATGGGACTATGACCAGAATGTTGTCTATATAGCAACAAACCTAAGCGTCTTTCATAAAACTCAAGTACTATCAGAAATCAACAGCAAGAAACTACAGCTGGAAGTGGAACAGGGCTCTCCCATTTTGAGGCCTGTTTGGTGGCTTGATCCAGATAATAGTTCTGTGCATGACTTGAGAGTAAGTGGAATGTTCCAGATAATAGTTCTGTGCATGACTTGAGAGTAAGTGGAATGTTCCAGATAATTGTTCTGTGCATGACTTGAGAGTAAGTGGAATGTTCCAGATAATTGTTCTGTGCATGACTTGAGAGTAAGTGGAATGTTCCAGATAATTGTTCTGTGCATGACTTGAGAGTAAGTGGAATGTTCCAGATAATTGTTCTGTGCATGACTTGAGAGTAAGTGGAATGTTCCAGATAATAGTTCTGTGCATGACTTGAGAGTAAGTGGAATGTTCCAGATAATAGTTCTGTGCATGACTTGAGAGTAATAGGAATGTTCCAGATAATAGTTCTGTGCATGACTTGAGAGTAAGTGGAATGTTCCAGATAATAGTTCTGTGCATGACTTGAGAGTAATAGGAATGTTCCAGATAATAGTTCTGTGCATGACTTGAGAGTAAGTGGAATATTCTTTATATGTTAACAACTGCCTTTTTTTTTGTTTTTCCAATATCCTTTGGAAGAAACAAAAAAGTGGATTATTGCATTCACGGATAGAAGTCACTATGATGCCAAAGTCAAAACTGGATACTAACTTCAAATGAAAAACGACACATCATAACAACTGAAATGAAATGACTGATAAAAAATATTAGGGATAACAATGAAAGACATGATCAGAAACGATGACTGCAGGAGACTGGTGAGAACAACAATAGTATTAGACTACATCAAAAGACAGCAACTAAAATGGTTTGGCTTTGTAACATGAATTCCACCACAAAGCACCACTCAACAAGCATTGCTATTTAGATACAACAGACTCACGGTTATAGGCTCACTACGAAAAAGGTGGCTTACAGAAATATCTGAGACGGTGAATGCCACTGTTCGTGGGGCACATAGTCGGGCTCGTTGTAAAAATCTCTTCATAACCTGATGCTGAAAGGCATAACAGGTTAAGTGAAAAGAAAGAAGAAGAAGTGGATAGCGATCATAGAGGCATCAAACTTTTAAGGCCCTTGTGTGGATTCACTGTTCGGAACTTCATCATCATCATGTGGCACGTCTTTTACATAACGGTGCTCTTATGACAGCCGATCTATAAGATTCTTTATCTTTGGCCAGCATTCTCACCTCTGTCACCATCATCCTCAGGACCTATTAAATGTCCTGTGCCCGTCTTCTGTCCGCCTTGGCTGCCGAATGTCACGGATTCAAAAATAAAGTTTAAAATTCCTACTGAAAGCCTTCAACTACCTGGCAACAACCATTAACAACATACCCATTTATATACTAGGATTCCAAGTATTATAAGCGCCCGTCATCTCCTTGGTCTTTCTCTGCCTTGCTTGTCAGGTACCATATCCTACAGTATAATTTTTCTGGACCATTTGTAGCGTTTGACGTTGCGTAAGTATTTTAGTTTCCTAGACGTTTTATTGTTTACTATCTAATTTTTATCTAAATCCAACTTCTTTAGGGTTTCTATGTTCTTTTACATTGCAATCCATGGTATTTTAAGACTTTCCTGTAGCATTTTAGCTGGAATATTCAACCATCTTCCATAGTGTTTCGATGGTTGTCCGGGGCAAAGTGGCAGTACAGTGAATGAGATGACAGCAATCACGAACTCACAGCTAATAAGGATTATAATATTCCCTTAGGCATCAGTGGCCTATTGCTTCAATTCACCACTACCATGGTCATGTGCTGGAGTTTGTTGCCAGACCTATACCTGAAGGGCAGTCTGCCAACAGTTTAAGCCATGAGATGTGACAGCTGACACCTCCTGCATCTCCAGTCGACAGGTGGGTGTTTCTTGGAGTGATTTGAGGAATGATTTGAGAAGGAGTCCTGATCCTGCTGGACAACATTTCTGAAGATGAAAAGATGGCGGGAGACCAGATTTTATATGACAAGACAGAGATTTGTCTGCATGGACGACCTCGGAATTGTGAACATGGTCGTGCCATCAAATTCCGAGAATGCGTTGCTGGCTGCACATATGAAAAGCATCAAGTCTAGATATGTCACGTTTAAACATTGTCCAGATATTAGAGCAATACAGGAGTTCATGGATCACATATGCCTGGTAGATATGTCATTTGGATGGCAGGGAAAACCTTCTGCTGCTCTACCCTCGACAAAGATCATTCATTGCGGAAATGACAAGCCTGATGCGCCATGACATGTATGAGACATTGTGGCCTCCTTCCCTGTAAAAGTACAGGTAGACTAAGAACTAAGATATGCTGATTGCTCTTGCTAAAAAGATCTCAGATTGCCACTTGAGGGCTGAAGTCTTTGCCTCAATTTACATACTCTCACTGAAAGTTGGCGTCCATATATGCACCGTTCTGCTCCGCAGCAATCCTACATCTCTCTCCAGCAATTTCTCACTACCAAAAAATAATTCATCATTCAGTAATTGTGATATTAACTATATACAAATGTGTCTGTTTCATTTATTTCAGATAAACGACGAATTCCTAATTGATATTAACTATATACAAATGTGTCTGTTTCATTTATTTCAGATAAACGACGAATTCCTAATTGATATTAACTATATACAAATGTGTCTGTTTCATTTATTTCAGATAAACGACGAATTCCTAATTGATATTAACTATATACAAATGTGTCTGTTTCATTTATTTCAGATAAACGACGAATTCCTAATTGATATTAACTATATACAAATGTGTCTGTTTCATTTATTTCAGATAAACGACGAATTCCTAATTGATATTAACTATATACAAATGTGTCTGTTTCATTTATTTCAGATAAACGACGAATTCCTAATTGATATTAACTATATACAAATGTGTCTGTTTCATTTATTTCAGATAAACGACGAATTCCTAATTGATATTAACTATATACAAATGTGTCTGTTTCATTTATTTCAGATAAACGACGAATTCCTAATTGGAAATGATTTGCTTGTTGCACCAGTACTCTGTGAAGGTGTCACTGAGCGATCAGTTTATGTACCACCTGGCATTTGGGAATATGTTGATCAGAAGACTATCATGTTAGGTCCTGATATTGTTTGGGTTTATAACATGACAATTGAACATATTATTGTCTTCCATAGACGATCTGGTGTTGTAAGAAATAGAAGAAAATCGGAGTTGTGATCTTCAAAATATTGACCAGAAATAAAAACTTAAAAAGACAATTGTATATAAGAATATGACCCTTCTCTGTTCAGTTCTTCTTCTTCTTCTTGCTCAAAGGCTTGCTACCAAGCCCTGAAAATGACTTTACAAGTAGCAGGATGTAGTCCTGAGAACAGAATGTGTTGTGAAACAGTTTACATCTTGACTACAAATTTTCATCTTTCGGTCCAACACATCTAACTTCAGCATTGCATTTTCGGGTACCGGCTTATCCTTCCCTTTTCAATTCCTTCTTTTTAGCCAGTCTGCCTTTTTTGCAGCCTATTATCAAGGATCACCACTTGGAGGCGTAGAAGGATCTTGGCAGATCTGGGTCGTTGGCCTTGATGCTAGCAGTCAGCTTTGGCTCGTTGACCACTACAGCTCATGCACTGTTTAGCATCTTGATCACTCTTCATGTAGGAAAAGACTACTCAGTAATATTGTGTACAAGGCTGACAACTTTGTCATCATGTTAAACAAATTGCTTCATAAACTGATATTGTTTGAATATACAAAGTGACATTTGATCATATTATCATATTCCAAGGAAGATGTTGATGAAAATTTGAGTTGTGATCTAGAAAGTGTGGTCTGAAAAGCAATCATTAAAGAAAATTGTATACATGAATATTAACAGATGAGAGCAAACAAATATTATATCTAGAAAATGGTAACGGACAACCATCTACGGTATATAGTAGGTTTACACCAGAACATTAACAGATGAGGGCATGCCCAATTATATTTAGAAAATGATAACGGAAAACAATCTATGGTAGAAAGAAGGTTTATACAAGAACATTAACAGATAAGTAAATATTCTCTCATTCACTCACTTTTTTGATCCTGTGTGAAGCATATGCCACAGCTGTTGCTAGCCCATTTTAAAGGAGGTCTGTTTCCAATCATTTGCAACCATTCACATTTTCACTCCAATGGGAAGAATAAGTTTTAACTGCAGCTGGTTCATTTACTGAAAGCCTGTTATCCTAGCTTCTGCAGTAGCTGTTTATAATGGCAGTATTTTAAATACGTGAGGATGTTGCCAGTCACAAGCACAACCTACTTAGTCTTCTTTTGTGACGTGCTTGGAATGTTGCAGTTCTATAGAAAATAGGAACTGAAAAACATCTATGGTAGAAGGAAAGTTTACACATGTACATTGCATGACAAACCCATATTCTACTTCTTTCTTTCTTTCTTTCTTTCTCTTTGTTCTGCTTGTGCCTTTCAGTGTTATGTTATGATGAGGTTTCTTCACCACGTCCTAGTATGTGCTTCGTACACAGAGAGATTTACTGCTTCTGTTATCCCAACTTCTACAGTAGCTGTTCATAATGACACTGTGTGTATACGGGAGGATGTTGCCAGTCCCAAGCACAACCCTTTTTAGTTGTGGCAGTTGTTCTATAGAAAATGGAAACTAAAAAATTTATACTGTAGAAAGAAGGTTTACACATGTGCATTAACAGAAGAGAGCCTACCTGTATTAGATCTAGATAATGAATGTTGAAAGGAATTTTTACAGATAATATTAACAGGGAAGAATCAATTTTTTCTTCTTCTGTGCTTATCTTGAAAAGTACGTTGTGTTGTAGTTTACATTGAGACTATGATTTCTGTACCCTTTGGCCTGGCACATCTGATTTCCGAAGCCTTTTTTGGGTGCAAAGTTTGCCTTCTCATTGCAATCCCTATTCTGTTAGCCAGACTTCACTAGTACAGGTTGTTTCTAGGGTTATTGCTTGGAGGCAGACTAGGGTTTAGTCAGCTCTGATGTGACGACCCTGATGCAAGCAGTCAGCTACAAGTCACTGACTGCTGTCAGCTCATTCCTGGTGCTGCATCTATAGCCCAAGAATCTATTTAAATATTTTCAGAAGTTTAAAAGACCATTTTATATTTTGAATACATGCAGTGCTCCACATATACATGTAAAATTTGTTTGTGCTCGTAAAAACTAATCAAACCAAAGAAAATGTTAGTTCTCCACTACACTTTGCATTACCTTACGGCATGTCTGTAAATCTTTTATCTCAGTCACAATTAATTTTACAACTATGACAAAGAGAGACTTTAAGAACCTCAGGCAAAATAGCTTTCTATCCATCTTATTGCTTATATTTACACCTATGGCAGAGTCATGTGTAGAATTAGAAAGTACTGCAACAAATATGCTAAAAAGCATTGGAGCCAGCATACAGCCATGTTTGACTTGGTCTATGACCAGGAAGGCTTCAAACAATTCTTCATCATTCAATACACTATGGGTAACTGTGATGAGCTTGTCGGAACAGCTGAATTTCACCAGAGTTCCTTCCTTTTGACAGTGTCAAAGGACTTGGTCATGTCAAGAAAAATTGCGTACGAGTCATTATGGTGTTCCTTGTATTTCTCCTGGATTTGATTATCTGGCATATATCATGCTGGCCTTCCTGCAATCAGCTCAGAAACCACACTGACCTTGAGAGTAGCTGCTGCTCAAGTTGGTTTGTCAAGTGTTTGAGCAAATCTCAAGTCTGAATTTTTCTAGCAATTGTCAGGAGAGTTGGTTTTCACAAGATTGGCAATTGCTCTTCTACATGTAAACAATTGTTGCATCTTTCAATTCATGAGGTAAATATTCTTTATTCTAAATTGAGCAAAATACAGCAGATTAGTTTGCGGAGCAGCATGGTTTGTAAACTAGCATTTTACCCAGGGACTTTGACACTGCACATTAGACCTAGATTCTGGAGAACATGCTCGTGTCAAACAGTATCCTTCACCTGTCATGACATCAGAATGTTAAATTAGCAAAACACAAACTGCAGCAGTTAGAAACCAAATGTAGATTACTCATAGAGGGGTACCTGTGAGAACAGATGTGTGTGAATAAATAGTGAACTATACGAACCGTCAACATTCATACCCTTTGTCCTCTGCTGAAAAAAACTGAGTCCTTATAAGTCTGCTTATGATATCAGTTCTACTTAACATAACATTCCTATCACTAAATAAAACATGTTTATCTTGTAAACAGACATTTTAATATGTATTTTAATGAATTTGACCAAAGGACAAGAATTGTCAATAAACTTGATATCATGATGTTATTTTTAAAGGAAGGTTGCCCAAGGAAAAAGTTTGTTTCTTTATTTAAACATTTTAAGTTTATGTTTTTGTGGAGTTGTCTTGACCACAAGTGTTGGTCTTGAGCTGGATAATTCAATGTTTTAAATAATCCATCAGATGTGGGCCTTTATCTTTGAACTGAACAATGTAATGTTTACTTTTTAATGAAAAAATATTTGTAAAAATTGTGTATTATAGGGAAGCCTACATTTTATTATTTTTCCTTTCCAGTAATTAATGATAAGAAATAGTTTTTTTCTTTGAGACAACATTTTAAAATCTTAACTTAAACTTATCGTCTTTACACTGGTTCAAAAGACTGCAGAGTCTGTATACAACCAGTTTCTTGGAGGGTGGTTAACCAATGGGCAAGTCTATCTTAATAGACTCAAACACTAGAGCAAAGTAGACACAGCCTGTTAGGTGCATCTATGCTGCTCTTAACAAACCACCTAACCATGGTTAATGTCATCACATGTCACACAGTTAGTCACCTCTTATGACATGCTCTCTTAGGGTCAGTGGTGCTATTCTTGTCTTTGTCATACACAAATATACACCACTTATTAAAATTAACAAATGAAATGGTTTGTTATTGAATCTGACATTTTAAAGTTTATCTGTGTGAACTAATCAAAAGAAATTATTTATTATAAACCTGACATTTTAATGTCCATCTTCATAAACTGATGAATTTAATATATGGTTGGACCTGATATTTCACAATTTGACTTTATGAACTGATAAAAAAAACTTTAAATTTTAATTATTGAACACTACATCCTGATTATGGTACTTGGGACCAAGATCAAACAAGTGCAGGAGTTCAAGTACTTGGTCAGTGTTTTCACACAGGTTTAGATAGGGAGATTCAGATCAGGTGCCAAAAGGAAATGTCATTCCATACCAGTTGTCACCATTATTGAAACACTCTAACATAAACATGTCCATAAAAAGAATGCTAATCAACAGTATATTCATGCCAACTCTCTGTAACCAGCGCCAAACGTGGACTTTAACAAAAACTCTAAAGAGAAAGATCATTAAATTTGAGATGAGAAGATGAGAGGCCTCCTGAAAACAATTAACGTAACTAGGAGAGACAGAATGCACAATGAAGATGTGAGAAGAATAGTTGAAGCCAGACCCTGCTCTGAATATTTGATGAAGCGAGAATCAATTGGTTTGGTCACCTAATGAAAATGCAGCCTGACCAACTACCCCTGTGCGCCTATAACGCATGGGTTGACGACCACTTGAGCGACACGTCTGGCCCTGGATAGAAAACTACGGCTCCCCACGACGCCTCACGGCACAAGTGGATAAGACAAGACATCCTGATTAACTCCATGAACTAATTTTGTGTATAAAGTTTTTATTGCAGCCAGCATTTTGATGTTTATTTTTATAATTTGAATCAAAAGAAATGTTTTTTGCTTGTAAATGAACATATAATGCTCTGAAATGTTTACAAGACAGATGGCCGACGAGGTAGCTGATCACTGCAGCATGACACATGATGATGATGAATTATATTAAGTTATGTGTGTGTACTTATACTGTTTTGCCCTGCACTAAGTCCGTAACATGTATGATTAAATAAAATAAGGATCCCATTTATTGATAAAATAATTGTCTCTAGATACATGTCTGCCCAGGAATGATATGTGGTGCACAGTTAAATAATAGTTAAATAATAAATAATGATTAAACTCAACCTTAATCAACTTTTAAACATTTTTTTCATGTTTTTTTCCCAATAATAGCTAGTGTAATGTTTGCCAACACACATCAGAAAGTAGTTGTTAATATCATCAGAATCTGTGTAAAAATGTCATGTAGCTATTATTAGTGTATCTTATTATTTTAATTTCAATTAATCTGATTAAATTATTGTTTTGATATGGAAGTACTGCATTTAGATTGATCTGTATGGATTATAGCACTGGCATAAAGGTACTGCATTTTGATTGATTTGTATGGATTGTTGCACTAATATTAAAGTATGCAGTATGATTAATCTATTTTGTTTTATTGCTCTGATATCGAAATACAGCATTAAAATTGATCTGATTGGATTAATGTCACATCTGAAAGTACTACATTCAGATGAATCTGATTGGATTATTAGTCTATTATTGAAGTACTGCATTGCATGTCGTGGACTGACCAGATCATTGATCAATGATTGGCAAAGTGGTTAGTGACAATCGCACCTAATAGTATCTTTAAAGACAGCAGCAAACTCTCCATTTCACCTGGCCTGCAGCCATCCTATATCTAGTGCCCTAGATTTGGCTTGGCTTGGCTTGGCTTTGTTCGTTCTCAATCTCCTGCTACCAATCCCTGACACGGGCTTAAGTAGCAGAATGTAGACCAGAGAACGGAATGCTTTGTGTCGTAGTTTACAGCTTGATTGCGATATTTGCACCTATCGGTCCAACACATCCCACTTCAGCAAGCATTTTTTTAGTGTCGGGTTAGCATTCTCTCTTCGATCTATTCTCCTTAGCCAGTCTGATCTGTTGCAGCCTGTTATCCAGGTTCACAGCGTGAAGGTGTAGGAGGGTCTTGGCAGCTTTGGTTCGCTGGCTCTGACGCTAGCAGTCAGCTATGGATCGCTGACAGCTGCAGCTCATACTCTGCTCAGCATCTTGATCCCTTTTTCCCAAGATTTGATTCATGATCTTTATTTTCACTTCTATGGTTTTTCACAAAGTTGTCTTGGATCAGCCTTTCTTGTTTTCTCTCTGAAATCTTCATGGGGGATACAACCAGGGTTTGTTCTTAGGACTTTCTTCTTTTGTCTTACTGCCCTTGCCTTGTTCAGAGAGGCAGAATGCATAGATTTCTTGTTATAGCCAAGTGGGTGGCTTGTGCTGCAGTTAGGTATAATTTCACGAGTGTGTCAAAGACACCCTTGATGCTTTGAGTTCGGCCCCATGCACATGGACCGGAGACGTGCATGTGATATACTCTCGCTGCAGGCTGGTCATAATGCATTCTGACTAAATGACCAAACAACTTGATTTTTTTAACATCAATGTAGGTAATAATTGGGTTAGTCTCCACTATCTGCCCCAGTGTCGTAGTGTGGTTTCGAACATGAATTGTCTTTCCAGCTGCACTGCTCACACAGCACATCTCACAGCTCTGGATCTTACTCTTGTTGGTTGCTAGTAGGAACCAAGATTGACATTGGTAACACAATGCAAGAATAAACAATGTATTTATCAGCCTTGATTTAGTTAAAAGAAGTACTCTAGGGTGTTTCAAAATTGGTGCATTTTGATATTGAAAACTATTTGTCTTCGGAATTATATGTGCAATCTCTCGGTCCACTCTGCCATCATCAGCGAACATACTACAGAGGTATTTTTCTTCTTCTTCTTCATCGTACGCTGTTTACAGCGATATTTACGTTGCACTGTTTTATTTTGTTAAGCCTGTGGCTCAGTGCATCCGATTTCAACAGGCGTTTCTGTAGGGTTGCCCTCCTTAGCCTTTGGCTGTCCCCAGCCTAACTGCAAGGAAGCAGTTGTTTTTGGTCAGAGTTGTCTCTCTTAGGAAGTTGTCTTGCAGGACTATCGAGTCTTCCCTACTCGTGTCTATAGGGTTTGGCAATGATATGATGGACTATGTACTAGTTTGTACTATCCCGGAAGAGAGGCAGTCCAGTGTGACTTTGTCCCAGGATCATCACGTCCTGCCAGAAACGTAGCATATGCATGTGAGTGAGGTATCTCTTTGCTCCCTTTATTTTCTCGGCTCATCTGCAGTGATGGTACGCCTAGCATTCCCCGCCACCCGGGTGGTTGTCACAATAGGGCAGGAGGTGCAATGTCCGCTGGACTGCATCTCTTCTGCGTCCATTGGGATGACTGATAGCAGACAGAGGCAAAGAGCGAGGAAGGAGTGCATTTTACCAGGTGCATTTCTGCGGCTCGATCGGGCCGGGCTGAGACGCAAGCCCCAGCCATGTCGTAGCCTCCCATCACAGCGGTGCTGAGATTTAGGGCGGGATTCTGGCTTAGAGGCGTTCGACCGTAGTCCCTCAGATGGTAGCTTATCAGCCAAGCACATGGACCAAATGTCAGCGACCCTATAGAGGTATTTGAACTCCCTTACTTTCTTTAGACTGTTGTAACTGCTGTGGAAACTTCTCTGCACATTTTCATGCAATGTCAACATGGTCTCTGTCTTGTCTGTATTGATCTTCATGTCATAGTCTCTGTCTTGTCTGTGTTGATCTTCATGTCATGGTCTCTGTCTTGTCTGTGTTGATCTTCATGTCATGGTCTCTGTCTTGTCTGTGTTGATCTTCATGTCATGGTCTCTGTCTTGTCTGTGTTGATCTTCATGTCATGGTCTCTGTCTTGTCTGTGTTGATCTTCATGTCATAATCATTACAAAGGAAATAGAGATAGTTCAGGTGGTGTAGGTCTTCTCCATTTTGATAAAAGATGACCTGATCATCAGCAAACAACAGTTCAGTTAGGAACACCTAATGGTGGTTATCCAACTGTGCAATTTTATTCATATAAATTATGAAAAAAAGTGGAGAAAGAACACACCCCAGATGTATACCACTCAGAACTGGAAACCAAATTGTGATACCTGTATTTGTCCATACTGCACCTTCACTTAAAATACAAGGCACAAACCTTAGGACTAGCCTGTCCAATTCCAGCTTTGACCAGTTTTAATGATATTAATATCTTCTTGGTTGCTCTGGGAATGCAGTTCATAGTTGGTGCTGGTGTTTGGTGAGAATAATATATGAATTTTTCTTAGGTAAGTTTATTGGAAAGATATGTGGAGGAACATTTAACTATTTTAATATTGTATGATTTTTTTTCAGATGAATCCGTAAGGATTTTTTTATTACCTTTTCTTTTTTATTGTTTATGTGCTTGTTCCCTAAGTTAAAGTGTGTTGTACTGTGTTTTGTGCCGTACAACTGAGTACATCTGACTTCAGTACACATTTTTTATGAATTATCTTTCCGTATGGTTACAGCCTTGGTGGTTCATTAATCCAAAGGCTTGCAAGTTTGGCATGTGAGACATGCCAATAACCACAAGACTATGGTGTCAACCTCAACACCCCCCGTCCCCCCACCCAATAGTAAGATTATTTAACTGATAAGATAATGTGATTATTTCAAAGCATTGCACTTCCTGTCCTATACTGATTACGACACAAGTCTAATTTAATCAATATGGTTTTTAAAAAATATATTTGTGTTTTTATTATAATTATTTTTTAAATGACTGCCCATGATTCAATGGGAAAACATAGTCACTTGATATTGTTCTACATACATTAAAAACTTTTGCACAGTCCACCACACCTTCGAGGGAACATTGCAAATAAGTAATTGACCTGCCAGAGTTGTGATTCTTGAATAATTGATTTCAGGCGCATCAACAGTTTGAGAACTGTTGTCCGAAAGGAAAATTAAGTTGACTCTATTTTGTTTAAAAGATAAATGCATTTTTAGAGAAGATGATGGTACGACTATAAATGATGAGAAAAATAATCAATGCATAAAACTAGAATGTTTACAACTGCTACAGATTTGAAGCTTACAAATATTTACAGTATTACCCAAGTGGTCTGCCGGGGTCTTTGTGTATGACAAGGACAAGAATAGCACCACTACTTCACAGAGAGCATGTCGTAAGAGGCGACTAACTGTGTGACATGGCATAACACCAGCCATGGTTGACTGGTTTGTTTAGAGCAGCATAGATGGCGCCTAACAGGGTGCAGGTCTATTTTTCTCTAGTGTTTGAGTCTATTAAGATGAACTTGCACATCGGTTAACCACCTAACTCAGCTGAGCATTAAGCTGCTCAAGCCTAGCCCGCTAAGCAGGAAATCCTTCTCCCAGCTATATCTAGCTCATACCAGAGCTGGGACCTGCACAGGGGCATCTGCCCCTGTAGAAGTACAAGTCGACTATGAACTAAGGGGAACTAATACCCAAGATTTTGTTAACCTCTCATAAATATATCTGGTATTCAAAGAATTTTTGTGTGTATATTCGGACATATGTACAAGAATTGACTGATAGTCTTAAAGTTATCATCATCATCTTTCTAAAGGACGTACAAATGATGTGTCTATTCAGCATTTGCCAGCTTGAATTAAGAAAAATATCACTAAACAACAGCTTGGGACAATAATATACAAAATAAGTCAATCGTTTGGATTAGACATAAATATCAAGAAAACAAGGTCTATGATAATTGGGACAAGTGACAAGAAACCATGTACGCGGATAAAAATAAAAGATCAACTACTTGAATAGGTACAGAGTTTGTCCTATGTAAGTCGTATAATAATGGAGGAAGAAAGCTGTGAAAAAAAAATCACAAAGAAAATAGGTATGGCCAAGATGGGATTTGATAACATGCAACACATACAGAAATCCAAACAAATAAATCACAATTTGAAAATTAGAATTTTCAGGTATTATGAGTACTCGTCACTGCTTTATGACGCAACAACATGGACAATGAATAACAAGTTGGAAAAGAGTATTGAAACCTTCAAAATGTGGGTATATAGAAGATTGGGTTGCATTTCTTGGAAAGAGAAGAAAACAAATTTGGAGTTATAGAAAAAGTTGGGGATAAAAAGAGAATTAATGACTGAAATCAGGGTTAGGCAGTTATGTTATTTTGGTCATATAACAAGACATACCTCCTTGTTGAAGACCAACTAGAGGGTAGGGTGGAAGGTAGTTGTTCAAGAGGCAAACACCGCTTTAAGTGGGGATTTTTGTTGTTGTTGTTGTTGTTGCGTTCGCCTTATTTTTCTAATCCCCAAGGTGGTGTCGTTGCACTGTGTTTTAATTTTGCGCCTGTCGGCCCAGTGCATCCAACTTCAGCATGCATTTTATGTAAGGGTCTGCTTCCTCCTGCATTTTCTAAGGGTTTGCTTCCCTGGGGTAACGGCCGGTGCTGTGATGGGGATCGAAACCAGCACCTTCGGATTGTGAGCCGTGCCACTTAACCACTAGGCCACGCCATCCCCAAGTGGGGGGGATAACATCAGGAGATGGACTGGAAAAATCCTCTCCGATTGCACCATAACGGCAAGTATACTGGAGATCCATTGCAGCTAACCTTCAATGCGGAGATGGCACTTGAACTGAAATGAAAACAACAGATTAAGACTTATTGCGTGTATCTAAGATTAAACTAAGTTACCTTTATCTGGTTTCATCTGCTGAATATAAAAATAGCCGTTAAAACACCAGATAAGCTCTAGTTTTTTTTATATTTATATTTAAAAGTTTTTGTATGTGCATACTATATGATAATTCTCAAAGAGGAAATCATTCAGAGTGACGCCAAATTGCCTGGCACTTGCAATGAGTTTCTGGAGCATCTCTCACCAGGATTCAACAATAGTCAGCTGGAAATGACGTATTCAATTGCTTTTGGTGCCTTTTTCTGGAGGTAGAAATATCTTGTTGAAACCATTCCCTCTTCTCTTTAATAACAGCGCCGCAGTTAGCCGGAAAGAACTACAGATGAGAATGCAGAAAGTGCCATGTTAATAACAAGTTACACTCTGGTCTCTCGTAGCTCTCCAAGAGCATTTCTAGAAACTTCTAATAGATGTCAGGCTGAATGTCTCCGAAGCTTACCAGGCATATAACAGTATGTACAGACGCGGAGTCCTTATCATAGAGGAAATATAAACATGCTGGTAAGAATACAAAAAATAGTGACAAAGCTGATCGTGGAATTCCAGAATTCCAGTTATGAGGAAAGACTCAGAAAAACCGACCTTAAGTGTCTAGAAGAAAGAAGAATTCACGGTGACTTAATACAGGTTTATAAGATGATCAGAGGAATGGATAAATTAGACTATAACAAGTAAAAATAGAGCCACCTACAAGAACAAGAGGGCATGGCTACAAATTAACTAAGGAGAGGTCCAGATTAAATTTTAGGAAATTATTTTTTAGTCAGAAAGTGGTGAATGCTTGGAATGCATGCCACGGGAGGAAGTGGAGGCAGGGACAATAAATGCATTTAAGAATAAATTGGATGCGCATAGCTTTTGGAGCAAGGTAATGTAAATGAAACTGGTTGTATACAGACTCTGCAGAGTCTTCTAGACCAGTATAAAGACGTTAAGTTAAGTTAAATTAAGTAGCACCAGTCAACCAAGTTTACAAATTTAAACCCGACTCTGTCAGAGTGGAAACGAGACATTTGACCCAAAAAACAGGAAGAAATTGATTTTGCAGATGATATGTGTATGCTATCACAAAAACAGCACAACATTCAATGAAAGATAAACATGTACATTTGAAGCAGTATATGGCAGGGATGCAAAATAAGATTTTTTTTAAATTGAGAAAATTATAAAGAGTTTAGGTAGGTAGGTAGGCAGGTAGTTTAGACGACAAAGGTCCATTGCACAAACTGTCCGTGAACATAATGAGTAGATGAGTTCCAAGCTGATGGTTAGATAATTGAAGAATTTCTAAGTTTGACCTACTTCGGAAGTAGAATTTCTAAGTTTGACCTACTTGGGAAGTAGCATTAACGAAGATACAGGAACAAACCAAGGATTAACGAAGCTAGATTTGCTTTCGATGCTCTTCAACCATTCATCGCTCTCCATGGAAAATACGATTGAGTTGTTCAGCACAAAAGTCAATCCTCCTTTATGGTTGGGAAACATCTCATGCAATGAAGAGTATTCTATCTAGACTACAAACTTCACCAACAGACATCTTTCTCACACACTTCCCATTAGATGGTCTGAGATAATCGCAAACAAACAGGTGTGGCACAAAAAAATGACAAAAACCAGGCAGCCGGAGATTGTGATGAGAAATTGGAGATGAATATGACATGTCCTCATAAAATATTACAAGACATATGCTAGATTAGAGCCCACAGGGAAAGAGACGAATGCATAGGTCAAGGACGACCTGGATAAGAATAATGACATAGGCGGCCAGAGCCGATAGTATGTGAGCAAACTTAAGAAGACAACTCATGATATGAACAAATGAAGAGCATTGTACCCGTTAGTTTAAGGAGAATCCGATGGATGAATGCTGCTGGACCATTTGACATAATCTAGTCAAATGATGAATGCATGTATGTATGTATGTATGCATGTCTCTGACTTCTGGGGGGAAAAAATTGTTTGTATATAAAGAATAAATATGATTTGTATATTTGCAAATGGGTGGTTTGTGGTACAAATAGTATTATATTGTTTTCTTTTCTTATGTTATGTTGTTATGTTATGTAGAAACAAAATCATTGCACAGCATGCCCTGTATTTTTTGGTGTATGGAGAGAAGCTTTACGCTAACCTGTATACTGCCGGAAAAACTGTATGGCAGTGTTGGAAGCCTTGAGCTGACTGTTGTCTTTGTTAGAGTCACCATTGTGGATATCTTAACTTAACTTAACATCTTTATACTGGCTTCGAATACTCTGCAGAGTCTGTATACAGCCAGACTCATTTACATTTCCTTGCTCTAAAAGCTGTGAGCATCCAATCTATTCTTAAATGTATTAACTGTCCCTGCCTCCACTACTTCATGTGGCAATGCATTCCAAACATTCACCACTCTCTGACTAAAAAATGTTTTCTAATATGTGATCTGGACCTTTCTTTAGTAAATTTGAAGCTATGCCTACTTGTCCTTGTAGGTGGTTGTCTTTTGAAAAACTTGTTATAGTCTAATTTATCCTTTCCTTTGATTATCTAATAAACCTGGATTAACTCACCTCGAATTCTTCTCTTTCGTGGACACTGTAGGCCTGTTTTTCTTTTAGCAACCAAGGAAGAAGAAGAATAATACTGAACTACTGACATATCCATAGACGCCCATTCTGTTTGTTTGTTTTTTAATTGAAAAAAAACTGACGTTCATGACCATGATGGTTTCTATACCCCAATGGTTGTACACACTCCGCTCAGATCTTTCATACTGCAGCAAGTGCAACTGTGATACTCTCAATGTTTAGTCCACGCGATACGGGCCAGTCACGCAAACAGATCACGATACTTACTTACTTTCCGTGTCCAAACACCATGTCACACATCATCCGTCCAGTATCCAGTAACTTGAACTGCCTTGTCGTTCGCCTCCATCATGTCGTTCATGTTACAGGTTTCCGGGAGGTTGAGACAGATCATCAGATGATCTTGGTCCTGAACTGCGCCGCATTCACATGTGTCGACATCTGAGTATCCCCATTTCTTCAAGTTCGCTCTGCATCTTGAGACACGAGTTCGAAGTCTGTTGATTGCCTTCCATACAGCGTAGGGCAGGTGGTGTCCAGGCGCAGCCTCTTCCTTTGATCCTGCTTTGTTTCGCGCCACCTCTCGATGCGTCGACCTTCCGGGCTTGTCTGTATCACGATGAATTAGGTTGGGAATGATATTATGGACAAATGTTTTAGGGGGGGGGGGGGGGGGTTGGGAATGATATTATGAATAAATTTTATAGGGCAGGTGGCGGGTTGGGAATGATATTATGAACAAATGTTATAGGGGGGAGGGGGGGGAATGATATTATGAACAAATGTTATAGGGGGAGGGGGGGGGTTGGGAATGATATTATGAACAAATGTTATGGGGGGAGGGGAAAGATATTATGAACAAATGTTATAGGAAGGGGGGGGGGGGGGTTGGAATGATATTATGAACAAATGTTAAGGGGGGTTGGGGGGATGGTAATGATATTATGAACAAATGTTATTGGGGGGGGGGGGGATTTGGGAATGATATTATGAACAAATGTTATCGGGGGGGGGGGGGGGGGTTGCAAATGATATTATGAACAAATGTTATAGGGAGGGGGCGGGGGGTTGGGAATGATATTATGAACAAATGTTATGGGGGGGGGGTGAAGGTTGAGAGCCACTGTTGTTAGGGTTACTTGTACTGAAATGTTGGCTCATGTCTCTGCTAGGGAGGTGTCTTGGCTTTGCTCATGTCCCGAGACGTTCTGAAGAATGTAGACATGTTACCTCTTGGCTGTAATGCAATGCAAGGCTTGTCTGTAGGCTTATTATGAATTAAGTCATATGGTTGATCCTTACCTTGTTGACCAGGCTGCTGTAACTGAGCATGTGTGTACCTTCACGGCATATGCGTTTTGACCAGCGAGTTGCAGCTTCCTCTTTTGCGGCGTTCGTCCTTAAACAGCCGAGACGTTGTGTTGTAGTTTACAGCGGGGTTGCGATATCTGCACGTTCTTAGCCCGACACATCCTATTTCAGTTGGCTTTTTTGAGACGGGATTTGTCTTCCCTCATCGAAAATTATCCCTTGACCATACTACACTAGTGACTAATATAGGCTCTTTCCGTGACGGCCACGTGTAAGCGGACATAGGGTCATAGTCATCTATGTTTCGAAGATGCTGAGCCTGGATAACAGGCTGCAGCAGAGCAGACTGGATAAGGAGAAGAAGTCGAAGAGGGAATGTTAACCCGGTACTCAAAAAATGTTTGCTGAAGTCGGATGTGTTGGACCGAAAGGTGCAAATATCGCAGTCAAGCTGTAAACTACGACACAACGCATTCCGTTCTCTTGACTACATTCTGCTACTTAGGCCCCTGTCAGGGTTTGGTAGCGGGAGATTGAGAACGAACAAAGCCAAGCCAAGCCATCTATGTTTCGTTGACCCTGATGCAAGCAGCCATGGGTTGCTGGCTGCTGTCAGATCATGCATTGCTCCATCTTTGCCCCGTGTGCTCCATCTTTGCCCCGTGTGCTCCAATTTTGCCCTGTGTGCTCCATCTTTGCTTCGTGGGCTCCATCTTTGCCCCGTGTACTCCATCTTTGCCCCGTGTGCTCCATCTTTGCCCCGTGGGCTCCATATTTGCCCCGTGTGCTCCAATTTTGCCCTGTGTGCTCCATCTTTGCTTCGTGGGCTCCATCTTTGCCCCGTGTACTCCATCTTTGCCCCGTGTGCTCCATCTTTGCCCCGTGTGCTCCCTATTTGCCCCGTGTGCTCCAATTTTGCCCTGTGTGCTCCATCTTTGCCCCGTGTGCTCCATATTTGCCCCGTGTGCTCCAATTTTGCCCTGTGTGCTCCATCTTTGCTTCGTGGGCTCCATCTTTGCCCCGTGTACTCCATCTTTGCCCCGTGTGCTCCATCTTTGCCCCGTGTGCTCCATATTTGCCCCGTGTGCTCCAATTTTGCCCTGTGTGCTCCATCTTTGCCCCGTGTGCTCCATATTTGCCCCGTGTGCTCCAATTTTGCCCTGTGTGCTCCATCTTTGCTTTGTGGGCTCCATCTTTGCCCCGTGTGCTCCAATTTTTCCCCGTGTGCTCCATCTTTGCCCCGTGTGCTCCATCTTTGCCCCGTGTGCTCCAATTTTTCCCCGTGTGCTCCAATTTTGCCCTGTGTGCTCCATCTTTGCCCCGTGTGCTCCATCTTTGCGCCGTGTCACTAACGATTTGGGCGACAAACTCCCCCCCCCCCCTTTTCACATCCCTCCACCGCGCGCGCTCATCCCACATCATGACATATTCTTGTGTAGAAAAAGCATTTCGTGCATTGTTTCATGTAGGCTTATATTGGAAGCTTTCATACTAACTATTAAACTGCGTTATACTTCTTCTCCTTCGTTCGTTCTCAAACTCTCGCTACTAAACCCTGAAAAAGGCTTTGCAAGTGGGACTATGTTGTCCAGAGAACGGAATGCGATGTGTAGTACTAGTAGTAGTCTTTAGCTTGACTTCAATATTTGCACCTTTCGGTCCTTCTTCTTCTTCTGCGTACACAGTCAGACAGTAACCATTATTTTTTCGAAAAAAGCGGCGGTCATCCTGAGGCTCTCGCCACTGCCATAGAGCTTGTCTTGCAGTTCCACTGGTAATGGCCACATCTGCTCTCTCTGATCCTCGTATGTCGGGCAGTTCTGCAGCAGATGTTCAGTGGTCATTTTACCAGTACCGCACGGGCATTCGTCGGTACACCCTATCTTCAATTTGTTGAATAGGTGGTACCTCAGTCTGTTGTGGCCAGTGCGAAGTCTGAAGACAACGACCTGCTCTCTTCGGTTCAACTGGTAATAGGCATCGTTTTTGGTGTAACCAGTATGTTCGGTTTCCCATTTGGTCATGTATCTGGCTTTGATTAACCGTTTTGACTCTTCGTACGTCATACTAGTATCTGTTTGTGGTAGTCTTGCACCTTCTTTTGCCAGTCCTCGTTGCCTTGGATGTTGCAGTGTGATGGGACCCATTGTACCACTACCCTTTTTGGTGCGGACTGCTGGCACAGTTTGCAGAGTGCTGCTCTTAGGTCATTAAGCTCAGTGTTTTTCTGGCTTTTTAGCGCTGTGACTACGGCGAGAGCATCTGTCAGCAGGACTATATGGCTCTCGTTTTCACTGTGTGTCACCATTTCTTCCACTGCCGCCCTCAGTGCCTCTGCCTCCGCTCTGAAATTGCTTGTGTACTTACCAGTAGCGAATGACAGTGTTATTTTTCTGCCATTTGGTAGGTTCAGGAATGCTCCGTTCCGTGTAGTGTTTGTTACAGAACCGTCGGTGTATGCATGGGTCCAGTCCATGCTTGGGTAGCTTTTCGTTATGAAGCTTAGGACCTTTCGGTCCGACACATCCGACTTCAGCAGAAACTGCTTTATACAATATGTTTTTGTTAATATTGTTGGACTAGTAAACCTGTTGAACTGTACAATATGAAAGAACAACAGCAGTTTAACAATTAAAGAGTGAGCCTTTCCGCAGCCATTCCCCTGCCTTCTGTCTCACATCGCCTTGCACTTTCCCCGCCCTTCACAACATTCATCTTTTTCACCTTCCTATAATCACCCCCCTCTCTCAACGAGCACGTCTCATCTTTCAATCGACCAATCAGCATGCCTGCATCTCCTCCCTGTCCAATCCACCCATCCCGTCTCCTGTCAACCTGCCAATCATTTCCCTCCGTCTATGTATTTCCCCTCTTCCACAATCAACCTGTGCCCCTCACTCCCCCTTTCCCCCCCCCCCCTCCTCTTAACATGCCAATTTCTTCTTTCTTAAACCGGCCCATTACACTGGTCATCATCTTCCCCTCTCCAGTTCGCCCCATCAAACCACCCTTCCTTTTCTACTTTCAACCTGCATATCACCCTCCCACACCTATCCCCATCACCCCTCCCACACCTATCCTCATCACCCTCCCACACCTATCCCCATCACCCTCACACACCTATCCCAATCACCCTCCCACACCTATCCTAATCACCCTCCACACACCTATCCTCATCACCCTCTACACACCTATTCTAATCACCCTCCCACACCTATCCCCATCACCCTTCGCACACCTATCCCCATCACCCTCTACACACCTATCCCCATCACCCCTCCCACACCTATCCCCATCACCCTCTACACACCTATCCCCATCACCCTCTACACACCTATCCCCATCACCCTTCACACACATTTCCCCATTACCCTCCACACACCTATCCCCATCACCCCTCCCACACCTATCCCCATCACCCCTCCCACACCTATCCCCATCACCCCTCCCACACCTATCCCCATCATCCCTCCCACACCTATCCATATCACCCTCTACACACCTATCCCCATAACCCTCTACACACCTATCCCCGTCACCCCTCCCACACCTATCCCCATCACCCCTTCCCCACCTATCCCCATCACCCTCTACACACACCCATCACCCCATCCCCACCACACCTACCCCATCACCCTCCACACACCCCTACCCCCACCCACACCTATCCCCATCACCCCTCCCACACCTATCCCCATCACCCTCTACACACATATCCCCATCACCCCTCCCACACACCCTATCACCCCTTAAACACCACCTCACACCACCCCCTCCCACACCTATCCCCATCACCCCTCCCACACCTATCCCCATCACCCCTCCCACACTTATCCCCATCACCCTCTACACACCTATCCCCATCACCCTCCACACACCTATCCCCATCACCCTCTACACACCTATCCCCATCACCCCTCCCACACCTATCCCCATCACCCCTCCCACACCTATCCCCATCACCCTCCAACACCTATCCCCATCACCCTCTACACACCTATCCCCATCACCCTCCCACACCTATCCCCATCACCCTCTACACACCTATCCCCATCACTCTCTACACACCTATCCTCATCACCCCTCCCACACCTATCCCCATCACCCCTCCCACACCTATCCCCATCACCCCTGCCACACCTATCCCCATCACCCCTCCCACACCTATCCCCATCACCCCTCCCACACCTATCCCCATCACCCTCTACACACCTATCCCCATCACCCTCTCACACCTATCCCCATCACCTCTCCCACACTATCCCAATCACCCTCTACACACCTATCCCCATCACCCCTCCCACACTATCCCCATCACCCTCTACACACCTATCCCCATCACCCTCCCACACCTATCCCCATCACCCTCCCACACTATCCCCATCACCCTCCCACACCTATCCCCATCAGCCTCCCACACTATCCCCATCACCCCACCCACACCTATCCCCATCACCCCTCCCACACTATCCCCATCACCCTCTACACACCTATCCCCATCACCCTCCAACACCTATCCCCATCACCCTCTACACACCTATCCCTATCACCCTCTACACACCTATCCCCATCACCCTCCCACACCTATCCCCATCACCCTCTACACACCTATCCCCATCACTCTCTACACACCTATCCTCATCACCCTCCCACACCTATCCCCATCACCCTCTACACACCTATCCCCATCACCCATCCCACACCTATCCCCATCACCCCTCCCACACCTATCCCCATCATCCTCCCACACCTATCCCCATCACCCTTCCCACACCTATCCCATCACCCTCTACACACCTATCCCCATCACCCTTCCCACACCTATCCCTATCACCCTCTACACACCTGTCCTCATCACCCTCTACACACCTATCCCCATCACCCCTCCCACACCTATCCCCATCACCCTCTACACACTTATCCCCATCACCCTCTACACACCTATCCCCATCACTCTCTACACACCTATCCCCATCACCCTCTACACACCTATCCCCATCACCCCTCCCACACCTATCCCCATCACCCCTCCCACACTTATCCCCATCACCCCTCTCACACCTATCCCCATCACCCCTCCCACACCTATCCCCATCACCCCTGCCACACCTATCCCCATCACCCTCCACACACCTATCCCCATCACCCCTCCCACACCTATCCCCATCACCCCTCCCACACTTATCCCCATCACCCCTGCCACACCTATCCCCATCACCCTCTACACACCTATCCCCATCACCCCTCCCACACCTATCCCCATCACCCCTCCCACACTTATCCCCATCACCCCTCTCACACCTATCCCCATCACCCCTCCCACACCTATCCCCATCACCCCTGCCACACCTATCCCCATCACCCTCCACACACCTATCCCCATCACCCCTCCCACACCTATCCCCATCACCCCTCCCACACTTATCCCCATCACCCCTGCCACACCTATCCCCATCACCCTCCACACACCTATCCCCATCACCCCTCCCACACCTATCCCCATCACCCCTCCCACACCTATCCCCATCACCCCTCCCACACCTATCCCCATCACCCTCTACACACCTATCCCCATCACCCTCTCACACCTATCCCCATCACCCCTCCCACACTATCCCAATCACCCTCTACACACCTATCCCCATCACCCCTCCCACACTATCCCCATCACCCTCTACACACCTATCCCCATCACCCTCCCGCACCTATCCTCATCAGCCTCCCACACTATCCCCATCACCCCTCCCACACCTATCCCCATCACCCCTCCCACACCTATCCCCATCACCCCTCCCACACTTATCCCCATCACCCTCTACACACCTATCCCCATCACCCTCCACACACCTATCCCCATCACCCTCTACACACCTATCCCCATCACCCATCCCACACCTATCCCCATCACCCCTCCCACACCTATCCCCATCACCCCTCCCACACCTATCCCCATCACCATCCCACACCTATCCCTATCACCCTCTACACACCTGTCCCCATCACCCTCTACACACCTATCCCCATCACCCCTCCCACACCTATCCCCATCACCCTCTACACACCTATCCCCATCACCCTCTACACACCTATCCCCATCACTCTCTACACACCTATTCCCATCACCCTCTACACACCTATCCCCATCACCCCTCCCACACCTATCCCCATCACCCCTCCCACACTTATCCTCATCACCCCTCTCACACCTATCCCCATCACCCTCTACACACCTAACCCTATCACCCCTCCCACACCTATCCCCATCACCCCTGCCACACCTATCCCCATCACCCTCCACACACCTATCCCCATCACCCCTCCCACACCTATCCCCATCACCCCTCCCGCACTTATCCCCATCACCCCTGCCACACCTATCCCCATCACCCTCCACACACCTATCCCCATCACCCCTCCCACACCTATCCCCATCACCCTCCCACACCTATCCCCATCACCCTCTACACACCTATCCCCATCACCCTCTACACACCTATCCCCATCACACCTCCCACACTATCCCCATCACCCTCCACACACCTATCCCCATCACCCTCCACACACCTATCCCCATCACCCCTCCCACACTATCCCCATCACCCTCTACACACCTATCCCCATAACCCCTCCCACACCTATCCCCATCATCCTCTACACACCTATCCCCATCATCCCTCCCACACCTATCCCCATCACCCCTCCCATACCTATCCCCATCACCCCTCCCACACCTATCCCCATCACCCTCTACACACCTATCCCCAACACCCCTCCCACACCTATCCCCATCACCCCTCCCACACCTATCCCTATCACCCCTGCCACACCTATCCCCATCACCCCTCCCACATCTATCCCCATCACCCCTGCCACACCTATCCCCATCACCCCTCCCACACCTATCCCCATCACCCCTCCCACACCTATCCCCATCACCCTCTCACACCTATCCCCATCACCCCTCCCACACTATCCCAATCACCCTCTACACACCTATCCCCATCACCCCTCCCACACTATCCCCATCACCCTCTACACACCTATCCCCATCACCCTCCCACACCTGTCCCAATCACCCTCCCACACTATCCCCATCACCCCTCCCACACTATCCCCATCACCCTCCCACACCTATCCCCATCACCCTCCCACACCTATCTCCATCACCCCTCCCACACTATCCCCATCACCCTCTACACACCTATCCCCATCACCCTCTACACACCTATCCCCATCACCCTCTACACACCTATCCCCATCACCCATCCCACACCTATCCTTATCACCCCTCCCACACCTATCCCCATCACCTCTCCCACACCTATCCCCATCACCCTCCAACACCTATCCCCATCACCCTCTACACACCTATCCCTATCACCCTCTACACACCTATCCCCATCACCCCTCCCACACCTATCCCCATCACCCTCCCACACCTATCCCCATCACCCTCTACACACCTATCCCCATCACTCTCTACACACCTATCCCCATCACCCCTCCCACACCTATCCCCATCCCTCCTCCCACACTATCCCCATCACCCCTCCCACACCTATCCCCATCACCCTCCCACACCTATCCCCATCACTTTCTACACACCTATCCCCATCACCCATCCCACACCTATCCCTATCACCCTCTACACACCTATCCCCATCACCCTCCCACACCTATCCCATCACCCTCTACACACCTATCCCCGTCACCCATCCCACACCTATCCCCATCACCCTCTACACACCTATCCCCATCACCCCTCCCACACCTATCCCCATCACCCTCCCACACCTATCCCCATCACCCTCCCACACCTATCCCGATCACCCTCTACACACCTAACCCCATCACTCTCTACACACCTATCCCCATCACCCTATACACACCTATCCCCATCACCCTTCCCACACCTATCCCCATCACCCCTCCCACACTTATCCCCATCACCACTCTCATACCTATCCCCATCACCCTCTACACACATATCCCCATCACCCCTCCCACACCTATCCCCATCACCCTCCCACACCTATCCCCATCACCCATCCCACACCTATCCCCATCACCCCTCCCACACCTATCCCCATCACCCTCCCACACCTATCCCCATCACCCTCTACACACCTATCCCCATCACCCATCCCACACCTATCCCTATCACCCTCTACACACCTATCCCCATCACCCTCCCACACCTATCCCATCACCCTCTACACACCTATCCCCATCACCCTCTACACACCTATCCCCATCACCCCTCCCACACCTATCCCCATCACCCTCCCACACCTATCCCCATCACCCTCCCACACCTATCCCGGTCACCCTCTACACACCTAACCCCATCACTCTCTACACACCTATCCCCATCACCCTATACACACCTATCCCCATCACCCTTCCCACACCTATCCCCATCACCCCTCCCACACTTATCCGCATCACCCCTCTCATACCTATCCCCATCACCCTCTACACACCTATCCCCATCACCTCTCCCACACCTATCCCCATCACCCCTCCCACACCTATCCCCATCACCCCTCCCACACCTATCCCCATCACCCCTGCCACACCTATCCCCATCACCCTCTACACACCTATCCCCATCACCCTCCACACACCTATCCCCATCACCCCTCCCACACCTATCCCCATCACCCTCCCACACCTATCCCTATCACACCTCCCACACCTATCCCCATCCCTCCTCCCACACTATCCCCATCACCCCTCCCACACTATCCCCATCACCCTCCCACACTATCCCCATCACCCTCCACACACCTATCCCCATCACCACTCCCACACTATCCCCATCACCCTCTACACACCTATCCCCATCCCCCCTCCCACACTATCCCCATCACCCTCTACACACCTATCCTCATCACCCTCTACACACCTATCTTCATCACCCTCTACACACCTTTCCCCATCACCCTCTACACACATATCCCCATCACCCTCTACACACCTATACTCATCCCCCTCTACACACCTATCCCCATCACCCCTCCCACACTATCCCCATCACCCCTCCCACACCTTTCCCCATCACCCCTCCCACACTATTCCCATCACCCCTCCCACACTATCCCCATCACCCTCTACACACCTATCCCCATCACTCTGCTGTCTGTTATCCCATCTAATATTTTTTTTTTAATAAAGTCACACGGGCACCGCCTCCTCGTATCTTCCCCCACTTATGATGACATCACAACTAGGTAAGTAGTCCGCTTACGCGATACCTGCCCGTCACACAAAACGTTCACGATCACGATGATTTATCGAGTCCCGATTTGCATGCAGATTCTCAACAGTTTTCTGGAGCATACGAGTGATGGTCTAAAAGTTGTGCACTTTAGGATGAAGTAGTCAACACACTTGCCTGGAAATTGGTTCTGCGGGGCGATACACTTCTTCGCCTTCTTGATATTCTGATTAACTTAACGTCTTTATACTGGTTTAGAAGACTCTGCAGAGTCTGTCTACAACTAGTCTCATTTACATTACCTTGCTTTAAAAGCTATGCACATCCAATCTATTCTTAAATGCATTAATTGTCCCTGTCTCCACTACCTCCTGTGGCAATAAATTCCAAGCATTTACCACTCTCTGACTAAAAACATGTTTCCTAATATCTAATCTGGACTTCTCTTTGGTTAATTCGTAGCTATGCCCTTTTGTTCTTGTGGTTGGGTGTATTTTGAAAAACTTGTTATAGTCTAATGTATCCATTCCTCTGATCATCTTATAAACCTGTATTAAGTCAGCACGAATTCTTCTAGACACTATACGCCGGTTTATTCAGGTTTTTTCCTCATAACTGTAATTTTGGAATCCCACTATTAGCTTTGTCGCTCTTTTTTGTATTCTTTCCAGTATGTTTATATCCCCGCTTTGATTAGGACTCCACACCTGTAGACAGTACTCCAATCTAGGTTTAACTAATGCTTTATACAGTTTGATTATCACTTCCTTGCTCCTATGTTTAATATTTCTTTTTATCATACCTAACATTTGCAGGAGATTGTAGATGGCATCCATCTGGGCCTGGAACCTTATCTCCAGTTCGGTAAACAAGACAACCTATGCACTGGATCGATTCTTTTCAATTCAGAAACAACACCCAAGATGTTACAGACTGGAAACTTATCACCATTGATCCATTAACAACACCAGATGAGACAGTTACAAAAATAAGTATTCAGAAGAAGGTTGGAACAATTCCCTGCCTAGAGTGCATTAAACATCAGAGAACGAATTGGTTTTGCCACATCGTAAGAATGCAACCAGGCCATATTGTTCATGCAACTTTCTACAGGAGAACATCAGGAAGAAAGGCGAGAGATAGAACAAAGAAAAGGTGAATAGACAGAGTAAACGATACGTGCCGTAAAATGGGAAAAAATCTTACTCGACACGAGAGATTCACAAGATAAATACATACCACAGCACTGGGCTACCACCCGGTAGAAAGTGAGACGACAAAAGAAGGTCTACTGAGGCTCATGATAGAAGACAATAGAAGCGAAGTTTGGACCTGCAGCGAGTCGTCTAGTAGTCCAGTATGTATGTGTATACAACAAACGTAAAAGAACAAAGCAGTAGTATTTCTTCTGCTTCTTCTTCCTCGTTTATCTTCAGACCTCAACTTCAATGACTAACGAAGGCAGCTGACGACTCGAGGCTCTGTACGCTTCCGTACATCTTCTCGAGGAAGGAGCTGTATTTAAGAACCGCGATATATTTGAGACGTCCTTACGTCGCAACAAACTTTTGTGTCGTGTCGTATAGTTTAAAAGTGGCGCTCAGATATGTACTCAAAGTGATATTTTAAAACACACCTTTTTGCATATGTCGCATACATTTTGCGACACATCTTCGCGTTGCTACAAACCATTACATTGCAACAAAGCTTTAATGGGGCTCCCATGTGTTTACTGAACATAGATATATGCCTAGCATCGATATTTACACTCAACTCCCCCCCCCCCCCCCCAGCCTCTCTCCCTGCCCCAACCCGCATCTGATGTTTCGCAGACATTTACATTTTGCGACATATATCTGGGTCGCGATAAACCTTTACATTTTAGATTAAATGCGTTGCACCACATATCGTCTTCTTCTTCATCGATCAACTTATGTTATGCTTCTAGTCCGGTGAGGTTCACGATCAACTGATGCTGTGCTTCTAGTCCGGTGAGGTTCGCGATCAACTGATGCTATGCTTCTAGTCCGGTTAGGTTCACGATCAACTGATGCTATGCTTCTAGTCCGGTGAGGTTCACGATCAACTGATGCTATGCTTCTAGTCCGGTGAGGTTCACGATCAACTGATGCTATGCTTCTAGTCCGGTTAGGTTCACGATCAACTGATGTTATGCTTCTAGTCCGGTGAGGTTCACGATCAACTGATGCTATGCTTCTAGTCCGGTTAGGTTCACGATCAACTGATGTTATGCTTCTAGTCCGGTTAGGTTCACGATCAACTGATGCTATGCTTCTAGTCCGGTGAGGTTCACGATCAACTGATGCTATGCTTCTAGTCCGGTGAGGTTCACGAAGGAGACTGTGCGTCTCAGGTCATCGCCAGTCTCCCACAGCTTTTGAACATGGTAGCTCCCCCCAGGCCAGATTGCCTTTCTTTGGCCTGCATAGGTAGGGCATTCTTGCAGAACATGTTCTGGTGTTTGCTTGAGTGCTCCACAATCGCACATGTCAGTGTCTATGAAACATTTTGTGGACCTGGACATCAACGTCTCTTTCTGAGTCTGAAGATCTTTGTCTGACAAACTTTTACATCGGCACGCACGCTTTTCTAACCTTATTTTCACCCAATCTCTACACCTCTTGCTAGAAGATGAGTGACTAATATAATGATTTTCATCCAAGGTCTGACGACAGGTAATTTACCATGTGATCGATAAGTTAATTACAGTATGGCCATGCTGTACATCGATATGGACGAACCTAATAGTGCATAGCATAAAAATACCTTTTTATGTATAAATAAGATTCCGCGCTCGGTCGAAAACAGAAACGAAACGAGCGCTTTCTATCTAAAGGGTTTTAACTTAACTTAACTTAACGTCTTTATACTGGTTTAGAATACTCTGCAGAGTCTGTATACAACCAGTTCCATTTACATCACCTTGCTCTAGAAGCTGTACGCATCCAATCTATTCTTAAATGCATTAACCGTCTTAGCCTCCACCACCTCACTTGGCACTGCATTCCAAGCATTCACAACTCTCTGACTAAAAAAAGACTTCCTAATATCTAATCTGGACCTCTCCTTAGTCAACTTGTAGATGTGCCCTCTTGTTCTTGTTGGTGGTTGTATTTTAAAAAACTTGTTATAGTCTAACTTATCTATTCCTCTGATCATCGTATACACCTGTATCAAGTCACCACGAATTCTTCTCTCTTCCAGACACTGTAAGCCGGTTTTTAAAAATCTTTCCTCATAACTGTAATTCTGGAATCCCACTATCAGCTTTATCGCTCTTTTTTGTATTCTCTCCAGCATGTCTATATCCCCTCTCTGACAAGGACTCCACACCTGTACACAGTACTCTAATCTAGGTTTAACTAATGCTTTATACAGTTTGACTATCACTTCCTTGCTCCTATGTTTAATATCTCTTTTTATCATCCCTAACATTGCATTTGCCTTTTTTACTGCTACCTGAACTTGCTCCCTCACCTTACATGTATGATTTATTATAACCCCTAAGTCCCTTTCTTTATCTATCTTTCTAATATTGTTCTCTCCCATTCTGTAATTATGTTCCATATTGGGTCTGCCCATGTGGATGACTGTACATTTATCTACATTAAACTACATTTGCCAGATTACAGACCATTCTCGAATTTTATCTAAATCCGACCTCAATATATCCACTTCTGCTTTAGATGAGACACTACTGCATAGTTTTGTGTCTTCAGCAAATTTTGCAATAATGGATCCCATACCTATGTCCAAATCATTTATATATATCAAGAATAAAATTGGTCCCAAAACCGAGCCCTGTGGTACTCCACTTTTCACTTCACACTACTCAGAGTACTCCTTTTTTATACCCACCCGTTGCCTTCTTCCCGTTAACCAATTTTCAATCCATTTGGCAACTTCCCCACCTATTCCATGTGATTTTAACTTTAGAAATAATCTTTGATGAGGTATTCTATGAAAGGCCTTTGCAAAATCAAGATAAATAACATCCACTGGCTCCCCTTTTTCTAATATTTTGGTAACCTCCTCCATGAATTCTAATAGATTTGTTAAGCATGATCTCCCTCTAGTAAACCCATGCTGACTATTTCTAATTAGATTAAATTTGTCTAAATGCATTACAATGTGTTTTTTTTTATTACCGACTCTAACAATTTACAGGACAACAAACAACAAAAATAGAATCTAACAAATCATAGAAAAAGAAATGAAAACATAAAATAATGATATAAACAGAAGGATAAAGTTCTTAGTTGTATACAGCATTAAGAGTAACGATAAGTCATTACAACCAGGTAACTGATAGTGATAGATCATAAAAAGATGATTCACGTGAAGGACGGAAGTGGCTGACCAGGAAGAAGTACGAAGTGAGAAAAGTAAGTGCCTACCAGATAAGTCTATAACGGCCAAACGAAAAATAAGCAGTTGGTGAAATGCTTAGTTTAATATAGTTTAGCCGAAGAATTAACGTCATTGGCTTTGGCATGCTGAAACAGAATGTGTCAGGCCATTATGCACAGATGTTCACTACGATATAACGTAACAAATAGAATGTCTTCCAATGTGTGAATCTGGAGGTCGTTTATTGTCAAATACAAAAAAGTTTGTCAAAAGTAAATGTAGTCCGTTAACTGACTTACTCCATAAAGCTGAAATATTGTGTTGCAAACTTTTTTTAAATGCAACATAGCCGATAAATTGACTTGTTGTCATTCTTGTACTGCCACAGAGCTGATATATATAGACATGAACTATTGTCATAGCTTAGCTTCTTCATACTGGTTTCGAAAACTCTGTAGAGTCTGTATAAACCAGTTTGTTTTACATTCACTTGCTCTCAAAAAGAATGTTCACATCCAATATGTTCTTGAATGCATTAATTGAACCCGCCTCTACTATTTCCTCTGCTAAGGCATTTACCACTCTCTGGCTAAAATTCACATTCGGAATAATGTCTCCTCGTGAATCAAAGTGGGTCCTATTCAGCAGAATATTCAGCTTGAGGACAGCCAACAATCGTAAGGAGCGTTTTCGAGAGAAAAGATCGTTGTTTGCCATACCCAGCATGTCCTGTGACACTTCCAGACGCAGTTACTTCCGCCCCATCATTAGCATCTTCGACACGAGTTTCGTGGAAACTATAGCCAAATCTATCTCAAAATGAATTTATCGGACCAATGCTTATTCCCACCTCATCCTCAAGTTCACGAATGTTAACACGACGGTTCTGTATGACCAAGGTCCATACTTGGTCACTGATTTCATCATTTCTGCTTGTTGAGGGCCTACATGAAAGTGATTCGCTCTCTACCGATGTGCCTCAATCTTAGAAGCGATGATACCACTCACAATTTGTGTAATAGTCATGGCATCGTCACCGAAAGCCTGTAGAATCTTCTGAACGTTCGTCACTTGGGTATTGCCTAGCTTTTGGGCAAAATTTGATGCTACACCGCTGTCCTATTCTTTCCGTCATTTCGTATTGAATGCAAACCCAACGGATGATCACTACATTCAACACTGAAAGGCTGACTGCCAGCGACTGACACATCTGCGGGCGGGATAAAATGCACGCATGTACACGACGGGCTCTTTGCTGAGCTACCATTTCCTGCAAATTGGTTTCATTCAGGGCTATCAATACAATATCATCAGCATATCGTAGATTATTTATGTTATCTTCGCCAATTGATACTCCTAACATTGTCTGTATGTCTCTCAATATATATAGAGAGACCAGGTCAGGGGACAGAACACAACCTTGTATGACTCCCCTTTTTATATGTTTATAATCTCCCACTTGTTTGTTAATTCTTATAGTCGTAGTATGTCCCCAATTCATATTTTGAATGATCACGAGGTCCTTGCCATCAACATGTAAACATTTCAGCATTTGTGTGAACTTCATATGTTTTACCCTGTCGAACGCTTTAACATAATCTATGAAACACATATATAGGTCAACTTTCATCTCAATGGCTCTCTCAGTTATCGTTCTTATAAAATATATGGCGTTGTTTTGCCCTTGTCTTCCATGAACCCGAACATCTCGTCTTCAATTTCTGGTTTTATTCTACTCCTCACTCTTCTCATGATGATTCGCATTATTGTTTTTCAAACCAGCGCGGGGGTCAAGATGCTGAGCAGCGCATGAGCTGCAGTTCTCAGCGACCCATATCTGACTGCTAGCGTCAGGGCCAGCGAACCAGAGCTGCCAAGACCCTTCTACATCTCCATGCGGTGATCCTGGATAACATGCTGCAGCAGGGCAGACTGGCTAAGGAGAAGGGATCGAAGAGGGAATGCTAACCTGGTACTCAAAAGATGCTTGAGGAAGTCGAATGTGTTGGACCGAAAGGTGCAAATATCGCAGTTAAGCTGTAAACTATGACACAACGCATTCCGTTCTCTGGACTACATTCTGCTACTTAAGCCCGTTCAGGGTTTGGTAGCGGGAGATTGAGAACGAACGAGGCCAAGCCATTCGCAGTAGTATATTTGTCAAGTGACTCGTGAGGTTGATGGCTCGTGGTTTTTTTCGCCAGCGCCATGAACGTTGTCCTCACTAAATCATTAGGAATAAATCCACAATCGTAAATCTCATTCAACAATTTTGTTAACACATTTATCCCGAAATTTGCTAAGGCAGCAATTTCTTCTATTGTTATTATATCTGGCCCGTGAATCGACACTGCTAATTAGACTTCACAAAAATTTTAATCTAGTCAAATATAGTCTCTTAAACTTCATCAACTACTACTACCTTCTTGAGATTAACTTTTAAGATTGGTTTCTGATATGTTCTTTTACCTTGAGAATATACGCTTTCAAGGGCTGCTACAGCGGATCACTTTATTATGTTGGCAAAGACACACTTCTGTCCCTTGTCAGACACTTTTACAAAACAATAATTAGAGAGTATGAGCTAGAAAAGAAGAATAAGACAATAAAGAACATCTGAAATGATTTAATTCTCCAAGTTCATAGTTATGGAATGAATTCATTATACCACGCCACAAAGAATGAGTCTGATGTCGATATGATGGTGATTATGACGACGAAAAAGGCTGTGAATAAGAGAATATGTGAAATCTGAATGGAGTCAGAGCTAGATTCCAATAATTTTTCCACTTGGTCTATAAAACACCACGACACATGGACACACTTAACAACCAAAATAAAAAACATGCTACAAAGATGCAGATGGAAAACAGGCCCAATTTTTGGCCATATAATAACAGTTATTGTTTCGAATGCCGACAATGAGTAGGTTTACTTTTTTGTGCGCCTTGAAAAGGTCGTTAAGTGGTCGGTTGCACTAGCTTTTTTCACATCCCGAGCGTGCTGATGAACGTGGACCGGGGTCTTCCAGGTGGTTGGGCTATGTTTGGCTTCATCTGCGTGTCGCTCACTACTACGGGAATCACGTCGATCATTTACCTTGTTTGCCAGGCTGCCATGAAAACATTTTGATCATGAAGGTCTAATCAATATATTTTGCTTGACCAGACATTAGTCTTCCTTCCCCAGCATCATAGTAAACACACACATCATCCCAACAGTGTTTGAACCCGCACGGCAGACAATCAAGGATATCAAACAAACTAATTAGGGATTTCATTGTTTGCAAATACCATGTACAGCATACATCAACAGACACTGACACAAGACAAGAAATTTGAAGGTGTCGTACTCTAAAACATACAGACAGAAATACAGTTTCTCCTAATAGACCATGCCGGATGGATTATAAAACATACAGAACAACACACAATAGCACACTACTACATCGGTATCAGAGTATCCAAGCTGATGCCAATAAACAGCGCAAAACCGCATTGCTCTGGGACAATATCGCTCTTCTACTCGCCATACATAGAGGCAATCGAAGAGCACAATCAACTAATGCAACACAAGACTAATGAAGTCTACAAACATCTAGTCAAGCTACTAGCGTCCCGACTACAGAAAGAGGTTAAAATATATTGAAACAGAAAACACAAACATGTTCACAATCTACACAAGCCACGCATTACCTCAAAAGCTAGAGAAGTCACACACAAAAAAAACATATACAACATGACTCACATAAACGCAGGAAAACAATACAAACCAAATTGTCAACTTTGCCAGACACGCGCAGAAGAAACAGAAGACCACATATTCTATCCACGCAGTACAGATAAATTCTACAATACAAATCGAGACACAAACCAGATAGAAGGTAGACATGTACACGCCAATAATACTATACACCATACCAGACACGACATCAACCATCCACACAAATCCTAATTCTGCTATCGGAATACAGACACATTATTTTGAAATGCAGAAATGAAGCCTCAAATCGCTTAAGAACAAATATTTTACTACACATGTATTTATCAATTCCATTTTGGCTAGAAAATTCAAATACTTTGGTCGCATGAAGAGACACAATGGTGTCTCGAGAACAGTGATGGAAGGTATGCTGCCAGGCAAAAGAGGAAGACGATGGCACGAAGATATCCAGGAATGCCTAAGTATGGCTATGGCGGAGGATGGAGTTTTGGCAAGGGAACGAGTATCTTTCAGACAGACTGTGATGGGAGCCACGTTCTATAAAGGACATGCTACATGACCATGACACATGTTTAAGAGGAAGGGGCTTTCCAGTCCGACTACAAAGCCGAAATCAATCCATATAAGGCCAAGATTGCCTGGTTCTCCCTAAGCAATAGGTTGGTTCCAGATACACTACCAGAGACCACCTGCATGGCCACCAACGTTGAGAGAGAGCATGACATAAATACCTGGGTATCATATTCGACAGAAGCCTCTCTTTCAATAAACATGTTGACAATTTGATTCTGAAAGCAAAGAGAGATATTAAAGTCATGGCGACCATAAACATGCAACAATGGACTCACTTCCTGCTGATGCAAGCAACGGCTTTGTCTGTCCTGGACTACGGTCTTGGGTTACTCACGCTATCACAGACACAGGTAGATAGTTAGGAAAGAATCCAGAACGAGGCCATGAGGACAGTTATGGGATGCACTAGAGATACTTATATTGATGCCATGAGATTTCTGTTTGATTTGCCAAGCATCAAGGTGCGACATCAACTAGTCCAGATGATGTCATGCGCCAACGTTGCCAACAACGAACACCACCCTTTGCACCAAGACTTGGATACACTCAAGGGCAGCCGCATTAAGCGAGGAAGGTCGTGGATGTCAGAGGCAGAAGACTATCGGATGAGGGTCTGTGTATTGAAAGAAATTGGAAGAGACAATGAATGTATAGACGTGGACAACTAGATACCCCTGACAAGGGTGGTGATACAACTGAGCAGAGAGTGTCGTGAGTGGGACGGCACTAAGACAGGAGCTTCGACTGGGTTTATCCAGCAATACTCAGGACCCCAACACGCAATTCTGTACACAGATGGCTCAGGCAACAGAGATTCAAACAGGAGCTGTTGTGGTTTTGTCGGCTACCAAAATGGCAGGAAGTGGTGAAGAAATTAGCTGCATACTCCACTGTGACATCGGGTATGAGGATGGAGATACCAGCGGCCCTAACTTGGTTGGTGGCGCAACCGGTGACACACGCAGTGATACTCTCAGACTCGTAGGGTATGTTTCGTAAGATAGAAATGTGCATGCTAAGAAGGGAGTGGGCCTCTCTTCTGAACAACTCTTGTGTAAAAGGTGTCACATGGATCTACTGCCTGGGACATGCAGGCGTCTGAGGCAACGAAAAAGCTGATACGGTGGCGGGACGAACTGTGGTGAATGACACGGTGATAACGAGAGTTAGGGTTGAATTTATAAGGGCAGCTGTGGATACTCTACAGAATGATGAAAAGAGCGAGAGAAGGTCGCAAAAATGCATATGAACAGAGGATGATAGATTTGGGAGTGACTAGGGGAGAGGGGAGAAAGTGTGTCAAGTCTGCAAAGATCCGAAGAACACAAAATCAACACCTAACTGGGACTCTTGGTTGGGTTGCTGTTTGGAAGGAGAACGGATCAGTTATGGGAATGTCCCCTGTGTGATGATATTGGTTCCTAGACACAAGAATCAAGGATCAAGAAACCATAGAGGGCAAGAAGAAGAGCCCAAATTGAATAAAAATGGACCATTTGTAGGTCAAGTGTTACCCACCCCTTGAACTTGGTCATTTGTTCACAAACTTTTACAGCCCTCTTAAATAGTCCACTTTGAAAAAAAATCAACGTCTTTAATTAAAACAATATAAATTTATAACCACCAGACTTGAACATTTCAGAGAATTCAAATATTTCTGCAATATGTTCACACAAGATGGAAAGCTAGAAAGAGAAGTAGAATAAAGAACAAAGGAAAGCTAGAAAGAGAAGTAGAATAAAGAACAAAGGAAAGCTAATGCTGTTTCCTATCAGCTCTCGCCATTACTAAGACACAAACAAATTCCAATGAAGACAGAGAGACAGCTGATAAATTGTATTTTCATACCAACTCTCTGCTACCAGTGTCAGACATGGACTATCACCAAAGGCACAAGAAAGAAAAATCATGGTATGTGAAATGAGGTGTTTGAGAAAGTCTGTAGGGGTCATAATGATGGACAAAACCAAGTAATCAAACAGAAGGTGGGTGCAACACCGTGCATGGAATACGTGGGAAAACATAGAATAGAATGGTTTGAACATCTGATAAGAATGCAACCAAAATTACCAGCTGCTCGTATCTACAATACCAGACATCGGTGTTGTAGAGCAAGAGGCAGACCACGAAAAAGATGGATAGATGGTGTCAGTGAGGCACTGAAGAAACACGGAATAACAACAACATCGGCGATAAAGATGGCACACGACAGAAAATGACACCTCCCACGACGTCTAATGACATAAGTGGATAGACGATGATGGTGATGATGAATCAACGCAGAGGAGCCCCTATCACAAAGACCACTTTTTTTTTCATCTGACTTAAGACGCTAACAATTGTAACATGTACTCGGGGAACTGAGACGCTAGTCCAGTCAGGCACAAAATATTGACAGGACGTCCCGTCAGGGTCAATACACTGTCCAAGACCACAATCTCTCTTCCACGTAGCGTTCCCTGGAAACTGGCTGTTTTCAAGGCAGCTTGGCTGACGAGATGTGGATTGATGTGATCCCCCTAGTAGTGAACGCCACACAGATGAAGCCAAGCATAGCACAACCGCCTGGAGGACAGCGGTCTACCTTCATCAGCATGCTCGGGATGTGAGGAAAACTATTACAACCCGCCACTTAACGTCCTTTTAAGGCGCACAAAAGAATAAACTTATTCATTGTGGGCATTAAACAACAACACAAACATCAACAGGTACTCATGATTGAATGTAGTTATGGACAAAAGTATCTGTGCTGGGAGTACGTCACATATATATAGAATATAAATGATTATGTACAAATACTTGTATGTGTTTGCATATTGCTTTCATAAATAAATGTATGTCACCATTTACCTCACAAAATGTGGCCTCCACTACCTCGTTTTATATCATGGGAAAAGTTCCCTTCATTTCATCTCACATCACACAGAGATTTGTTAGAAATTTGTGCAATGCAGCATTTTTTTTTAAACAAATATATGCCCTAATATAACCAAGGTTACTGTGGCTTTGATTTGAAAGAATGTGCTTTCGGGAATAAAATTTAATAAACAAAATAATTGAAGGTTAAAGTTTAGCCAATTGTAGCAGAGCTATAGCATGTGCCAAGATGGATTTTTTAATGTAACTAAATTTAAAGGCAATATTAATCTTGGTTTATCACTAAACTATAAAGTTGTGATATTTAAATATCAAAACAAAAATAAATTGTATTCTATTTAGCGGAACATTTGAAATATATTGATAAATTTAATAATTGCAATGTGCTATTTGTTTTGGCTTTCTGGAATAAACATCTGGCCAAGGTCATGAGAACCGGACAAACCCTCGCTTGCGGTTTATCTGTCACAAGGAACAGAGATTCGAGTTGAATAGGTTGATCGAAAGCCGGATCTTGTATAAACTTGTGATTCAAAATGGGAAGAGTTTTGTTCATTGCAGTTGATGGTAGTCCTGAGGCACATGAAGCATTTAACTGTAAGAGTTTGCTCATTTCTTTTGTTATTAATTAAATAGCTTTGTAGTTTCCTCGTTGGAAGGAACTAAGTGCGCTGTTGTATTAAGTTATTAACTTGTAGTTTAGTCAATCTTCTTCGTCGTTTATTCTCAAACTCCCGCTACCAAGTCCTGAATAGGGTTTCGCAAGTAGCAGAATGTAGTCCTGAGAATTAAATGCGTTGTGTCGTACTTTACAGCTTGACTGCGATATTCGCACCTTTTGGTCCGATAATTCCGACTTTAGCATGGCATTTGCTGATACCTGGTTAAGTCTTCCCTCCCTAGGCAATCTACCCTGTTGCAGTCTGTTAACCAGGATCACCATCATGCCATGTCCATGTGGGGTTGGAAAAGCTATTTCTTCTTCTTCTTCTTCTTCTTCGTTCTCAATCTCCCGCTACCAAACCCTGAAAGGGCTTAAGTAACAGAATTTACTCCAGAGAATAGAATGTGTTGTCGTAGTTTACAGCTTAACTGCGATATTTGCACCTTTCGGTCCAACACATCCGACTTCAGCAAGCATTTTTTGAGTACCGGGCTAGCATTCCCTCTTCGATCTCTTCTCCTTAGCCAGTCTGCCCTGCTGCAGCCTGTTATCCAGTATCACCGCGTGGAGGTGTAGAAGGGTCTTGGCAGCTCTGGTTCGCTGGCATTGACGCTAGCAGTCAGCTATGGGTCGCTGACCACTGCAGCTCATGCGCTGCTCAGCATCTTGATCCCGTGTAAGAATTTAATCTTAGCTCCTCACATTCTCTTCTTACTATATTGGTTTGTCGGGAGGCGGGGACGGGGTGGGGGGGGGGGGGTGGAGGGTTCAATGTGCAAGCCTGTCTCTGCACTAGACGTTGTCTAAGGCCAATCCAGTTTAAAAAAGGGATATGGAGTGTTTTTGTTTATTGTATTGCCCGACAGTTTTCGTGCGTTGATTCCATCATCATCAGCAGAATTCACCTGCCACTACAGATGTCGAAACATTACATCTGGATTATCCTATTTTAACAGTTACACAACTGCCTGGAGGACTGCGGTCCACCTTCATCAGCACGCTCGGGATGTGAGGAAAGCTACTGCAACCCCGCTACTTAACACCCTTTTTAGAGCGCAAAAAATAGTAAAACTACTCATTGTGGGCATTAAACACTAACTCTCGATGTAGGCTGGTCATAATGCATTAAACACTAACTCTCGATGTAGGCTGGTCATAATGCATTAAACACTAACTCTCGATGTAGGCTGGTCATAATGCATTAAACACTAACTCTCGATGTAGGCTGGTCATAATGCATTAAACACTAACTCTCGATGTAGGCTGGTCATAATGCATTAAACACTAACTCTCGATGTAGGCTGGTCATAATGCATTAAACACTAACTCTCGATGTAGGCTGGTCATAATGCATTAAACACTAACTCTCGATGTAGGCTGGTCATAATGCATTAAACACTAACTCTCGATGTAGGCTGGTCATAATGCATTCTGACTAAATGGGCAAATCACTAGATTTTGTGTTCCAATCTATCTACCTGACGTATAAGTTTGACGAGGTAAAACAGCAAAGATTGGAACTGACCAACCTACCTCACTTAAGACTACGGCTTAGTACTAGTAGTTATTTTAATCCCAGACTGCAATTGTTGGCATGGAACTGACCTTTACCTTTACATATTTGCTTGAGCATTGTTGTTCTTAAGTGCTCATTATAAGTAGATTTACCATTTTTTGCGCAGTGAAAAGGACGTTAAGTGACTGTTTGTTGTAGCTTTCCTTACATTCCGAGCGCGTGGATCGCGGCCCTCCAGGCGGTTGCTATGCTTGGCTTCATCTGCGCGTCGCTAACTAATAAGAGATCACGTCGATCTCTCACTTTTTTAGCTTGGCTGCCATGAAAACAACCCGTTTCCGGGGTGGACTACGGGGGAGTTGAGGAGAGGGTCCTGGCCAGTTGTAAATCTACTATCGCCTTGCTAGGCCTGTCAAATGATCAGAATCCGGAATTGATGAGCTTTGATCTATTTCGTGTGTGTCATTTCATATTGTAGGCATTGGGGACGGTGTGGCCTAGTTGTTCAGTGACACGGCTCACAAACTGAAGGTGCTGGGTTCGTTCCCCATCTTAGCACCGGCCGTTACCCCGGAGAAGCAAACCCTTAGAAAAGGCAGTAGGAAGCAGACCATTACATAAAATGTATGCCGAAGTCGAAGCACTTGGCCGACAGACGCGAAATAAAAACATAGTGCAACGCACACCCCCTTGTGGAATAAAGAAATACGGCGAACGCGATAACAGAAATATTTTTTTAAAACATCTCCCAAATTGTATCTCCCAAATCTCCCCAAAAAATATTGTAGACATTGAAGCGGTATGCTGAAGTCCCCCAATGTGGGAAACAACCGAACAGGTATCAGTTAGTAGTACTTGACTGTCAGCAGAAGGCGCTGACCCGTTAAATATGGTGCACATTACGGATAACGGCTATCATTATAAGATAATCTTTGTTCCGGAATAGCTAATGCAAGAAATGTAGAGGCAGATTGGAACATTCGCGGAGAAGATAGTTTGTAACCAACATAAAGGCAAAAGTGAAGATGTGGACAGAGCAGGAAATGTTGACACAGGACAGGAAGACGTGTGTGTATTTATTTACAACCTGTGTAAAGCAGGGTGTTGGACAGTTTTGATTATGTTTTCAAGCATCGTCGCTGTTTCTCTTTCTACATTATTTATAACTTATGTCTCGCACTTCGAAGCTTCTCCCCATGTCCTAGTCACTGTTAGTCCACACTGCTATCTGCAGTTTTACATGTACATCGTGGGGAGGAAGACTAACGTCTTGTCAGATATCAAAATATACTGATCAGACATGTAAGCCAGGGTCAGGCAAAACATACTCGAGAAGACCCTCACCTCGGCTTCCTAGTAGCCCTCACTGGAAACGGGCTTTCACGGCAGCCTGGCTAACGAGGTGAGGTATCGACGCGATCCCCGTAGTAGTGAGTGACGCGGATGAAGCCAAGCAAAGCATAACCTCCTGGAGGACCCCGATCCACCGTCATCAACACGCTCGAGATGTGAGGAAAGGAAAGCTACTGCAACCCGCCACTTAACGTCCTTTTCAGAGCGCACAAAAGAGTAATCTACTCATTGTGGGCATTCGCAAACAATAACATCTGCTGGAGTGTTAGTTAACGGTTGTAACTTAGTCAACCCGCCTCTCTCCTGTGTGTGATCTTTATGTCAATGTGTTTTCTGTTGTTGATGTCCTAGTTTAGGTTGACCTACGCAGTAACATTTTCGATTGGTTCATTTTCCAGTCGCAGCTCTCCCAGATTGAGAAAATAGAAATTGAGTCTTTTGCACTTGTTCAGACCAAGCCTTGTCTGTTTCATTTTGCTCGTTCAATCTTTCTTTGACTTCTGCAATTCTGTGGCTAGAATTATATTTTACAAATATCGGAAAAATTTGCATTTTTGCCTAATCAGATGGAGAAAAATCAAGGGTTGAAAGATGTTGCGGAATTTTGGGTACTCGAAAGGTGTAAATATCGCAGTCTAGCTCCAAACTACGACACAACGCATTCCGTTCTCCAGACTACATCCTGCTGCCTACAATGTTCTTTTCAGGGCTTGGTAGCCGGAGCTTGAGAGCGAACGAAGAAGAAGGAGAAGAGTTCCCAGACAGAAAATTAAGGTCGTTACAGCTTTTATATAGAAAAAATGTGTTGACATTTCTTAGCTATTATTCCCGTTTCTTATGTTTGCTTTTTTTTGGAAAAGGGGGAGAGGGAATCGAAGTGAGAAGTGTAGGCTTTAGGCCCTTCCTGTAAGTTACCTTTTAATTGTCATACTTGGTAGTAGAATTGTGACGCGGCACAGTTGAAGATGGCGTGGAATCATGAAAGGACTCAAGCTGAGTACTTATGGAGAAGGCATGCCCCACTGCGCTCGCTTTCTGGACAAGAGAGGGAGTTCCCGTGAAAGTAGGTCAACAGGAGATATTTCACTAAAAACAAAAAAATCACAAATTATTCTGTGTAGGAATCGATACCAGTTGTGTCTTGTTTCTGTTTTTCTTGTGGTTCAGCAGCGAAAGCATTTGTCAAGTGAAAAAAAATGATTCGAGTCAGTGGTTCTTATACTTTTTTGCCCATCCACCATTTTCACTATTCGTAAGAACGTCATTTCTCTTCCCAAGATTTGTTTTCTTCATTCGTCATGAAAATGACGTTCTGTGCATACTTTTAACCGGGTCTACCATTCCTCTTGAATCCAAATTCTCTCAGCCAGGCAGCACGAATGCACGCTGCTTTCAGCGCCGCCAACTTGGAGCGGAATAGGGTCTTGATTTCTTGTTTGTTGACCCTGCCTCAAGTAGTTAGCCACGAGTCACTGAGTGCTTGCATCTTGTTAAATGAGTCTTTAGCACTCCAAGATTGTCTGATCCAAAAAGGGCATTCCAAATTATATGCATGCAATATTGGAAAGGGGGCGAGGAGACTACCGTCTGGTCAAGTGGAACATACTCAAGACCCACCTCATTTCCACAGAGTTATCCCTGAATCCAGGCTGTTTCATGAGTCTGGATAACGAGGGAGATCGGCGAGATCATAATACTAATGAGCGTCACGCCAATGAAGCCAAGCATAGCACAACAGCCTGGAAGACCCAGGTCAACCTTCATCAGCACGTTCGGCATATGAGAAAAGCTACTGCCGCCCGCCATTCGGGGTCTACCAAAGAGTAAACATAGTGTATTGTGGGCATTAAACAGCAAACGACAACAATATTGGACATATTTTATTGTTAAAAGCTTTAAACTTCACTTTGTGTATCTCTCTCTTTCTCTTTCTTTCTGGACATGTACAAACCCGATAAGATCGATGTTATCGATGACATCAAACCCATTTAAATAGATTTTGGGGAGAATATTGAGACAAATTGTTAAAATTAAAGACCTATAGTTATATGCCATATAGATTGTAACCTAATTATGATATCACGTGCTTCGACCTGCCAATAAAATTCTCAGCAGTATAATACTGATAATTATCCACTACAACGCATACATTTTAGCGGATTGGCAAATATATATTTTTTTTATGTTTTGAATTTATTATTTTTTCCTCTAATAAATATACATTTACTTCAATTATTGTTATAGTGTTTCAAAATTCAGTGACAATAGAAAATGGCAATATATTTTAAAACTGAAATTAAGTTTAAAAAGAAACTAAATACAAACATACATTAAATTAAGCATACTTCAATAAACAAATAAGTGATATGCTATAGGTGCCGAGACGTGAACACAAACAAAATCACTAGAGGACAAATTGAGAGTGACCCAGGCCTCGCTTGAGAGACGCTAGGTAGGAATCACTCTCCGAAACCAACGTATACAAGGTCTCCACAATTCTGACATAAGACGATTGTCCCTGGTAAAGGATGCGGTAACCCGTGCAGACAAGGCAAACATAGATGGGCAGGTCACATGTTGCGACGAAACGATGGTCGATGGAGTACAGCCACAGCAGTCTGGTACCCCCGATGTAAGAAGAGATCGCTGGGAAGACCTCCAATGTGTTGGTCAGACTACTTTGCTGTTCTCTGCAACATTTGAGATGCCTCTAGGGGAGCACTTACCATCCACTGGACTTCCGTGGTCCAAGACAAGGGTCGCTGAAGTCGAAGTTGGGACCCGCAGCTTCGCTGAGGAACGGGTCATCAAGATCAAGAAGATCAATACACAAAAAGTTCAAAGCATGTCAATGCATATATTCTTAGGAGGATGTTCCAACATTTTTCTAATGTCCGTATTTTTTATTGTCTTTTCTGGGAACGTTGATGATTTTTCTCAAGGATCTCATTTCACGGGCTGCCATTTTCTTTTCTTGCGCCTTGGACAGTTTGTAAGAAAATAGTGTTTATCAGTTGCCGTTGTGTTTCTATACTGATGTTCTAATTGGCAACTGTGGATTCGTCAAAACTAAGCGTTTAAGTGATTTCCCTCACTGCATATTCTTCTCTTTAGCTGCGGCATCTGTGTAAGCGATATCTTCAGTCAGCAGCGTCAGTCTTTCCTACATCCATTTATAGTTCCTACAGAAAAACCAAAAAAACTGGGATCAAGATGCTAAGCAGCCCATGAGCTGCAGTGGTCAGTGACTCATAGCTGACTGCTAGCGTCCGGGCCAGCGAACCAAAGCTGCCAAGACCCTTCTACACCTCCGCGCGGTGATCCTGGATAACAGGCTGCAGCAGGGTAGACTGGCTAAGGAGAAGGGATCGAAGAGGGAATGCTAACCCGGTACTAAAAAAAACGCTTGCTGAAGTCGGATGTGTTGGACCGAAAGGTGCAAATATTGCAGTCAAGCTGTAAACTACGACACAACGCATTCCGTTCTCTGAACTACATTCTGCTACTTACTTTCAGTGTTTGGTAGTGGGAGATTGAGAATGAACGAAGCCAAGCCAAGCCAAAACAAATAAACTGGACAAGCCATGTGGCCCCAATGACTGGCGATAGATAGATGGACGAGAAGGGTGTATATCTGATGGCAATACAACTACAACCGCCCACGCGACAGCCCGACAATAAGATGGAGAGATGATCTTCATCGCGTTCTTGAACCATCTTGGTACCCCAGGACGAAGGATATGGCACAGATTCAATCATCTTTTGGCTACCTGGCATCGTGCACCCTTGCCAGATTTAATACCAGGATTTACGTAATCATAGTTCTTATACACGTGCGTTTGGCTTTCAAGACTATTAGTAATTTGGCAACCTACCGTATCGCACGGCCTGTCAAGAAACTTATAACAACCAAATATGTTGGTAGTCGTAAAAGCGACGTTCTGGGAAGGATATGCTACTTACTTTACTGTACACACATATATATATATTTACATACGTACATGTATGTCTCCCTCTCTCCACCTATTTCACCTACTGGTCCTTAACATGTGGCCAACAAGAAATATGACATTGTGACCTGGGGGAAGGGGGGGGGGGGCGCTAATGACCCGCATAGATACAAACTGTCTCTTAGATATACGAAGCTTCTTGTCTTAAATGAATATGGCTTCTTGTTTTAAATAATATATGGCTTTTCACCATGACATTGTTCTAAATAAGTGAACATCATATAATTTTCAGCAGATAAGCTTTTAAATATTGTTTTTTCTTTTTTTTTTCTTTTTGTAAAAGGTTTGCCTCTCTATATTCTACTGACGGAGGCACGGTCCTTTCCACCTGCACCATAGTCTTTTATGCGATATTAGGACGTATTAACCAGTGCTTGGATGTGTGTGTGCGTCTGTATGTACCTTTGATAGTTTGGGCAATCTCATTGGTCAACCCCAACCAAAGTGCAATGGAAGGGTCTCACCATGAGGGCGCGTGTAAGAGTGCGTGTGTGTAAGTGAACGATTATATAAGGTATGTGAACAGTGAACACATACTTTGAAAGCTTTAAATATTAGCAAATATTCAATGTAATATTGTCAGTTTTTGTGTCTGTGTTTCTTTAAAGGGTGTCTGGATAATGTATACAGAGAAGGAGACAATATAGTGTTGGTCCATGTAGCAGAATACAACATAAATATCGGCTTGCGTGAGTATTTTGAATGATAATTCGTTTCCATATCTCTGACACTTTTTTTAACTCTCCTTCAGATAATGCAGTAGACAGCAGTGAAATAATTACGATTGCCAAATTTTCTTTCTGATCAGTTTCATTTGTTCACTGTTTACTCGAAGGACATTCTTATGTGCGTTTTTTAACATTTTCCGTGCCACTATTTACTTTCTTTGAAAACCATATGTCTTGACACACTTACGGCATTAATCTGTTAGTATGTTCTTTACAGAACGCTGTTTTTTTAGACCTGGCAACCTATTTTACTGTTATAAGTTTCTTGGCAGGTGTTGCAGTACGATAGTTTGCCAATATTTTCTGTAAGCGAAGAAGCTAAAGTACTTATTAAAACACTTTCTTTCTGCCAAACTGGCACAGCGGGATTCAGACCCAGAATTTTGAAACACATTTCACACCTTGGCCTCACTACTTCCATATTAATCTGTCAAAAAACAAATTATTTAGCTAAAAGCTCATATTCTCATCATGGCCACGCTTTTTTTATAATTGAAAGAAGGATCTATATTATACATAAAGTGATAATAGTACTCAAGGGAGATCAAGATACTTAGCAGTGCTTGAGCTGTAGCGGTCAGCTATCCAAAGCTGACTGCTGACTTCACGGCCAGTCATCCAGAGCTACCAAGACCCTTCTAAACGTTCATGTGGTGATCCTGGATAACAGGATGTAACAGAGCAGACCGGCTCAGAAGAAGGAAGTCTAGCTCGGTACCCAAAAATACCATGCTGAAGTCAGATGTGTCTGACCAAAAAGTGCAAATATCGCAGTCAAGCTGTAAACTACGATGCAATGAATTCTGTTCTCCGGACTACATTCTACTACTTACAAAACGCTTTTCAGCGCTTGGTAGCAAGAGTTTGAGAACAAGCGATGAAGAAGCAGAAGTACTCAAGAAAATTGGAAAGAAATGCATCAAAATTGAATCAAAAAGATCTTATGCGTGGTGATGAAAGATTGCAATTCAAATATCCAAGACAGATTTGCAAGATCCCACAAATATGATGCAAAATTTGAGCAAGCTATATGCATGTTGAAATAATCAAAGGGTAACGCCTAGTACAAAACTAGGTAATACAACAACAGAAACCATGGAGTCTGTTGTATTTTTTGGAAAACCGTTAACAGAATTACGTTTAATAAACAGATATATTCCAAGAATGCAATAACAACCAATAGAATTACATATTAAAGAGAGAATGTATTGATGGAATTAACACACTAGGAAGGTATCTAATGATACAACTAGATTTGCACTGAATTGGAACCCACAAGGGAAGAAAAGAATCAGGAGGCCAAAGAGCACATGAAAGAAATCAGTGGAAATATCAGTGTTTTTTTACCTCCAAATGTTTGTTCATTTGTTAAAAACAAATGAGGCCAAGGTGACTTTGTAAGATTCATGATTTTTGTTTTCACACCATTGTATGTAAAAGCATGTCTGTACAGATAGTTTGCAAAGTCTATCTTTTCCAGTGTGCTTTTAACACTTGTACGCAGAAGAGCTAAATCAACTGTCAAGGAAGAGTCAATTGTCCATTTTATGTCTAGATGTGTTTAAGTAGCATGTCCTTTTCAGATCGTCGTTTCTTTCAACCGTCAGCCTATTCGGCTGCTATAAGTGTCTTGACATTCACTATCCTGAATCATGTGTGAATAAAACCCCTGTGTCTGCCAAACTGGACACAGTGGGATTCCTGGTGCGCTGGGACTGTAAAACGGAAATGTCACCTACAGCCTACTGTAGATACAGGCCTTCTGACTCACGGAAGAATCCTCTTGAAACGTCACATTCTACGTCTGACTAAATGGCTTGGCTTGGCTTCATTCGTTTTCAATCTCCCGCTACCAAACCCTAAAAGGACTTAAGTAGCAGAATGTAGTCCAGAGCAAGGAATGCGTTGTCGTAGTTTACAGCTTGACTGTGATATTTGCACCTTTCGGTCCAACACATCCGACTTAAGCAAGCATTTTTTTTACTAGGTTAGCATTTCCTCTTCGATCCCTTCTCCTTAGCCAGTCTGCCCTACTGCAGCTTGTTATCCAGGATCACCACGTGGATGTGTAGAAGGGTCTTGGCAGCTCTGTTTCGCTGGCCCTGACACTTGCAGTCAGCTATGGGTCGCTGACCACTGCAGCTCATGCGCTGCTCAGCATCTTGATCCCAGCTGACTAAATGATGGAACTTTCATGTGTCAGCTATCAGTGCAACTATAATAGAGTGTCGGGAAACAAGATAGATATAGAGTTGTTTTCAGGGCAGGATTATGGGAAAGGATCACTCTCAACTGTGATTTGTTGTGTTTTATACAGTGAATTTTTTTTTATTTCTCAGTGTGGAGCAGGGGTTGATTATAAACGTTTGCACATTGTGAGTTTCGTCATTTAGTCGGCGGTGGAATGTGATGTTTCAATGGGTTTTCAAACTGCCTCACCTAAAAGTGATATAATTAGTTCAATGTCTTGTTTGTAACATTCTGTAACTTTTTATTAAATGCCTGTTAACAGGCATTATCATCATCATGTAGCATATCCTTTACAGAAAGCCAACAGCCAATCTGTAAAACTCTCAATCTCTAGCTAGAACTTCCGCCACTGTCACTGTCATCTTCAGGACCTCCATGATGTCTTAACTTAACTTAACTGAACGTCTTTATACTGGTTTAGAAGACTCTGCAGTCTGTATAAACCGGTTTTATTTACATTACCTTGCTCTAAAAGCTACGCGCATCCAATCTATTCTTAAATGCATTAATTGTCCTTGCCTTCACTACTTCCTGTGGCAATGCATTCCTTTCCTTCACCACTCTCTGACTACAAAAATATTTCTTAAATTCTAATCTGGACCTTTCTTTAGTTAATTTGTATCTATGCCCTTTTGTTCTTTTACGTGGTTGTATTTTGAAAAAAACGTGTTCTAATCTAATTTATCTGTCTTTTGTCCGTCTTCTCCTTGGTCTGCATCTGTTCTGCTATACGGGCACCATGTCCTCCAGTATCGTTCTCTCCAGGCCATTATGGCGTTTGATGAGGCCAAAATAATTGGGCTTTCTAGACAAGATATTGTTCACTAATCAATTTTTCTCTATATCCAGTTCTTTTAGGATATCATCATCTTCCTCTCTTTGGTCCTTGGTTTGATTATCATCTTGTCAGTTTTGAGAAACAATGAACTTCACATTAGAGAGAGATCTTAGTCAGTTGTTGCCCTTGCTTTCACCACACATGTTTGGAGTCTGCATATGGATTGACTTCTGATGTGATCACTCTAGATCGCCTGCCAGGGAATATTGATGCGAGGACCTCTGTTGCTCAGTCAACAGATCCCCCATTTTCCATGCAGCCAAGGGAACGACAAGTCAATACTATTTGGCATCAGACTACAGTGCCTGACTGCCTAAAGGACTCCAGCTCCTGATTTGGCCTCTGAGTTTACTCCCAAAGCCTTTTCCACAAGTGGATATAACTGCAAGGCAGCAAAGTTTGGTTGTTGAGGTTTTTGGAAGCACGAATGGAGATATCACAGCAGAGTGATCATGACCAATGATATGTTTCTAATTACCCAGCTGTAAATGGGCATCTGTGTATGGTATAATTATGGAAAGCAAGGAAACTGGCCAGTCCATCACATAAAAGCTGAAATCCCTTTTCAATGAAGCTTCTAATGCTTCATCTCTAAAAATTGCTGTTTGAACTTCATCTTTGACGAGGATAAAGCAGTCAGTGACTGCCTTTCAGGCAGCAAAAATCTTCCCAATTTCACTAGGTGATACAGCTCTGGTTTATTACCATTATTTAGGCTTGTGAATATCCCTGTCAACCTTTTTTAGGTTAGCCTCTGTTTTAGGTCAGCCTCTCTTTTAGGTCAGCCTCTCTTTTAGGTTGGACTCTTTTAGGTCAGCCTTTCTTTTAGGTTGGCCTCTCTTTTAGGTCAGCCTTTCTTTTAGGCTGGCCTCTCTTTTAGGTCAGCTTTTTTTTTAGGTTGGCCTCTCTTTTAGGTTGGCCTCTCTTTTAGGTCAGCCTTTCTTTTAGGTTGGCCTCTCTTTTAGGTCAGCCTTTCTTTTAGGCTGGCCTCTCTTTTAGGTCAGCCTTTCTTTTAGGCTGGCCTCTCTTTTAGGTCAGCCTCTCTTTTAGGTCAGCTTTTCTTTTAGGTTGGCCTCTCTTTTAGGTCAGCCTTTCTTTTAGGCTGGCCTCTCTTTTAGGTCAGCCTTTCTTTTAGGCTGGCCTCTCTTTTCGGTTGGCCTTTCTTTTAGGTCAGCCTTTCTTTTAGGCTGGCCTCTCTTTTAGGTCAGCCTTTCTTTTAGGTTGGCCTCTCTTTTAGGTCAGCCTTTCTTTTAGGTTGGCTTCTCTTTTAGGTTGGCCTCTCTTTTAGGTTGGCCTTTCTTTTAGGTTGGCCTCTCTTTTAGATTGGCCTCTCTTTTAGGTCAGCTTTTCTTTTAGGCTGGCCTCTCTTTTAGGCTGGCCTCTCTTTTAGGTCAGCCTTTCTTTTAGGTTGGCTTCTCTTTTAGGTTGGCCTCTCTTTTACATTGGCCTTTCTTTTAGGTTGGCCTCTCTTTTAGATTGGCCTCTCTTTTAGGTCAGCTTTTCTTTTAGGCTGGCCTCTCTTTTAGGCTGGCCTCTCTTTTAGGCTGGCCTCTCTTTTAGGTTGGCCTCTCTTTTAGGTTGGCTTCTCTTTTAGGTTGGCCTCTCTTTTAGGTTGGCCTCTTTTTTAGGTCAGCCTCTCTTTTAGGTTGGTATCTCTTTTAGGTCAGCCTCTGTTTTAGAACAGTCTCTATTTCGCTTTTCTTCTGGGGGTCAATATTATGGCAGCTCTTGCAATAATGTCAGGATCTCTTCTTCTGAGAACATGGCCCAACCAATTCCAGATTTATGGCCTGCTGTTTCCTCATTTTTATTTATCAATTTTAAAATGAAACAACTTGGGTCGAAGACACAGCAGTGAATGAGCTGACAGCAACCAGTGACTCATAGCTGGCTGCTTGCATCAGGGTCAGAGATTAGAGGGAAAGGAAACCTTTTCCTAAAAATGCTGTTTTGAAATTGGATGCACCGGACTGAAAGGTGCAGATATATCGCAGCCTGACTGCAAACTATGATAGGTAAGTAAGAAGCATATCCTTTACAGAACATCGCTTTTTACAACCGCCACCTATTTGGTTGTTATAAGTTTCTTGGCAAGTGTGCAGTACGGTAGGTTGCCATTACTTTCCGTACGTGGAGGAGCATTCGCCTGAGAAAAAAATCCAGTGTCTGCCAAACTGGACACAATTGGGAATCGAACCCAGAACATTGGGATTGCGAACGTTTCACCTCTATAACCAACCAAATCTTTACAATGGGCCAAAGGGCAGAATTCTACAGGTCGCTGATCAATAACTAACCAAATCTTTACATTGGGCCAAAGGGAAGGAGCCCACAGTCCACTGGTCAATAACCAACCAAATCTTTACAGTGGACCAAAGGGAAGGAGCCTACATGCCGCTGATCAATAACTAACCAAATCTTTACATTGGGTCAAAGGGAAGGAGCCCACAGGCCGCTGATCAATAACCAACCAAATCTTTACATTAGGCCAAAGGGCAGGATCATACATGCCGCTGATCAATAACCAACCAAATCTTTACATTAGGCCAAAGGGCAGGATCATACATGCCGCTGATCAATAACCAACCAAATCTTTACATTGGGCCAAAGGGAAGGAGCCTACATGCCGCTGATCAATAACCAACCAAATCTTTACGTTGGACCAAAGGGAAGGAGCCTACATGCCGCTGATCAATAACTAACCAAATCTTTACATTGGGCCAAAGGGAAGGAGCCCACAGGCCGCTGATCAATAACTAACCAAATATTTACATTGGGCCAAAGGGCAGGATCATACATGCCGCTGATCAATAACCAACCAAATCTTTACATTGGGCCAAAGGGAAGGAGCCCACAGGCCGCTGATCAATAACCAACCAAATCTTTACATTGGGCCAAAGGGCAGGAGCCCACAGATCGCTGGATAAATGACCAACCAAATCTTTACATTGGGCCAAAGGGCAGGAGCCCACAGGTCGCTGGATCAATGACCAACCAAATCTTTACATTGGGCCAAAGGGCAGGAGCCCACAGGTCGCTGGATCAATGATCAACCAAATCTTTACATTGGGCCAAAGGGCAGAATCATACAGGCTGCTAAGTCAATAACCAACCAAATCTTTAGATTGGGCGAAACGGCAAAAACATGCAGGCCACTAGATCAATAACCAACCAAATCTTTACATTGTTAAAAATAGATGACATTTTCACATGGTACACATCATCAGTTTTGTCCATCCACAGCTGGTAAAGCTGCTAATGTGGATGAAATATGTGCGGTAGTGAAGAAAAGGAATGATGAGATTGGAAATATGACAGATGATTTTATGAACGTTCTCAGAGCAAAACATGTAAGTAAACAAAAATTCTAGTCATTGACTATTTGCATTTAATACTTTGTTATTAAGTTTCTATCTAGCAAGTTGTGAAAAGATGTTAACGGGCAATGGCTCACTGAACCGACTTTATTGTATTTGGACGTCCCCATTTATGCTCAATCCCTTTCATTGTTGAAAGGGTCTTTGAGAAAGTAAAGCCTCCAAAGCTCCTGTGGCAGCTCTTAAATTTTCCTTGACTTCATCAGGTAACAATTTACAGCTGGGTTGACTGAGAGAAGTGGTGATGCCATGAAAAAAAGCATGACAACCTCAGTCTGAGCATGACATGATTTGAACCTGTTATGTTCAGATTGTAAGCAATTTCACGACACCTTGACCACTCAACTTCTAAATAGATTAAATTTGTACTAACTGTTAATTTCATAACTAGAATGTACTATAAAATATAAGGGATGTTTAGTTGGTAGAATCCTCTAACTCATATTCTTGCAGTGAGACATAATAATCATCACCTTGAGGTGATATATATTGAATATATATATATATATACATATACACACACACACACTCACACACACACACACACATATATATATATATATATATATAGTTCAACTGGAAAACAAATACACATTTCCATGAACACAAGTGTAAGTCATCGACTAGTATGAATTCCCGACAAATCCGTGGTCATCCACAATGAACTAAAACGTCAGAGCAATGTAGACCTGCAGCTGGTTATTTTGCAATCTTTGCTGAAATATATATATAAATACTTTGCAGAACATTGCTCTTACCACTGCCAATCTATATATCACAGTTGTAAGTTTCTTGACATGTTGAATGCAGTATGGTAGATTGCCATAAATTCCCATATGTAGAGAGCAGATTGTACCAAGACAAAATGTCATGTCTGCCATACTGGACATGGCAGGATTCATTCTCGGTGTGCTGGGATTGTGAAACAAAGTGAGCTTCGTACCTAGACCACACCGCCTCCTACATATGTATGTGTACCTAATTTATAATAATAAAACACTTTAGAGCAGAAAATCCACACAAAATGGTATCTGGCAGTACACTGTTGAAAAACCCGCCAAAAATAATTCTAAAATGTCCTGCTACAAGGCTCTTAGAACCTTTTTGTCTTTTGCCTTAGAGTTTTTATTTTAGCATATTTTTTTCATTTAGTAATACGTATTCTGGTACCAATCTCAATTGTTAATGAGGCACTACTATATACAGTGTTTATATTTCCTTCCTACATGAAGATTCCTGCAAAGCTTCTGGTATTGCAAGGAGACAAACCAGGAGAAATTATCACAAAAGCTGCGATCGATGAACTGGCAAATTTGATCATCATAGGCACTCGAGGTCTTGGCAGAATCAGACGTACATTACTGGGAAGTGTGAGCGAATTTGTATTGCACCATGCAAACTGCCCTGTAACAGTTGTACGAAAAGTTGAATAAAACAGTTTGTATGGACTACAGTACTTACTTCTGCATTTTAAACATTCTACAACATTCCTTTGGACGCTGCTTGTTAGTGTTTTCATATGTAATTTAACTGTTCATACAACTTTTTGTCAAAAACATCCTCTTTAGCTCCTATAGGTGCATGGGTACACCATTGCAGCTGGCCTTCTTGTAGTAATCTTGCGCCAAAGCATATGTGCTATATTTTCTTGACCAACAGCACACAATGGGTGATGTGTCTGCACCATGCCATTGACGTTTACTTCATAGACTTGCTCTGGTACCCAATTTTTTAGACTGGATCAAACACTGAAGTTGTTTTTGGTTGAGAAATATCCCTTACCAATTGGGGATTGAACCTAGAGCGCTTGGCTCGGAAGCTAGTACACTAACCACTGCGCTACCATGGCCCCTTAATATCTGTTGAGCACTACTCTAACCTTAAATTAATTTTCCTTAGGCAACCATTTCAAATGAAATATACCCTGCAGAGCTTTATTGGATAATGCATAGTCTAATATAATCCAGTCAGAACTGATTTGCTTGATTTTCATTTTTCTATGAACATTTATTCCTGTATTAATCAAGAACACATTTTTGTTGTCATTATTGTTTATATATAATGACACTGATCTTCCAATACAAAGATATTTTGTAGAGATGTTATTTTTAAACGACAACAGGCCAGTCACCTGTTAGTCAGCACATTTGATTGCAAGTATGTATGAAGACATCTACACCCCCACATGGGACAATGATGAGTGAATAAGTGAAGTGAAGTGGGTTATTTTAATGATGTACTTGGGTTTAACTTGACTTTTTGAATGTTGAATTTCTTTACATAGTAGCATGGTTGATTGTACATGCAGATTATTACAAAGCAGATCTAATATATTTCATTTGTTTATATGATCTTTGCAAGTGTCTGCACTGATTTAACAAAGATATTTTAATATTTTTTTTTTAATGGCTACTTTCTTTCTAATACAGTAAGGTATTATAACGGTTTACAAATAAATTTTGAGGTTGCTTAACCCTTTCAGTCTGGGCTAATTTGGTCAATTTGTGTTTAAAGGTCATTAATCACAGTCCAGATCATATTCAAAAATTATAAAAATTAATATAATAATTTGTTTCTATCTTTTAATCAACATTTTTATCGTGTATCTATTATGTATAATTATAGTTTTTGATTCTATACATGCACAAATAATACACATTAAAACAATTTAATTTTGAAAAAATTGTTACAAACATATACAAGTCTGCAATTTCTCATGTTTGTTTTAATACTTTTATAAAATATACTTGTTTTATGATTCAACTGATTCAATGTGAATCAACAAAGTGTAACAATGTGTTAAAAAATGTAACACTTTAATAAAACGAGAACCTGCTGTAGACTTTATCTTATTTTTGTCTAAATATGATCTTTGCTTGAGTTTGCACTAATCTCAAATCGTTACATACATTTTTGTTTCAGAAATCAAATACTTGTTGTTTCATTCTTTAATGAAAAGCAAAAACAGATCTGTTTTACTATTATTTTATGAACATGATATATCTGGAACCATTTCTTTAATTTTTATCAAGAAAATAATTACTTTGTTCAATCTTATATAAAAACAAGACTGCTTTTGTTGTTTTATCTTGATATGGTCTTTGCTAATGTTTGCACTGATCTCTGACCATTGCATTTATTTTATAAAGTAGTCACTCTTTGATATTATTATTTTCAACCACAGATGAAACATTTTTGATTATATCAGAGCATGTAACCATCAACAAATCCTCAGCTTGATGAGCCTTACTGAACAAAGCAGTTTGTCATAAAAATGTTTACACTCTAAACACATTGTATTAGGTTGATCTTTTGAAAAAGGGAGCAGAGAGACAAAGCTATTCATGGCATGGCTTACAACATAAATTTATTTGTGTTCAAATACATGAAACATCAAGGCCATGCCTCGGTTGGAAGTACACCCACACCATCAATCATGCTGAAGTCAATAAATACAACAGCTATTAGGCAAGAAATACTGCACATCACACTCTGCATTGGGAAGCAAGGCGAATGATAGGGGAAAAAAGCCATTCATAATTTCCACCTTCATCAGCACGCTCTGCATTGGGAAGCAAGGCGAATGATAGGGGAAAAAAGCCATTCATAATTTCCACCTTCATCAGCACGCTCTGGATTTGAGAAAATCCACTTAACGCCCTTTTCACTGTTCACAAAAGAGTAAATTTACTCATTTTGGGCATTCAACAACAACGACAACACTTTATCAAGCATGAAGTTACACAAATGTGTAAATACATTGTAATTTCTTTAAGATTAAGTGTTACAAAAACACGCATTACGGATGATTGTGAAACACAGATTTGGTTGAAGGAGCTCAAGTTGGAAACCACTGTTGTTTGCTATATTCTCTGGTAACATCACATGCATTCAATGTGTTAAGTATATGCTGTTTCTGTATATGCACAAAATGAAGTGTACATTTTTTTGTAACAATTTTATTTGTGAAGGAATGTGTTGTGTCATGCAATCATCATCTGAAAATAATAATTGATTTTCTTTTCTTGGCTGTGTTGGATTCTTGTGTGATTGTGTCATACATGTTTGTGTCATGTTATATTATGTTGATCTGACATCACTGCATTAATAGGCAGACCTAAAAGTGCTTCAAGAAAGTATGTATGGAAAAGAGATCGCCCTTGCCATAATTAAAATAACGCCTGCCATCAACTTTTCAGATGAGATCAGATGATCATCTTCCGGCTGCCCACAGGACACAACAGTCTGTGATGTCATCCTTATAATAAATTTAAGATTGGCACTGTGGACTTTTGACACAGCATCCATGACAGTGGAATACCTAGTGCAGTCCTTCCCATCATACACTAGGGAAAGGAGTAGCACGTGACAACCGGTGTCTTTCCATGAAAAACTATGAAAGTGCACAGGGCCTTGAGTTGACTACTGCCTTTGTTAGAGTAATTGAAGTCAAAGACAAAGTGAACGAAGAAAGAATAAGAGTGGTATATGTACCATGGTTCTTGTAGCTTGCTGGTTGTGCACACAAGACACTTGAACTGTCGTCTATGTGCCCCTTCCTGCTTGCCCCACATTTATTTCAATCTTATTCAGTATGTTTGTATCCTGTATTTGCAGTTTGTAACCCCATGCGCAACCCTTATCAGTTACCTGTTATGACATGCTTGTAAGGTTACGGTGATTCTATTCTTTTCAACTTTGATGCCACTCAAGTCATCCAACAGATGATGATATAATCCCTTTAACTGTGAGCTGGCAGCTCTTGACAGCCCAATGCGTCCCTAACAAAAGCACATGTCTTCTTCAATTGTTGTAGTCATGTGTAGAGCGTGTTGAGTATGGTGGGGTGTGGTGGGAGCAGCAGGTTCTGTAGATCAGCCAGCCTTGGGCACAAAGTTAGGAGGTGCTCGACTGGCTTCTCGTGCTCATGGCAGAATCTGCAGTTTGGTTCACGTAGTAGGTCTAATCTATTCATATGTTTGTTGAGAGGGGCACGGCCTGTTCTCAGCTTGGAGATCAATCTCTGGTCTTTTCGTTTGTTTCTTGGCTGGGTCCTGGGATCTGGTTTTGCTTGGTTTTTGAAATATACTCGGCCTGTCTGGGATGTGGCCCACTAATCTAGCCACTCCTGTCTATAGTTATTTATCAGGATTTGCTTGCAGGTTTGTAGTGTGATATTATGTAGAGGCTGTGGCATTGCCCCGTTTCTGGCCTGCTCATCAGTTTTTCATTTCCTGAGATTCTGACATGGCCAGGTATCCACGAGCACTACTTCCACTCCATAAGAGCTGAACAATTGATCAATTAATTTGTAGATGTTATTAACATCTTGAGACATCCTGTTTTCCAAGGCTTGGAGCGCAGACTTTGAATCTGAGAAAACAACGATCTCCTCAGGCTGTATAGGGCCGCTTTCAAAATCTTGAGATTATTCGGCACACAGCTTTTTCTATTGCTATTATTTCTGCTATAATTTCTGCTTCGTATTTGGAACAGGTCTCTCCACAGATTGTCATTCAATAAGGGCAACACTTCATTTGACCCCTATAATCATTTATAATGTCCCCGTTATGGGACTTTCAAAGCCAGCTTGTCGACTCTGTTATTGTCATATATATTCTTCTTCTTTTTCAGCCTTTTTTCTGCATTTGTCCTGAAAAGGATGTGATTTGTCGTAGTTTACAGCGAGGTTCCGATATCTGCACCTTTCGGCTCGACACATCCGGTTTCAGCTCACTTTGTTTTAGGTGCCCAGTTAACCTTCCCACTGTGATCACTATTCTCTTAGCCAGACACTGGTGCATCCTGTTTCCAGGGCCACCCCTTGGAGGTAGAATAGTCTTGATCATCTCTGGTTCGCTGATCATGATGCAAGCGAACTGTGTCTCGCTGGCTGCTATCGTCTCATTCACTGCGCTGCATTTTCTTCACCTCTTGATCCAGTGGAGATGGCTAAAATTAGGGTTAGGTGAAACATATTCATTCGTTCGTCTTCAGACTCTAACAACGGCAGAAGTCAGACCAAGGCTCTTTACACTCCCGTATAGTTTTTCGTGAAAGTAGATTGGTTACTGTCACATCTTGTAAGGCAATGAAACAAAAAGTTATCGCAAGAAAAAGCTTATTTCATAAGCTAACAAACAAGGCATGGAAAGCATCTCAGCCCTTATATTGTGCATTTATGCAGCATGAGACGCCTATCGGGTATGGAACGAGTCAGCACACACGAGACACTTCGATGTGGCAGTAAATGAGGTATGTTGAACTGTAAAAGGGTACCTTGAAATGTTTATGCAATCGCTGGCATCGCATCCCTATAAATCAGGAGATGTGTTGTATCAGAAATCGAAAGTACAAAGCAGTCTAATGATCAGAAACAACCCAATTTTGAATATAATCCAGGAAAAGGACGACTGAATTCAAGGACAAGTTTTCTTTCCATTGTTCATTTAAATGAAGAGTACCGTAATGAATGAAGATCGAACAACTTGCGACAAGGCATAATATGCCATACCCTGTGTGGAGAGACCAGAACAGATTACGAACGGGAGTGTCTCGGTGTAGATCGAACTTGAAAAAAAATGGGGGATATGTGGACGACGTTTTCCTTGCGAATGCGGAGCCATCCAAGACCACGCAATCCTGTATAACTGTCAAAGAATGCCAGAACCATTGGTGGATCTTGGCTTGGCTTGGCTTCGTTCGTTCTCAATCTTCCGCTACCAAGCCCTGAAAGGACTTAAAGTAGCAGAATGTAGTCCAGAGAACAGAATGCGTTGTGTCGTAGTTTACAGCTTGACTGCGATATTTGCATATTTCGGTCTAACACATCCGACTTCAGCAAGCATTTTTTGAGTACCGGGTTAGCATTCCCTCTTCGATCCCTTCTCCTTAGCCAGTCTGCCCTGCTGCAGCCTGTTATCCAGGATCACCGAGTGGAGGTGTAGACGGGACTTGGCAGCTTTGGTTCGCTGGCCCTGACGCTAGCAGTCAGCCATGAGTCGCTGACCACTACAGCTCATGCACTGCTCAACATCTTGATCCCATTGGCGAATCTCAAGCAGCAAATGAATGAACTGTCAGGGCAGCTAATGTCTGGTCCAATACTTTGTGAGGCTGCCGGACACGAAAAGTAAGGGAATCACGAGTTACTTCTTTCACAAGTTTATAAGGTGCACGAAGAACTGCAATTATGTGTACCGATGTCATTGGGGTTATGCGACAGGTACAGAGGTCTGTAGTTCAGTTCAGGTGCCATCTCCGCATCGAAGGTCGGCTGCAATGGATCTCCAGTGTACTCTATCTCTTACCATAATTGTGCAATCTGAGAGGTTTTTTCCAGTCCTGATTTTATCCACCCACTTAAAGCGGTGTCTGCCTCTTGAACACTATCTTCCACCCTACCCTCCAGTATGGTCTTCAACAAGTAGGTATATCTTGTTATATGACCAAAATAACGTAACTGTCTAACCCTGATTTCGGTCATTAATTATATTTTCACTCCCAACTTTTCCAATACCTCCAAATTGGTCCCAATCTTGAATTTATTATAAAGAATGCATTTGTCTGCTGTGTCCTGTGCGCAGCCGCAAAATGACCACCTGATCTCCTCTGGAGAGTTGGGGTTGGTGTCCTTTTTTATATGGTCAGAGTGATCTATTTTCTGTACGTGGTCGTAAGATAGACATGGCTTCTCCTGGCTGTAGTGCAATGGGAGGCTCACCACAATGAGAATTAGCCTGTCGATCCCCACCTGTAGCACAGCCAGTTCTCAGGGAGACTCGTGAGGATGTGTGTGTTTGTTGGAGAGCGGGGGGGGGGGGGGTGGAGGGGAGGAATGAAGGGAATATCTTGACCAGTATGTTTAGCGCAATTATTAAGTACATCTTGGGATGTAAGAAGAGTCACTGTAACCTGCTACCAAAGAAACATCAAGCGTTAACACAATTTAGCACAAGTAGCATCAAGTAACATCATCACGATCCAGTGTGCGGTATCCCACAAACCCCTAAATGTTCGAGACCTCTGACTGCTGTCAACTCACGCCATAAACATCCCTACCGAGGTAAGACCTTAAGAGTCCAACATGGCGACTGCCTTGAATAATGAGGTCACATATATCAGTCACAACGAAGTATTAATGAAACACGCATTAAGTAATACAGCACATATTGTACGGGCTGTCCCATTCGCTACCGGTCCCTGGAGTTCTCTTATAACTTTTAAACCAATGAACGAAATTCCAGAACATTTGACAGGGGCATACCTCGGTGTGTGAGAAACAAAATGAGCTCATAGTAAATGTTGCAAATGTTGTGTGTGTGTTTATATATGTATTGTGGAGAGTGTAGCCTAGTCAACAGTGAGCTAGCTTGTTAAGACTGGGATTACACCATGCCAGGCTTCGAAATCACGGCGGACAGAAAACAAAAATACAAGCCTGATTCGTTACTGGTTTGATCGCTCCTCCAGTCGACCAAGCTGTAAATTGGTACCTGACGAATAGGCTTGGGGAAGTATAAACAACAAGGAAGGGAACTGGTCACCCCACCTCACATAGGTTGCGGCTTAGTCCATGACGAGTTACCTTCATCAACTGACGGCAATTGTTGCCATGGGACTCAGCTTTACCTCTCTCTGTCTCTCTCTCTCTCTGTCTCTCTCTCTCTCCCTCTCTCTCTCTCCCTCTCTCTCTCTCTCTCCCTCTCTCTCTCTTCCTCTCTCTCTCTCCCTCTCTCTCTCTCCCTCCCTCTCTCTCTCTCTCTCCCTCTCTCTATCTCTCTCCCTCTCTCTCTCTCCCTCTCTCTCTCTCCCTCTCTCTCTCTCCCTCTCCCTCTCTCTCTCCCTCTCTCTCTCTCCCTCTCTCTCTCTCTCTCTGTCTCTCTCTCTATATATATATATATACACAGGGTGTCCCACTCGCTGTCGGCCCCTGGTCGTCCCTTATAACTTCTACACCAACCCACGCAATGCCCTATAATTTGTACGAGTTTGTCGACGACGAACTGGCTATATTCAGCAGGATGGAGCTACATGTCCCATCTCAATGGTCAACATGGCTGAACTTGCTTTCTTCTTTGAAGATCGTGTCACTTCTAAGTCACTTTGGCCACCAAGTGCATCTTACCTTACCCTACCTGATTTCTTCCTATTGAACAAGCTGAAAGAGAAAATGTTTCTCAAAAAGCCAAGGAATCTCATGGAACTACAAGAAAACATTCGGTGAGAAACTGAGTCTGTTATCTCCTGATGCGGTGGCGAATACCTTTCTTATCACGGAGAGGCATGTGTAGACATGCCTTGATGCTAATAGTGACCACTTACAACATTTAATATGAGCCCATCATGCTTTTCACGTGTCCATGTCAAAGGTAATTCAATTCCTTTCATTGGTTTAAAAATTATAAGGGAAAACCAGGGGCCGGTAGCAAGTGGGACTCCCTCTATTATTTTACTTTGTGTTCGTTCTGAAAAAAAGTTGTGTTACTTTGTGTTGTAGTTTACAGGGAGGCTGCGATATCTTCGTCTTTCGGTCCGACACATCAAGTTTCAGCATTGCATTTTTTACATCCGGTTTGCTTTCCCTCTTGATTCCGAATCTATCAGACTGCGCCGAAGCAGTCTGTTTCTAGGACCGCACTTGGAGGCGCAATAAAGTCCTGGTCAGAACTTGTTCGCTGGTCCTGATGCAAGCAGCCAGGTATAAATCGCTGGCTGTTGTCAGTTATATGTCGCTGACTGCAGTCAGCTGTAAGTAGCCGGATGCCGTCAGCTAACTGTCAATGCTAGCTGCAGTTATACGTCGCTGGCTTCTGTCAACTATAAAATTACTGACTGCTGTCGTCTATAAGTCACTGGCTGCTTTCAGCCATGAATCTGGCTGTTGCCAGATATACGTCGCCTACTGCTATAAGTCGCTGGCTGTTGTCATGTATAAATCAATAGCTATTGTCAGCTATAAATCAATGGCTGCTGTCAGCTATAAATCGTTGGCTGCTGTCATATATAAGTCGCTGGCTACGCTCAGTTCATTCATTGCTGCGTCTTCAGTCCCAAATATTGTATTCTTCTTCGACATTCACCGTGAAAAGGACATCATGACGTGTCATAATTTACAGCGACGCTGCGAAATTGTTGCATATTTCGATCCTACTCATTCGATTTCAAGTAACTTTTCTGAGTACCTGGTTTGCCTTCCCACTGTGATCCCTTTCCCTTCGCTAGACTTTTGCTCCCCTTTCTCCAGGACCGCCTCTTGTAGGCTGGAATAGGGTCTTGGTCAGTTCTGGCTCTCTGATCTTAATGCGACGTTGTCAACTAATTCATGGTGCTACATCGTCAGCCCCATAATAGACTCAAGGTTTGGGATCAAGACGCTGAGCAGCGCATGAGCTGCAGTGGTCCATAGGTGACTGCTAGCGCCAGGGCCAGCGAACCAAAGCTGCCAAGACCCTTCTACACCTCCACGCGGTGATGCTGGATAACAGGCTGCAGCAGGGCAGATTAGCTAAGGAGAAGGGATCGAAGAGGGAATGCTAACCCGATACTCAAAAAATGCTTACTAAAGGTGGATGTACTGGACCGAAAGGTGCAAATATTGCAGTCAAGCTGTAAACTACGACACAAGGCATTCCGTTCTCTAAACCACATTCTGCTACTTAAGCCATTTCAAGGTTTGGTAGCGGGAGATTGAGAACGAAGGCAAGCCAAGACTCAAGGTTTGGGGCAGGTGTTCACGTGGGGTGCATACCATGACCATGGACTACATCTAGTATACATGCACGCTCACAAAAAGAGAGAACGAAACTGTGAGCTCGTAGGGACAGCTGAGAGGAAAACCCTGTACAGGGATAACAGCTTTACAAACAACGGTGCTTTTTATAAGAAAACCCGAGGTTGATCGTGGTCATCGAAGATGCAACACTTCGACTGAGCTGACTGCAGTCAGCGACTCATAGTTGGATGTTTGCATCAGAGTCAGTGAACCAGCGCTGACCAAGACCATATCCCACCTCCAAACGGTGGTCTTATAAACAGGCTGTACTAGTGTAGTCTTGCTAAAAGGATAGGTTAAAGGTTAAAGTCAGTTGCATGGCAGGGATCAAGAAGCTGAGCAACGCATGAGCTGCAGTGGTCAGCAACGCGTAGCTGACTGCTAGCGTCAGGGCCAGCGAACCAGAGCTGCCAAGACCCTTCTACACCTCCACGCCGGTGATCCTGGATAACAGGCTGCAGCAGGGCAGACTGGCTAAGGAGAAGGGATCGAAGAGGGAATGCTAACACGAAACTCAAAAAATGCTTGCTGAAGTCGGATGTGTTGGACCGAAAGGTGCAAATATCGCAGTCAATCTGTAAACTATGACACAACGCATTCCGTTCTCTGGACTAAATTCTGCTACTTAAGCCCTTTCAGGGTTTGGTAGTGGGAGATTGAGAACGAACGAAGCCAAGCCAAGCCAGTTGCATGGCAACAATTGCCATTGTGAAGGAAAATTACTCTTCATGAACTAAGCCGCAGTCTATGTGAGGTAGGGTCGTCAGTTCCCTTCCTCGCTGTTTTTAACTTTCCCAATTCATACGTCAAGTACCCATTTACAGCTGGGTCAACTGGAGGAGCGGTCGTGCCAGGCAGGAACCACGGCCCGAATATATTTCTGTCTGTCCGTGATCTCGAATCCTGGACCTCTGTAATCCCAGTCCAGTAATCCAGCTTACTGTCAATTAGACTACACGCTCCACAAAAGGATAGGATAGTAGTGGGATGGCAAACCCGATACCCAATAAAGGCAACTGAAATCCGATGTGTCTGACCGATAGGCGCAGATATCGCTGTAAACTACAACACAATGCCTTTTTCTAGACGAACCCCAAAGAAGAAAAGGAATAACAACGACCTTTTATTTGCTTTTAAATTCATCAAGTATCTAAGTATGTAGGCGTTGTACTCGTACTACCTAAAGGTCCAGCGTATTAAGTATGTAGGCGTTGTACTCGTACTACCTGAAGGTCCAGCGTATTAAGTATAAGCGTTGTACTCGTACTACCTGAAGGTCCAGCGTATTAAGTATGTAGGCGTTGTACTCGTACTACCTGAAGGTCCAGCGTATAAAGTATGTAGGCGTTGTACTCGTACTACCTGAAGGTCCAGCGTATTAAGTATGTAGGCGTTGTACTCGTACTACCTGAAGGTCCAGCGTATTAAGTATGTAGGCGTTGTACTCGTACTACCTGAAGGTCCAGCGTATTAAGTATGTAGGCGTTGTACTCGTACTACCTGAAGGTCCAGCGTATTAAGTATGTAGGCGTTGTACTCGTACTACCTGAAGGTCCAGCGTATTAAGTATGTAGGCGTTGTACTCGTACTACCTGAAGGTCCAGCGTATTCCACTCACATGGCCAAAGGGTTGTGTAATCGGCTTTAAAACCCGACCAAACCGGTTCAAATCTCGCCGCGCATGGTTATCTGTGACCATACAAAGTCGTGGGTTTCTCTCATGGTAAATCCGTTTTTCTCAGTCCAACCAGCTGTAAATAGTACTGAATTCGTGCTCTACCGTCGCCGCTCGCAGTAAATTAAGGGAACTGTGCACGTATGGGGGCGCCTAGGTGAATCGTAGCCGGTTGTGTGATCCATTTTTCTTTTATCCTCCCCCCAAATCCCGAAATGGATTTAATTTCAATATAGGTTAAGATGGCGCTTTAGCTCAGTTCATAGCTAGCAATCCGCTATATCTGTGGTAGCTGCTTGTCTCGGTTCGAATCGCGTCCAGAGACTTAAAAAAATCGGATCTTCATTTTAATTGGGCACTGCTTCTCCAGTCAACACAGCTGTAAATAGGTACCTAACGCATGAGCTAAGGAAAGTTTAAAAAAAACACAGCAAGGAAGGGCACTGGCCACCCGCACCTCTGCGGCTTAGTACAATGAAGCGGTTAATTCTGCTGCATTTCCCCTTTATTTTTTACTTATATGTTTGAAAATCCGAACCTGGCTAGCATGTGTTATTAGCCATGTCGATCACAGATTGAGCCACGTAGCGCAGTGGATACCGCGCTGGCTTCGCATCTGTGTGGTCCTGGGTTCATTCCCCAGTTGAGGCGGTAATGTTTTTTTTCCGACCGCAATGGCTCCCGGGTCGACCCAGCCTTAAATGGGTACCGGTTCAGTCCGGGAAGTAAAACGGGCGAGGGAGAGGAGATGGCTACCACCCTCATATAGCCGACCCTTTGAAATGTGAGATCGCTAACACCTCACACCCCTACGGCAGTAATTCTATGGGATACTTTACTTTTACAATCACAGATTTGCAAGACCATACCCCGAAAACGACGATATTTAGCAATACAAGAGCACATCCCTTCACATATGTGGGCAGAACCATTGATAGAGCACAAAGGATATGCAAGACCTAGAATTATAAAGACAAGGACAGCATTCATGTTACTAAATAATATCTGGAAATTCAGGGAAATAAAGATTATCTGTCACTGTTTCTAAAGTGTAATACAATTATTTTGTACATAAACATTTGAAATCAATCAATGACCGCCTGTTAGATGAAAACTGCAATAGATGAAGTAGCAATCCACAGGCTGTAAAGTTTTGACATTAAACGAGGTTCGAGTGGTGCAGTGCGAATGACAGGATGGAGCAAGAGAGTGTAAAACCAGCGAGCTACAGCAGCCACCAGCATCCATACGGTGAGCCATTTACCGATGGAGACTGAGCACCTATGGGTATGCCCGGAATGCAGTAACGTCGATTCTTAGAAACAAAAAACATAAACATGGGTTTTGGGCCCTGTGCCAACCCTATAAAAACCTAGAAAACTAGGGTGGCAACTTTTATTTGATCCCTCCACGCGCAAACCCGTCCAGCTTGGCAAAAATTGCCATAAGTGAAACCCGCGCTGGCATTAGTTGCCAGTGCATTCGAGTTGCCAAACCTCGACACGATAATGGCACTAGTGTTTGCGAATACGTGCTGAAATCATGTTCCTCATTAGGCGAAATATGTTGATACTGTTTGTCAATGTAGCATGTGTGCCTTCTGTATTATGTTACATTATAGGATGACTCATTCAGTTCTCGTGCGTCAAACCCATATTTTGTTGCAAACGTCTATCAAACGTCAAGCAGTGGCGTAGCTATAATGTAATGGGGTTGAAACATAAATGAACAATTGCATTTCTTCTCCTGCGTTCATCTAGAAAGGGACGGTGTCGTTGTAAGTGCGCATGCTTTCTTAATTGCACTGGGCAAGTAGCTTTCACTTAATACACTTATTGCATCGCTCTATCAAAGCATCAAACCCTTCAGCATATAATTATTTGGTCCTGCTCTCTCGGCAACATTTGCACTCTGTTATTCGCGAAACGTCTCCAACTAAAGTGGCAGCACGCATTATGCTGTAGGCTAAACCATGCTGACACCATATTGTAGTTGCTTCACTCTCTACCATTACTCGTCTGTCAGGACCAACGACGCATTATATTTCTACTGCAACTGTTGCGTAGCACAATGTAAAGAAGTGGAAGCATTAATGAACAGTTATATTTCATTTTCTGGGTTAATCCTGGAAAGGACATTGTAAGTATGCGGAGCGTCTTATTTGTACAACGGGCAAGCAGTTCTACATTGACGATGACATTCATTTCTTGTCGTTCTTTTCTATAAAGGTACACGTAAGGGTGTGTGTGTGTGTCCATGTATGTGTGTGTATGGTGTGTGTGTGTGTGTGTGCGCGCGTGCGTGCATGTGTGTGTGAGTGTATTGTTGGCCCATCTCTTGTGATGAAGACCACTCTCTCTGTTCAGCTGTGTGGACAATCTTGTCCAGTTGCTCTGTCCGCTGAAATGGATGACTTGCGCGATGGTTTGGATTAAAGTTAGTGGTAGTTTGCGCAATATCAATATCACTCTCTCGTCCTGAGCTACCTTTGCCCAGTGGCAAGACATTATCGAGACGACTGAAGATAGCACAGATGCAGATTTTTCCTCAGGGTTTCCTCCCGACGCCGCCTTTTCGGTAAACAGATAGCCCGCAAGGCAGTCGTGTGACCTCCAATAGGCTGGGAAGGTAGGATGACCAGGACTAGATCTCTATGTGGGAACGGCGTGGTCTAGTGGTTAATTGGCACAGCTCACAATCGGAAGGTGCTATGTTCTATCCCGGGGAAGTAAACCGTTAGAAAATGCAGGATAAAGCATACCCTTACATAAAATGCATGCCGAAATCGGATGCACTAGGTTGACAGGCGCAAAATAAAAACATAGTGCACCGCCTTGGAGAATAGAGAAATAAGGCGAAAGACAACAACAAACATTTTTTTTAAAGAACTTTATGTTCATAATAAATGGCACAATAAACTATACCAAAAAATGTTCCAGAAATTCACAAACTGTTTTCACAGAGCGAAAGTCAAAGTCACTCACATAGACAAAAAGGCATTATAATTAAACCGGCGTGTCTGAAACACACAGGGGGTGGCAAAGGTAATCGAGCCAAATTGTGATGATGTGCGCGAACCAAAGATACAAGTCACAAACACTTTATTAATGGCAATCACGAGTGAATAGCTAGTCGATTTTTTATTGTAATACATTTACACAATCTTGTTACATGGTATAAGAATGATAAGCATCACAAGTTAAACAGCGTTATAATAGGCAACCGTCAAATCTTTTTCTTCTTCGTTCGTTCGTTCTCAATCTCCCACTACCAAACCCTGAAAGGGCTTAAGTAGTAGAATGTAGTCCAGAGAACGGAATGCGTTGTGTCGTAGTTTACGGCTTGACTGCGATATTTGCACCTTTCGGTCCAATACACCCGACTTCAGCAAGCATTATTTTAGTACCGGGTTAGCATTCCCTCTTCGATCCCTTCTCCTTAGCCAGTCTGCCCTGCTGCAGCCTGTTATCCAGGATCACCGCGTGAGGTGTAGAAGGGTCTTGGCAGCTTTGGTTCGCTGGCCCTGACGCTAGCAGTCATTTATGAGTCACTGACCACTGCAGCTCATGCGCTGCTCAGCATCTTGATTCCAACCGTCAAATAAACACAATGGTAATGTTTATATCGAATGTCACAGGAAAATAATGATAAATACATTAATTCGGCTTGCCTCTATATGACGAAATACACAGCAACTGGTAATAACACGCTTCCAGTGCCCATACACGCCATTAGGATGTGTCTAGACTATCTTTTGAAGCTTCAATCATATCAAGTGTATGATTCTAACCGTCTTTTGCAGAGTTCACAACAACAAAAATACAGAAATCTTAGTCGCTATGTGACGTCAATCATGACGTCAAACAATGTGACGTGTAGGTAACATTGAGCTGACTTCTGTCTTTGTTAGAATTATTGGCCTGTATGTTTCCCGGCGAACAAAGAAGACGAATTTTTATACATACCACTAAAAAACAATTTTGTAAAATGCTCCATAAGCTATCAGAAGGACTTGCGTGCATGTATTGAAGATATGTGAACTTTGCGGAGTATAATTGTTCAAGGTTTCAACCTCCCTCAATCTGAGCAGCTGTTTAAAAACAATTTAAAATCAACACCTTAAGCAAAGAGCTAGTCATGATTGGAGGTGAAGCAATGGAAGCAAAGAGCTAGTCATGATTGGAGGTGAAACAGAGCTAGTCATGATTGGAGGTGAAACAGAGCTAGTCATGATTGGAGGTGAAAATGGGCTAGTCATGCTTGGAGGTGAAGCAGAGCTAGTCATACTTGGAGGTGAAGCAGAGCTAGTCATGCTTGGAGGTGAAGCAGAGCTAGTCATGCTTGGAGGTGAAGCAGAGCTAGTCGTGCTTGGAGGTGAAGCAGAGCTAGTCGTGCTTGGAGGTGAAGCAGAGCTAGTCATGCTTGGAGGTGAAGCAGAGCTAGTCGTGCTTGGAGGTGAAGCAGAGCTAGTCGTGCTTGGAGGTGAAGCAGAGCTAGTCATGCTTGGAGGTGAAACAGAGCTAGTCGTGCTTGGAGGTGAAACAGAGCTAGTCATGCTTGGAGGTGAAGCAGAGCTAGTCATGTTTGGTGGTGAAACAGAGCTAATCGTGCTTGGAGGTGAAGCAGAGCTGGTCATGCTTGGAGGAATTGACTGGCAAGACATGGTGAGGAGCGAAGATCTAGGTGAAAGGAGTCAACAACAACAAATGGCACAACGTAGGAAATGTGGCTGGATAGAACCCTCTACAGAAATCACCATAAAACGTGCCCAGACATGCCCTGATATGGAATCTGCAGAGAAAGAGGAATAAAGATAGATCAAGAAACATCAGAAGAAGAGACTGAAAATTATCTTCTGCCCCTGAACTTCAACTGAAGTGAGGCAAAAATGGCAGCTGAAGATTGAACTTGCTTTTAGAGGGTTATTAATGTCCTATTCCTAGGAACGACTGGCATCATCATTAGCTCTTTCCGTCTTGACAGACGATAGTAATTGTGCTTTGAAAAGGTATGCAACTACAGTCCATGACGGTAACGAATGTGACTCGTAAGACCAATCCGAGCAGAGAAGCGTCTTCCACAGTGTGTGCAAGAAAAATTAGGACCGTTTGCGGCATCGCATGGTGTGGCGTGTCTTCTCAAACTCTGAGTCTTTAGCCTATCAGCAACCAGTATCTCCTCTGACTGTATTCCATGCTTAATCATGCCCCTGAATGTAAAAAGATCCATGGCGTCCTGTTCCAATGATTCTAAATCGATGCCTGCGTCATTGATATCCCGCTTGCATATATCTTTGTACCGAAGTAGTGGTCGGCCCCGAGACCTTTTCCCCAACTGTAATTCCCCATAAAGAAGATATTTTGGTATTCTGCCATCATCCATCCTCCGAATGTGTCCCAGCCAGCGGAGCCTCCGATGACTAAGTATGGAGAAAATTGTGACAGTGCCTGTTCTCTCCAACACCTCTGCGTTGATGATCTTGTCTTGTCACCCAGCCCCCAGGATTCTGCGTACGCACCTCATGTGATAGCTGTTTAGCCGCCTCTCCTGTTGCATGTAGGTAGACCATGTCTCTCTGATGTAAAGAAGAGTCCCAAGGACACAGGACTGGTAAACAAGTGTTTTTGTTTTAACAGTGAGCTTCTTGTTCTCCCAGACCCGTTTTCTTAATCTGCTCATTGATGTTGCTGCCTTTTCTATCATGATATTGATCTCTTGGTCTTGGACTAGCACCAACACACCGGCCAACGACACATGACAAATTGAGAGGTACTTAATTATGTGACATTGGTGTATCGTCTCTCTGGGAGCGTATTGTGTGTCACACATGTGTTACGAGAACGTTATGCATATAGCTTAGTACACAAAAACCTATGTAATTGAATAACTTAACTTTCATATCTCACATGCTGGATCGTTGGCACAAAACATGTGGTAAAGTGGGGAGAGTGTGAGAAACAATTCTGCAACCCGCCACCTATAGCCATTTTCAGGGCGCACATAAGAGTGAAGTTACTCATCGTAGGCATTCAACAACATCAACAACATCAACAACATCAACACCAACAACATCGACACCATCAACAATATCAACAACATCAATAACATCAACACCAACAACACCAACAACATCAACAACAACACCAACATCAACAACATCAACACCAACAACAACATCAACACCCACAACAACATCAACACCAACAACATTAACAACATCAACACCAACAACAACATCAACACCAACAACATCAACACCATCAACAATATCAACAACATCAATAACATCAACACCAACAACACCAACAACATCAACAACAACACCAACATCAACAACATCAACACCAACAACAACATCAACACCCACAACAACATCAACACCAACAACATTAACAACATCAACACTAACAACAACATCAACACCAACAACAACATCAACACCAACAACAACATCAACACCAACATCAACAATATCAACAGCACCAACACCAACAACAGGAACAGCACAAACACCAACATCAGCATCATCAACACCAACACCAACAACATCAACACCAACAACAACATCAACACCAACATCAACAACATCAACAGCACCAACACCAATATCAACATCATCAACACCAACATCAACAATAGGAACAGCCCTGTGCTGGGCAGTGGAATGAACATCGTATTTAATGGCCAGTTCTGTTGTGCCATGTTTAGAGCACTTGCTATGCGCGGTATTGTACACTGACATTGGCATCACTGTTGCTATTGTCAATGTTCTGACATATGCGCTATAATAAATCAATAATACTGGCCGGCTGCCACACTATCAGATAGTATTTTCTCTGTATGTGTTTATTTGTTCTCCCTTTTTTTTTGTCTTCATTTTTTTCCCTTTAGTATCTACACTTTTATCCCTATTTTTTTGTATACCTTTTTTTTTTACTAAGGCAGTGTGCGTTGAACTGTGTTTTGCGCCAAATGGTCCAGTGCATCCGACGTCATCACAAATGTTTTTAAACAGTTTTTCTACTTTAAGGTGTGCGACATAGCTGTATAAATAATCTGAATCCGGAATATTTGGGTAATGAGCCGTGTCACTATCCGCTTGGCCACGCTCTCTTCGTGTCCTGGTGTAGCCAAAGGGATTCGGTGGTTGAAAGATGGTGCCTTGTCAATGAGAGATCATCATCAATGCCCATCGCTTTCTTCAGGGCACAGGCCGTTGATAACCCTCCTCCAGCATATTGATCTTGAGCTGCTCTTTCTAAGTCTCTCCCGTCGAGATCCACGGACCGAAGTTCATTTTCACAGTCTTGTCTCCAGCTGGCAAATGGAGTTTAATGTAGATAGATGTACAGTCATCCATATGGGTAGATCCAATTTGGAACATAATTACAGAATGGGAAAAAACAATACTAGAAAGATAGATAAGGAAAGGGACCTAGGGGTTATAATAGATCATACAGGAAAGGTGAGTGAGCAAGTTAAGGTAGCAGTGAAAAAGGCAAATGCAATGTTAGGTATGATAAAAAGAAATATTAAACATAGGAGCAAGGAAGTGATCGTCAAACTGTTTAAAGCTTTAGTTAGACCTAGATTGGAGTACTGTGTACAGGTGTGGAGTCCTTATCATAGAGGGGATATAAACATGCTGGAAAGAATACACAAAAGAGCGACAAAGATGATAGTGGGATTCCAGAATTACAGCTGTGAGGAACGACTCAGAAAAACCGGTCTACAGTCTCTCGAAGAGAGAAGAATTCATGGTGACTAAATACAGGTTTATAAGATGATCAGAGGAATGGATAAATTAGACTATAACAAGTTTTTTTTAAATACAGCCACCTACAATAACACGAGGGCATAGCTACAAGCTGACTAAAGAGAGGTCCAGGTTATATATTAGGAAATATTTTTTTAGTCTGCTTGGAATGCATTGCCAGGGGAGGTAGTGGAGGCAGGGACAGTTAATGCATTTAAGAATAAACTGGATGCGCATAGCTTTTAGAGCAAGGTGATGTAAATATAACTGGTTGTATACAGACTCGGCAGGGTCTTCTAAACCAGTATAAAGACATTAAGTTAAGTTAAGTATTAGTCTACCTCTCTTCTTCTTCAACGGTGAATTCCATGTCTGGGCCTGACTGGTTACGATTGATGATGCGTTCCGTAGCGTATGTCCTTTCCCCTTCCCTGTCCTATGTTAGATCTGTTGATGCAGTTGTTGTTGCTTGCTCGTTTACCACATGTGTTCTTTCCTCACTAAGTCCTGCCAGCTTGTACCCATTAACCCCCGTAGACATTTATTGACGAACGACTGAAGATTCCTCGGTAGTGCCTTTCTCGTTCCTCAAGTTTCTTCTCCGTACAAAAGTACTGACTTGACATTGAAATTAAACATTCTAAACCGTGTATTAGTATTTATATCTCTCTTACTTCGTAGTTCTTTGTTCTTAGTTCTAAGTTTTTAGCTCTTAGTTCTTATCTCTTAGTTCTTAGTTTTTAGTTCTTAGCTCTTAGTTCTTATTTCATAGCTCTTAGTTCCTAGTCGATCTGCACTTCTACAGGGGCAGATGGCCCTGTGCAGGTCCCAGCTCTGGTATGAGCTGGAAATAGCCGGGAGAAAGATTTCCTACTTAGCGGGCTAGGCTTGAGCAGCTTAATACTCCGCTGCGTTGGAACAATCGCTTATGGATGGTGGTTAACCGAGGTGTGAAATCCATCTTAATAGACTCAAACACTAACGCAAAGTAGACCCACATTCTGTTAGGCGCCATCTATGCTGCTCTAAACAAACCACATAACCATGGCCGGTATTATGCTATGTCACAGTTAGTCGACTCTTATGACATGCTTTCTGTGAGGCAGTGGTGCTATTCTTGTCCTTGTCATACCACAAAGACCCCGGCAGATTCAGTTCAGTTCATCCCGTAACCCTTCAGGTCGTTGGGGCACTCTCGAAGACACTCCCAAAATCCCATGCCATCTTTCTCTGTCTGCCGCCGCTTGTCGTATCTCCCCGGGACGAAGGCTTGACCACTTAGTGATGTTGTCCACGCACCTCTTAGTTGGACGTCCTCGCCCTCTCTTTCCTGGTACGGAACCAAAGAGTATCGAGTTGGTTATTCCGTTGATCCTCGCTACCTGCCCGTACCAGGCCATCTTTCGTCTTTTGATTGTTGTGAACAGATCTTCAAAAGGGCCAATAGCGTTTTCAACTCGCTGTCGTATTTCTACGTTCGTGACACGATCTTTATATGTAACTTTTAGGAGTTTTCTATAGCACCTCATTTCCATTGGATGTATTCTGCCTTGGACATCTGCTGTAATGGTCCAGGTCTCGCAAGCATACATAAATATTGAGATCATCAGAGAGCGCATTAGTCTAACTTTTATGCCCAGGGCGAGCCGCTTGTCTTGCCATATAGGTTTCAGCCGAGTCAGCGCCGCTGTTGTTTGTGCTATTCTTGCAATTACCTCTGGCTTCGATCCCTCTTTACTGATCAATGATCCCAGATATTTGAAACGTTGTACTGCAGACTACTCTGGACATTTATTTCTCTCAGTTACATTAATTATTCACTAACATGAATGCTGTGTTTGAATTTCCAATTCTATTCTTTATATCTGCCTCTGTGGCCCCTGAAGTATCAATGGTGCTGTCCAAATATGTGAACGTATCCACCTCTACCAACACCTCACCTACAAGCATTACTGGCGAACTTCGAACTTCATCAAACCGGCAAGAAATATGTTGTACGAACGCTTGGCTTGGTCTTTAAGCGGGTTATTATGCAGCGTGAGGAGAAATAAGGATGTGTCTTAACATTAACTACAATAACATCCTCATTGTCATCTTGATGCTGTTGGTGGCGATTCTTTCCACAATCGTCACTGAAATACGTCATTGGCTTGTTACGACATTTTTCCCATTGCTGGGGTAGTCGATGGATTTTGAAGGCTGAGCACTACAGACCGCTTCGCCAATGCTGTCGCAACGTCGTGTTCTGGCTATGTGTATTTATTTCACCCCCAACAGAAGAACAACATATGCAATACCGGGGATTCGAACCGTTGGCCTCCTTGTCGGCAGGCAGACATTGAAACCATTCCGCCACGCGCTCATTTGCTTAATGTTCATTTTAAACATTTTCTTCGTGTTACTATTCATTCCCAGTTTGACTTAATGTTTCCACGTCTTGTTTAGTTGTTCATGCACCTGCCTATGGCTGTGTGCCAATATTACCAAGTCGTCTGCATAGTCTAGGTTCTCTAACTGTGAACATAATGACCGCTGTATTCCGGTTCTCTTGACCTTGACATCTTCATAGTCCAGTCTACTGCCATCAGGAACCAGAGTGGTCCCAATGGACATCCTTTCCGCACTTTTAACATCAATACTGTCGGTCAGAGCTCCTTAAAGTACCACTATACAAACTCTGTTTTCTCACATACTCTGTATGAGTCATATTAGCTTCTCTGGTACCCCGTAGTCTCTCAGTAATAGCCACCAAATGCTTCGATCTGTACTGTCAAACACTTTTTCATAGTCTATAAAACCACCATCATTTTCCACCCACATGTGTCTTTTAGACCACGTGGGGAGGTGTAGTTTTCTGTGGTGTACAGCTTTGTCGCGTTGTTGTTGCCCTTCCGTGTTACTTCAGTGTCTCATCTATCCATCTTTTTCGTAGTCTGCCTCTTGCTCTGCAAGTATAATGTCTGGTATTGTAGATTCGAGCAGCTGGTAACTTTGGTTGCATTCTTGTCACATGTCCAAACCATTTTGTTCTCTGCCTTTCAATGCATTTCATGCACGGTATTACACTCACTTTCTGTCTGATTACTTCGTTCCGTTCTCTGTCTAGCCTTATGACCCCGACAGCCTTTCTCAAACACCTCATTTCGTATACCATTATATTTCTTTCTTGTGTCTTCATGAGAGTCCATGTCTGACACTGATAACAGAGAGTTGGTATAAATATATAGCAGAGAGTTGGTATAAATATATAGCAGAGAGTTGATATAAACATATAGCAGAGAGTTGGTATAAACATTTACCAGAGAGAAGGTATAAACATACTATTTATCAGCGGTCTCTTTGTCTTCGTTGGAATGTGTTGGTATTAGTAATGGTGAGAGCTGATAGGAAACCGCATCAGCTTCCTGTGTTATTGATTCCACCTCTCTATCCAGTCTTCCATCTAGATAATGCCAAACAGAAAGCACTGACAACAATATATTGAAGAGAAACAGGGGTACGTGCGTCATAGAAAGTAGAAGAAAGATATTAATTCTAAACACCGTATATATTTTTTTCTCCAGAGTTTCCTGTTCTTTCTGCTATGTCCTTGCTCCGTCCTACAGCCAAAATTACGGCAGTACAAGCCAAAGGCCTGTGTTAAAAGTACTACCTGTTTCAGTGAAACACGGAAGTCAGCACACGTACACAGGTGCTTCTATAGGACTCGACGCGATCAAGTTTTGCACAATACACTGCTAAAAATAGGGTGTGCCGTTAAGACACCTGAGGTTGACCTATTTAACACTCGTGGCATGTCACATGAGAAAAGTCCCGGGTTACCATTAGCTATGTTAACAATAACTATACCAAGTGCCATATATTGTAACAGTCATATAGTGTAGCAACTATATAGTGTAGCAGCCATATAGTGTAGCTGCCATATAGTGTAGCAGCCATATAGTGTCCATATAGTGTAGCAGCCATATAGTGTAGCTGCCATATAGTGTAGCTGCCATATAGTGTAGCAGCCATATAGTGTAGCAGCCATATAGTGTCCATATAGTGTAGCAGCCATATAGTGTAGCAGCCATATAGTGTACCTTCCATATAGTGTCCATATAGTGTAGCAGCCATATAGTGTAGCAGCCATATAGTGTAGCAGCTATATAGTGTCCATATAGTGTAGCTGCCATATAGTGTAGCAGCCATATAGTGTCCATATAGTGTACCTTCCATATAGTGTCCATATAGTGTAGCTGCCATATAGTGTCCATATAGTGTAGCTGCCATATAGTGTAGCTGCCATATAGTGTAGCTGCCATATAGTGTAGCAGCCATATAGTGTAAAAGCCATATAGTGTAGCTGCCATATAGTGCAGCTGCCATATAGTGTAGCAGCCATATAGTGTAGCAGCCATATAGTGTAGCAGCCATATAGTGTACCTTCCATTTAGTGCCCATATAGTGTAGCGGCTATGTAGTGTATCTTCCATATAGTGTCCATATAGTGTAGCTGCCATATAGTGTACCTTCCATATAGTGTCCATATAGTGTAGCAGCTATATAGTGTACCTTCCAAATAGTGTCCATATAGTGTAGCTGCCATATAGTGTAGCTGCCATATAGTGTCCATATAGTGTACCTTCCATATAGTGTCCATATAGTGTAGCTGCCATATAGTGTAGCTGCCATATAGTGTAGCTGCCATATAGTGTCCATATAGTGTAGCTGCCATAAAGTGTCCATATAGTGTAGCTGCCATATAGTGTCCATATAGTATAGCTCCCATATAGTGTCCATATAGTGTAGCTGCCATATAGTGTCCATATAGTGTAGCTGCCATATAGTGTACCTTCCATATAGTGTAGCAGCCATATAGTGTAGCAGCCATATAGTGTAGCTGCCATATAGTGTCCATATAGTGTAGCTGAAATATAGTGTACCTTCCATATAGTGTCCATATAGTGTAGCTGCCATATAGTGTCCATATGGTGTAGCTGCCATATAGTGTCCATATAATGTAGCTGCCATATAGTGTAGCTGCCATATAGTGTCCATATAGTGTAGAAGCCATATAGTGTCCATATAATGTAGCTGCCATATAGTGTAGCTGCCATATAGTGTAGCTGCCATATAGTGTAGCAGCCATATAGTGTAGCAGCCATATAGTGTAGCAGCCATATAGTGTCCATATAGTGTAGCTGCCATATAGTGTAGCTGCCATATAGTGTAGCTGCCATATAGTGTAGCAGCCATATAGTGTAGCAGCCATATAGTGTAGCTGCCATATGGTGTAGCAGCCATATAGTGTCCATATAGTGTAGCAGCCATATAGTGTACATATAGTGTATCTGCCATATAGTGTAGGTGCCATATAGTGTAGCTGCCATATAGTGTAGCTGCCATATAGTGTAGGTGCCATATAGTGTAGCTACCATATAGTGTAGCAGCCATATAGTGTAGCAGCCATATAGTGTAGCTGCCATATAGTGTAGCTGCCATATAGTGTAGCTGCCATATAGTGTACCTGCCATATAGCGTCCATATAGTGTAGCTGCCATATAGCGTCCATATAGTGTAGCAGCCATATAGTGTAGCTGCCATATAGTGTAGCTGCCATATAGTGTAGCTGCCATATAGTGTAGCTGCCAAATAGTCTAGCTGCCATATAGTGTTCATATAGTGTAGCTGCCATATAGTGTAGCTGCCATATAGTGTAGCAGCCATATAGTGTCCATATAGTGTAGCAGCCATATAGTGTCCATATAGTGTAGCTGCCATATATTGTAGCTGCCATATAGTGTAGCTGCTAAATAGTGTAGCTGCCATATAGTGTAGCTGCCATGTAGTGTAGCTGCCATATAGTGTAGCTGCCCTATAGTGTCCATAAAGTTTAGCTGCCATATAGTGTAGCTGTCATATAGTGTAGCTGCCATATATTGTAGCAGCCATATAGTGTAGCAGCCATATAGTGTAACTGCCATATAGTGTCCATATAGTGTAGCAGCCATATAGTGTCCATATAGTGTAGCAGCCATATAGTGTAGCTGCCATATAGTGTAGCAGCCATATAGCATAGCAGCCATATAGTGTCCAAATAGTGTAGCTGCCATATAGTGTCCATATAGTGTAGCTGCCATATAGTGTAGCAGCCATATAGTATAGCTGTCATATAGTGCCCATATAGTGTAGTTGCCATGTAGTGTACCTGCCATATAGTGTACCTGCCATATAGCGTCCATATAGTGTAGCTGCCATATAGCGTTCATATAGTGTAGCAGCCATATAGTACCCATATAGTGTAGCTGCCATATAGTGTAGCTGCCATATAGTGTAGCTGCCATATAGTGTAGCTGCCATATAGTGTCCATATAGTGTAGCTGCCATATAGTGTAGCTGCCATATAGTGTAGCAGCCATATAGTGTCCATATAGTGTAGCAGCCATATAGTGCCCATATAGTGTAGCTGCCATATATTGTAGCTGCCAAATAGTGTAGCAGCCATATAGTGTAGCTGCCATATAGTGTAGCTGCCATATATTGTAGCAGCCATATAGTGTAGCAGCCATATAGTGTAGCTGCCATATAGTGTCCATATAGTGTAGCAGCCATATAGTGTCCATATAGTGTAGCAGCCATATGGTGTCCAAATAGTGTAGCTGCCATATAGTGTAGCAGCCATATAGTGTAGCAGCCATATAGTGTAGCTGCCATATAGTGTCCATATAGTGTAGCAGCCATATAGTGTCCATATAGTGTAGCAGCCATACAGTGTAGCTGCCATATAGTGTAGCAGCCATATAGCGTAGCAGCCATATAGTTTCCATATAGTGTAGCAGCCATATAGTGTCCATATAGTGTAGCAGCCATAAAGTGTCCATATAGTGTAGCAGCCATATAGTGTAGCAGCCAAATAGTGTAGCTGTCATATAGTGTCCATATAGTGTAGCTGCCATATAGTGTAGCTGCCATATAGTGTAGCTGCCATATAGTGTTGCAGCCATATAGCGTAGCAGCCATATAGTGTCCATATAGTGTAGCAGCCATATAGTGTACATATAGTGTAGCTGCCATATAGTGTAGCAGCCAAATAGTGTAGCTGTCATATAGTGTCCATATAGTGTAGCTGCCACATAGTGTAGCTGCCATATAGTGTCCATATAGTGTAGCAGCCCTATAGTGTCCATATAGTGTAGCTGCCATATAGTGTAGCTGCCATATAGTGTAGCTGCCATATAGTGTACCTGCCATACAGTGTCCATATAGTGTAGCAGCCATATAGTGTCCATATAGTGTAACAGCCATATAGTGTCCATATAGTGTAGCTGCCATATAGTGTAGCTGCCATATAGTGTAGCTGCCATATAGTGTAGCAGCCATATAGCGTAGCAGCCATAAAGTGTCCATATAGTGTAGCAGCCATATAGTGTCCATATAGTGTAGCTGCCATATAGTGTAGCAGCCAAATAGTGTAGCTCTGATATAGTGTCCATATAGTGTAGCTGCCATATAGTGTCCATGTGGTGTAACTGCCATATAGTGTAGCTGCCATATAGTGTAGCTGCCATATAGTGTAGCAGCCATATAGTGTCCATATAATGTAGCAGCAATATAGTGTCCATATAATGTAGCTGCCATATAGTGTCCATATAGTGCAGCAGCCATATAGTGTCCATATAGTGTAGCAGCCATATAGTGTAGCAGCCATATAGTGTAGCAGCCATATAGTGTAGCAGCCATATAGTGTAGCAGCCATATAGTGTAGCAGCCATATAGTGTAGCAGCCATATAGTGTCCATATAGTGTAGCTGCCATATAGTGTAGCAGCCATATAGTGTCCATATAGTGTAGCTGCCATATAGTGTAGCAGCCATATAGTGTCCATATAGTGTAGCTGCCATATAGTGTAGCAGCCATATAGTGTAGCAGCCATATAGTGTCCATATAGTGTAGCAGCCATATAGTGTAGCAGCCATATAGTGTAGCAGCTATATAGTGTCCATATAGTGTAGCTGCCATATAGTGTAGCAGCCATATAGTGTCCATATAGTGTAGCTGCCATATAGTGTAGCAGCCATATAGTGTCCATATAGTGTAGCTGCCATATAGTGTAGCAGCCATATAGTGTAGCAGCCATATAGTGTCCATATAGTGTAGCAGCCATATAGTGTCCATATAGTGTAGCAGCCATATAGTGTAGCTGCCATATAGTGTAGCAGCCATATAGCATAGCAGCCATATAGTGTCTAAATAGTGTAGCTGCCATATAGTGTCCATATAGTGTAGCTGCCATATAGTGTAGCAGCCATATAGTATAGCTGTCATATAGTGCCCATATAGTGTAGTTGCCATGTAGTGTACCTGCCATATAGTGTACCTGCCATATAGCGTCCATATAGTGTAGCTGCCATATAGCGTTCATATAGTGTAGCAGCCATATAGTACCCATATAGTGTAGCTGCCATATAGTGTAGCTGCCATATAGTGTAGCTGCCATATAGTGTAGCTGCCATATAGTGTCCATATAGTGTAGCTGCCATATAGTGTAGCTGCCATATAGTGTAGCAGCCATATAGTGTCCATATAGTGTAGCAGCCATATAGTGCCCATATAGTGTAGCTGCCATATATTGTAGCTGCCAAATAGTGTAGCAGCCATATAGTGTAGCTGCCATATAGTGTAGCTGCCATATATTGTAGCAGCCATATAGTGTAGCAGCCATATAGTGTAGCTGCCATATAGTGTCCATATAGTGTAGCAGCCATATAGTGTCCATATAGTGTAGCAGCCATATGGTGTCCAAATAGTGTAGCTGCCATATAGTGTAGCAGCCATATAGTGTAGCAGCCATATAGTGTAGCTGCCATATAGTGTCCATATAGTGTAGCAGCCATATAGTGTCCATATAGTGTAGCAGCCATACAGTGTAGCTGCCATATAGTGTAGCAGCCATATAGCGTAGCAGCCATATAGTTTCCATATAGTGTAGCAGCCATATAGTGTCCATATAGTGTAGCAGCCATAAAGTGTCCATATAGTGTAGCAGCCATATAGTGTAGCAGCCAAATAGTGTAGCTGTCATATAGTGTCCATATAGTGTAGCTGCCATATAGTGTAGCTGCCATATAGTGTAGCTGCCATATAGTGTTGCAGCCATATAGCGTAGCAGCCATATAGTGTCCATATAGTGTAGCAGCCATATAGTGTACATATAGTGTAGCTGCCATATAGTGTAGCAGCCAAATAGTGTAGCTGTCATATAGTGTCCATATAGTGTAGCTGCCACATAGTGTAGCTGCCATATAGTGTCCATATAGTGTAGCAGCCCTATAGTGTCCATATAGTGTAGCTGCCATATAGTGTAGCTGCCATATAGTGTAGCTGCCATATAGTGTACCTGCCATACAGTGTCCATATAGTGTAGCAGCCATATAGTGTCCATATAGTGTAACAGCCATATAGTGTCCATATAGTGTAGCTGCCATATAGTGTAGCTGCCATATAGTGTAGCTGCCATATAGTGTAGCAGCCATATAGCGTAGCAGCCATAAAGTGTCCATATAGTGTAGCAGCCATATAGTGTCCATATAGTGTAGCTGCCATATAGTGTAGCAGCCAAATAGTGTAGCTCTGATATAGTGTCCATATAGTGTAGCTGCCATATAGTGTCCATGTGGTGTAACTGCCATATAGTGTAGCTGCCATATAGTGTAGCTGCCATATAGTGTAGCAGCCATATAGTGTCCATATAATGTAGCAGCAATATAGTGTCCATATAATGTAGCTGCCATATAGTGTCCATATAGTGCAGCAGCCATATAGTGTCCATATAGTGTAGCAGCCATATAGTGTAGCAGCCATATAGTGTAGCAGCCATATAGTGTAGCAGCCATATAGTGTAGCAGCCATATAGTGTAGCAGCCATATAGTGTAGCAGCCATATAGTGTCCATATAGTGTAGCTGCCATATAGTGTAGCAGCCATATAGTGTCCATATAGTGTAGCTGCCATATAGTGTAGCAGCCATATAGTGTCCATATAGTGTAGCTGTCATATAGTGTAGCAGCCATATAGTGTAGCAGCCATATAGTGTCCATATAGTGTAGCAGCCATATAGTGTAGCAGCCATATAGTGTAGCAGCTATATAGTGTCCATATAGTGTAGCTGCCATATAGTGTAGCAGCCATATAGTGTCCATATAGTGTAGCTGCCATATAGTGTAGCAGCCATATAGTGTCCATATAGTGTAGCTGCCATATAGTGTAGCAGCCATATAGTGTAGCAGCCATATAGTGTCCATATAGTGTAGCAGCCATATAGTGTTGCAGCCTAATAGTGTAGCAGCCTAATAGTGTCCATATAGTGTAGCAGCCATGTAATGTCCATTTAGTGTAGCAGCCATATAGTGTAGCTGCCATATAGTGTAGCAGCCATATAGTGTCCATATAGTGTAGCAGCCATATAGTGTCCATATAGTGCAGCAGCCATATAGTGTAGCAGCCATATAGTGTAGCAGCCATATAGTGTAGCTGCCATATGGTGTAGCAGCCATATAGTGTCCATATAGTGTATCTGCCATATAGTTTAGGTGCCATATAGTATAGCTGCCATATAGTGTTGCTGCCATATAGTGTAGCTGCCATATAGTGTAGGTGCCATATAGTGTAGCTACCATATAGTGTAACAGCCATATAGTGTAGCAGCCATATAGTGTAGCTGCCATATAGTGTAGCAGCCATATACTGTAGCTGCCATATAGTGTACCTGCCATATAGCGTCCATATAGTGTAGCAGCCATATAGTGTAGCTGCCATATAGTGTAGCAGCCATATAGTGTAGCAGCCATATAGTGTAGCTGCCATATAGTGTCCATATATGTAGCTGAAATATAGTGTACCTTCCATATAGTGTCCATATAGTGTAGCTGCCATATAGTGTCCATATGGTGTAGCTGCCATATAGTATAGCTGCCATATAGTGTAGCTGCCATATAGTGTCCATATAGTGTAGAAGCCATATAGTGTCCATATAATGTAGCTGCCATATAGTGTAGCTGCCATATAGTGTAGCTGCCATATAGTGTAGCAGCCATATAGTGTAGCAGCCATATAGTGTCCACATAGTGTAGCAGCCATATAGTGTCCATATAGTGTAGCTGCCATATAGTGTAGCTGCCATATAGTGTAGCTGCCATATAGTGTAGCAGCCATATAGTGTAGCAGCCATATAGTGTAGCTGCCATATGGTGTAGCAGCCATATAGTGTCCATATAGTGTAGCAGCCATATAGTGTACATATAGTGTATCTGCCATATAGTGTAGGTGCCATATAGTGTAGCTGCCATATAGTGTAGCTGCCATATAGTGTAGGTGCCATATAGTGTAGCTACCATATAGTGTAGCAGCCATATAGTGTAGCAGCCATATAGTGTAGCTGCCATATAGTGTAGCTGCCATATAGTGTAGCTGCCATATAGTGTACCTGCCATATAGCGTCCATATAGTGTAGCTGCCATATAGCGTCCATATAGTGTAGCAGCCATATAGTGTAGCTGCCATATAGTGTAGCTGCCATATAGTGTAGCTGCCAAATAGTCTAGCTGCCATATAGTGTTCATATAGTGTAGCTGCCATATAGTGTAGCTGCCATATAGTGTAGCAGCCATATAGTGTCCATATAGTGTAGCAGCCATATAGTGTCCATATAGTGTAGCTGCCATATATTGTAGCTGCCATATAGTGTAGCTGCTAAATAGTGTAGCTGCCATATAGTATAGCTGCCATGTAGTGTGGCTGCCATATAGTGTAGCTGCCATATAGTGTAGCAGCCATATAGTGTAGCTGCCATATGGTGTAGCAGCCATATAGTGTCCATATAGTGTATCTGCCATATAGTTTAGGTGCCATATAGTATAGCTGCCATATAGTGTTGCTGCCATATAGTGTAGCTGCCATATAGTGTAGGTGCCATATAGTGTAGCTACCATATAGTGTAACAGCCATATAGTGTAGCAGCCATATAGTGTAGCTGCCATATAGTGTAGCAGCCATATAGTGTAGCTGCCATATAGTGTACCTGCCATATAGCGTCCATATAGTGTAGCAGCCATATAGTGTAGATGCCATATAGTGTAGCAGCCATATAGTGTAGCAGCCATATAGTGTAGCTGCCATATATTGTCCATATAGTGTAGCTGAAATATAGTGTACCTTCCATATAGTGTCCATATAGTGTAGCTGCCATATAGTGTCCATATGGTGTAGCTGCCATATAGTATAGCTGCCATATAGTGTAGCTGCCATATAGTGTCCATATAGTGTAGAAGCCATATAGTGTCCATATAATGTAGCTGCCATATAGTGTAGCTACCATATAGTGTAGCTGCCATATAGTGTAGCAGCCATATAGTGTAGCAGCCATATAGTGTCCACATAGTGTAGCTGCCATATAGTGTAGCTGCCATATAGTGTAGCTGCCATATAGTGTAGCAGCCATATAGTGTAGCAGCCATATAGTGTAGCTGCCATATGGTGTAGCAGCCATATAGTGTAGCTGCCATATGGTGTAGCAGCCATATAGTGTCCATATAGTGTAGCAGCCATATAGTGTACATATAGTGTATCTGCCATATAGTGTAGGTGCCATATAGTGTAGCTGCCATATAGTGTAGCTGCCATATAGTGTAGGTGCCATATAGTGTAGCTACCATATAGTGTAGCAGCCATATAGTGTAGCAGCCATATAGTGTAGCTGCCATATAGTGTAGCTGCCATATAGTGTAGCTGCCATATAGTGTACCTGCCATATAGCGTCCATATAGTGTAGCTGCCATATAGCGTCCATATAGTGTAGCAGCCATATAGTGTAGCTGCCATATAGTGTAGCTGCCATATAGTGTAGCTGCCAAATAGTCTAGCTGCCATATAGTGTTCATATAGTGTAGCTGCCATATAGTGTAGCTGCCATATAGTGTAGCAGCCATATAGTGTCCATATAGTGTAGCAGCCATATAGTGTCCATACAGTGTAGCTGCCATATATTGTAGCTGCCATATAGTGTAGCTGCTAAATAGTGTAGCTGCCATATAGTATAGCTGCCATGTAGTGTAGCTGCCATATAGTGTAGCTGCCATATAGTGTCCATAAAGTTTAGCTGCCATATAGTGTAGCTGTCATATAGTGTAGCTGCCATATATTGTAGCAGCCATATAGTGTAGCAGCCATATAGTGTAACTGCCATATAGTGTCCATATAGTGTAGCAGCCATATAGTGTCCATATAGTGTAGCAGCCATATAGTGTAGCTGCCATATAGTGTAGCAGCCATATAGCGTAGCAGCCATATAGTGTCCATATAGTGTAGCTGCCATATAGTGTCCATATAGTGTAGCTGCCATATAGTGTAGCAGCCATATAGTGTAGCTGTCATATAGTGCCCATATAGTGTAGTTGCCATATAGTGTACCTGCCATATAGTGTAGCTGCCATATAGCGTTCATATAGTGTAGCAGCCATATAGTATCCATATAGTGTAGCTGCCATATAGTGTAGCTGCCATATAGTGTAGCTGCCATATAGTGTAGCTGCCATATAGTGTCCATATAGTGTAGCTGCCATATAGTGTAGCTGCCATATAGTGTAGCAGCCATATAGTGTCCATATAGTGTAGCAGCCATATAGTGCCCATATAGTGTAGCTGCCATATATTGTAGCTGAAAAATAGTGTAGCAGCCATATAGTGTAGCTGCCATATAGTGTAGCTGCCATATATTGTAGCAGCCATATAGTGTAGCAGCCATATAGTGTAGCTGCCATATAGTGTCCATATAGTGTAGCAGCCATATAGTGTCCATATAGTGTAGTAACCATATTGTGTCCATATAGTGTAGCTGCCATATAGTGTAGGAGCCATATAGTGTAGCAGTCATATAGTGTAGCTGCTATATAGTGTCCATATAGTGTAGCAGCCATATAGTGTCCATATAGTGTAGCAGCCATATAGTGTAGCTGCCATATAGTGTAGCAGCCATATAGCGTAGCAGCCATATAGTTTCCATATAGTGTAGCAGCCATATAGTGTCCATATAGTGTAGCAGCCATATAGTGTCCATATAGTGTAGCAGCCATATAGTGTACATATAGTGTAGCTGCCATATAGTGTAGCAGCCAAATAGTGTAGCTGTCATATAGTGTCCATATAGTGTAGCTGCCACATAGTGTAGCTGCCATATAGTGTCCATATAGTGTAGCAGCCCTATAGTGTCCATATAGTGTAGCTGCCATATAGTGTACCTGCCATACAGTGTCCATATAGTGTAGCAGCCATATAGTGTCCATATAGTGTAACAGCCATATAGTGTCAATATAGTGTAGCTGCCATATAGTGTAGCTGCCATATAGTGTAGCTGCCATATAGTGTAGCAGCCATATAGCGTAGCAGCCATAAAGTGTCCATATAGTGTAGCAGCCATATAGTGTCCATATAGTGTAGCTGCCATATAGTGTAGCAGCCAAATAGTGTAGCTCTCATATAGTGTCCATATAGTGTAGCTGCCATATAGTGTTCATGTGGTGTAACTGCCATATAGTGTAGCTGCCATATAGTGTAGCTGCCATATAGTGTAGCAGCCATATAGTGTCCATATAATGTAGCAGCAATATAGTGTCCATATAATGTAGCTGCCATATAGTGTCCATATAGTGCAGCAGCCATATAGTGTCCATATAGTGTAGCAGCCATATAGTGTAGCAGCCATATAGTGTAGCAGCCATATAGTGTAGCAGCCATATAGTGTAGCAGCCATATAGTGTCCATATAGTGTAGCTGCCATATAGTGTAGCAGCTATATAGTGTCCATATAGTGTAGCTGCCATATAGTGTAGCAGCCATATAGTGTCCATATAGTGTAGCTGCCATATAGTGTAGCAGCCATATAGTGTCCATATAGTCTAGCTGCCATATAGTGTTGCAGCCATATAGTGTAGCAGCCATATAGTGTCCATATAGTGTAGCAGCCATATAGTGTTGCAGCCTAATAGTGTAGCAGCCTAATAGTGTCCATATAGTGTAGCAGCCATATAATGTCCATTTAGTGTAGCAGCCATATAGTGTAGCTGCCATATAGTGTAGCAGCCATATAGTGTCCATATAGTGTAGCAGCCATATAGTGTCCATATAGTGTAGCAGCCATATAGTGTAGCAGCCATATAGTGTAGCAGCCATATAGTGTAGCTGCCATATAGTGTAGCAGCCATATGGTGTAGCAGCCATATAGTGTAGCAGCCATATAGTGTCCATATAGTGTAGCAGCCATATAGTGTTGCAGCCTAATAGTGTAGCAGCCTAATAGTGTCCATATAGTGTAGCAGCCATATAATGTCCATTTAGTGTAGCAGCCATATAGTGTAGCTGCCATATAGTGTAGCAGCCATATAGTGTCCATATAGTGTAGCAGCCATATAGTATCCATATAGTGTAGCTGCCATATAGTGTAGCTGCCATATAGTGTAGCTGCCATATAGTGTAGCTGCCATATAGTGTCCATATAGTGTAGCTGCCATATAGTGTAGCTGCCATATAGTGTAGCAGCCATATAGTGTCCATATAGTGTAGCAGCCATATAGTGCCCATATAGTGTAGCTGCCATATATTGTAGCTGAAAAATAGTGTAGCAGCCATATAGTGTAGCTGCCATATAGTGTAGCTGCCATATATTGTAGCAGCCATATAGTGTAGCAGCCATATAGTGTAGCTGCCATATAGTGTCCATATAGTGTAGCAGCCATATAGTGTCCATATAGTGTAGTAACCATATTGTGTCCATATAGTGTAGCTGCCATATAGTGTAGGAGCCATATAGTGTAGCAGTCATATAGTGTAGCTGCTATATAGTGTCCATATAGTGTAGCAGCCATATAGTGTCCATATAGTGTAGCAGCCATATAGTGTAGCTGCCATATAGTGTAGCAGCCATATAGCGTAGCAGCCATATAGTTTCCATATAGTGTAGCAGCCATATAGTGTCCATATAGTGTAGCAGCCATATAGTGTCCATATAGTGTAGCAGCCATATAGTGTACATATAGTGTAGCTGCCATATAGTGTAGCAGCCAAATAGTGTAGCTGTCATATAGTGTCCATATAGTGTAGCTGCCACATAGTGTAGCTGCCATATAGTGTCCATATAGTGTAGCAGCCCTATAGTGTCCATATAGTGTAGCTGCCATATAGTGTACCTGCCATACAGTGTCCATATAGTGTAGCAGCCATATAGTGTCCATATAGTGTAACAGCCATATAGTGTCAATATAGTGTAGCTGCCATATAGTGTAGCTGCCATATAGTGTAGCTGCCATATAGTGTAGCAGCCATATAGCGTAGCAGCCATAAAGTGTCCATATAGTGTAGCAGCCATATAGTGTCCATATAGTGTAGCTGCCATATAGTGTAGCAGCCAAATAGTGTAGCTCTCATATAGTGTCCATATAGTGTAGCTGCCATATAGTGTTCATGTGGTGTAACTGCCATATAGTGTAGCTGCCATATAGTGTAGCTGCCATATAGTGTAGCAGCCATATAGTGTCCATATAATGTAGCAGCAATATAGTGTCCATATAATGTAGCTGCCATATAGTGTCCATATAGTGCAGCAGCCATATAGTGTCCATATAGTGTAGCAGCCATATAGTGTAGCAGCCATATAGTGTAGCAGCCATATAGTGTAGCAGCCATATAGTGTAGCAGCCATATAGTGTCCATATAGTGTAGCTGCCATATAGTGTAGCAGCTATATAGTGTCCATATAGTGTAGCTGCCATATAGTGTAGCAGCCATATAGTGTCCATATAGTGTAGCTGCCATATAGTGTAGCAGCCATATAGTGTCCATATAGTCTAGCTGCCATATAGTGTTGCAGCCATATAGTGTAGCAGCCATATAGTGTCCATATAGTGTAGCAGCCATATAGTGTTGCAGCCTAATAGTGTAGCAGCATAATAGTGTCCATATAGTGTAGCAGCCATATAATGTCCATTTAGTGTAGCAGCCATATAGTGTAGCTGCCATATAGTGTAGCAGCCATATAGTGTCCATATAGTGTAGCAGCCATATAGTGTCCATATAGTGTAGCAGCCATATAGTGTAGCAGCCATATAGTGTAGCAGCCATATAGTGTAGCTGCCATATAGTGTAGCAGCCATATAGTGTCCATATAGTGTATATGCCATATAGTTTAGGTGCCATATAGTATAGCTGCCTTATAGTGTTGCTCCCATATAGTGTAGCTGCCATATAGTGTAGGTGCCATATAGTGTAGCTACCATATAGTGTAACAGCCATATAGTGTAGCAGCCATATAGTGTAGCTGCCATATAGTGTAGCAGTCATATAGTGTAGCTGCCATATAGTGTACCTGCCATATAGCGTCCATATAGTGTAGCAGCCATATAGTGTAGCTGCCATATAGTGTAGCAGCCATATAGTGTCCATACAGTGTAGCAGCTATATAGTGTAGCAGCCATATAGTGTCCATATAGTGTAGCTGCCATATAGTGTAGCAGCCATATAGTGTCCATATAGTGTAGCTGCCATATAGTGTAGCAGCCATATAGTGTAGCAGCCATATAGTGTCCATATAGTGTAGCAGCCATATAGTGTTGCAGCCATATAGTGTAGCAGCCTAATAGTGTCCATTTAGTGTAGCAGCCATATAGTGTAGCAGCCATATAGTGTAGCTGCCATATAGTGTAGCTGCCATATAGTGTAGGTGCCATATAGTGTAGCTACCATATAGTGTAGCAGCCATATAGTGTAGCAGCCATATAGTGTAGCTGCCATATAGTGTAGCTGCCATATATTGTAGCTGCCATATAGTGTACCTGCCATATAGCGTCCATATAGTGTAGCAGCCATATAGTGTAGCTGCCATATAGTGTAGCTGCCATGTAGTGTAGCTGCCATATAGTGTAGCTGCCATATAGTGTAGCTGCCATATAGTATCCATAAAGTTTAGCTGCCATATAGTGTAGCTGTCATATAGTGTAGCTGCCATATATTGTAGCAGCCATATAGTGTAGCAGCCATATAGTGTAACTGCCATATAGTGTCCATATAGTGTAGCAGCCTAATAGTGTCCATATAGTGTAGCAGCCATATAGTGTAGCAGCCATATAGTGTAGCTGCCATATAGTGTAGCTGCCATATAGTGTAGGTGCCATATAGTGTAGCTACCATAGAGTATAGCAGCCATATAGTGTAGCAGCCATATAGTGTAGCTGCCATATAGTGTAGCTGCCATATAGTGTAGCTGCCATATAGTGTACCTGCCATATAGCGTCCATATAGTGTAGCATCCATATAGTGTAGCTGCCATATAGTGTAGCTGCCATGTAGTGTAGCTGCCATATAGTGTAGCTGCCATATAGTGTCCATAAAGTTTAGCTGCCATATAGTGTAGCTGTCATATAGTGTAGCTGCCATATATTGTAGCAGCCATATAGTGTAGCAGCCATATAGTGTAACTGCCATATAGTGTCCATATAATGTAGCAGCCATATAGTGTCCATATAGTGTAGCAGCCATATAGTGTAGCTGCCATATAGTGTAGCAGCCATATAGCGTAGCAGCCATATAGTGTCCATATAGTGTAGCTGCCATATAGTGTCCATGTAGTGTAGCTGCCATATAGTGTAGCAGCCATATAGTGTAGCTGTCATATAGTGCCCATATAGTGTAGTTGCCATATAGTGTACCTGCCATATAGTGTACCTGCCATATAGCGTCCATATAGTGTAGCTGCCATATAGCGTTCATATAGTGTAGCAGCCATATAGTATCCATATAGTGTAGCTGCCATATAGTGTAGCTGCCATATAGTGTACCTGCCATATAGTGTAGCTGCAATATAGTGTCCATATAGTGTAGCTGCCATATAGTGTAGCTGCCATATAGTGTAGCAGCCATATAGTGTCCATATAGTGTAGCAGCCATATAGTGCCCATATAGTGTAGCTGCCATATAGTGTAGCTGCCAAATAGTGTAGCAGCCATATAGTGTAGCTGCCATATAGTGTAGCTGCCATATATTGTAGCAGCCATAGAGTGTAGCAGCCATATAGTGTAGCTGCCATATAGTGTCCATATAGTGTAGCAGCCATATAGTGTCCATATAGTGTAGCAGCCATATTGTGTCCATATAGTGTAGCTGCCATATAGTGTAGCAGCCATATAGTGTAGCAGCCATATAGTGTAGCTGCCATATAGTGTCCATATAGTGTAGCAGCCATATAGTGTCCATATAGTGTAGCAGCCATATAGTGTAGCTGCCATATAGTGTAGCAGCCATATAGCGTAGCAGCCATATAGTTTCCATATAGTGTAGCAGCCATATAGTGTCCATATAGTGTAGCAGCCATATAGTGTCCATATAGTGTAGCAGCCATATAGCGTAGCAGCCAAATAGTGTAGCTGTCATATAGTGTCCATATAGTGTAGCTGCCATATAGTGTAGCTGCCATATAGTGTAGCTGCCATATAGTGTTGCAGCCATATAGCGTAGCAGCCATATAGTGTCCATATAGTGTAGCAGCCATATAGTGTACATATAGTGTAGCTGCCATATAGTGTAGCAGCCAAATAGTGTAGCTGTCATATAGTGTCCATATAGTGTAGCTGCCACATAGTGTCGCTGCCATATAGTGTCCATATAGTGTAGCAGCCATATAGTGTCCATATAGTGTAGCTGCCATATAGTGTAGCTGCCATATAGTGTAGCTGCCATATAGTGTTGCAGCCATATAGCGTAACAGCCATATAGTGTCCATATAGTGTAGCAGCCCTATAGTGTCCATATAGTGTAGCTGCCATATAGTGTAGCTGCCATATAGTGTAGCTGCCATATAGTGTACCTGCCATACAGTGTCCATATAGTGTAGCAGCCATATAGTGTCCATATAGTGTAACAGCCATATAGTGTCCATATAGTGTAGCTGCCATATAGTGTAGCTGCCATATAGTGTAGCTGCCATATAGTGTAGCAGCCATATAACGTAGCAGCCATAAAGTCTCCATATAGTGTAGCAGCCATATAGTGTCCATATAGTGTAGCTGCCATATAGTGTAGCAGCCAAATAGTGTAGCTCTCATATAGTGTCCATATAGTGTAGCTGCCATATAGTGTCCATGTGGTGTAACTGCCATATAGTGTAGCTGCAATATAGTGTAGCTGCCATATAGTGTAGCAGCCATATAGTGTCCATATAGTGTAGCTGCCATATAGTGTAGCAGCCATATAGTGTAGCAGCCATATAGTGTCCATATAGTGTAGCAGCCATATAGTGTTGCAGCCTAATAGTGTAGCAGCCATATAGTGTCCATATAGTGTAGCAGCCATATAGTGTCCATATAGTGTAGCAGCCATATAGTGTAGCAGCCATATAGTGTAGCAGCCATATAGTGTAGCTGCCATATGGTGTAGCAGCCATATAGTGTCCATATAGTGTATCTGCCATATAGTTTAGGTGCCATATAGTATAGCTGCCATATAGTGTTGCTGCCATATAGTGTAGCTGCCATATAGTGTAGGTGCCATATAGTGTAGCTACCATATAGTGTAACAGCCATATAGTGTAGCAGCCATATAGTGTAGCTGCCATATAGTGTAGCAGCCATATAGTGTAGCTGCCATATAGTGTACCTGCCATATAGCGTCCATATAGTGTAGCAGCCATATAGTGTAGCTGCCATATAGTGTAGCAGCCATATAGTGTCCATACAGTGTAGCAGCTTTATAGTGTAGCAGCCATATAGTGTCCATATAGTGTAGCTGCCATATAGTGTAGCAGCCATATAGTGTCCATATAGTGTAGCTGCCATATAGTGTAGCAGCCATATAGTGTCCATATAGTGTAGCAGCCATATAGTGTTGCAGCCATATAGTGTAGCAGCCTAATAGTGTCCATTTAGTGTAGCAGCCATATAGTGTAGCGGCCATATAGTGTAGCAGCCATATAGTGTCCATATAGTGTAGCAGCCATATAGTGTCCATATAGTGTAGCAGCCATATAGTGTAGCAGCCATATAGTGTAGCAGCCATATAGTGTAGCTGCCATATGGTGTAGCAGCCATATAGTGTCCATATAGTGTATCTGCCATATAGTGTAGGATCCATATAGTGTAGCTGCCATATAGTGTAGCTGCCATATAGTGTAGCTGCCATATAGTGTAGGTGCCATATAGTGTAGCTACCATATAGTGTAGCAGCCATATAGTGTAGCAGCCATATAGTGTAGCTGCCATATAGTGTAGCTGCCATATAGTGTAGCTGCCATATAGTGTACCTGCCATATAGCGTCCATATAGTGTAGCAGCCATATAGTGTAGCTGCCATATAGTGTAGCTGCCATGTAGTGTAGCTGCCATATAGTGTAGCTGCCATATAGTGTCCATAACGTTTAGCTGCCATATAGTGTAGCTGTCATATAGTGTAGATGCCATATATTGTAGCAGCTATATAGTGTAGCAACCATATAGTGTAACTGCCATATAGTGTCCATATAGTGTAGCAGCCATATAGTGTCCATATAGTGTAGCAGCCATATAGTGTAACTGCCATATAGTGTAGCAGCCATATAGCGTAGCAGCCATATAGTGTCCATATAGTGTAGCTGCCATATAGTGTCCATATAGTGTAGCTGCCATATAGTGTAGCAGCCATATAGTGTAGCTGTCATATAGTGCCCATATAGTGTAGTTGCCATATAGTGTACCTGCCATATAGTGTACCTGCCATATAGCGTCCATATAGTGTAGCTGCCATATAGCGTTCATATAGTGTAGCAGCCATATAGTATCCATATAGTGTAGCTGCCATATAGTGTAGCTGCCATATAGTGTAGCTGCCATATAGTGTAGCTGCCATATAGTGTCCATATAGTGTAGCTGCCATATAGTGTAGCTGCCATATAGTGTAGCAGCCATATAGTGTCCATATAGTGTAGCAGCCATATAGTGCCCATATAGTGTAGCTGCCATATAGTGTAGCTGCCAAATAGTGTAGCAGCCATATAGTGTAGCTGCCATATAGTGTAGCTGCCATATATTGTAGCAGCCATATAGTGTAGCAGCCATATAGTGTAGCTGCCATATAGTGTCCATATAGTGTAGCAGCCATATAGTGTCCATATAGTGTAGCTGCCATATTGTGTCCATATAGTGTAGCTGCCATATAGTGTAGCAGCCATATAGTGTAGCAGCCATATAGTGTAGCTGCCATATAGTGTCCATATAGTGTAGCAGCCATATAGTGTCCATATAGTGTAGCAGCCATATAGTGTAGCTGCCATATAGTGTAGCAGCCATATAGTGTAGCTGTCATATAGTGTCTATATAGTGTAGCTGCCATTTAGTGTAGCTGCCATATAGTGTTGCAGCCATATAGCGTAGCAGCCATATAGTGTCCATATAGTGTAGCAGCCATATAGTGTACATATAGTGTAGCTGCCATATAGTGTAGCAGCCAAATAGTGTAGCTGTCATATAGTGTCCATATAGTGTAGCTGCCACATAGTGTAGCTGCCATATAGTGTCCATATAGTGTAGCAGCCCTATAGTGTCCATATAGTGTAGCTGCTATATAGTGTAGCTGCCATATAGTGTAGCTGCCATATAGTGTACCTGCCATACAGTGTCCATATAGTGTAGCTGCCATATAGTGTAGCTGCCATATAGTGTAGCTGCCATATAGTGTAGCAGCCATATAGCGTAGCAGCCATATAGTGTCCATATAGTGTAGCAGCCATATAGTGTCCATATAGTGTAGCTGTCATATAGTGTAGCAGCCAAATAGTGTAGCTCTCATATAGTGTCCATATAGTGTAGCTGCCATATAGTGTCCATGTGGTGTAACTGCCATATAGTGTAGCTGCCATATAGTGTAGCAGCCATATAGTGTCCATATAATGTTGCAGCAATATAGTGTCCATATAATGTAGCTGCCATATAGTGTCCATATAGTGCAGCAGCCATATAGTGTCCATATAGTGTAGCAGCCATATAGTGTAGCAGCCATATAGTGTAGCAGCCATATAGTGTAGCAGCCATATAGTGTAGCAGCCATATAGTGTAGCAGCCATATAGTGTCCATATAGTGTAGCTGCCATATAGTGTAGCAGCTATATAGTGTCCATATAGTGTAGCTGCCATATAGTGTAGCAGCCATATAGTGTCCATATAGTGTAGCTGCCATATAGTGTAGCAGCCATATAGTGTCCATATAGTGTAGCTGCCATATAGTGTAGCAGCCATATAGTGTAGCAGCCATATAGTGTCCATATAGTGTAGCAGCCATATAGTGTTGCAGTCTAATAGTGTAGCAGCCTAATAGTGTCCATTTAGTGTAGCAGCCATATAATGTCCATTTAGTGTAGCAGCCATATAGTGTAGCTGCCATATAGTGTCCATATAGTGTAGCAGCCATATAGTGTAGCTGCCATATAGTGTAGCTGCCATGTAGTGTAGCTGCCATATAGTGTAGCTGCCATATAGTGTCCATAACGTTTAGCTGCCATATAGTGTAGCTGTCATATAGTGTAGATGCCATATATTGTAGCAGCTATATAGTGTAGCAACCATATAGTGTAACTGCCATATAGTGTCAATATAGTGTAGCAGCCATATAGTGTCCATATAGTGTAGCAGCCATATAGTGTAGCTGCCATATAGTGTAGCAGCCATATAGCGTAGCAGCCATATAGTGTCCATATAGTGTAGCTGCCATATAGTGTCCATATAGTGTAGCTGCCATATAGTGTAGCAGCCATATAGTGTAGCTGTCATATAGTGCCCATATAGTGTAGTTGCCATATAGTGTACCTGCCATATAGTGTACCTGCCATATAGCGTCCATATAGTGTAGCTGCCATATAGCGTTCATATAGTGTAGCAGCCATATAGTATCCATATAGTTTAGCTGCCATATAGTGTAGCTGCCATATAGTGTAGCTGCCATATAGTGTAGCTGCCATATAGTGTCCATATAGTGTAGCTGCCATATAGTGTAGCTGCCATATAGTGTAGCAGCCATATAGTGTCCATATAGTGTAGCAGCCATATAGTGCCCATATAGTGTAGCTGCCATATAGTGTAGCTGCAGATTAGTGTAGCAGCCATATAGTGTAGCTTCCATATAGTGTAGCTGCCATATATTGTAGCAGCCATATAGTGTAGCAGCCATATAGTGTAGCTGCCATATAGTGTCCATATAGTGTAGCAGCCATATAGTGTCCATATAGTGTAGCTGCCATATTGTGTCCATATAGTGTAGCTGCCATATAGTGTAGCAGCCATATAGTGTAGCAGCCATATAGTGTAGCTGCCATATAGTGTCCATATAGTGTAGCAGCCATATAGTGTCCATATAGTGTAGCAGCCATATAGTGTAGCTGCCATATAGTGTAGCAGCCATATAGCGTAGCAGCAATATAGTTTCCATATAGTGTAGCAGCCATATAGTGTCCATATAGTGTAGCAGCCATATAGTGTCCATATAGTGTAGCAGCCATATAGTGTAGCAGCCAAATAGTGTAGCTGTCATATAGTGTCCATATAGTGTAGCTGCCATATAGTGTAGCTGCCATATAGTGTAGCTGCCATATAGTGTTGCAGCCATATAGCGTAGCAGCCATATAGTGTCCATATAGTGTAGCAGCCATATAGTGTACATATAGTGTAGCTGCCATATAGTGTAGAAGCCAAATAGTGTAGCTGTCATATAGTGTCCATATAGTGTAGCTGCCACATAGTGTAGCTGCCATATAGTGTCCATATAGTGTAGCAGCCCTATAGTGTCCATATAGTGTAGCTGCTATATAGTGTAGCTGCCATATAGTGTAGCTGCCATATAGTGTACCTGACATACAGTGTCCATATAGTGTAGCAGCCATATAGTGTCCATATAGTGTAACAGCCATATAGTGTCCATATAGTGTAGCTGCCATATAGTGTAGCTGCCATATAGTGTAGCTGCCATATAGTGTAGCAGCCATATAGCGTAGCAGCCATATAGTGTCCATATAGTGTAGCAGCCATATAGTGTCCATATAGTGTAGCTGTCATATAGTGTAGCAGCCAAATAGTGTAGCTCTCATATAGTGTCCATATAGTGTAGCTGCCATATAGTGTCCATGTGGTGTAACTGCCATATAGTGTAGCTGCCATATAGTGTAGCAGCCATATAGTGTCCATATAATGTTGCAGCAATATAGTGTCCATATAATGTAGCTGCCATATAGTGTCCATATAGTGCAGCAGCAATATAGTGTCCATATAGTGTAGCAGCCATATAGTGTAGCAGCCATATAGTGTAGCAGCCATATAGTGTAGCAGCCATATAGTGTAGCAGCCATATAGTGTAGCAGCCATATAGTGTCCATATAGTGTAGCTGCCATATAGTGTAGCAGCTATATAGTGTCCATATAGTGTAGCTGCCATATAGTGTAGCAGCCATATAGTGTCCATATAGTGTAGCTGCCATATAGTGTAGCAGCCATATAGTGTCCATATAGTGTAGCTGCCATATAGTGTAGCAGCCATATAGTGTAGCAGCCATATAGTGTCCATATAGTGTAGCAGCCATATAGTGTTGCAGCCTAATAGTGTAGCAGCCTAATAGTGTCCATGTAGTGTAGCAGCCATATAATGTCCATTTAGTGTAGCAGCCATATAGTGTAGCTGCCATATAGTGTAGCAGCTATATAGTGTCCATATAGTGTAGCAGCCATATAGTGTCCATATAGTGTAGCAGCCATATAGTGTAGCAGCCATATAGTGTAGCAGCCATATAGTGTAGCTGCCATATGGTGTAGCAGCCATATAGTGTCCATATAGTGTATCTGCCATATAGTTTAGGTGCCATATAGTATAGCTGCCATATAGTGTTGCTGCCATATAGTGTAGCTGCCATATAGTGTAGGTGCCATATAGTGTAGCTACCATATAGTGTAACAGCCATATAGTGTAGCAGCCATATAGTGTAGCTGCCATATAGTGTAGCAGCCATATAGTGTAGGTGCCATATAGTGTACCTGCCATATAGCGTCCATATAGTGTAGCAGCCATATAGTGTAGCTGCCATATAGTGTAGCAGCCATATAGTGTCCATACAGTGTAGCAGCTATATAGTGTAGCAGCCATATAGTGTCCATATGGTGTAGCTGCCATATAGTGTAGCAGCCATATAGTGTCCATATAGTGTAGCTGCCATATAGTGTAGCAGCCATATAGTGTAGCAGCCATATAGTGTCCATATAGTGTAGCAGCCATATAGTGTAGCAGCCATATAGTGTAGCAGCCATATAGTGTCCATATAGTGTAGCAGCCATATAGTGTAGCAGCCATATAGTGTCCATATAGTGTAGCAGCCATATAGTGTCCATATAGTGTAGCAGCCATATAGTGTAGCAGCCATATAGTGTAGCAGCCATATAGTGTAGCTGCCATATGGTGTAGCAGCCATATAGTGTCCATATAGTGTATCTGCCATATAGTGTAGGTGCCATATAGTGTAGCTGCCATATAGTGTAGCTGCCATATAGTGTAGCTGCCATATAGTGTAGGTGCCATATAGTGTAGCTACCATATAGTGTAGCAGCCATATAGTGTAGCAGCCATATAGTGTAGCTGCCATATAGTGTAGCTGCCATATAGTGTAGCTGCCATATAGTGTACCTGCCATATAGCGTCCATATAGTGTAGCAGCCATATAGTGTAGCTGCCATATAGTGTAGCTGCCATATAGTGTAGCTGCCATATAGTGTAGGTGCCATATAGTGTAGCTACCATATAGTGTAGCAGCCATATAGTGTAGCAGCCATATAGTGTAGCTGCCATATAGTGTAGCTGCCATATAGTGTAGCTGCCATATAGTGTAGCTGCCATATAGTGTACCTGCCATATAGCGTCCATATAGTGTAGCTGCCCTATAGTGTAGCTGCCATATAGTGTAGCTGCCATATAGTGTAGCTGCCATATAGTGTTCATATAGTGTAGTTGCCATATAATGTAGCTGCCATATAGTGTAGCAGCCATATAGTGTCCATATAGTGTAGCAGCCATATAGTGTCCATATAGTGTAGCAGCCATATAGTGTCCATATAGTGTAGCTGCCATATAGTGTAGCAGCCAAATAGTGTAGCTGTCATATAGTGTCCATATAGTGTAGCTGCCACATAGTAGCTGCCATATAGTGTCCATATAGTGTAGCAGCCCTATAGTGTCCATATAGTGTAGCTGCCATATAGTGTAGCTGCCATATAGTGTAGCTGCCATATAGTGTACCTGCCATACAGTGTCCATATAGTGTAGCAGCCATATAGTATCCATATAGTGTAACAGCCATATAGTGTCCATATAGTGTAGCTGCCATATAGTGTAGCTGCCATATAGTGTAGCTGCCATATAGTGTAGCAGCCATATAGCGTAGCAGCCATAAAGTGTCCATATAGTGTAGCAGCCATATAGTGTAGCTGCCATATAGTGTAGCAGCCAAATAGTGTAGCTCTCATATAGTGTCCATATAGTGTAGCTGCCATATAGTGTCCATGTGGTGTAACTGCCATATAGTGTAGCTGCCATATAGCGTAGCAGCCATATAGTGTCCATATAGTGTAGCAGCCAAATAGTGTAGCAGCCATATAGTGTAGCAGCCATATAGTGTAGCTGCCATATGGTGTAGCAGCCAAATAGTGTCCATATAGTATATCTGCCATATAGTTTAGGTGCCATATAGTATAGCTGCCATATAGTGTTGCTGCCATATAGTGTAGCTGCCATATAGTGTAGGTGCCATATAGTGTAGCTACCATATAGTGTAACAGCCATATAGTGTAGCAGCCATATAGTGTAGCTGCCATATAGTGTAGCAGCCATATAGTGTAGGTGCCATATAGTGTACCTGCCATATAGCGTCCATATAGTGTAGCAGCCAAATAGTGTAGCTGCCATATAGTGTAGCAGCCATATAGTGTCCATACAGTGTAGCAGCTATATAGTGTAGCAGCCATATAGTGTCCATATAGTGTAGCTGCCATATAGTGTAGCAGCCATATAGTGTCCATATAGTGTAGCTGCCATATAGTGTAGCAGCCATATAGTGTAGCAGCCATATAGTGTCCATATAGTGTAGCAGCCATATAGTGTAGCAGCCATATAGTGTAGCAGCCATAAAGTGTCCATATAGTGTAGCAGCCATATAGTGTAGCAGCCATATAGTGTCCATATAGTGTAGCAGCCATATAGTGTCCATATAGTGTAGCAGCCATATAGTGTAGCAGCCATATAGTGTAGCAGCCATTTAGTGTAGCTGCCATATGGTGTAGCAGCCATATAGTGTCCATATAGTGTATCTGCCATATAGTGTAGGTGCCATATAGTGTAGCTGCCATATAGTGTAGCTGCCATATAGTGTAGCTGCCATATAGTGTAGGTGCCATATAGTGTAGCTACCATATAGTGTAGCAGCCATATAGTGTAGCAGCCATATAGTGTAGCTGCCATATAGTGTAGCAGCCATATAGTGTAGCTGCCATATAGTGTAGCTGCCATATAGTGTAGCTGCCATATAGTGTAGGTGCCATATAGTGTAGCTACCATATAGTGTAGCAGCCATATAGTGTAGCAGCCATATAGTGTAGCTGCCATATAGTGTAGCTGCCATATAGTGTAGCTGCCATATAGTGTACCTGCCATATAGCGTCCATATAGTGTAGCTGCCCTATAGTGTAGCTGCCATATAGTGTAGCTGCCATATAGTGTAGCTGCCATATAGTGTTCATATAGTGTAGTTGCCATATAGTGTAGCTGCCATATAGTGTAGCAGCCATATAGTGTCCATATAGTGTAGCAGCCATATAGTGCCCATATAGTGTAGCTGCCATATAGTGTAGCTGCCATATAGTGTAGCTGCCATATAGTGTCCATATAGTGTAGCAGCCATATAGTGTCCATATAGTGTAGCAGCCATATAGTGTCCATATAGTGTAGCTGCCATATAGTGTAGCAGCCAAATAGTGTAGCTGTCATATAGTGTCCATATAGTGTAGCTGCCACATAGTAGCTGCCATATAGTGTCCATATAGTGTAGCAGCCCTATAGTGTCCATATAGTGTAGCTGCCATATAGTGTAGCTGCCATATAGTGTAGCTGCCATATAGTGTACCTGCCATACAGTGTCCATATAGTGTAGCAGCCATATAGTATCCATGTAGTGTAACAGCCATATAGTGTCCATATAGTGTAGCTGCCATATAGTGTAGCTGCCATATAGTGTAGCTGCCATATAGTGTAGCAGCCATATAGCGTAGCAGCCATAAAGTGTCCATATAGTGTAGCAGCCATATAGTGTCCATATAGTGTAGCTGCCATATAGTGTAGCAGCCAAATAGTGTAGCTCTCATATAGTGTACATATAGTGTAGCTGCCATATAGTGTCCATGTGGTGTAACTGCCATATAGTGTAGCTGCCATATAGCGTAGCAGCCATATAGTGTCCATATAGTGTAGCAGCCATATAGTGTAGCAGCCATATAGTGTAGCAGCCATATAGTGTAGCTGCCATATGGTGTAGCAGCCAAATAGTGTCCATATAGTATATCTGCCATATAGTTTAGGTGCCATATAGTATAGCTGCCATATAGTGTTGCTGCCATATAGTGTAGCTGCCATATAGTGTAGGTGCCATATAGTGTAGCTACCATATAGTGTAGCAGCCATATAGTGTAGCAGCCATATAGTGTAGCTGCCATATAGTGTAGCAGCCATATAGTGTAGGTGCCATATAGTGTACCTGCCATATAGCGTCCATATAGTGTAGCAGCCATATAGTGTAGCTGCCATATAGTGAAGCAGCCATATAGTGTCCATACAGTGTAGCAGCTATATAGTGTAGCAGCCATATAGTGTCCATATAGTGTAGCTGCCATATAGTGTAGCAGCCATATAGTGTCCATATAGTGTAGCTACCATATAGTGTAGCAGCCATATAGTGTAGCAGCCATATAGTGTCCATATAGTGTAGCAGCCATATAGTGTAGCAGCCATATAGTGTAGCAGCCATATAGTGTCCATATAGTGTAGCAGCCATATAGAGTCCATATAGTGTAGCAGCCATATAGTGTAGCAGCCATATAGTGTAGCAGCCATTTAGTGTAGCTGCCATATGGTGTAGCAGCCATATAGTGTCCATATAGTGTATCTGCCATATAGTGTAGGTGCCATATAGTGTAGCTGCCATATAGTGTAGCTGCCATATAGTGTAGCTGCCATATAGTGTAGGTGTCATATAGTGTAGCTACCATATAGTGTAGCAGCCATATAGTGTTGCAGCCATATAGTGTAGCTGCCATATAGTGTAGCTGCCATATAGTGTAGCTGCCATATAGTGTACCTGCCATATAGCGTCCATATAGTGTAGCAGCCATATAGTGTAGCTGCCATATAGTGTTGCAGCCATATAGCGTAGCAGCCATATAGTGTCCATATAGTGTAGCAGCCATATAGTGTACATATAGTGTAGCTGCCATATAGTGTAGCAGCCAAATAGTGTAGCTGTCATATAGTGTCCATATAGTGTAGCTGCCACATAGTGTAGCTGCCATATAGTGTCCATATAGTGTAGCAGCCCCATAGTGTCCATATAGTGTAGCTGCTATATAGTGTAGCTGCCATATAGTGTAGCTGCCATATAGTGTACCTGCCATACAGTGTCCATATAGTGTAGCAGCCATATAGTGTCCATATAGTGTAACAGCCATATAGTGTCCATATAGTGTAGCTGCCATATAGTGTAGCTGCCATATAGTGTGGCTGCCATATAGTGTAGCAGCCATATAGCGTAGCAGCCATATAGTGTCCATATAGTGTAGCAGCCATATAGTGTCCATATAGTGTAGCTGTCATATAGTGTAGCAGCCAAATAGTGTAGCTCTCATATAGTGTCCATATAGTGTAGCTGCCATATAGTGTCCATGTGGTGTAACTGCCATATAGTGTAGCTGCCATGTAGTGTAGCAGCCATATAGTGTCCATATAATGTTGCAGCAATATAGTGTCCATATAATGTAGCTGCCATATAGTGTCCATATAGTGCAGCAGCAATATAGTGTCCATATAGTGTAGCAGCCATATAGTGTAGCAGCCATATAGTGTAGCAGCCATATAGTGTAGCAGCCATATAGTGTAGCAGCCATATAGTGTAGCAGCCATATAGTGTAGCAGCCATATAGTGTCCATATAGTGTAGCTGCCATATAGTGTAGCAGCTATATAGTGTCCATATAGTGTAGCTGCCATATAGTGTAGCAGCCATATAGTGTCCATATAGTGTAGCTGCCATATAGTTTAGGTGCCATATAGTATAGCTGCCATATAGTGTTGCTGCCATATAGTGTAGCTGCCATATAGTGTAGGTGCCATATAGTGTAGCTACCATATAGTGTAATAGCCATATAGTGTAGCAGCCATATAGTGTAGCTGCCATATAGTGTAGCAGCCATATAGTGTAGGTGCCATATAGTGTACCTGCCATATAGCGTCCATATAGTGTAGCAGCCATATAGTGTAGCTGCCATATAGTGTAGCAGCCATATAGTGTCCATACAGTGTAGCAGCTATATAGTGTAGCAGCCATATAGTGTCCATATAGTGTAGCTGCCATATAGTGTAGCAGCCATATAGTGTCCATATAGTGTAGCTGCCATATAGTGTAGCAGCCATATAGTGTAGCAGCCATATAGTGTCCATATAGTGTAGCAGCCATATAGTGTAGCAGCCATATAGTGTAGCAGCCATATAGTGTCCATATAGTGTAGCAGCCATATAGTGTAGCAGCCATATAGTGTCCATATAGTGTAGCAGCCATATAGTGTCCATATAGTGTAGCAGCCATATAGTGTAGCAGCCATATAGTGTAGCAGCCATATAGTGTAGCTGCCATATGGTGTAGCAGCCATATAGTGTCCATATAGTGTATCTGCCATATAGTGTAGGTGCCATATAGTGTAGCTGCCATATAGTGTAGCTGCCATATAGTGTAGCTGCCATATAGTGTAGGTGCCATATAGTGTAGCTACCATATAGTGTAGCAGCCATATAGTGTAGCAGCCATATAGTGTAGCTGCCATATAGTGTAGCTGCCATATAGTGTAGCTGCCATATAGTGTACCTGCCATATAGCGTCCATATAGTGTAGCAGCCATATAGTGTAGCTGCCATATAGTGTAGCTGCCATATAGTGTAGCTGCCATATAGTGTAGGTGCCATATAGTGTAGCTACCATATAGTGTAGCAGCCATATAGTGTAGCAGCCATATAGTGTAGCTGCCATATAGTGTAGCTGCCATATAGTGTAGCTGCCATATAGTGTACCTGCCATATAGCGTCCATATAGTGTAGCTGCCCTATAGTGTAGCTGCCATATAGTGTAGCTGCCATATAGTGTAGCTGCCATATAGTGTTCATATAGTGTAGTTGCCATATAGTGTAGCTGCCATATAGTGTAGCAGCCATATAGTGTCCATATAGTGTAGCAGCCATATAGTGCCCATATAGTGTAGCTGCCATATAGTGTAGCTGCCATATAGTGTAGCTGCCATATAGTGTCCATATAGTGTAGCAGCCATATAGTGTCCATATAGTGTAGCAGCCATATAGTGTCCATATAGTGTAGCTGCCATATAGTGTAGCAGCCAAATAGTGTAGCTGTCATATAGTGTCCATATAGTGTAGCTGCCACATAGTAGCTGCCATATAGTGTCCATATAGTGTAGCAGCCCTATAGTGTCCATATAGTGTAGCTGCCATATAGTGTAGCTGCCATATAGTGTAGCTGCCATATAGTGTACCTGCCATACAGTGTCCATATAGTGTAGCAGCCATATATTATCCATATAGTGTAACAGCCATATAGTGTCCATATAGTGTAGCTGCCATATAGTGTAGCTGCCATATAGTGTAGCTGCCATATAGTGTAGCAGCCATATAGTGTCCATATAGTGTAGCTGCCATATAGTGTAGCAGCCATATAGTGTCCATATAGTGTAGCTGCCATATAGTGTAGCAGCCATATAGTGTAGCAGCCATATAGTGTCCATATAGTGTAGCAGCCATATAGTGTTGCAGCCTAATAGTGTAGCAGCCTAATAGTGTCCATGTAGTGTAGCAGCCATATAATTTCCATTTAGTGTAGCAGCCATATAGTGTAGCTGCCATATAGTGTAGCAGCTATATAGTGTCCATATAGTGTAGCAGCCATATAGTGTCCATATAGTGTAGCAGCCATATAGTGTAGCAGCCATATAGTGTAGCAGCCATATAGTGTAGCTGCCATATGGTGTAGCAGCCATATAGTGTCCATATAGTGTATCTGCCATATAGTGTAGGTGCCATATAGTATAGCTGCCATATAGTGTTGCTGCCATATAGTGTAGCTGCCATATAGTGTAGGTGCCATATAGTGTAGCTACCATATAGTGTAATAGCCATATAGTGTAGCAGCCATATAGTGTAGCTGCCATATAGTGTAGCAGCCATATAGTGTAGGTGCCATATAGTGTACCTGCCATACAGCGTCCATATAGTGTAGCAGCCATATAGTGTAGCTGCCATATAGTGTAGCAGCCATATAGTGTCCATACAGTGTAGCAGCTATATAGTGTAGCAGCCATATAGTGTCCATATAGTGTAGCTGCCATATAGTGTAGCAGCCATATAGTGTCCATATAGTGTAGCTGCCATATAGTGTAGCAGCCATATAGTGTAGCAGCCATATAGTGTCCATATAGTGTAGCAGCCATATAGTGTAGCAGCCATATAGTGTAGCAGCCATATAGTGTCCATATAGTGTAGCAGCCATATAGTGTAGCAGCCATATAGTGTCCATATAGTGTAGCAGCCATATAGTGTCCATATAGTGTAGCAGCCATATAGTGTAGCAGCCATATAGTGTAGCAGCTATATAGTGTAGCTGCCATATGGTGTAGCAGCCATATAGTGTCCATATAGTGTATCTGCCATATAGTGTAGGTGCCATATAGTGTAGCTGCCATATAGTGTAGCTGCCATATAGTGTAGCTGCCATATAGTGTAGGTGCCATATAGTGTAGCTACCATATAGTGTAGCAGCCATATAGTGTAGCAGCCATATAGTGTAGCTGCCATATAGTGTAGCTGCCATATAGTGTAGCTGCCATATAGTGTACCTGCCATATAGCGTCCATATAGTGTAGCAGCCATATAGTGTAGCTGCCATATAGTGTAGCTGCCATATAGTGTAGCTGCCATATAGTGTAGGTGCCATATAGTGTAGCTACCATATAGTGTAGCAGCCATATAGTGTAGCAGCCATATAGTGTAGCTGCCATATAGTGTAGCTGCCATATAGTGTAGCTGCCATATAGTGTACCTGCCATATAGCGTCCATATAGTGTAGCTGCCCTATAGTGTAGCTGCCATATAGTGTAGCTGCCATATAGTGTAGCTGCCATATAGTGTTCATATAGTGTAGTTGCCATATAGTGTAGCTGCCATATAGTGTAGCAGCCATATAGTGTCCATATAGTGTAGCAGCCATATAGTGCCCATATAGTGTAGCTGCCATATAGTGTAGCTGCCATATAGTTTAGCTGCCATATAGTGTCCATATAGTGTAGCAGCCATATAGTGTCCATATAGTGTAGCAGCCATATAGTGTCCATATAGTGTAGCTGCCATATAGTGTAGCAGCCAAATAGTGTAGCTGTCATATAGTGTCCATATAGTGTAGCTGCCACATAGTAGCTGCCATATAGTGTCCATATAGTGTAGCAGCCCTATAGTGTCCATATAGTGTAGCTGCCATATAGTGTAGCTGCCATATAGTGTAGCTGCCATATAGTGTACCTGCCATACAGTGTCCATATAGTGTAGCAGCCATATAGTATCCATATAGTGTAACAGCCATATAGTGTCCATATAGTGTAGCTGCCATATAGTGTAGCTGCCATATAGTGTAGCTGCCATATAGTGTAGCAGCCATATAGCGTAGCAGCCATAAAGTGTCCATATAGTGTAGCAGCCATATAGTGTAGCTGCCATATAGTGTAGCAGCCAAATAGTGTAGCTCTCATATAGTGTCCATATAGTGTAGCTGCCATATAGTGTCCATGTGGTGTAACTGCCATATAGTGTAGCTGCCATATAGCGTAGCAGCCATATAGTGTCCATATAGTGTAGCAGCCATATAGTGTAGCAGCCATATAGTGTAGCAGCCATATAGTGTAGCTGCCATATGGTGTAGCAGCCAAATAGTGTCCATATAGTATATCTGCCATATAGTTTAGGTGCCATATAGTATAGCTGCCATATAGTGTTGCTGCCATATAGTGTAGCTGCCATATAGTGTAGGTGCCATATAGTGTAGCTACCATATAGTGTAACAGCCCTATAGTGTAGCAGCCATATAGTGTAGCTGCCATATAGTGTAGCAGCCATATAGTGTAGGTGCCATATAGTGTACCTGCCATATAGCGTCCATATAGTGTAGCAGCCATATAGTGTAGCTGCCATATAGTGTAGCAGCCATATAGTGTCCATACAGTGTAGCAGCTATATAGTGTAGCAGCCATATAGTGTCCATATAGTGTAGCTGCCATATAGTGTAGCAGCCATATAGTGTCCATATAGTGTAGCTGCCATATAGTGTAGCAGCCATATAGTGTAGCAGCCATATAGTGTCCATATAGTGTAGCAGCCATATAGTGTAGCAGCCATATAGTGTAGCAGCCATATAGTGTCCATATAGTGTAGCAGCCATATAGTGTAGCAGCCATATAGTGTCCATATAGTGTAGCAGCCATATAGTGTCCATATAGTGTAGCAGCCATATAGTGTAGCAGCCATATAGTGTAGCAGCCATATAGTGTAGCCGCCATATGGTGTAGCAGCCATATAGTGTCCATATAGTGTATCTGCCATATAGTGTAGGTGCCATATAGTGTAGCTGCCATATAGTGTAGCTGCCATATAGTGTAGCTGCCATATAGTGTAGGTGCCATATAGTGTAGCTACCATATAGTGTAGCAGCCATATAGTGTAGCAGCCATATAGTGTAGCTGCCATATAGTGTAGCTGCCATATAGTGTAGCTGCCATATAGTGTACCTGCCATATAGCGTCCATATAGTGTAGCAGCCATATAGTGTAGCTGCCATATAGTGTAGCAGCCATATAGTGTCCATACAGTGTAGCAGCTATATAGTGTAGCAGCCATATAGTGTCCATATAGTGTAGCTGCCATATAGTGTAGCAGCCATATAGTGTAGCAGCCATATAGTGTCCATATAGTGTAGCAGCCATATAGTGTAGCAGCCATATAGTGTAGCAGCCATATAGTGTCCATATAGTGTAGCAGCCATATAGTGTAGCAGCCATATAGTGTCCATATAGTGTAGCAGCCATATAGTGTCCATATAGTGTAGCAGCCATATAGTGTAGCAGCCATATAGTGTAGCAGCCATTTAGTGTAGCTGCCATATGGTGTAGCAGCCATATAGTGTCCATATAGTGTATCTGCCATATAGTGTAGGTGCCATATAGTGTAGCTGCCATATAGTGTAGCTGCCATATAGTGTAGCTGCCATATAGTGTAGGTGCCATATAGTGTAGCTACCATATAGTGTAGCAGCCATTAAATGTAGCAGCCATATAGTGTAGCTGCCATATAGTGTAGCTGCCATATAGTGTAGCTGCCATATAGTGTACCTGCCATATAGCGTCCATATAGTGTAGCAGCCATATAGTGTAGCTGCCATATAGTGTAGCTGCCATATAGTGTAGCTGCCATATAGTGTAGGTGCCATATAGTGTAGCTACCATATAGTGTAGCAGCCATATAGTGTAGCAGCCATATAGTGTAGCTGCCATATAGTGTAGCTGCCATATAGTGTACCTGCCATATAGCGTCCATATAGTGTAGCTGCCCTATAGTGTAGCTGCCATATAGTGTAGCTGCCATATAGTGTAGCTGCCATATAGTGTTCATATAGTGTAGTTGCCATATAGTGTAGCTGCCATATAGTGTAGCTGCCATATAGTGTAGCAGCCATATAGTGTCCATATAGTGTAGCAGCCATATAGTGCCCATATAGTGTAGCTGCCATATAGTGTAGCTGCCATATAGTGTAGCTGCCATATAGTGTCCATATAGTGTAGCAGCCATATAGTGTCCATATAGTGTAGCAGCCATATAGTGTCCATATAGTGTAGCTGCCATATAGTGTAGCAGCCAAATAGTGTAGCTGTCATATAGTGTCCATATAGTGTAGCTGCCACATAGTAGCTGCCATATAGTGTCCATATAGTGTAGCAGCCCTATAGTGTCCATATAGTGTAGCTGCCATATAGTGTAGCTGCCATATAGTGTAGCTGCCATATAGTGTACCTGCCATACAGTGTCCATATAGTGTAGCAGCCATATAGTATCCATATAGTGTAACAGCCATATAGTGTCCATATAGTGTAGCTGCCATATAGTGTAGCTGCCATATAGTGTAGCTGCCATATAGTGTAGCAGCCATATAGCGTAGCAGCCATAAAGTGTCCATATAGTGTAGCAGCCATATAGTGTCCATATAGTGTAGCTGCCATATAGTGTAGCAGCCAAATAGTGTAGCTCTCATATAGTGTACATATAGTGTAGCTGCCATATAGTGTCCATGTGGTGTAACTGCCATATAGTGTAGCTGCCATATAGCGTAGCAGCCATATAGTGTCCATATAGTGTAGCAGCCATATAGTGTAGCAGCCATATAGTGTAGCAGCCATATAGTGTAGCTGCCATATGGTGTAGCAGCCAAATAGTGTCCATATAGTATATCTGCCATATAGTTTAGGTGCCATATAGTATAGCTGCCATATAGTGTTGCTGCCATATAGTGTAGCTGCCATATAGTGTAGGTGCCATATAGTGTAGCTACCATATAGTGTAACAGCCATATAGTGTAGCAGCCATATAGTGTAGCTGCCATATAGTGTAGCAGCCATATAGTGTAAGTGCCATATAGTGTACCTGCCATATAGCGTCCATATAGTGTAGCAGCCATATAGTGTAGCTGCCATATAGTGTAGCAGCCATATAGTGTCCATACAGTGCAGCAGCTATATAGTGTAGCAGCCATATAGTGTCCATATAGTGTAGCTGCCATATAGTGTAGCAGCCATATAGTGTCCATATAGTGTAGCTACCATATAGTGTAGCAGCCATATAGTGTAGCAGCCATATAGTGTCCATATAGTGTAGCAGCCATATAGTGTAGCAGCCATATAGTGTAGCAGCCATATAGTGTCCATATAGTGTAGCAGCCATATAGTGTAGCAGCCATATAGTGTCCATATAGTGTAGCAGCCATATAGAGTCCATATAGTGTAGCAGCCATATAGTGTAGCAGCCATATAGTGAAGCAGCCATTTAGTGTAGCTGCCATATGGTGTAGCAGCCATATAGTGTCCATATAGTGTATCTGCCATATAGTGTAGGTGCCATATAGTGTAGCTGCCATATAGTGTAGCTGCCATATAGTGTAGCTGCCATATAGTGTAGGTGCCATATAGTGTAGCTACCATATAGTGTAGCTACCATATAGTGTAGCAGCCATATAGTGTAGCAGCCATATAGTGTAGCTGCCATATAGTGTAGCTGCCATATAGTGTAGCTGCCATATAGTGTACCTGCCATATAGCGTCCATATAGTGTAGCAGCCATATAGTGTAGCTGCCATATAGTGTAGCTGCCATATAGTGTAGCTGCCATATAGTGTAGGTGCCATATAGTGTAGCTACCATATAGTGTAGCAGCCATATAGTGTAGCAGCCATATAGTGTAGCTGCCATATAGTGTAGCTGCCATATAGTGTAGCTGCCATATAGTGTACCTGCCATATAGCGTCCATATAGTGTAGCTGCCCTATAGTGTAGCTGCCATATAGTGTAGCTGCCATATAGTGTAGCTGCCATATAGTGTTTATATAGTGTAGTTGCCATATAGTGTAGCTGCCATATAGTGTAGCAGCCATATAGTGTCCATATAGTGTAGCAGCCATATAGTGCCCATATAGTGTAGCTGCCATATAGTGTAGCTGCCATATAGTGTAGCTGCCATATAGTGTCCATATAGTGTAGCAGCCATATAGTGTCCATATAGTGTAGCAGCCATATAGTGTCCATATAGTGTAGCTGCCATATAGTGTAGCAGCCAAATAGTGTAGCTGTCATATAGTGTCCATATAGTGTAGCTGCCACATAGTAGCTGCCATATAGTGTCCATATAGTGTAGCAGCCCTATAGTGTCCATATAGTGTAGCTGTCATATAGTGTAGCTGCCATATAGTGTAGCTGCCATATAGTGTACCTGCCATACAGTGTCCATATAGTGTAGCAGCCATATAGTATCCATATAGTGTAACAGCCATATAGTGTCCATATAGTGTAGCTGCCATATAGTGTAGCTGCCATATAGTGTAGCTGCCATATAGTGTAGCAGCCATATAGCGTAGCAGCCATAAAGTGTCCATATAGTGTAGCAGCCATATAGTGTCCATATAGTGTAGCTGCCATATAGTGTAGCAGCCAAATAGTGTAGCTCTCATATAGTGTCCATATAGTGTAGCTGCCATATAGTGTAGCTGCCATATAGTGTAGCAGCCATATAGTGTCCATATAGTGTAGCAGCCATATAGTGTAGCAGCCATATAGTGTATCAGCCATATAGTGTAGCAGCCATATAGTGTAGCAGCCATATAGTGTAGCAGATATATAGTGTCCATATAGTGTAGCTGCCATATAGTGTAGCAGCTATATAGTGTCCATATAGTGTAGCTGCCATATAGTGTAGCAGCCATATAGTGTCCATATAGTGTAGCTGCCATATAGTGTAGCAGCCATATAGTGTCCATATAGTGTAGCTGCCATATAGTGTAGCAGCCATATAGTGTAGCAGCCATATAATGTCCATTTAGTGTAGCAGCCATATAGTGTAGCTGCCATATAGTGTAGCAGCCATATAGTGTCCATATAGTGTAGCAGCCATATAGTGTCCATATAGTGTAGCTGCCATATAGTGTATCAGCCATATAGTGTAGCAGCCATATAGTGTAGCTGCCATATAGTGTCCATATAGTGTAGCAGCCATATAGTGTCCATATAGTGTAGCAGCCATATAGTGTAGCTGCCATATAGTGTAGCAGCCATATAGCGTAGCAGCCATATAGTTTCCATATATTGTAGCAGCCATATAGTGTTCATATAGTGTAGCAGCCATATAGTGTCCATATAGTGTAGCAGCCATATAGCGTAGCAGCCAAATAGTGTAGCTGTCATATAGTGTCCATATAGTGTAGCTGCCATATAGTGTAGCTGCCATATAGTGTAGCTGCCATATAGTGTTGCAGCCATATAGCGTAGCAGCCATATAGTGTCCATATAGTGTAGCAGCCATATAGTGTACATATAGTGTAGCTGCCATATAGTGTAGCAGCCAAATAGTGTAGCTGTCATATAGTGTCCATATAGTGTAGCTGCCACATAGTGTAGCTGCCATATAGTGTCCATATAGTGTAGCAGCCCTATAGTGTCCATATAGTGTAGCTGCCATATAGTGTAGCAGCCAAATAGTGTAGCTCTCATATAGTGTCCATATAGTGTAGCTGCCATATAGTGTCCATATAGTGTAGCTGCCATATAGTGTAGCTGCCATATAGTGTAGCTGCCATATAGTGTAGCAGCCATATAGTGTCCATATAGTGTAGCAGCCATATAGTGCCCATATATTGTAGCTGCCATATAGTGTAGCTGCCAAATAGTGTAGCAGCCATATAGTGTAGCTGCCATATAGTGTAGCTGTCATATATTGTAGCAGCAATAGAGTGTAGCAGCCATATAGTGTAGCTGCCATATAGTGTCCATATAGTGTAGCAGCCATATAGTGTCCATATAGTGTAGCAGCCATATTGTGTCAATATAGTGTAGCTGCCATATAGTGTATCAGCCATATAGTGTAGCAGCCATATAGTGTAGCTGTCATATAGTGTCCATATAGTGTAGCAGCCATATAGTGTCCATATAGTGTAGCAGCCATATAGTGTAGCTGCCATATAGTGTAGCAGCCATATAGCGTAGCAGCCATATAGTTTCCATATATTGTAGCAGCCATATAGTGTCCATATAGTGTAGAAGCCATATAGTGTCCATATAGTGTAGCAGCCATATAGCGTAGCAGCCAAATAGTGTAGCTGTCATATAGTGTCCATATAGTGTAGCTGCCATATAGTGTAGCTGCCATATAGTGTAGCTGCCATATAGTGTTGCAGCCATATAGCGTAGCAGCCATATAGTGTCCATATAGTGTAGCAGCCATATAGTGTACATATAGTGTAGCTGCCATATAGTGTAGCAGCCAAATAGTGTAGCTGTCATATAGTGTCCATATAGTGTAGCTGCCACATAGTGTAGCTGCCATATAGTGTCCATATAGTGTAGCAGCCCTATAGTGTCCATATAGTGTAGCTGCCATATAGTGTAGCAGCCAAATAGTGTAGCTCTCATATAGTGTCCATATAGTGTAGCTGCCATATAGTGTCCATGTGGTGTAACTGCCATATAGTGTAGCTGCCATATAGTGTAGCAGCCATATAGTGTAGCAGCCATATAGTGTCCATATAGTGTAGCAGCCATATAGTGTTGCAGCCTAATAGTGTAGCAGCCTAATAGTGTCCATATAGTGTAGCAGCCATATAATGTCCATTTAGTGTAGCAGCCATATAGTGTAGCTGCCATATAGTGTAGCAGCCATATAGTGTCCATATAGTGTAGCAGCCATATAGTGTCCATATAGTGTAGCAGCCATATAGTGTAGCAGCCATATAGTGTAGCAGCCATATAGTGTAGCTGCCAAATGGTGTAGCAGCCATATAGTGTCCATATAGTGTATCTGCCATATAGTTTAGGTGCCATATAGTATAGCTGCCATATAGTGTTGCTGCCATATAGTGTAGCTGCCATATAGTGTAGGTGCCATATAGTGTAGCTACCATATAGTGTAACAGCCATATAGTGTAGCAGCCATATAGTGTAGCTGCCATATAGTGTAGCAGCCATATAGTGTAGCTGCCATATAGTGTACCTGCCATATAGCGTCCATATAGTGTAGCAGCCATATAGTGTAGCTGCCATATAGTGTAGCAGCCATATAGTGTCCATACAGTGTAGCAGCTATATAGTGTAGCAGCCATATAGTGTCCATATAGTGTAGCTGCCATATAGTGTAGCAGCCATATAGTGTCCATATAGTGTAGCTGCCATATAGTGTAGCAGCCATATAGTGTAGCAGCCATATAGTGTCCATATAGTGTAGCAGCCATATAGTGTTGCAGCCATTAAGTGTAGCAGCCTAATAGTATCCATTTAGTGTAGCAGCCATATAGTGTAGCTGCCATATAGTGTAGCAGCCATATAGTGTCCATATAGTGTAGCAGCCATATAGTGTCCATATAGTGTAGCAGCCATATAGTGTAGCAGCCATATAGTGTAGCTGCCATATGGTGTAGCAGCCATTTAGTGTCCTTATAGTGTATCTGCCATATAGTGTAGGTGCCATATAGTGTAGCTGCCATATAGTGTAGCTGCCATATAGTGTAGCTGCCATATAGTGTAGGTGCCATATAGTGTAGCTACCATATAGTGTAGCAGCCATATAGTGTAGCAGCCATATAGTGTAGCTGCCATATAGTGTAGCTGCCATATAGTGTAGCTGCCATATAGTGTACCTGCCATATAGCGTCCATATAGTGTAGCAGCCATATAGTGTAGCTGCCATATAGTGTAGCTGCCATGTAGTGTAGCTGCCATATAGTGTAGCTGCCATATAGTGTCCATAAAGTTTAGCTGCCATATAGTGTAGCTGTCATATAGTGTAGATGCCATATATTGTAGCAGCCATATAGTGTAGCAACCATATAGTGTAACTGCCATATAGTGTCCATATAGTGTAGCAGCCATATAGTGTCCATATAGTGTAGCAGCCATATAGTGTAGCTGCCATATAGTGTAGCAGCCATATAGCGTAGCAGCCATATAGTGTCCATATAGTGTAGCTGCCATATAGTGTCCATATAGTGTAGCTGCCATATAGTGTAGCAGCCATATAGTGTAGCTGTCATATAGTGCCCATATAGTGTAGTTTCCATATAGTGTACCTGCCATATAGTGTACCTGCCATATAGCGTCCATATAGTGTAGCTGCCATATAGCGTTCATATAGTGTAGCAGCCATATAGTATCCATATAGTGTAGCTGCCATATAGTGTAGCTGCCATATAGTGTAGCTGCCATATAGTGTAGCTGCCATATAGTGTCCATATAGTGTAGCTGCCATATAGTGTAGCTGCCATATAGTGTCCATATAGTGTAGCAGCCATATAGTGCCCATATAGTGTAGCTGCCATATAGTGTAGCTGCCAAATAGTGTAGCAGCCATATAGTGTAGCTGCCATATAGTGTAGCTGCCATATATTGTAGCAGCCATATAGTGTAGCAGCCATATAGTGTAGCTGCCATATAGTGTCCATATAGTGTAGCAGCCATATAGTGTCCATATAGTGTAGCAGCCATATTGTGTCCATATAGTGTAGCTGCCATATAGTGTAGCAGCCATATAGTGTAGCAGCCATATAGTGTAGCTGCCATATAGTGTCCATATAGTGTAGCAGCCATATAGTGTCCATATAGTGTAGCAGCCATATAGTGTAGCTGCCATATAGTGTAGCAGCCATATAGCGTAGCAGCAATATAGTTTCCATATAGTGTAGCAGCCATATAGTGTCCATATAGTGTAGCAGCCATATAGTGTCCATATAGTGTGGCAGCCATATAGTTTAGCAGCCAAATAGTGTAGCTGTCATATAGTGTCCATATAGTGTAGCTGCCATATAGTGTAGCTGCCATATAGTGTAGCTGCCATATAGTGTTGCAGCCATATAGCGTAGCAGCCGTATAGTGTCCATATAGTGTAGCAGCCATATAGTGTACATATAGTGTAGCTGCCATATAGTGTAGCAGCCAAATAGTGTAGCTGTCATATAGTGTCCATATAGTGTAGCTGCCACATAGTGTAGCTGCCATATAGTGTCCATATAGTGTAGCAGCCCTATAGTGTCCATATAGTGTAGCTGCCATATAGTGTAGCTGCCATATAGTGTACCTGCCATACAGTGTCCATATAGTGTAGCAGCCATATAGTGTCCATATAGTGTAACAGCCATATAGTGTCCATATAGTGTAGCTGCCATATAGTGTAGCTGCCATATAGTGTAGCTGCCATATAGTGTAGCAGCCATATAGCGTAGCAGCCATATAGTGTCCATATAGTGTAGCAGCCATATAGTGTCCATATAGTGTAGCTGCCATATAGTGTAGCAGCCAAATAGTGTAGCTCTCATATAGTGTCCATATAGTGTAGCTGTCATATAGTGTCCATGTGGTGTAACTGCCATATAGTGTAGCTGCCATATAGTGTAGCTGCCATATAGTATAGCAGCCATATAGTGTCCATATAATGTTGCAGCAATATAGTGTCCATATAATGTAGCTGCCATATAGTGTCCATATAGTGCAGCAGCCATATAGTGTCCATATAGTGTAGCAGCCATATAGTGTAGCAGCCATATAGTGTAGCAGCCATGTAGTGTAGCAGCCATATAGTGTAGCATCCATATAGTGTCCATATAGTGTAACTGCCATATAGTGTAGCAGCTATATAGTGTCCATATAGTGTAGCTGCCATATAGTGTAGCAGCCATATAGTGTCCATATAGTGTAGCTGCCATATAGTGTAGCAGCCATATAGTGTCCATATAGTGTAGCTGCCATATAGTGTAGCAGCCATATAGTGTAGCAGCCATATAGTGTCCATATAGTGTAGCAGCCATATAGTGTTGCAGCCTAATAGTGTAGCAGCCTAATAGTGTCTATATAGTGTAGCAGCCATATAATGTCCATTTAGTGTAGCAGCCATATAGTGTAGCTGCCATATAGTGTAGCAGCCATATAGTGTCCATATAGTGTAGCAGCCATATAGTGTTGCAGCCTAATAGTGTAGCAGCCTAATAGTGTCTATATAGTGTAGCAGCCATATAATGTCCATTTAGTGTAGCAGCCATATAGTGTAGGTGCCATATAGTGTAGCTGCCATATAGTGTAGCAGCCATATAGTGTCCATACAGTGTAGCAGCTATATAGTGTAGCAGCCATATAGTGTCCATATAGTGTAGCTGCCATATAGTGTAGCAGCCATATAGTGTAGCAGCCATATAGTGTACATATAGTGTAGCAGCCATATAGTGTTGCAGCCATATAGTGTAGCAGCCTAATAGTGTCCATTTAGTGTAGCAGCCAAATAGTGTAGCTGCCATATAGTGTAGCAGCCATATAGTGTCCATATAGTGTAGCAGCCATATAGTGTCCATATAGTGTAGCAGCCATATAGTGTAGCAGCCATATAGTGTAGCAGCCATATAGTGTAGCTGCCATATGGTGTAGCAGCCATATAGTGTTCATATAGTGTATCTGCCATATAGTGTAGGTGCCATATAGTGTAGCTGCCATATAGTGTAGCTGCCATATAGTGTAGCTGCCATATAGTGTAGGTGCCATATAGTGTAGCTACCATATAGTGTAGCAGCCATATAGTGTAGCAGCCATATAGTGTAGCTGCCATATAGTGTAGCTGCCATATAGTGTAGCTGCCATATAGTGTACCTGCCATATAGCGTCCATATAGTGTAGCAGCCATATAGTGTAGCTGCCATATAGTGTAGCTGCCATATAGTGCAGCTGCCATATAGTGTAGGTGCCATATAGTGTAGCTACCATATAGTGTAGCAGCCATATAGTGTAGCAGCCATATAGTGTAGCTGCCATATAGTGTAGCAGCCAAATAGTGTAGCTGTCATATAGTGTCCATATAGTGTAGCTGCCATATAGTGTAGCTGCCATATAGTGTAGCTGCCATATAGTGTAGCAGCCATATAGCGTAGCAGCCATATAGTGTCCATATAGTGTAGCAGCCATATAGTGTCCATATAGTGTAGCTGCCATATAGTGTAGCAGCCAAATAGTGTAGCTGTCATATAGTGTCCAAATAAGGAAGCTGCCACATAGTGTAGCTGCCATATAGTGTCCATGTGGTGTAGCAGCCATATAGTGTAGCAGCCATATAGTGTAGCTGCCATATAGTGTCCCTATAGTGTAGCAGCCATATAGTGTCCATATAGTGTAGCTGCCATATAGTGTAGCTGCCATATAGTGTAGCTGCCATATGGTGTACCTGCCATATAGTGTCCATATAGTGTAGCAGCCATATAGTGTCCATATAGTGTAGCAGCCATATAGTGTCCATATAGTGTAGTTGCCATATAGTGTAGCAGCCAAATAGTGTAGCTGTCATATAGTGTCCATATAGTGTAGCTGCCATATAGTGTAGCTGCCATATAGTGTAGCTGCCATATAGTGTAGCAGCCATATAGCGTAGCAGCCATATAGTGTCCATATAGTGTAGCAGCCATATAGTGTCCATATAGTGTAACTGCCATATAGTGTAGCAGCCAAATAGTGTAGCTGTCCTATAGTGTCCATATAGTGAAGCTGCCACATAGTGTAGTTGCCATATAGTGTCCATGTGGTGTAGCAGCCATATAGTGTAGCAGCCATATAGTGTAGCTGCCATATAGTGTCCATATAGTGTAGCAGCCATATAGTGTCCATATAGTGTAGCTGCCATATAGTGTAGCTGCCATATAGTGTAGCTGCCATATAGTGTACCTGTCATATAGTGTCCATATAGTGTAGCAGCCATATAGTGTCCATATAGTGTAGCAGCCATATCGTGTCCATATAGTGTAGCTGCCATATAGTGTAGCAGCCAAATAGTGTAGCTGTCATATAGTGTCCATATAGTGTAGCTGCAATATAGTGTAGCTGCCATATATTGTAGCTGCCATATAGTGTAGAAGCCATATAGCGTAGCAGCCATATAGTGTCCATATAGTGTAGCAGCCATATAGTGTCCATATAGTGTAGCTGCCATATAGTGTAGCAGCCAAATAGTGTAGCTGTCATATAGTGTCCAGATAGTGTAGCTGCCACATAGTATAGCTGCCATATAGTGTCCATGTGGTGTAGCTGCCATATAGTGTAGCTGCCATATATTGTAGCTGCCATATAGTGTAGCAGCCATATAGCGTAGCAGCCATATAGTGTCCATATAGTGTAGCAGCCATATAGTGTCCATATAGTGTAGCTGCCATATAGTGTAGCAGCCAAATAGTGTAGCTGTCATATAGTGTCCATATAGTGTAGCTGCCACATAGTGTAGCTGCCATATAGTGTCCATGTGGTATAGCTGCCATATAGTGTAGCTGCCATATAGTGTAGCTGCCATATAGAGTAGCAGCCATATAGTGTCCATATAATGTAGCAGCAATATAGTGTCCATATAATGCAGCTGCCATATAGTGTCCATATAGTGCAGCAGCCATATAGTGTCCATATAGTGTAGCAGCCATATAGTGTAGCAGCCATATAGTGTAGCAGCCATATAGTGTAGCTGCCATATAGTGTCCATATAGTGTAGCAGCCATATAGTGTCCATATAGTGTAGCTGCCATATAGTGTAGCAGCCATATAGTGTCCATATAGTGTAGCAGCCATATCGTGTCCATATAGTGTAGCTGCCATATAGTGTAGCAGCCAAATAGTGTAGCTGTCATATAGTGTCCATATAGTGTAGCTGCCATATAGTGTAGCTGCCATATATTGTAGCTGCCATATAGTGTAGCAGCCATATAGCGTAGCAGCCATATAGTGTCCATATAGTGTAGCAGCCATATAGTGTCCATATAGTGTAGCTGCCATATAGTGTAGCAGCCAAATAGTGTAGCTGTCATATAGTGTCCAGATAGTGTAGCTGCCACATAGTGTAGCTGCCATATAGTGTCCATGTGGTGTAGCTGCCATATAGTGTAGCTGCCATATATTGTAGCTGCCATATAGTGTAGCAGCCATATAGCGTAGCAGCCATATAGTGTCCATATAGTGTAGCAGCCATATAGTGTCCATATAGTGTAGCTGCCATATAGTGTAGCAGCCATATAGTGTCCATATAATGTAGCAGCAATATAGAGTCCATATAATGCAGCTGCCATATAGTGTCCATATAGTGCAGCAGCCATATAGTGTCCATATAGTGTAGCAGCCATATAGTGTAGCAGCCATATAGTGTAGCAGCCATATAGTGTAGCAGCCATATAGTGTCCATATAGTGTAGCTGCCATATAGTGTAGCAGCTATATAGTGTCCATATAGTGTAGCTGCCATATAGTGTAGCAGCCATATAGTGTAGCTGCAATATAGTGTAGCAGCCATATAGTGTCCATATAGTGTAGCTGCCATATAGTGTAGCAGCCATATAGTGTCCATATAGTGTAGCTGCCATATAGTGTAGCAGCCATATAGTGTCCATATAGTGTAGCAGCCTTATAGTGTTGCAGCCATATAGTGTAGCAGCCTAATAGTGTCCATATAGTGTAGCAGCCATATAATGTCCATTTAGTGTAGCAGCCATATAGTGTAGCTGCCATATAGTGTAGCAGCCATATAGTGTCCATATAGTGTAGCAGCCATATAGTGTCCATATAGTGTAGCAGCCATATAGTGTGCAAGCCATATAGTGTAGCTGCCATATAGTGTAGCAGCCATATAGTGTAGCAGCCATATAGTGTAGCAGCCATATAGTGTAGCTGCCATATAGTGTAGCAGCCATATAGTGTAGCAGCCATATAGTGTAGCAGCCATATAGTGTAGCAGCCATATAGTGTATCTGCCATATAGTGTAGCAGCCATATAGTGTAGCAGCCATATAGTGTAGCAGCCATATAGTGTAGATGCCATATATTGTAGCAGCCATATAGTGTAGCAACCATATAGTGTAACTGCCATATAGTGTCCATATAGTGTAGCAGCCATATAGTGTCCATATAGTGTAGCAGCCATATAGTGTAGCTGCCATATAGTGTAGCAGCCATATAGCGTAGCAGCCATATAGTGTCCATATAGTGTAGCTGCCATATAGTGTCCATATAGTGTAGCTGCCATATAGTGTAGCAGCCATATAGTGTAGCTGTCATATAGTGCCCATATAGTGTAGTTTCCATATAGTGTACCTGCCATATAGTGTACCTGCCATATAGCGTCCATATAGTGTAGCTGCCATATAGCGTTCATATAGTGTAGCAGCCATATAGTATCCATATAGTGTAGCTGCCATATAGTGTAGCTGCCATATAGTGTAGCTGCCATATAGTGTAGCTGCCATATAGTGTCCATATAGTGTAGCTGCCATATAGTGTAGCTGCCATATAGTGTCCATATAGTGTAGCAGCCATATAGTGCCCATATAGTGTAGCTGCCATATAGTGTAGCTGCCAAATAGTGTAGCAGCCATATAGTGTAGCTGCCATATAGTTTAGCTGCCATATATTGTAGCAGCCATATAGTGTAGCAGCCATATAGTGTAGCTGCCATATAGTGTCCATATAGTGTAGCAGCCATATAGTGTCCATATAGTGTAGCAGCCATATTGTGTCCATATAGTGTAGCTGCCATATAGTGTAGCAGCCATATAGTGTAGCAGCCATATAGTGTAGCTGCCATATAGTGTCCATATAGTGTAGCAGCCATATAGTGTCCATATAGTGTAGCAGCCATATAGTGTAGCTGCCATATAGTGTAGCAGCCATATAGCGTAGCAGCAATATAGTTTCCATATAGTGTAGCAGCCATATAGTGTCCATATAGTGTAGCAGCCATATAGTGTCCATATAGTGTAGCAGCCATATAGTTTAGCAGCCAAATAGTGTAGCTGTCATATAGTGTCCATATAGTGTAGCTGCCATATAGTGTAGCTGCCATATAGTGTAGCTGCCATATAGTGTTGCAGCCATATAGCGTAGCAGCCGTATAGTGTCCATATAGTGTAGCAGCCATATAGTGTACATATAGTGTAGCTGCCATATAGTGTAGCAGCCAAATAGTGTAGCTGTCATATAGTGTCCATATAGTGTAGCTGCCACATAGTGTAGCTGCCATATAGTGTCCATATAGTGTAGCAGCCCTATAGTGTCCATATAGTGTAGCTGCCATATAGTGTAGCTGCCATATAGTGTACCTGCCATACAGTGTCCATATAGTGTAGCAGCCATATAGTGTCCATATAGTGTAACAGCCATATAGTGTCCATATAGTGTAGCTGCCATATAGTGTAGCTGCCATATAGTGTAGCTGCCATATAGTGTAGCAGCCATATAGCGTAGCAGCCATATAGTGTCCATATAGTGTAGCAGCCATATAGTGTCCATATAGTGTAGCTGCCATATAGTGTAGCAGCCAAATAGTGTAGCTCTCATATAGTGTCCATATAGTGTAGCTGCCATATAGTGTCCATGTGGTGTAACTGCCATATAGTGTAGCTGCCATATAGTGTAGCTGCCATATAGTATAGCAGCCATATAGTGTCCATATAATGTTGCAGCAATATAGTGTCCATATAATGTAGCTGCCATATAGTGTCCATATAGTGCAGCAGCCATATAGTGTCCATATAGTGTAGCAGCCATATAGTGTAGCAGCCATATAGTGTAGCAGCCATGTAGTGTAGCAGCCATATAGTGTAGCATCCATATAGTGTCCATATAGTGTAACTGCCATATAGTGTAGCAGCTATATAGTGTCCATATAGTGTAGCTGCCATATAGTGTAGCAGCCATATAGTGTCCATATAGTGTAGCTGCCATATAGTGTAGCAGCCATATAGTGTCCATATAGTGTAGCTGCCATATAGTGTAGCAGCTATATAGTGTCCATATAGTGTCCATATAGTGTAGCAGCCATATAGTGTTGCAGCCTAATAGTGTAGCAGCCTAATAGTGTCTATATAGTGTAGCAGCCATATAATGTCCATTTAGTGTAGCAGCCATATAGTGTAGCTGCCATATAGTGTAGCAGCCATATAGTGTCCATATAGTGTAGCAGCCATATAGTGTTGCAGCCTAATAGTGTAGCAGCCTAATAGTGTCTATATAGTGTAGCAGCCATATAATGTCCATTTAGTGTAGCAGCCATATAGTGTAGGTGCCATATAGTGTAGCTGCCATATAGTGTAGCAGCCATATAGTGTCCATACAGTGTAGCAGCTATATAGTGTAGCAGCCATATAGTGTCCATATAGTGTAGCTGCCATATAGTGTAGCAGCCATATAGTGTAGCAGCCATATAGTGTCCATATAGTGTAGCAGCCATATAGTGTTGCAGCCATATAGTGTAGCAGCCTAATAGTGTCCATTTAGTGTAGCAGCCAAATAGTGTAGCTGCCATATAGTGTAGCAGCCATATAGTGTCCATATAGTGTAGCAGCCATATAGTGTCCATATAGTGTAGCAGCCATATAGTGTAGCAGCCATATAGTGTAGCAGCCATATAGTGTAGCTGCCATATGGTGTAGCAGCCATATAGTGTTCATATAGTGTATCTGCCATATAGTGTAGGTGCCATATAGTGTAGCTGCCATATAGTGTAGCTGCCATATAGTGTAGCTGCCATATAGTGTAGGTGCCATATAGTGTAGCTACCATATAGTGTAGCAGCCATATAGTGTAGCAGCCATATAGTGTAGCTGCCATATAGTGTAGCTGCCATATAGTGTAGCTGCCATATAGTGTACCTGCCATATAGCGTCCATATAGTGTAGCAGCCATATAGTGTAGCTGCCATATAGTGTAGCTGCCATATAGTGCAGCTGCCATATAGTGTAGGTGCCATATAGTGTAGCTACCATATAGTGTAGCAGCCATATAGTGTAGCAGCCATATAGTGTAGCTGCCATATAGTGTAGCAGCCAAATAGTGTAGCTGTCATATAGTGTCCATATAGTGTAGCTGCCATATAGTGTAGCTGCCATATAGTGTAGCTGCCATATAGTGTAGCAGCCATATAGCGTAGCAGCCATATAGTGTCCATATAGTGTAGCAGCCATATAGTGTCCATATAGTGTAGCTGCCATATAGTGTAGCAGCCAAATAGTGTAGCTGTCATATAGTGTCCAAATAAGGAAGCTGCCACATAGTGTAGCTGCCATATAGTGTCCATGTGGTGTAGCAGCCATATAGTGTAGCAGCCATATAGTGTAGCTGCCATATAGTGTCCCTATAGTGTAGCAGCCATATAGTGTCCATATAGTGTAGCTGCCATATAGTGTAGCTGCCATATAGTGTAGCTGCCATATGGTGTACCTGCCATATAGTGTCCATATAGTGTAGCAGCCATATAGTGTCCATATAGTGTAGCAGCCATATAGTGTCCATATAGTGTAGTTGCCATATAGTGTAGCAGCCAAATAGTGTAGCTGTCATATAGTGTCCATATAGTGTAGCTGCCATATAGTGTAGCTGCCATATAGTGTAGCTGCCATATAGTGTAGCAGCCATATAGCGTAGCAGCCATATAGTGTCCATATAGTGTAGCAGCCATATAGTGTCCATATAGTGTAACTGCCATATAGTGTAGCAGCCAAATAGTGTAGCTGTCCTATAGTGTCCATATAGTGAAGCTGCCACATAGTGTAGTTGCCATATAGTGTCCATGTGGTGTAGCAGCCATATAGTGTAGCAGCCATATAGTGTAGCTGCCATATAGTGTCCATATAGTGTAGCAGCCATATAGTGTCCATATAGTGTAGCTGCCATATAGTGTAGCTGCCATATAGTGTAGCTGCCATATAGTGTACCTGTCATATAGTGTCCATATAGTGTAGCAGCCATATAGTGTCCATATAGTGTAGCAGCCATATCGTGTCCATATAGTGTAGCTGCCATATAGTGTAGCAGCCAAATAGTGTAGCTGTCATATAGTGTCCATATAGTGTAGCTGCAATATAGTGTAGCTGCCATATATTGTAGCTGCCATATAGTGTAGCAGCCATATAGCGTAGCAGCCATATAGTGTCCATATAGTGTAGCAGCCATATAGTGTCCATATAGTGTAGCTGCCATATAGTGTAGCAGCCAAATAGTGTAGCTGTCATATAGTGTCCAGATAGTGTAGCTGCCACATAGTATAGCTGCCATATAGTGTCCATGTGGTGTAGCTGCCATATAGTGTAGCTGCCATATATTGTAGCTGCCATATAGTGTAGCAGCCATATAGCGTAGCAGCCATATAGTGTCCATATAGTGTAGCAGCCATATAGTGTCCATATAGTGTAGCTGCCATATAGTGTAGCAGCCAAATAGTGTAGCTGTCATATAGTGTCCATATAGTGTAGCTGCCACATAGTGTAGCTGCCATATAGTGTCCATGTGGTATAGCTGCCATATAGTGTAGCTGCCATATAGTGTAGCTGCCATATAGAGTAGCAGCCATATAGTGTCCATATAATGTAGCAGCAATATAGTGTCCATATAATGCAGCTGCCATATAGTGTCCATATAGTGCAGCAGCCATATAGTGTCCATATAGTGTAGCAGCCATATAGTGTAGCAGCCATATAGTGTAGCAGCCATATAGTGTAGCTGCCATATAGTGTCCATATAGTGTAGCAGCCATATAGTGTCCATATAGTGTAGCTGCCATATAGTGTAGCAGCCATATAGTGTCCATATAGTGTAGCAGCCATATCGTGTCCATATAGTGTAGCTGCCATATAGTGTAGCAGCCAAATAGTGTAGCTGTCATATAGTGTCCATATAGTGTAGCTGCCATATAGTGTAGCTGCCATATATTGTAGCTGCCATATAGTGTAGCAGCCATATAGCGTAGCAGCCATATAGTGTCCATATAGTGTAGCAGCCATATAGTGTCCATATAGTGTAGCTGCCATATAGTGTAGCAGCCAAATAGTGTAGCTGTCATATAGTGTCCAGATAGTGTAGCTGCCACATAGTGTAGCTGCCATATAGTGTCCATGTGGTGTAGCTGCCATATAGTGTAGCTGCCATATATTGTAGCTGCCATATAGTGTAGCAGCCATATAGCGTAGCAGCCATATAGTGTCCATATAGTGTAGCAGCCATATAGTGTCCATATAGTGTAGCTGCCATATAGTGTAGCAGCCATATAGTGTCCATATAATGTAGCAGCAATATAGTGTCCATATAATGCAGCTGCCATATAGTGTCCATATAGTGCAGCAGCCATATAGTGTCCATATAGTGTAGCAGCCATATAGTGTAGCAGCCATATAGTGTAGCAGCCATATAGTGTAGCAGCCATATAGTGTCCATATAGTGTAGCTGCCATATAGTGTAGCAGCCATATAGTGTCCATATAGTGTAGCTGCCATATAGTGTAGCAGCCATATAGTGTCCATATAGTGTAGCTGCCATATAGTGTAGCAGCCATATAGTGTCCATATAGTGTAGCAGCCTTATAGTGTTGCAGCCATATAGTGTAGCAGCCTAATAGTGTCCATATAGTGTAGCAGCCATATAATGTCCATTTAGTGTAGCAGCCATATAGTGTAGCTGCCATATAGTGTAGCAGCCATATAGTGTCCATATAGTGTAGCAGCCATATAGTGTCCATATAGTGTAGCAGCCATATAGTGTGCAAGCCATATAGTGTAGCTGCCATATAGTGTAGCAGCCATATAGTGTAGCAGCCATATAGTGTAGCTGCCATATAGTGTAGCAGCCATATAGTGTAGCAGCCATATAGTGTAGCAGCCATATAGTGTAGCAGCCATATAGTGTATCTGCCATATAGTGTAGCAGCCATATAGTGTAGCAGCCATATAGTGTAGCAGCCATATAGTGTAGCTGCCATATAGTGTAGCAGCCATATAGTGTAGCAGCCATATAGTGTAGTAATAAAAACAGGTGGCCTAATCAAACAAATGGAGATAACTACCGGGGTGAGACAAGGATGTGTGCTGTCGCCACATATATGGACAGAATATAGCTGAAAGCCAAAAGAGAGCATCTTTCAAGAAATATCGAGGAATACAGGAGAGAGGCTGATAGGCTACTTTTTACAGATGACCAACGCCTACTATACAAGTATGAAGACGATCTGCAGTAACATTTGACTGCGATCAACTCTGTGTGCGAGACACAGTATAAAAAAGAACACAACCAAAACAGAAACTCTGCGGACAAGCAAATCGATTGAAAACATGAACATTCTGATAAAAGGGTCCAAGATGAAAGAATGCAGGAATTCTGGTTCCAGTCAGCGCTTCCACGCGGGATGGTGGTTTAGACAGGAAAATGCTCTTCTGTCTATCATTGATTGTAGATTTGTTATCTTCTCAAGCTCTACAATTGGTTCTGACTTCGTGCCTCTTGTTATAATTTTCGTGGCTTGGTTTTGAAGTCTGCTGCTTTTTATTAGAGTTCTACTTTGTTGCTGTTGTCCATAACGCAATGCATGTCATACTCGAGAACTGGTCTCTTCCAGTGTACATGTTTTTTAGTTTTCTCTCGTCTGCTCCCCAACTTGTGCCAGCAAGTTTCACTGTGATTGCCATTAACCGTCATATGAGAATACATCTAACAGCACAAGTCTGAAGATGTCACCATTTTTTGTTTGTTGCGATGTGTAATTTTTATTGGAATTGCTAGCTACATCGTATAGTTCTCCTTTAGTTTCCTTATGACATGCATGTGTATACAGTGGATTTATTCTTTACTCCTTAGGGAACGCGTGGTATAGGGGTGTACATTGAGCGAAAGCTTGGTTTGCAATATGGCTATAAAGAATCATAGTCACTCATCAAACGATCCATGAGGACGGAATGCTTGGTTTGCAATATGGCTATAAAGAATAATAGACACTCATCAAACGATCCATGAAGATGGAATGGAGAGCCAACCACACAAAAAATGCAAACCAAAATATGACAGCATAGACAAACTTGGCTGAGATGGGCAGACAAAGATCTTCAGTCTCAGAATGGGACATTACAGACTCAATGACCACCTCTTCGCAATAAGTTCTTAGAGCCATCGCAACATGCGATTGTGGAGCACCAAAGCAAACACCATATCCTGCATGACTGGCCCCCTTATACAGACAAAGAGAGGCAATGTGGCCCGGGAAAGCGACCATGCTAGAAAAGTTGTAACCCTGTATCTCAATCTCTTTACGGAATCAGGATGCTGAGCAGTGCATGAGCTGCAGATCAGCGACCCATATCTGACTGCTACCACCAGGGCCAGCGAACCAGAGCTGCCAAGACCCTTCTACACCTCCACGCGGTGATCCTGGAAAACAGGCTGCAGCAGGGCAGACTGGCTAAGGAAAAGGGATCGAAGAGGGAATGCTAACCCGGTAGTAAATAAATTCTTGCTGAAGTCGGATGTGTTGGACCGAAAGGTGCAAATATCGCAGTCAAGCTATAAATTACGACACAACGCATTCCGTTCTCTAGACTACATTCTGCTACTTAAGCCCTTTCAGGGTATGGTAGCGGAAGATTGAGAACGAACGAAGCCAAGCCAAGCCAATCTCTTTACATTCTTCCTGCATCGTGATACACCAGTTCGGAATCAATAACATTGACTTCCATATCAGGTACAGCAAATGGTTTCCGGCGCAGGTTCCTCCCACAACTCTATACCAGAAACCTAAGCCAGTTCATTCCATTTTTCTACGCGACGTAGTCTGCAGGTATTAGTTCCATGACTAGTCTGTACGTATTGGTTCCATGACTAGTCTGTAGGTATTGGTTCCATGATTAGTCTGTGGGTATTGGTTCCATGATTAGTCTGTGGGTATTGGTTCCATGAGTAGTCTGTAGGTATTGGTTCATGACTAGTCTTTAGGTATTGGTTCCATGACTACTCTGTAGGTATTGGTTCCATGACTAGTCTGCAGGTATTGGTTCCATGACTAGTCTGTAGGTATTGATTCCATGACTAGTCTGTAGGTATTGATTCTTGACTAGTCTGTAGGTATTGGTTCCATGACTAGTCTATAGGTATTGGTTCCATGAGTAGTCTGTAGGAATTAGTTCCATGACTAGTCTGTAGGTATTGGTTCCATGACTAGTCTGTAGGTATTGGTTCCATGACTAGTCTGTAGGTATTTGTTCCATGACTAGTATTGGTTCCATGACTTCTCTGTAGGTATTGGTTCCATGACTACTCTGTAGGTATTGGTTCCATGACTAGTTTGTAGGTATTGGTTCCATGACTACTCTGTAGCTATTGGTTCCATGGTTTTATTTCGGGAAGTACTCTCTTCGATATATTTCTCCAGAGATAATATCAAATTAAATTAGATATCTTTTGTAAAAACCATTTGTGCCCCTGTCATATGTTGATCTTGATTACGTTTCCCATCGTGGCAGCAGGTCGCAATTTCGTCTCCAGCGGACCTGGAGTCTGAACAACTCATTGGAGGTCTTCCCCGAGGTGTCTTTTCGCCTCTTTGGTACCAGATTGTTGTCTCCCATTGACCATCGTTTTGTCGCAACATGTAACCTGCCTTGATTCTTGATTCTAGGAACCATCATCATCATCACACAGGGGACATTCCCATAACGTCCAAGCAGCCAGCCAAGCGTATATATACTTAGAGTCCCAGTCAGGTGTTGATTTCGTGTTTTCGTATCTTTCCAGACAGAACACACTTTCTCCCCTCTCCCCTAGTCATTCCCAAATCTATCATCCTCTGCACATATGCATTTTCGCGACCCTCTGTCTCTTCGTAATTCTGTAAAGTGTCCATGACTGCTCTTATCAACTCGTGTACGTAACCTACATATCTATGTTTTGCCTTGTCTACCCAGAGTTCCGCATCATTCATCAAGGACATTCGTACAATGTGAGAAATGTGGAGATTGGGCATGTGTTGGTTACGGAGAGTGATTACGGCCAAGCGTCTAACAAAGGAGGCCTTGGTCATTCTCAAATTTGCCTTCCGGGGATTTTGTGAGTGCCAATTACTCTGCACCATCTCACATCGCAGGGAGCACAGTGGAATAGAAGCGGCTCGTATGTTGTGGGCGTGTCAACCATTCAGGACCGTGTTAAAGGAAGAGAAGGATATCGAGCCCGCGCGTCGACGTCTTGCTATCTCATATAATGCAAATAATGGTACTATTATTACAATACTGATATTACTCATATCTATATAAGAGGCGACCTTGGAGAGTCGGGCATGGGACTGGCCTCCCCATCTTGGAGAAATTCTAAACCACAACAACAAATTATGCTTCTTTACCTCATGTTAGAAATGGCACGACTAAGCGAAGTTTATATTATTTATTGGTATAATAAATGTCTGAAATTTACAGTGCACGAAGAGCCCCCGCTTAATTTATGCACGTATGTCTCAACCCTTGCAGCTTCGCTACTGGATGGGACTTTGCACTTGACGAAACAGACACAAAAATATAACCGTTTAGCTTACATAAAATGGATGTACATCATTCTGTTCTGGACCATTGCACGCTTATCTCACACCAAGATCACAAATTCACCGGACGAATGATGAATCGCATTAAACACGTACTAATATCTTGGCTAGAATTATGATACTCAAACAGACAGGTGAAATCAAGGTGCTGAGCAGCGCATGAGCTGCAGCGGTCAGCGACCCACAGCTGACTGCTAACGTCAGGGCCAGCGAAATAGAACTGCAAAGACCCTTCTGCACCTCCACGTGGTGACCATGGATAACAGGCTGCAACAGGGCTGATTGGCTAAGGAGAAGGGATCGAAGATTGATAGCTAACCCGGTATTTAAAAAATCCTGCTGAAGTTGGATGTGTTGGACCGAAGGGTGCAAATATCACAGTCCATCTGTAAACTACGACACAGCGATTTCCTTTCTTTGGATTACATTCTACTACATGCAAAGCCATTTTCAGGGATTGGTATTGTGAGATTGAGAACTAAGAAGAAGAAAATAAAAGGTTCGCCATTATATACTTTTGAGCGCACTTTGAATTAAAAACGTTAAAAGAAATCATTTTAACTTCATTTGTTTAAAATAAATCGCTTGCTTTGCAATAACCAAAAAGACTATCTGTAGTTGAAAGTGTCGTGCCATCGCTAAAGAAACCTTAGCAATCACCATAAAAAAAAGTTTAATTTCAAAAAAGGGTAGGCCAAAGGTTTCGAACTCCTTGACCCAGTTATCTGTCCTCTGTATGACCGCCACTGTCGGCTAGTAAGTGATGTTGACTCCAGTGGCGTAATTATCGTCACTGTGGGACTGGCACGCACTGGCGGATCCATATTGGAAAATGGTGCTGTAATGCCCTGAGTACCAGTAGAAATTGATTAGTCACCCTTCTGGTCACGCCCTGTGGTCACGCCCTGTAACACGATGTCTTACACTGCCCGTCGTGAAGTTGATCGGCATTGTTATGTTTATTTTTGCGTTCGCTTTGTTTCTCTATTCCACAAGGTGGTGTACACGTCGCACTGTTTTTATTTTACGTCCATCAGCCCCGTGCATCCGACTTCGGCATCCATTTTATGTAAGGGTCTGCTTCCTGTTGCATTTTCTAAGGGTTTGCATCCCCGGGGTAACGGTCGGTGCTGTGGTTGGGGAGCGAACCAAGCACCTTCGTGTTGTGAGCCGTGTCACTTAACCACAAGGCCACGCCGTCTCCTATCGGCATCGTGATACCGTATTGAAAACTCTTGCGTTGCACTACAGCTGGGAATACCCTAGCCAACTTCATTTAATATTGTTCAGGATGTAAGAACATTAATTGAAACCTGCTACCAGAGAATTTGATAAAGAGTGGAGAACTTGGTACAAGTAACTTCGGATACAACTTCATTACTTGGTAAGTGGTATACATTCGCGCTTTTCCAATTGGTACCCGACATTAGAAGAATAGACACACTATGAACTTCCAATCGTGTTGCAAAAAGCGACTTCTTCCTTTTCTTATTTTTTTTAGTTCATCCTTAAAAGGACGTTTAGATACTGAACTTAACTTCTTTATTCTGGTTTAGAAGACTCTTCAGAGTCTGTGTACAACCAGTTTCATTTACATTACCTTGCTCTAAAAGCTATGCGCATCCAATTTATTCTTAAATACATTAATTGTCCCTGCCTCCACTACCTCCTGTGGCAATGCATTCCAAGGATTCACCACTCTCTGGCTAAAAAAAATATTTCCTAATATCTAATCTGAACCTTTCTTTAGTTAATTTGGGGCTATTCCCTTTTGTTCTCATGGGTGGTTGTATTTTGAAAAAATTTGTTATAGTCTAATTTATCCGTTCCTCTGATCATCTTATAAACCTGCATTAAGTCCCCTCTAATTCTTCTCTTTTCTATACACTGTAGGCCAGTTTTTCTGAGTCTTTCCTCATAACTGTAATTCTGGAATCCCACTATCAATTTTGTCGCTCTTTTTTTGTATTCTTTCCATCAAGTTATTATTCCCTGCACGATAAGGACTCCACACGTGTGCAGATTACTCCAATATAGGTCTAACTAAAGCTTTATACAGTTTGACTAGCATTTCATTGCTCCTATGTATAATATTTCTTTTTATCATACCTAACATTGCATTTGCATTTGTCACTGCTACCTGAAATTGCTGACTCACCTTACCTGTATGCTCTATTATAACCCCTAGTTATCTTTCCTTATCTATAATTCTAATGTTGTTCTTGCCCATTCTGTAATTATGTTCCATATTGGATCTACCCACGTGGAAGACTGTACATTTATCTACATTATTTATCTACGTTATGCTTCATCGATATCTGCGCCTTTGACTCCAAAACATCCGGTTTGAGCACGACAAACTTTGGGCCCGAGTTTGCCTTCCCTCTTATCTCAGCCGGGCTGCATGAATGCAGCCTGTTTCCTGTACCGCTAGCAGAAGGCAGAATACGATCTTTCTCATCTCTGGTTCGCTGAGCCTGGCGCTTGCAGTCAATAATAAGTTGCTGACTGCCATCTTCTAGTTCCTTGAGTCTCCAGCTCCACAAACAATGACTAAATACGATCATGCAACCTCACCATGTAAGTAACTAGTAAAGATCCGAATGTAATGCTTGTGAAGCATATTGAGGATATGATGTTTGAGGACTCATATTGTTCTTAATTAACTTAACGTATTTTATACTCTGCCGTGTCTGTATATAACCAGTTTCCTACCGAAGTCTGACGCACCGGCCGACAGACGCAAAATAAAAACATAGTGCAACAGCTTTGGAGAACACAGAAATAAGGCGAACGCAAGAAAAAGAAACAAACACTAAAGCTAAAAGGACCCGCAGCCTGTTACGCACCATCTATGCTGCTCTTAACCTGAGGAAAGGTACACCAAATTTGGGGGAATATTTTTAGCTTGAGTTATTGAATTTTGTCCGGGCAGCGTCATTTAAACCTACTCTTTTCGATTTCTAACTACCAAAGGATTTTTAATGTGCTCGACACTGAACACGGGAGTTCGATCTCACTACCCAGAGATCAGAGGAATTTTTACCTGAAAACCCACGTGAAAAAAAATATGGTCTTCATCGTGATTGGAAACCCGGGACCTCCTGTACCAGAGGCGGATACCTAACCTCGAGACTCCTGAGGTCTCCCCCCTCCGTCTCCCCTTGACCAACTAGGTGCGATCTGATCCCTATTAAGTAAGCCGTCTTTACTTTCGCAGATTATTCTGGTACCCAATTTATTAGCTGGGTGGTCACATGAAGCCGTTTTGTGATCGTAAAAAAATATCCCACATCAACTGAAGACGAACCCCGATCGCTCAGTTGGAAAGTCGGTGTACTAACCACTGCACTAACTTGGCGTTAAATCATTGTTTTTCAAACAAGCGCGGGGGTCAAGATGTTGAGCAGCGCATGAGCTGCAGTGGTTAGCGACCCATAGCTGACTGCTAGCGTCAGGGCCAGCGAACCAGAGCTGCCAAGACCCTTCTACACCTCCACGCGGTGATCCTGGTTAACCGGCTGCAGCAGGGCAGACTGGCTAATGAGAAGGGATCGAAGAGGGAATGCTAACCCGGTACTCAAAAAATGATTGCTGAAGTCGGATGTGTTGGACCGAAAGGTGCAAATATAGCAGTCAAGCTGTAAACTACGACACAACGCATTCCGTTCTCTGGACTACATTCTGCTACTTAAGCCCTTTCAAGGTTTGGTAGTGGGAGATTGAGAACGAGCGAAGCCAAGCCAAGCCAAGCCTAACTAACGCTGGAAATGCTTGATTACAGACTTCCTGTAAAGGGGTCACCTGTCGTGGTGTGACTATGCTTCACTTGAAACAAAAAGGAGAATCGTCAGATAATCTCATTGATCCCGCTGCACAAACGAAAGAGATAAAGAGAAGATTAGAGAGACCAGATCGCAATGATGGTACGCAAATTCGTGAAACCGTCCCCGTTTTTTTACACCTGTGTGAACCTTGTATGGGTTAAAAAATAGGCCACGCCATCGCTCCAATAAATCAGAACCTTCCAGTTCCCTATGGAGCATATATATTTAATAAAGGAGAGCGACGACGCTGATAATGGGATTCAGAATTACAGTTATGAGAAAAGACTCATAAAAACCGGTCTTCAGTGTCTAGAAAAGAAAAATATTCTAGGTGACAAGACAGATTTATAAGATAATAAAAAAAAATGATAAAATAGACTATAACAAATTGTTTTTTCCTCAAAATACAGCCACCTACAAGAACAATTGGGCACAGCTACAAAATAACTAAAGAACAGTCCAGATATTAGGATATATTTTTTTAGTCAGAGAGTGATAGTTGCGTGGAATGCATTGCCCCAGGAAATAGTTGAGGCAAGGACAATCAATGTATTTAAGAATAGATTGGATGTGTTTAGAGTTTAGAGCAAAGAAATTTGAACAAAATTGGTTGTATACAGATTCAGAAGAGTCTTCTAAACCGGTCTTCACTGGCCCTCCGCAGCTTTCGAGCATGGTCGATTCCCCGGGCCAGAGTGCTTATCTTTGGCCTGCATTGGCAAAGATGGCGCCGTAACTGACTGCGAGTTTACATTTCTCTACTGTTTTGGATCATTATGGATGCCGCCAGACCCCGGATTTGCCTGGAATTCACACTAGTCGACGACTTATACTTGTGTTCACGGAAACGTGGTGTTGTTTTCCATCTGTACTTGTTATTTCGTTCTTGTTTGTGTTTTCTTCCATCCGTTTATCCTGGTCTGGACGCCGGCTGAATGGCACTACGCTTAAACTAGTTATACCTGTGTCGTATCTCACGGGTTAGTTCTGCCGGGTCACCTTCACGAATTTGGTGTGTGGGGATTTTAGATGCTACTATGATGAGCTGAATACAGCTGGGGAGAGATGCCAGACTCACTCACACGCTGAGTGTTGTCCATACGACCTCTTGTGGTTATCGAAAAGGCACGACAAATACCGTTAGATGCCATCCCACCTTTTCTGCGGGTTACCTGTTTACAGAAAAGGCTTCGGTGGTAACCCTGAGGCAAAATCTGCATCCTATGCTATCTCCAGTCGTCTCGATGAATGTCTTGCCACTGGCAAAATGTAGCTTAGGCTCTGTGAGTGAGGTTGACAAAAGGCGCAGTTTCTTCCTCACTTTAATCCAAATCACCGCGCAAGTCACCCATTTCAGCGGACACAGCAAGAGATACGCCTGTCCACATGGCTGAACAAAGAGAGTGGTCTTCATCACTTGTAATGGACAACAACTATTAGTAGGGCAGTTCTGTATGATATGTTCTGGTTTTTGCTTTGGTGCACTGCAATCGCATTTGGCGGTGGCTCTACAACCCGATTTTGCAAAGGTGGAACTTGAGTCTGCAATGTCCAGTTCTGAATTTGGAGCTCTGTGTCTGCCCATCTTTGCCAAACTTGTCTATGCTGTCATTTAATGGTTTGTATTCGTTGTGCAAGTATCACCATTCCTTCTTTGTGGGTCGTTTGATGAGTATCTTTGATTCCATAAAGCTATGTGGGTGGCGAGTCTGCGTGTCACAACTTCCGGCTTCATCTATCTTCTCGTATCCAGGGATCCCACAGTGGATCGGAATCCATTGTATGACTAAATCCGTTTTTTGGGACAACAATCGAAAGTTTTAATTTATTTCATGCAAGAGTATATCTTGTTTGGGGCTTGGCTTGGCTTCGTTCGTTCTCAATCTCCCGCTACCAAGCCCTAAAAGGGCTTTGGTAGCAGAATGCAGTCCAGAGAACGGAATGCGTTGTGTCGTATTTTACAGGTTGACTGCGATATTTGCACCTTTCGATCCAGCGCATCTGACTTCAGCAAGAATTTTTTGAGTACCTGGTTAGCATTCCCTCTTCGATCCCTTCTCCTTAACCAGTCTGCCCTGCTGCAGCTTATTATCCAGGATCATCGCGCGGAGGTGTAGAAGGGTCTTGGCAGCTCTGGTTCGCTGGCCCTGATGCTAGCAGTCAGCTATGGGTCGCTGACCACTGCAGCTCATGCGCTGCTCAGCATCTTTATCCCGTTTGGGGCTTGAGATGAGTTCGCGTCTGACCACCGCTGTTTGTAAGGCAGTTTTACATCCGCAAAGCTCTTGTCTGACAACTGTCTCACCTGGTCAGCATTGACATTTATCTCTTGATTACAGCCAAGATGCAGCATTGCATGAGTCGACAGCAGCCAGCAACTCACAGCCCGCTGTTTGCATCAGGATCAGCGAACCATAGCTGACCAAGATCCTATTCCACCTCTTAGTGGTGGCCCTGGAAACTGGCTGCACTAGTCAATAGTGTAGTCTAGCAAAGGGGTAGGAATCGCAGTGTGAAGGCAAACCTTATACTTAAAAAGCCAGCTGAAATCGTATATGGTAGGGTCGAAAGACGCAGATATCGCAGCCTCGCTGTAAACTACTTCACAACATCTCAACGTCCTTTTCGGGACGAAGGCGAAGAAGAAGAAGCAGTCAGCTTTGAAGGATCTGGGGTGGGCCCGTATGGCGTTGTTACGCCAATGCACACAGCCCTAGATCTGCTTTGATTTCGTCCTCTTCATTGCTTTGTTCTGCTTGAGAAGTGACACGACACGTTCAATCTGACCTGGTAATCAGTCTCGCCTCAGTAAGGATGTGCTGCCTAATGCCAATTTCAGTTTTGCACGTCCTCGCATATTATTCAAATGTGCTTGAGTCAATGTCCGTTCTCATGAAGTGAAGAGTCAGGTGAAACATACTGATCAAGGGGAGAGAACAGAAAGTAGAGTCAGGTGAAACATACTAATCAAGGGGAGAGAACATAAATCATTGTCAGGTGAAACATACTAATCAAGGGGAGAGAACAGAAATCATAGTCCGGTGAAACATACTGATCAAGGGGAGAGAACAGAAATCATGGTCCGGTGAAACATACTGATCAAGGGGAGAGAACAGAAAGTAGAGTCAGGTGAAACATACTAATCAAGGGAAGAGAACAGAAATCATTGTCAGGTGAAACATACTAATCAAGGGGAGAGAACAGAAATCATTGTCAGGTGAAACATTCTGATCAAAGGGAGATAACATGAATCTGGGTCAGGTGAAACATACTGATCAAGGGGAGAACAGAAAGGAGAGTCAGGTGAAACATGCTGATCAAGAGGAGAAAACAGAAATCATGGTCAGGTGACACATACAGATCAAGAAAGAGAAAAGAAAGTAGGGTCAGGTGAAACATACTAATCAAAGGGAGATAACATAAATCTTGGTCAGGTGAAACATAATGATCAAAGAGAGAAAACAGAAAACATGGTAAGATGAAACATACAGATCAAGGGAGAGAGCAGAAAGTAGGGTCAGGTGAAACATACTGATCAAGGGGAGAGAACAGAAAGTAGGGTCAGGTGAAACATATTGATCATGGGGAGAGAACTGAAATAATGACAGGTGAAAAAGACTGATCAAGGGGAGAGAATAGAAAGTAGGTGTCAGGTAAAACATACTGATCATGGGGAGAGAACTGAAAATAATGACAGGTGAAAAACACTGATCAAGGGGAGAGAACAGAAAATAGTGTCAAGTGAAACATGTTGATCAATTGGGAGATAACTGAAAATAGTGTTAGGTAAAACATACTGATGAGGGGGAGAGAACATAATTCAGGGTCAGGTGAAACATACTGATCAAGGTGATAGAACAGAGATCAGAGTCAGGTGAAACATACTGCCCCAGACTCAGAATCTGGTTCGTGTTCTAGGAAAAAGGATGTGTCAGAGCAGTTTGGCCAACGGGATTGGGTTTGACACTGTGATCCCATGTTAGAGCTAACTTAATGACATAATGAGCCTCTCATTGCACTACAGCCATAAGGACCCTGTTCTGCCTTCTCAAGTACGCCTTGGGATATAACAGAATTCAATGTAACAAGCTACCAAATAAAAAAAACGTCCTCTTCAATTGTTCATCACATATGTTCTTAGGTATTCCTCTTCTAATATTCATCACATCTGTTCTTTGGTCTTCCTCTTCTAATGTTCATCACAGGCGTTCTTTGGTCTTCAAAATTATTGTCTTTCACCTGTGAGTGACAGCTCCCCAACAACTGAGCATAGAATTTATAACACTGTAACCTATCAGGTTAAGGAGGGTTGTATATTATATCAACATATATGAGAAGTTAATTGAAAGGACACAACCATCCAAAACAGATGAATGTCCTCTGCCATGACTTCTGGCGAGGAAGACAGTTGATTTGTATAGCTCATGACAGAAGGACCTGGCATGTGTGTGTGATATGACTGCACTCACCGACCCCTGTTTAAAGAGATCATGGATCGATCTGTGCACTATATGGCGCTATAGACCACAGGAACCAGCTGACAGAGCTTTATTCTACGACAAGTGATTGACCCCTCCCTAACCTCATCTAATGTATCTTACAGAATAGGCGGTTTTATGGGAAATGGTGGGGGTGTGATGAGTGTGAGGGGGGGGGGGGGTAGAGAGAAACATAAAGTCGATGGCCAAACCACACAAAAGAAATAGCATAGCAAAAGGAAGCGTCCTAGCCCCTATGTTGTAATTTTATTTATTTAAATTTTGAAAAAAGGTGTTCGCCTTATTTCTCTATTCCACAAGGCAGTGTGTGGGCTGCATTATATTTCTATTTCGCGCCTGTCGGCTTAGTGCATCCGACTCGGCATGCATTTTATGTAAGTGTCTGCTTCCTTTCCTTCTGAATGTTCTAGGGTTTTGCTTCTTCGGGGTAACAGCCAGTGCTGTGTTGTGGAGCAAATCCAGTCCTTCGGGTTGTGTGCCGTGTCACTTAACTACTAGCCCACGTCGACCCAACCTATATAGTATGACATGTGTGCCAACGATCAGCACATAGACACAGAGGTGACGAAGTTGATTTATGCAAACGACACAGCAGTGTCTGCCTAAGGACATGATTTTGGATAGGTTGGACACAATCTGGCAAATGCCCTTGTTTCCTTTGCGTGTATTATCAGAAACATCATTTCAAACCAAACGGAAAGCTTTATTTCGGAAAACTACCCAAGCATGGACTGGACCCACGCATACACCGACGGTTCTGTAACAAACACTACACAGAACGGAGGGGCAGGAGCATTCCTGAACCTACCAAATGGCAGAAAAATAACACTGTCATTCGCTACTGGTAAGTACACAAGCAATTTCAGAGCGGAGGCAGAGGCACTGAGGGCGGCAGTGGAAGAAATGGTGACACATAAAGAAAATGAAAGCCATATAGTCCTGCTTACAGATGCTCTCGCCGTAGTCACAGCGCTAAAAAGTCAGAAAAACACTGAGCTTAATGACTTAAGAGCAGCACTCTGCAAACTGTGCCAGCAGTCCGCACCAAAAAGGGTAGTGGTACAGTGGGTCCCATCACACTGCAACATCCAAGACAACGAGGAGGCAGACAGACTGGCAAAAGAAGGTGCAAGACTACCACAAACAGATACAAGAATGACGTACGAAGAGTCAAAACGGCTTATCAAATCCAGATGCATGACCAAATGGGAAACCGAACATACTGGTTACACCAAAAACGATGCCTATTACCAGTTGAACCGAAGAGAGCAGGTCGTTGTCTTCAGACTTCGCACTGGCCACAATAGACTGAGGTACCACCTATTCAACAAATTGAAGATAGGTGGTACCGACGAATGCCCGTGCGGTACCGGTAAAATGACCGCTGAACATCTGCTGCAGAACTGCCCGACATACGAGGATCAGAGAGAGCAGATGTGGCCATCACCAGTGGAACTGCAAGACAAGCTCTATGGCAGTGTCGACAGCCTCAGGATGACCGCCGCTTTTTCCGAAAAAATAATGGTTACTGTCTGACTGTGTACGCAGAAGAAGAAGAAGAAGAAGAAGAAGAAGAAGAAGAAGAAGAAGAAACCAAACGGAAAGGAAAAGGAAAGGACGCAAACCACTTAACGGAGCTGCGGAAGGATTCTGCGCCTGGATACCACTTGCCTTACGCAACATGGAAGTCATTAGTTAGATTACAAACTGGCGAATCCCGATGCAGGAAGAACTTATAGAAATGGGATTACAGGGATTTTGATAAAAAAGTAAGATAGTCGCGCCTGACTGGCTGCGCTCTCGACTCGCTCCGGTGTTTGTGTCGTTTTCTGCAGTTTGCTAGTTCATGTTTGGATTATAATTCAGAACTCCTTCATCAGGACGTTTTTCTGTGGAATGCATGTGCTTTTGTTAGGTTATCCTGTTGTTATGCCGCTTCTTGCTGCGGTTGTGCTTGCTGGCTTAAACCGTGAGAAAACAGTCCAGGATGACGTTGAACGTTCCTCTTTACTGCACCACAGAATTCAATCCAGGTTTTCATTACTTAAGGGCCCTTCTGCTTGGACTTCCTCCTGTCCCCCTCCCCCGGAGATTACACCAAAACTCTCCCAACTCCGTATTCTTAGAACAGCATGAGTCATGCTGACCCGAAGGTGGACACAATCCTGTTGCTACGGAGGCGAAACGCGAAGAAACAGGGAGAGACGTGGACAGACTGCGAAAGCCGACACAAACATTGGTTTAACACACACTCCTCGCGGTCCTCATCCAGAGGCTGAGGAGTCTGTAGGGATTTTGGTCAACACACTACACACGAACAATCCTCAGTAGTTGTACTTGGTAGAGGTTGATCGTTGCAATGGGCCTTTGGCGTCTAAGCGAACATTATTAATATTACATGGATGATAAGACATGCGACTGTGGAGCAACAAAAGACATAGATGATGATCGGCCTAAACCTATTTAAAAACATGCAAAATGGATTACATGTTGAGGGGAGAGACAAGGTGATCCATTCGGCTGAATATTAAAAACATGATGTCTGACGTAGTGCTGATGTAAGGGGAAGTAACTACGTTTCAAAAGTTCGAAACATCTCGACCAAATATTGTTTCGATGGTTCCCAATGCGTGAACATTAATTACCTTAGCAAGCGGGGAGGAAGACTAACGTATGATCAGACAAAATATACTGATCAGACATGATATCACAACCTCCTGGATGACCTCTGTCCAAACGTCATCTGCACGCTCGGGATGTGAAGAAAGCTACGACAACCCGCCACTTAACGTCCTCTTTAGGGCCCACTACTACTTATTGTGGGCATTCATCAACAACAACAACCTTAACAAAGATCTTGTGGTCGAATAAATACTTCTGTTTTGGGTGAGGAGGAACGAACGACACAAAAATGAAAGCCAGACAGACCAGATGTTCGGATTTCAGATGATTTATGTCTTCAATCCTAAACATAAATAAACTTAAGTGTACAGCTAGTTACGAGTCGTCAAAGTGTGAATAGAAAACAGGAACAGAGTTTGTTGATTTACAAACAATCCGTTGAGGATTTAGGCAGCCAGTAGTCTGGCGAAAACACAAGCGGAAAGAGATTCATATTAATTCCTCACAAGGGAGGATAAGTATGTTATTTTACACATGCTTTGAAGACCTGTGATTTTTTTTATAGCTGAAAGGGCTACGAAGATGATGATGATTCGTCCTCGTGGAACCTAATTTAACGCATTATTTCTGTAATTTAAGATTGTTACCTGTAGGTCTGCTGTCCATTATCAAGTTATTCAGTTCTGGGACTGGTTTGGGGCCTCTGATCTCATCATTATCATCAAGTCACTCAGTACTGGGACTGGTTTTAGGGCCTCCGATCTCATCATTATCATCAAGTCACTCAGTACTGGGACTGGTTTTAGGGCCTCCGATCTCAGCATCATCAAGTGATTCAGTCTGTGGAGTGGTTTGGGTCCCCCAACTTCATCTTCATTAATTTATTGGTCCTGGGACTGTTTGGGGCCCTAGACCCCATCATGATCGTCATGAAGTCATCCAGTCCTGGAACTGGTTTGCAAACTCAGGATTTTGCCTTGCCATCTCTTCCTGTCATATACGGCCGTCTTCAGCTTAGTATAAGTCTTCACCGCCATGTCTCTGCATGTTTGTGTCACAAAGGTATTTTTTGGTCTGCCCCTTCCTCTCTTTCTGTTTTCCAAGATTTTCTACACTGGGCCCTCATGACGTAGGCTGTGGTCCGGCCAGGCCGGTCGATCTGTTTTTAATCGTTTGTATCAGCTCCCCTTCCCCCCCCCCCTACTTCCGCCAATACTCTTTCGTTTGATTTCCTCTCTATCCAGCTCACTTTATTCATCTTTCGGTAACACCACATCTCAAAGGCCTCCAAGTATTTCTCCTATTCTTTGTTATGTGATCATATTTCATAACCGTACAACGCCCCGGACCAGACATATGTCGCCAGGATAATTTTTCGTATCTCCTCACTAATGTTACCTGATATTAGAACTCCCTGTTTCTCTCTGTGCATGTGTTGTAAGCACACTTCTCAATGGCAGCGAGACTTAGACAACTCATGCCAAACAAGAGCACAGGCTTAACACCCTTCACCTACTGCGCCTGCTATCTATTCTTGGAATTACATGGAGGGACAGAGGGACAAATGCAGAAGTGCACTCTCGCACTGGTCTTCCAAGCATGCACACTCTACTTAGGCAGCGAAGAATAAGATCACCTAGCCGTGTTCGTCGCATGGAAAATGGTCGTATTCCCAAAGATATCCTCTATGGACAGTTGGCAGAAGGCACGAGAACAGTCACCAGAGTTGAGGTTCAAAGATGTGTGCAAGCGTGATATGAAGGCCCTGGACATGAATCTGACATCCTGGGAAGACGAAGCTGCAGACCGATCCAGATGGAGATGTACCCTGAACGGTCATCTCATACTTGGTGAAGCGAAGCTCTTGCAACACAGAGAAGTAAAAAGATAACGCCGCAATGAGAAAGACAACAAAAGCTAAGTATCATCCTACAGTCTCTCTCTCTCTCTCTAAATGTCTTCTTTGCCACCGCAATTACAATTATTATTTCTCTTTGGCATCGAGAATCTTCTGTTTTGATTTGACGCAGGTACAGAAATTAGAATTCTTGCTCCATTTTGTTCCTTTCGATGATTATTTTTAGCTGCGTTGGTTTCTTGGCTATATTTGATCATTGTCTTGGTCTTTTCTGCGTTTATTTTTATGTCAGAGGCTGTTGTCGTTTCCTTGGTTTTATTGAGCAGTGTTTATAGATCATATGTATTCATTTACATATATTACGCTTCATAAACACGTGACACATATCTATATTTTAAACTGCGTTCTACAATGATTTTGTACCTGTCATTTAAGATATGGAAGTAGTGGTCCAACACTGCATTCGGTGTACCATAACCAGCCTTTATGGTATCTTGCAGTTTCAGGTTTTACATAGCGAGGTTGCTAACCCCCATACATAACTTTCCTTAGTACTCTTACAACATGTAAGAAAGGAAACAGTGACCCTTCTATGTTTGCTTCAAGAAACAACTCGCGACTCCCACCACCTTATACCAGCTCTGACTCATTCACTCCTTCTTTGGTGTGCCCACCCAATAACACTTCGCGACTGGTGCGACCCTAAATGTCAGAACACAAGGTGAAACCGGTAATGGGATATTCTAATCTCCAGGCCTTCCGGTGTAACATCAGAATAGTGTTATCGGCGCTTCTCACTTATACTTCACTACTTGCTTTAATATTATGCCACGTCAGCGATCCTGGATAAAAAAGGCAAGACCCAAAAGGAGGCATTGGTTGATGACTGGGTGCTGATTATTTCGTGGGTTGACAAATTTGTTTAGCCAGGTAAAAAATGTATGAACCTGTTGCAGTGCTGGATGAAATGTTCTTCATAGGGTTGTGCAACTTGCCAGTTTGTATATCCGAATTATTCCTAAAAATCTTGATTTCAAATGCGCAAATTTAAGTTTATTCTCAAAGTAATTCTTACATATTTTTGCTATTTCTTTCCTTATGTGTGCTGTGCCTTAACTGTTGTGTAACATGTCTAAACTTGAAAATCGGCGCAAGGAGAAGAATTTACGAGGAGAAATATTACAAGGTTGCAACACCCTGCATGGAATGGCAAAGGATATAATGGCTCGGATACCTGTCAAGATGGGACAACAGCTGTATCTTTTAATTTAAAAATCATAATTTTAGTTTTTATTACTTTTTTTCTTGTTAACCATGAAACACATAAAATGATTGTTATTGTCTTGTGCATTCTAGCATATATATTAGGTTGGACTGTAAAGCGAACAGCTATAGAAGGCGCCTAACTAGCTGCGGGACTACTTAGCTCTAGTGTTTGAGTCTATTAAGATGGACTCGCACATCGGTTAAACCACATTCCAAGAAAATGCTTGTATACAGGCTATGTAGAGTCTTCTAAACCAGTATAATGACGTTAAGTTAAGTTAATTAAAATTCCAACCAAAGTTACCAACTGCGCGTATCGATACCAGACAACAGCGCTGCAGAGAAAGAGGCAGACCTAAAAATAGATGGATAGATGGCAGTGAGGCACTGAAGAAATACGGAATCACAACAAAAACGGCGACAAAGCTGGAAGACGAAGAGGGAATGCTAACCCGGTACTCAAAAAATGCTTGCTGAAGTCGGATGTGTTGGACCGAAAAGTGTAAATATCGCAGTCAAGCTGTAAACTACGACACAGCGCATTCCATTCTCTTGACTACATTCTGCTACTTAAGCCCTTTTAGGGTTTGGTAATGGGAGATAGAGAACGAACGAAGCCAAGCCAAGCCATTTTAAGGTCAACAACGATATGAAACAGGGATGTATACTTGCTCCGACACGACTCAGTATGATGTTTTCAGCTATGTGGACGGACGCCTTCAATAATATCAAGTATGGCATACCAATAAAGTACCGCATGAATGGTGGTCTATTCAATCTACGCAGACTGAAGCGAAGAACAAGCAGATGCGCGACACGATTGGCGAACTCTTGTTTGCGGATGGCTGTGCTCTGAACAATAGCTCAGAACGCAATGCGCAGGACAGGATGGTCCAGTTCTCTGCTTCTTTTTACAACTATAGCTTGACGATTAGAAGAAAGAAAACTGATGTCATGTATCAACCTGCACCAGGCACATCGTATAAACAGCCAGTAGTTATAGTGAAAGGACAGAATTTACAAGCGGTAGACAAATTTGCCTAGACGTTATCAGTCAGCTTTGGAATAAAACTCATGCCAGTCGTTGAACTTTATTCATCTCTTGAACTTAATCAAAGACCTTGAAAGTATTTACAGAGGAGCAGAATAAGTGACTGACATGGGTTATGTCAGATCATCTATGGACTACAACGTGCCAATGCCAACCGCCAATGAGCAAAACAAGCTAGAAGAAATTCAATTAAATTCAGCGTACGAAGAAGAAGAATTAAATCCAACATCAAGCTTTCGTGTTTATATGCGAGGGCAGTGATCAAGATGCTGAGCAGCGCATGAGTTGCAATGGTCAGCGACCCATAGCTGACTGCTAGCGCCAGGGATAGCGAACGAGAGCTGCCAAGACCCTTTTACACCTCCACGCGGTGATCCTGAATAACAGGCTGCAGCAGGGCAGACTGGCTAATGAGAAGGGATCGAAGAGGGAATGCTAACCCGGTACTCAAAAAATGATTGCTGAAGTCGGATGTGTTGGACCGAAAGGTGCAAATATAGCAGTCAAGCTATAAACTACGTCCATTCTATAGACTAGATTCTGCTACTTAAGCCCTTTCAGGATTTGGTAGTGGGAGATTGAGAACTAACGAAGTCAAGCCATATGCAAGGGCAGAAGAACTACGTGAACAGCTGCATGTGAAATCGATGTCAACGTTGACTTAAAGTATTAACGTGCAGTAATTGATTCATGTCAGGTCATTCCGTAACCAATGAGGTCGTTGGGCACACATGAAGACATCCTCACCCCTCATGCCACCCTTCTCTGTCAGCGGCAGCTGCCTGTGCCTCTTCTGGTCGCAGACTGGTCCATTCTTTTATGTTGTCCTCCCACATCTTTTTGGGACGGCCTCTTCGTTGTCTGCCTTGCACTTTTCCGTGCAGGATCGTATTTGCAAGAACATTTGATCTCGATATGTCACCGTACCAAGCGACGTATCAAGTCAAGTGTATTTGATTATACGGAGCTACATTGAAGAATGAGTCAAAAACGTCCAAAATAGACAGCTGGCCGAAAACTTCAAATGAATTACAACAAAAGTCCCTATTACAAGTAGCAATAACCTTAACAGAGCAAAATCCTCTCCTAGAAATACGGGAAATAACACCAAAATGCCGAATCCTTTACACAGGAAAGATGTTAAAACCACTTATAGTAAGAACCCTACTTTTGGAAGATACAATGACAAGAGAAATCAACCAAATAATGCTAAAGATAGCAAGCTTTAAAACAACATGCAGCCATATTAACATTACGATGTATGAAATGTCCATGGGACCATTACAGCCCCTATTCGACATGTAGGCACAATAATAATCATATCTGCATTCAGATGTAAATATAGTAAGGGAGACAATCAAATTAATTATGAACTTGAAATGTAGCTTTTCTCAAGTAAACTAAACTCATATAATTCTAGCCAATTTGAACGAAATAACCACCTGGAGACGGTGTGGGCTAGTGGTTAAGTGACACAGCTCACAACCCGACGGTGCTGGGTTCAATTCTCACCACAGCACCGGCCGTTACCCCGGGATAGCAAACCCATAGAACATGCAGGAGGAAGCAGGCCTTGCATAAAATACATGCCAAAGTCCGAAGAGAAATAAGGGGTGGCAAGTCGTGACTCACCCTGGGGACAACTCTTCCCCTTCTCTCTCTCTTCTCACCTCACACTGTTTCATTTGACTCTGTCCTACAGTCACACCCTTGCACAACTTTCACACGCAGCCCTCATGGTGAGGCTCTTCCATTGCACTTTGGTTGGGCTAGCTTCTGAAGGCGCACAAACCTAGCATAGGTACATACAGACGCACGCATTCATCCAAGCACTGATTTATGCGTCCTGATATCGCCCAATGGACTACGGTCTGGGGTGGAAAATGGCGCGCCTCCGCCAGTAGAAACTAGTGAGGCAAACATCTAAGCAAAAAAAAAAAAGAGAAATAAGGTGACACTGAAAAAATTTTTAAAAAAACAAACAAACCACCAAGCGTTTATTTTTTAGCCAATCTCATAGACCAAACTATTCCTCAGCTACAATACAATTGACTGGGTTAAACTTCTACACAACTGCAGTACAGTTGACAGGAACTCACTGCTACCTGACCACAGTACAGTTGACAGGAACTCACTGCTACCTGACCACAGTACAGTTGACATTAACTCACTGCTACCTGACCACAGTACAGTTGACAGGAACTCACTGCTACCTGACCACAGTACAGTTGACATTAACTCACTGCTACCTAGCCACAGTACAGTTGACAGGAACTCACTGCTACTAACCACAGTACAGTTGACAGGAACTCACTGCTACCTAGCCACAGTACAGTTGACAGAGACAAGCTGCGATCCGAACACAGTACAGTTGACAGAGACAAGCTGCTACCCAACCACAGTACAGTTGACAGAGATAAGCTGCTACCCAACCACAGTACAGTTGACAGAGATAAGCTGCTACCCAACCACAGTACAGTTGACAGAGACAAGCTGCTACCCAACCACAGTACAGTTGACAGAGACAAGCTGCTACCCAACCACAGTACAGTTGACAGAGACAAGCTGCTACCCAACCACAGTACAGTTGACAGAGACAAGCTGCTACCCAACCACAGTATAGTTGACAGAGACAAGCTGCTACCCAACCACAGTACAGTTGACAGAGACGAAATCGAGGATCACAAGTAGCAGAATTTGCCAATCAAAAGTCTGGACATTATTTTTATAGACTTGTGAATCCAAAAAAGCATACAATATCCAAACGCCCTGGATTCACGCTTATGAAGTTACAATGAGACTTTCAATTTTGTTTTCCAGTTATAATTTTGTTTTTTTTTAAAAACCGTATTATTATTATTTGCTGCTGTTGCTTGGTAACCTTTCTCCATGTGTGTCATAAACCTACGTTTATTTTACATAATGGTTACACAATCTATGTGAGAAAGGCATGTGTCGAAAAGAGATGGCGATAATTAAATGATGTTAATCAGCAAAGAGGCAACCTTGAAATGGTAGTGATGTAAAAGAGAAGAATGTAAAAAAAGTATAGAGACACTTATAAATTCAGAAGCTTCGTCAGGAATTCAAACAGTGAAGCATGGGAAGAATTTATAACCGTGGTAGGGGCTAATACAAAAATTCAGAAGTTTTAGCATGCACATGGAAGTAAGAAACGGGAAAATTTCAAGCCACCTTTGTTTCCAACATCCTGTACATGTCAGTGCTAAAAATAATTTCCCCTAGTGATCACAAGATTAAAAACGAGGTTAATGAACCGAAACAAAGGTATAGTTTATTATAGAAAACGAATGCAGCAAAACTGTTACAGTGATAGAAAGTAAACAATTTTGCACTCATTTGTGATTCTATTCAATATTGAAAAATACAAAATGAACGAGGGATATGATAAAAAGATCAAGATTGTTTGTACCCGTTCCCCTCCAAACTTGAAAGAAGGAAAAAAAGACTTGAATTTGCAAACTATTTCTTTTGCTATAATTAAAATTTAAGACTCTACAAAATTTAATGTATTTTGTTTTTCTTGCAGTGAAATGAGATAAGTTAAATGTTAGTGTGAATTTGTCATTTGTGAATATCTCCGGCGGTAACAGTCTAAGTCTTTAATAAAACAAATGTCCACGTCGACATTTGGCCAAGCATGTCACGTGACTGACTTCTGACACGAAAGACATACTTCCGGCTTGGCGAACCTCGTTGGTGTGTTGTGTGCTAGACATTATTTATTGGGCAAAACATCAATAAATAAAACAGGATGGCTAGTAAGGGACTTGTTTTTATTATTCACATATCATAGCATGTTTGTTTATCGTTATTGTGTTTGTAACCAATTTATGATAGTTACTTACGGACAATAATGAGTTAATGTAATTCAAATCACCTTTTCTAATTAGTGGGGGAGAGTCCCGGAGAGTGGTAACTTGGTAACACTAACAAGTGGTGAGAGTGATCATTATAATTATGAATTTGTCAATTGATTGCATAATTTTAGTATTAATATTATCATTTACGGGGTTTGTGCTACCAGGATTCGAAAGGGAGGCTAAGAATAGCACTGTAACCTGCCAGGATGGTCGCAAGAATCTACAAAAGGAGGGTTAGTGGTTTTTTGGAAGGTGGTAAAATCATAAAATGCGTAAATTTGCAGTAGTAACACTACAGTCTTAGACTGAGTCTACAGTTGACTACAGACAGTGAGTAATGATGACGAGCTACCCCATCCTGCAGAAATTTGAGCAATGTTTCTTAGAATTAAAGAAGTTAATAAATAATAACTGATTACTGAGTGAAAATGAATTGAATATTATAATAATAATGACATAAATGACTTGATTTGACTTAAGTTAGCCGCTGCTCTTCTGCGTTAGATCTACATCATGGTTATAATTATATGATTGATTAATGATGATAAACTGTGGTGGCGTGGCATATGATTGTCAATTGACAGCGGCTTATTAATATAATAATATTCTAATTAACTCTATACCAAACATAACAAATATACTGAAATACTTAGTCTAACAAGTGAACTAATCAACAAAATTAATGTTGTTCCAGGTTATTAGTAAGTTAGATCTAATCCTAATAAGGACATGTTTTGGTTTTATCTTGAGTCATTTCCCGCTGCGGCTAGCCAAATCTTCATTTTCATATTTGAACTGAACTACTCATCTACTATTACTAAGTGGTGCCAAAGAACAAATCATTTCTGATTTCACTGAGGACACTTTACTTCGTTGACGTTTTTTTTAGTTCTTTTAAGTTCTAGTACTTCAGAATTAGATAGACAGATCTACCACAACCGGTATTACTTGTCTTTTCGGCTTCTTACTATTCACGGCAAATTTTGCTCAATATCCGATTTTTTCCCCCACACAGATCTGCAATTTCCCTTCAGCCTTTTTAGCAGAAATAGTTTTTACGCCTTTAGTCTAAATGTTTCCTGCGGTCACTTAGGCTAACAAGACTTGACTCTTCTCAACCAATATTAGGTTTACATGATAGACCTATATTTCTATATAAATCGTGAAAATCTGTTTATTCGATATAGATCAATACAATTCTAAACCTTTCCACTGGACCACATCCCTATCCTCAGATACTGTAACCCCATGATCCAATTCAGTTAATTTACAGCAGGGAGCACATGCATACGAAATGGGGTGTAGGCGGGTTGAGGGTGAAAAAGTGGAGATGTGGACAGTTGATGCAGAACAGAGGAATTGGACATGATGAAAGGTGAAGAATGGATGGTTAAGGTTGTTAAAGATGGATAGGTTTAGGAATGGGGAAGAAATGGGTGGGGTGGAGAGAGAGTGCAAACAAGATGTGAAGGAGGAGAAGTGTGTTTTATAAATGTAAACTTCTATAAATATTCAGGGCAATGCAGCAGAATGGACAGGTTGAGAAGTGAGTCGAGAAGAGATAGTTTATAGAGCAGGATGAGAATGTTTGGTGTTAAACAAGCACCTACTTTCATCATTATTCTGGGCAATGTCTGGTGCCCCAACTAGTATTCAATACATATATTTGGCCAGTTTTGTTTTTCAAATGCTTCTTCTGCATTCGCTCTCAATCTCCTACTACCAAGCCCTGAACAGGGCCTTACATGTAGCAGGATGTAGTCCGGAGAACAGAATGCGCTGTGTCGCAAGTTTACAGATTGACTGCAATATTTGCACCTTTCGGTCCGACACATCCATCTTTGGCAGGTTTCAAATACTAATAGAGTTCGAGAATAACATGCAGTATTATGATGCAACATATATACTGATGGGTCGGTGCTACGCAACGAGATATCTGGTTGGGGCTTCTCGGTTAGACCGAGAGGGCCGATCACTGCTGAGTAGAATGGGTACATAAAACAGCAACCTCCAATACTAGAATGGAGATAGAAGTAGTGACTAGTTCTGAGATGGCTTTCGGAGGCATCTTTAGCAGGGGCACTTATCGTGTTAGATTTCCAATTCTTACTTTGGAAGGTATAGAAGGCTGCTGAGGTAGGAGTGTGTGGCAGCTGTAGAGGCATCAAACCTGCAGGGGCTGGTATGGATCTACTGCCCAGGTCATTCTATGGTTCAAGGCAATGGAAGAATTGACATCTTGGCCTCGCAGGCACCAATTATGGGTACACTAGATATGGATAGAAGTCACATTTTGAACTCTTATCAGTACTCACTTTTTGCATGATGAAAAAAAAAAGATGAATTAGCAATTCACAGACTGCAGATCTTTGATGTTGAACAAGGCTCGAGTGGGCAGGGGTACAAGAGGATGGAGCAGGAATGTGTACGACCAACGAACTGCAGAAACAATCAGTATCAACACCCTTCGCCATTTACTGAGAGAGACTAAGCACCGATGGGATATGCCTGGAATGCAGTGGAGCTGATTCTTAGGAAAAGAACAGATTTTGTAAAGACTGATTATGGAAATATACATTTTTCTGTTCTTGGTCTAGTATGTTTGAGTCACAATTTTTTTTCTCTTTCCTTTCAGTACGGTTCCTTGAATTTATTAAGCCATTTTGTGTGATTCTTCCTGAAATTGCCAAACCCGACAGAAAGGTAAATTTTTTACTTTGTCTTCCGTAATAGTCATCCTTACTTTTAGCACAGGAAACCTCATTCTGTTATTTAATTTTGTTCATCATTAAAAAAAAAACTAGCTCTCACGACATGCACAAAGAGATATCACAAAGGATATCAGCTGGGTGGTTCAGCTTCAACTGCATCAATACCACACTTCAATAGATAAAAAGCAACAAAGCGAGAGTTTACACCTTCTACCAACCTGGTCATTTCAGCCATGGTATATGGCTACAAGGTGTGAAACCTAAGAAAAATTGACACAGTGCAACTCCAAGCTACTTAACGAGCGATGGAGCGTAGAACATTGTCACATTCGCTATGAGACCACATCTGCAACACATCCATCAGGAGTGAAACCTGCTTCAATGACGTACTTACGACGTTGCTAAGAAAGTACAGGGAGACAGGCCACGTAGTATGCTTTAATCGTCATCGCGGATGAGATGGAGAGATGGCCTGCAATAAAACCTTGGTCCAGCATGGTACTTAAAGGCAAAAGATAGAGATGGGCATAGACAACATTTGGCTACCTGGCATACGGCACATAACATGCCCGAAGGAACACCATGATTACAGTATAATTACTTTAAAAAATCTGCGTAAAAAGATCTAATTCTTGACCTGGTTTTCTTCTTATTCTTCCTTCATTACCAAGCTGTTATAGGGCTCTGCAAGTAGCAGAATGCATTGTCTCGCTAGTTTACAGCTTGACTGCGATATTTACACTTTTCGGTTCGACGCATCCATCTTCGGCAGGTGGCCTGGTCTTGACTAGATCCATTTTATGTTACTGTATGTAGTCTCTAACACTTCACTTTCGCTACATCAGCACATCCTTTTGTGTGCACATTATACACTATTAACAATATAAAATGGCTCATAGAACTGACTTTTTGCATCAGGGCTCAGTCCCTTGCATTGCTGAAAGTAGCGGGATCAAGATGAGCTGTAGAGGTCAGTAACCCAGAGCACCCAAGACCGTTCTTCACCACCACATGGTCAGATTGAAGTAGGATTGAAAGCTGGAAATATTGCAGTTGAGCTGTAATTTACGACACAGCGCATTCCATTCTCCGGACTACAACCTGCTGCTTGCAAAGCCCTTGTCAGGGCTTGGTAGCAGGAGTTTGAGAACAAATGGTAAAGAAACCAGCATCTGAAAGTACCGATGACAAAGCAATAACCCTGCAGCGCTGACATTTTCTCCTGACTTTGTCAGGTACCCATTTGCATCTGGGTCAACTGGGAGAAGCGGCCATACTTTTGGGGGAAAAAACCACGGCTCGTTTGGTATTTCATTTAACTGAGTAAGACATGATTCGTCCTGGTATGTTGAGATTGTAAACCAAGTTCACAACCCCTAGAACAAACATATGCTCCCGCAGTCGAATAGAAGTGTTCACTACAACATTTGAGTGAGGGGAATCTTGTGCATCAAAACCCTATTAATGTTAAAGGAAGAAAGTTCTTGTATGCTACGTGAAACCAGTTATGCTGTATGGCAGCGAGTCATGGACAATCAGCAAGCAAGCACAGGGATCATTGATGCAACGGAAATGTTTTTGTAAAAAAATATTGAGAATTCCATTGACTGTACAGAGGGCTAAAAGGGTAGTACTTGGAGAGGCACAAAGATTAAGACAGCTTACAGCTAAAGTCAGGGCACCGCAGTCATCCTTCTTTAGGGCATGTCATGAGAAGAGACAGAAACACAAGTGACAACAGGCAGAATCATAGGGAATTTGAACAGAGAGACAATATTGGACTGCTTGAAGAAATGACACATGTGATGAGAGGACGTGGAGATCAATGATCGCCAATGCCAACAGGCAGTAAACATGATGATGATGCCATTAGAATGGTCTAGATATTTCTAAATATTGTTGAATATGCAGCCGTGAATGACCTGACAGCGGCCAGCGACTCATATCGAACCTGCTTGTAACAGGGTCAGAAACAGCAACATACCAAGATTATTGGGCTACTAGGGAACGAGATGGTCGACAGATTGGCAAAAATAGGAGCCTCGAAACAATTGGATAGACCCTGTAGTAACCACACAGTAAAACTAATTATTAAGAATAATACTCCTGAAATCTGGATGAACAGGACAACAGGTATTTAGCGAAATGTCACAGCCAAAAATTGACATAATAAATAAACTACATAGAAGAGATCAAAGTCTCGTCTTTCAGATCTGAACAGGACATTCAGAGTCAACAGCCACTTAAACTACATCAATCCCCAGCACCTGCCCTTGTGCAGACATTGTTCTCACCCTGATGAAACTCATCTACTCATTGAGTGCAAGGCGCTTGCAGACATGAGGAAAAGATTCTTACAAGCACTGCCGACAATTACCAACACACTGTATGGAGCAGTGACACAACTGAAGAAGACCTGTATCTATATAAGAATGGCATTGGGCTGTCAAGAGCAGGCTTTCTCAGCAGCTGTGGGATAACAACAACCAAGATTATTCTACATGTGGCCTCTTCATAGAAATCTTGTGTAATTCTTATTAATTTATTGGGTATTAATTAAATCTTCAATGTTTTCTAAAACCTATAAAGTTCACATATATATATACATACATATAGTAAAGTAACCCATAGCATTACTGCCGTAGGGGTGTGAGGCGTTAGCGACCTCACATTTCAAAGGCTCAGCTATATGAGGGCAGTAGCCATCTCCTCTCCCTCGACGCTTTTACTTCCAGGAGTGAACCGGTACCCATTTAAGGCTGGGTCGACACAGGAGCCATTGCGGTCTGAAAAACATTACCGCCTCAACCGGGGAGTGAACCCAGGACCACGCAGGTGCGAAGCCAGCGTGCTAACCACTGTGCTACGCAGCTCCCCCATACATACATATATATATATATGCCATGTGTCACTTCAAAAGGCTGAAAACTGGCAACGCAAAACAATTGAGTGAAATTTGGATATGCCTGCTAGTTCCTATTTTGGGTGCTGTTCTCTTGAGTTTATTCAGTAGACACATATACCTAGGCTCTCTCTTCAGCTGCTCTCCTCTACTCTTATGGGTGCCAATCTAATATATGTCTGATTTTATTGTTAGAGAACATTGATAATAATGTGATTAATTTAACTTGTACTTACAGTTCACATTAATTTTTGTGCTCTCCAGATTCAGTTCAGGGAGAAGGTGCTATGGACAGCCATCACCTTATTTGTGTTTCTGATATGCTGTCAGGTAATTATTATTGCTTACTATAAGATATGTGCAAACGGGGACTGAGTGGCCTCGAGGTAGAACGTCAGCCTCGGGTGCTGGAGGTCGCGGGTTCAAATCATGGTGGAGACCAGATTTTTTTTAGCGTAGGCTTTCTGGTATTTCCATGCACCTCTAGGCAGTAGAGATTGGATGCCCGTTTTCATTGTAGCGCACGTTAAAAATCCCTCGATAGCTAGAATAGAAAAGAGTAGGCTTAACGGTCGCAGCCCAGGAAAAAATCCAAACTATGTTATAAATCTACCCAATCTATTACGGAATCCTAACTGGTGCTATGGGACCAGCACGTATGGTTTAAACTGTGTGCAATGATGCTGACTAAACTATGTACAATTAGCAGAGCTGAAATGGCACTTGTCTCTCGTGAACGGGTTCATGACTTGGTTGTGTGATAGCTTCTCCAGTTTTCCAATTTGTAAAAATTGATAACTTACTTTCAGTCAAGAGATCCCTTGAGGACAGGAACTCCAATGTCCCACTTCAAAAGACTGAAAACAGCAGTGAAATTTGGACATTCCATACCGGGAACATGGTAAAGAAAAGAAAAAGTCAATGATGAAAACATAACTTCTTCTTCTGCATTCGTTCTCAATCTCCTGCTACCAAGCCCTGATCAGGAAGTAGCAGGATATAGTCCAGAGAGCGGATTGCGTTGTGTTGCTAATTTACAGTTTGACTGCGATATTTGTACCTTTCGGTCCGGCACATCCATCTTTGGCAGCAGAGACATGGCAGTCTTTAATACTTAATTACCATACGTAAGTAACAGAAGTTGATAGTGCTAAATGAATTATTAAAACATTACATTTCATATTCTCTATCCTTGCATTGGAAGATATGGTAACTGAATGAATGGACAGCAGGCAAATAGACTTTGAAATCATCATGAACTTGGAACAGTGCTGAGGCTTGCAGAAATGAATGAGCAGACATTCTGATTTTGAGTAGAATCATCAAATATTGTTGAAGGGGACAAAATTATCCAATGATCATGGTACTGCTTGAAATTAAATGTATATAGGGATCAAGATGCTGAGCAGCGCATGAGCTGCAGTGGTCAGCGACCCATAGGTGACTGCTAGTGTCAGGGCCAGCGAACCAAAGCTGCCAAGACCCTTCTACACCTCCACGTGATGAACCTGGATAACAGGCTGCAGCAGGGAAGACTGGCTAAGGAGAAGGGATCAAAGAGGGAATGCTAACCCAGTACTAAAAAAAATGCTTGCTGAAGTCGGATGCGTTGGACCGAAAGGTGCAGATATCGCAGTCAAGCTGTAAACTACGACACAACGCATTCCGTTCTCTGGACTACATTCTGCTACTTAAGCCCTTTCAGGGTTTGGTAGTGGGAGATTGAGAACGAATGCAGAAGAAGAAAAATGTATATTGAATAAAGATGTGTTGATAGAGAGGACGGAGCAAGCGTTTATGCTGTCAGTACCCATACTCTGCCATACTCATACCCATTTACTGAGAGACATAGTCATTATTCCTCTTGTTGAGCACAATATATGTTGTGTGGCATTTTACAGTTATGTTACGATATCAGCCTCTCTTGACCCTGCATATCTGTATTTGACCAAATATTTTTATTGGGTTACCTGCGCATAGATATCTTAGACTGTTCCCAGAATACTTACAAAAACGCAGGTGACTCGGGGGTCATAGTTTGTTTTTTTTTTACTCCAAAACGAGCTGCTTTTCCAAGCTAACCATCTCTCACCTTCCTATGTCTTACATTTCCTCAAGTAATTTTGATCCTTCTGATTTTTTTAACGCTTGTCCTGAAAAGAACATGTCATAGTTTACAGTGATGGTGTGATATCTGCACCTTCAAACTCGATTGGTCCAGTTTCAGCACAGCATTTTTGGGCCCGGGTTTGTCATCCCTCTTCGATCCTTACTCTTTGAGCCATGCCTCAAGGCTGCCCCCTGGAGACAAAATAGGGTTATGGTCGGCTAGGATTCACTGCCCCTAATGCAAGCAGCCGGTTATAAGTTGCTGTCAGCCCATTCACAGCTGTGTCTTCAGTTATACGCCCGTCTCATCTTCAAGACAAGTGGTTTCCCGTCTAAACTAGCGGGGGTTCCAGTCCGACTTGTTATAATATACCAGAGGCTCATTCATCGCCCCCTGTATAGCATAACATTATAGCATACAAATTTTACATGCAGGGTTGAGCTTTCAGCCTTTTTATTTTACATTGAGCTGAACATTGCATATGTAAAGATGCTGGCTCGGCTGCCTCCCTTTGGTCTCTATGCAGGCAGTACATTTTTCCTTGGGCTGTATATACAGATGGCAGTGTGAGCATTTACATTTGTTACCCTCAGAAAGTACGCAGCTCTTGTATATTTTTAGTTTGATGCTTGTCGGTGACTATCAAATGTTTAAGCTGATAAAGACTTCTTTGACTTTCATTCTGATGCTGCTGTTCTTGCTTATTCTGTCAGTTTTGCTTCACAAAGTATGTAGATGTGTCAGTCTTTACTATTTCTTCATTCTTTTAATTGTGTTATCCATTTACATATTGTATCACATTTAATCCACAGATTCCATTATTTGGAATAGTATCCTCCGACTCAGCAGATCCATTTTACTGGATTCGTGTCATCCTTGCATCCAACAGAGGTACTCACAAGTTGTTTTATTTTCGTGTGCATAATTGAGTTTAAAGGCACCTAGTTACATGGTTTATGACTTTGTGTATCTGTTTACGCCTAATCTAGTTCAATCATAATTCTCAAAGGATCTGGATAGAAAAAAAAGTGGTGTGAGCCCTAATTTTTGCTCCAATAGAAATTTTCAGACATTGTAGTTGACATATTTTCAACGGGTCTTTAGCAAATTATTTATTTGCTTTATAGTGGTTTCTATAGAACTTTGTTTTACCAGTTCATATTGGTAGTCAATCTGGGGTAGTTGTCTCGCCGCAGCGACTCAATTTCAACCAGTGTTCGTAAAGCGATCTCAGTCCCGCCAGGCGGAGCGATAGCGCGGGCTTGCGGAAAACGCTCGCCTGCCTTTCCCCGTAGTGCGAATTGGGTGCGGTTTGTTGTAGTGGCTCCTCCACCGAGGTGCGCTAGTCTGGTCCGTATCAGGAAACGTGGTCCGTCCGTGGTGATTTATCTAAGGCTTATAAGCAGAGCTCGACAGTACGTCTCGCTGGTGGTCCGACTCTCGCAAAGAGCTTGTGACCGGCAAATGGAAAGCAGGAATCGTTGCCTCAACGGCAGGCCAAATTGTCTCCAGTCCCAGTGAAATTCATCGCCGAGGTCGTTGGGATCCGTTCTGCACAGAGCGCTGCCATCCCTCCTCGAGCGAGCCCGGTCGGTCGGTCGTCTGGTGCGTGTGGGAGGCCCCTGTCAGGCGGTCCTAGGTCGACGGAGTGAGGGACGGGTGGAACAAACCGCCCGTCCGTCGGTCCCTGCGGCCGTCGTCCCAGCGAGGCCTTTTACAAAAACACACCCTTCCTCCACCGACCGGTGTGTGCTGTACACAGTACGTCTCCGACAGATATCTGGTTGATCCTGCCAGTAGTCATATGCTTGTCTCAAAGATTAAGCCATGCATGTCTAAGTTCACACTGTCTCATGGTGAAACCGCGAATGGCTCATTAAATCAGTCGAGGTTCCTTAGATGACACGATCCTACTTGGATAACTGTGGCAATTCTAGAGCTAATACATGCTTACCAAGCTCCGACCCTCGCGGAAAGAGCGCTTTTATTAGTTCAAAACCAATCGTCGTTTCCCCTCGCGGGGTTGCGGCTTCCTCACTGGTGACTCTGGATAACTTTGTGCTGATCGCATGGCCTCATGTGCCGGCGACGCATCTTTCAAATGTCTGCCCTATCAAATGTCGATGGTACGTGACATGCCTACCATGTTTGTAACGGGGAATCAGGGTTCGATTCCGGAGAGGGAGCATGAGAAACGGCTACCACATTCAAGGAAGGCAGCAGGCGCGCAACTTACCCACTCCCGGCACGGGGAGGTAGTGACGAAAAATAACAATACGGGACTCTTTCGGGGCCCCGTAATTGGAATGAGTACACTTTAAACCCTTTAACGAGGATCTATTGGAGGGCAAGTCTGGTGCCAGCAGCCGCGGTAATTCCAGCTCCAATAGTGTATATTAAAGTTGTTGCAGTTAAAAAGCTCGTAGTTGGATCTCAGGCGCAGGCGGGCGGTCCGGCTCGCGCAGGTTCACTGCCCGTTGTCTCCTGCCCTACCGTCTGCCGGCTCTCTCCCACGGGTGCTCTTCGCTGAGCGTCCTGGGTGGCCGGCGCGTTTACTTTGAAAAAATTAGAGTGTTCAAAGCAGGCCTCGGCTGCCTGAATAATGGTGCATGGAATAATGGAATAGGACCTCGGTTCTATTTTGTTGGTTTTCGGAACTGGAGGTAATGATTAACAGGAACAAACGGGGGCATTCGTATTGCGGCGTTAGAGGTGAAATTCTTGGATCGCCGCAAGACGAGCTACTGCGAAAGCATTTGTCAGGAATGTTTTCATTAATCAAGAACGAAAGTCAGAGGCGCGAAGACGATCAGATACCGTCGTAGTTCTGACCATAAACGATGCCGACTAGCGATCCGCAGGAGTTGCTTCGATGACTCTGCGGGCAGCTTCCGGGAAACCAAAGTGTTTGGGTTCCGGGGGAAGTATGGTTGCAAAGCTGAAACTTAAAGGAATTGACGGAAGGGCACCACCAGGAGTGGAGCCTGCGGCTTAATTTGACTCAACACGGCCAACACTGAAATGATTGACATGCCGAGACCACTCTTCTGGGGTCTAATATGGAACTGGTGCTGGATTTAGACCCCCAGAAATCTGGGGTTATGCCCCCTGTGACCCGGTTAGGTCTGCATCCAATGTTCTGAAAAAGGAATTGACGGAAGAGCACTATCAGGAGTGGAGCCTGAGACCTAAATTAACTTAACACGCCAATACTGCAGAATGACTATCAAAAAGTACACCTTCGTGGGGGCTAATAGAGAACATGTGCTGGAATTAGACCCTCGAAAATCTGGGGCTACCCTCTAAGAAACTTGATTGTCTCGCTAAGGGAATTGACGGAAGGGCACCACCAGGTGTGGAACCTGCGGCTTAATTTGACTGAACACGCCAATACTGTAGAACAACTGACAAATCGAGAGCACTGCCGTTTGGGTCTAATAATGAACGTACGCTGGTATTAGACTCACGGATGACAAGTCAGCTCTCAAACACTAAAATGAAAGAACGCTACGGAAATCGTGTTTAACTCCGCAGAAACCGCAGATTTCAAATACCTGGTCATTGACAAACAAAAGCCCTCAATAAAATCGTCTGACCAAATAGTGAACGGGTGCTGGAAATAGATCATCTGAAGACAGGTCAGTTTTACCCTACAAACGACAGGGCGTTGCTACGGAAAACCAGCTCAAATCGAGAGGAGCCGCAGACACTTTGGTTCACGCACCAGGCTGATAAGCCAAGGGCGCGAGGCTACCATGTGGGGGATTACGGCCGAACCCTTGTAAGCCGCAATCCCGCCCAAAATCTCAGCACCACTGCAATGGGAGGCTCCTACATGCCCGGGAGCTGGGGCTTGCACCCCAGCCCTATCAGGTAGAGCCACAGTAAGAGGTCCTTGCCGCCCGCCAATCAAAGCGGGCGGAAAACTGCTTGATACTCACCCTATACGGCGACGGGGTGCGAAAACACCAACCAAAGACTTAGAACCTGGTCGGGGTGTCGAAAACAGTAGAGCAGCCACCTCACTGTGAACTGTCAAGACTCAACCACTGACCATGAGAGTTGTCCGCACATCAGGCGAACAACATCTCCGTGACATTACCAGGCTTGTCCTCTGGCTGAATGCACTCCGGCTACGATATCTACCTCTGTACGTTATCAGCCATATAACTATCATACTGGACGCAGAAGAGATGCAGACCAGCGGACATTGCACACCTGCCCCACTGTGTCAACACCCCAGGTGGCGGGGAATGCTAGGCGTACCATCCCTGCATAGAAGCCAAGAAAATAAAGGGAAAAAGAGATAACCCACTCACATGCAAATGCTACGTTTCTGACAGGACGTGACGATCCTGGGATACAGACACACTGGACTGCCTCTCTTCCGGGTAAACCAGTCCATCTCATATATCATCACATATCATCATTGCACCCTATAGACACGAGTAGTGAAGACTCGATAGTCTGGTAAGACAACTTCCATAAGAGAGAAAACTCTGATGATAAACAACTGCTGCCTTGCAGATAGGCTGGGGACAGCCAAAGGCTAAGGAGGGCATCCCTACAGAAACGCCTGTTGAAATCGGATGCACGGGGCCGCAAGCCTAACAAAACAGTGCAACGTAAATCACAGTATGGTGGCAGTACAACCTATTCGAAAAACGCATGGCGCTCATCCTGCGGAGTCCCGCCAGGCAGCGATAGTGCCGGGCCCCACGCCTCGAAGGGGCCCACCCTTGACTACTGGTGGTCACCCACCCATGTGTCGTGGAGTCAAGGCACATGGCTATGGGGCAACCTCTATTGGCCAAAACCTCAAGACCCTCAAAATACTACAGTGGAATGCGGAGGGAGTCATTAACAAAAAACTTTCCCTAACACACCACCTGCATGAAGGTAAGATTGACGTGGCATGTATCCAGGAAACGCACCTCAACAATAACCATAAATTCTCAATCAGAGGATATCAGACCTTCCGTCTAGATAGAGAAGGCCACAAAGGAGGGGTCCTGATACTGACCAGAAACTGCATACCGAGTAGCGCGGTATCTGTCAATCACACCGGACAAGCAGAAATTGTAGGAGTGGACATAATGGCTCAAGAGACGAAGCTCCGCATTTTCAATCTGTACGGACCACCAAACAGAGACCTATCGTTCTCGAGTATGGAGGTCAGAGACTCCAACTGCATAGTAGTTGGAGATTTCAACAGCCACTCGGAGAGATGGGGATACTCTGACACAGACAGCAGAGGTGACGAAGTGGAAGATTGGGAGATAGATGCAAATCTCTCCCTAATCAATAGGCCGGAGGATAGCCCTAGCTTCTACTCAAGGACATGGCATACCACCTCGACTCCTTATTTGGCCTTCTCCACACAGGACATACACCATAAAATAGACCGCCAGGTGCTAAACCAACTGGCAGGTAGCGACCACAGGCTAACCATTGACATGGAAGTAGGCCAACAGGAAACAAAACCGCTCCCACGTTGGAATTACAAACGAGCCGACTGGGACAGATTTGCAATCCTGACAGATGGGCTGTGTGAAACCATCAACACACGAAACACCAAAATGAAGCCCATGGTAGAGAGCCTAAGCAAGGCAATAATACAAGCCGCCACTGAAACCATCCCAAGAGGAGCTAGGAAAAACTATAAGCCCTACTGGAATGATGAGTTGCAGAAAGTGGAAGATGCAGTAACAAATGCTAGGAACATGGCAGAGCGAGAAAAATCCATGGAGGCAAACATCGCCCTCAAAGCCGCAGCGGCGAAATACAAACACACGCTCAAGCAAACAGCAAGAGAAAGCTGGAAAAATAAAGCGGAAAGTCTAAACCTGGACAAAGACGGGAACAAGCTATGGAAGCTAGTCAGAGCCATGAACGACGAAACCCCGTCAAATAAACAAATTACTATCAAGCTGGGCGAGAACTTGATCACAGGTAAGAAAGCCGCAAACGCCTTTGTCGATCACTATGCCAGAGCAAACCACATCGAGGTCCCTGCAGATAAGCATACAGACATTAGCGAAGAGCTAAAGGGACACGAAAACATAAATACGGCTCCCGAAAAGCACATGATGGCCAAACTAACAATGCGCGAAATGGAAGAGGCTATGAGAACGCTAAAGAAAAGGAAATCTCCCGGAAAAGACGGGATAACAAACGAAATGCTGATGGGGCTGGGCCAAACAGCGAAGAGGAAACTACTATCAGTCCTGAACCAAAGCTGGAAAAGGGGTATTGTACCCCAGGCGTGGAAAGACGCAATACTGGTACCAGTACCAAAAACAGGAAAGGATAAAACAGATCCAAATGGATACAGGCCCATCAGCCTACTGAGCTGTGTCGGCAAGCTGATGGAACGGATGATAAACACCAGACTGACGTGGCATCTGGAAGAAAAACGAATACTAATTCCACAGCAAGCCGGCTTTAGACAGCACAGATCCACTGAGGACCAGGTCATCCTCATAGCCCAGGAGATAGAAGATGCCTACCAGGCACAGAAACACACAGTAGCTGTTTGGGTGGATCTGGAAAAGGCATTTGACAAAGTCTGGAAGGACGGACTTAGAGTCAAGCTAAGAAGAAGTGATGTCTGTTGGAAGATGTACAAGTGGATCAACCACTACCTCAAACAAAGAACGGCCAAAGAAAGAGTCCAAGTACAAGGGCAGATGAGCAAAAAGGTGACACTCGAGCAGGGAGTACCCCAAGGGGGAGTATTGTCACCCACACTCTTCCTGGTATATATAAACGATATTACAGAGAATATACCAAGAAGAGTCCATAGCTCAATGTTTGCAGACGATCTGGCTATGTGGACCTCTGAAAAGAATCTCACCATAGCAAGAAATCGGATGCAGACGGCCCTAACATCGTTGGAAGAGTGGGCGAACTCATGGCTGGTCAAAATAAACGAGGAGAAAACCACGTGCACAATATTCTCGCTTTCATTAAAACCCCAAAGTACCAAATTAAGTCTAAATGGCAAAATCCTGCAGCCAAACGACAACCCAACCTATCTGGGAGTCACATTTGATCGGCGCATGACATGGAAAAGTCAGATTGAGAGAAACCGAATGAAAGCCAGAGAAAGAATGGCAATCATGAGGAAACTTGCTGGCACAAGCTGGGGAGCAGACGAAGGCATACTAAAGAAACTGTACACTGGAAGAGTGAGACCAGTTCTCGAGTATGGCATTGCGGCATGGACAACAGCAGCGAAGGCGAACTTCGATAAAGTTAACAAACTTCAAAACCAAGCCATGAGAATTATAACAGGTGGCATGAAGTCAACGCCAATTGTAGAACTTGAAAAGATTACAAAACTGCAATCCATGACCGATAGAAGAGACTGCAGAGCCCAGCTGCAGTCAGAGAAACTCCGAAGACTGACGGACCACCCAATGTACCAGAGACTAAACAATTTGGGAAATGGGAAACTAAAGCGGAGAAACTTTGCAGAAATAGCCAAAGCAAAGATGCACGATGATCCCATAAACGCACTAACAACACCAAAACCCATCACTACTGTACGAAAACCTACCTGGAGGCAGGATATATTTCCAGAGGTGGTAGAAAATATACCAGGTATTGGAAACAAAAACTGCCAGACTGAAAAAGAAAGGAGAGACACTACCCTAAGCTTCATAACGAAAAGCTACCCAAGCATGGACTGGACCCATGCATACACCGACGGTTCTGTAACAAACACTACACAGAACGGAGGGGCAGGAGCATTCCTGAACCTACCAAATGGCAAAAAAATAACACTGTCATTCGCTACTGGTAAGTACACAAGCAATTTCAGAGCGGAGGCAGAGGCACTGAGGGCGGCAGTGGAAGAAATGGTGACACACAGTGAAAGTGAGAGCCATATAGTCCTGCTGACAGATGCTCTCGCCGTAGTCACAGCGCTAAAAAGCCAGAAAAACACTGAGCTTAATGACTTAAGAGCAGCACTCTGCAAACTGTGCCAGCAGTCCGCACCAAAAAGGGTAGTGGTACAGTGGGTCCCGTCACACTGCAACATCCAAGGCAACGAGGAGGCAGATAGACTGGCAAAAGAAGGTGCAAGACTACCACAAACAGATACCAGTATGACGTACGAAGAGTCAAAACGGCTTATCAAAGCCAGATACATGACCAAATGGGAAACCGAACATACTGGTTACACCAAAAACGATGCCTATTACCAGTTGAACCGAAGAGAGCAGGTAGTTGTCTTCAGACTTCGCACTGGCCACAACAGACTGAGGTACCACCTATTCAACAAATTGAAGATAGGGTGTACCGACGAATGCCCGTGCGGTACTGGTAAAATGACCACTGAACATCTGCTGCAGAACTGCCCGACATACGAGGATCAGAGAGAGCAGATGTGGCCATTACCAGTGGAACTGCAAGACAAGCTCTATGGCAGTGGCGAGAGCCTCAGGATGACCGCCGCTTTTCTCGAAAAAATAATGGTTACTGTCTGACTGTGTACGCAGAAGAAGAAGAAGAAGAAGATATTGGTAGTCTCATGTATCCCTGAGATAAGAAGAAAAACTTACTCATTACTTTCTTTGATTGCAGGTACACTGATGGAGCTTGGCATCTCACCCATTGTGACATCCTCTTTGATCATGCAGCTTTTGGCTGGGGCTAAAATCATTGAAGTTGGTGACACACCAAAGGACAGAGCTTTATTCAATGGAGCTCAGAAATGTATGTGGATCTGAAATGTCTTAACATGAACAAATCTTACTACTTTATATTTTTCTTGAACAGCCTAAACCAGTGCCTTCTCTACCATTGTTAACAGCTATTACCAAAGACATGATTTTTTAATTTTATAATTGCATTTTTATGCTGCAATATTTTTTTAGTCAGTTGGTGAATTGTGAGCTCCAATTAAAGTGATATGTGAATGTGATCATTGAGTGTTAACATCAATTTTGCTCTGTTACTGTACAACAATAAGTTCACTCCGCCTGAGGACCAAAGCGTCGGTCGCCCACATCCATATGTGATCTGCAGTCTGGGGTGCCTGTCCGCATGTACATGCAGTTAAGTTGCCAATCTTCAATTTAGAGTCGGTTGTGTCCTGTTCTAAGGCGCAACACAGCAGGTTGTTCTTGTCTGTTCATCTTATGGTCTTGTGTTACTTTTGGTGGATCTCTGGTTGATTTGATCAGTATGTAACTGGTACATCTGGCTGCTTGCCTGCAGCACCCTCCTTTGCCAGTTGGTCTGCTCTCTCGTTTCCTGGTACTCCACAATGAGAAGGTATCCACTGCATGACAATCTTGTACTGATTGCTCAGTTCAGATAGTAGAGCCTGTAGACTGGCAGTTTCTCAGACTTCAGTGCTGATTGTGCATTTGTCAGAAATACAGGTTGTGGACCGATATTGGTGTTCAACAGTTTCTCAGTTACCACCTTGATTGCCTGGATTTCAGCATCATATATATGACAGAATTTCCCAATTGGTGCTCTGACTGTATCCCTAATTTTGTTTGAGTATTCCTACGAAAAAGTGAAGTTTGTGGGAAAATGTACAGATGGATCAGCCACTACCTCGAAAACAGAACAGCCAGAGTTCAAGTACAAGGGCAGATGAGCAAAAAGGTGACACTTGAGCAGGGAGTACCCCAAGGGGGAGTACTGTCACCCACACTTTTCCTGGTGTATATAAACAACATCACAGAGAATATACCAAGAAGAGTCCACAGCTCCATGTTTGCAGACGATCTGGCTATGTGGACCTATGAAAAAAATCTCACCATAGCAAGAAATTGGATGCAGCAGGCCCTAACATCGCTGGAGGAGTGGGCGAACTCATGGCTGGTCAAAATAAATGAGGAAAAAACAACACGTACGATATTCTCGCTTTCAAACGAACCCCATAACACCAAAATAAGTCTTAACGACAAATATCTGCGGCCAAACGATAACCCAAACTATCTGGTAGTCACATTTGATCGGCGCATGGCATGGAAAAGTCAGATCGAGAGAAACCGAATGAGAGCCAGAGAAAGAATGGCAATCACGAGGAAACTTGCTGGCACAAGCTGGGGAGCAGACGAAAAGAAACTGTACACTGGAAGAGTGAGACCAGTTCTCGAGTATGGCATTGCGGCATGGACAACAGCAGCAAAGGCGAACTTTGACAAAATTAGCAAACTTCAAAACCAAGCCATGAGAGTTATAACAGGAGGCATGAAGTCAACGCCAATTGTAGAACTTGAAAAGATTACAAATCTGCAATCCATGACCAAAAGAAGAGACTGCAGAGCCCAGCAGCAAGCAGAGAAACTCAGAAGACTGACAGACCATCCAATGCACCAAAAGAAAGAAGAGACATAACCCTGAGGTACTACCCAAGCATGGACTGGACCCATGCATACACCGACGGTTCTGTAACAAACACAACACAGAATGGAGGGGCAGGGGATTCCTGAGCCTACCAAATGGTAGAAAAATAATACTGTCAGTGGCAACTGGAAAATACTCAAGGAAATTCAGAGCGGAGGCAGAGGCACTGAGGGCTGCAGTAGAAGAAATGGTGACATTGAAAAGAAATGAAAGCCATATATTCCTGTTTACAGATGCCCTGGCCGTAGTCACAGCACTAAAAAGCAAGAAAAATACTGAACGTAATTATTTAAGAGCAGTACTCTGTCAACTATGCGAGCAGACCACACCAAAAAGAGTAGTGGCACAGTGGATTCCATCCCATTGTAACATCCAAGGCAACGAAGAGGCAGACAGACTGGCAAAAAAAGATGCAAGACTACCACAACCAGATTCTAGTGTGACCTACGAAGAGTCCAATAGGCTTATTAGAGCCAGATACATGGCCAAATGGGAAACAGAACATACTGGCTACACAAAAAATTATGCCTATTACCAATTGAACAGAAGAGAGCATGTCGTGGTCTTCAGAATCCGCACAGGCCACAACAGACTGAGGTACCACCTATTCAATAAACTGAAGATAGGTGGCACTGACGAATGCAGTTGTGGTACTGGAAAAATGACCGCTGAACATCTGCTGCAAAACTGCCCGAAATACGAGGACCAGAGAAAGCACACGTGGCCATCACCAGTGGCAACACTAGACAAGCTCTATGGCAGTGTCGACGGCCTCAGGATGACTTGCTTTTTTCGAAAAAATACAGGTTGACGCCTGACAGCGTAAGAAGAAGAAGTTTGAGTATTCTATGTACACTCCCGCTCCTCCCTTATTTACTGCACTCTGTGCTGACCCATCAGTGTATACTCTGACCCATAGGTCTTGTGGGTATTCTTCATCAAGGAAATTGAGTCACTCCACTATGTTGCACACTGTTCAGTTCATCCTTGTCTAGTATTCCTTTCACTTTTGTTTAAATGACTGAATCATTCTGTTTCTGATGATTTGTTAGACTTGTTTCCTTTTTTGGTTGTACATTTGGTGTTTCCTAAAGAAATTTAGTTACTTATAAATGTTTTTATATTTGAAGATGTTTTACTGTACATAATACAAACATCTTATAAACTTGTAATTTATTACTAGTATGCGAGTGTTGGGAATATCTATTGTACATATGTGTTTATGTGTGTAAAAAGTAAAGTAACTTATTTCTACTAATTTCTGTAGCCTCTTGTCTCGAGTGTAGTTCACTAATCTCTATAGCCTCTTATCTCGAGTTCTGTCCCCTAGTTTCTGTAGCCTCTTATCTCGAGTGAGGTCCACTAGTTTCTATAGCCTCTTGTCTGGAGTGTAGTTCACTAATTTCTATAGCCTCTTGTCTCGAGTGAGGTCCACTAGTTTCTATAGCCTCTTGTCTGGAGTGTAGTTCACTAATCTCTATAGCCTCTTATCTCGAGTTCTGTCCACTAGTTTCTGTAGCAGTCTATTTCTCCTTTAGCTTAATGAACTTATATTATAAATCCCCAGTGTTTGGTATGGTTATCACCATTGGTCAGGCAATTGTGTACGTCATGACGGGCATGTATGGAGACCCTGCTGATATTGGAGCTGGTGTTTGTCTGCTCATAATTATCCAGGTAAGCCTTATAATTATTCAGGTAAGCTTTTCCCAGTTCTTCATGCAGTATATTTATAATCACTGACATCCTCTTTCTCTGATTCATCCACACCAGATGTAGAACTGAAATGTGGTTTTCACTGGTAATTTCTTACAAGCTCCTGTAGATATGTTATGTTAGTCGCTCCTCTTCTACCAAGTATAGAGGTCTACTTGTCTTTTTCTTGTGGTTTATAGTTTCTACAAGTTGGGGTAGCTACTGCCATTAAGTACCTCTATGCCAGGTAACACACAACAGTATGGTTCTGCTGTAACCGTTTCTCAAGTTCCAACTCCTGCCACTCTGCCAACTATAACTTCCTTAACGTACAAACTTCTCACCTGAGTTGGTTTCGGGGCAAACAGAATAGAACCACTGTTTCCTTCCTTGCATGACATAAAAGGGGACTAACGAAGGTTGTGCATTGGGCTGGCTACCTCATCATGTAAAACCCGTTGCTATAAGAGTGACCAGAAGCAGGCTTTCCTTAAGCATGGCTAGGGTAAGCCAAATGTGATGGACCTGTGCTCTACAAATGGGAAAATAAGAACTGTTTGCTGATCTCTACAAGAGTCATCTTCAAAATTAACATTCCATACATTAACCCATCTGATTCCTCTTGTAGCATATGACTGCAACATATGCTCTCCGTATATTCCTGTTCTGTGTCGTCTTCTTGACTTTTAGATGTGAATCGTATGTGAATATACCAAAAAGGGTAGTGGTACAGTGGGTCCCATCACACTGCAACATCCAAGGCACCGAGGAGGCAGACAGACTGGCAAAAGAAGGTGCAAGACTACCACAAACAGATACTAGTATGACGTACGAAGAGTCAAAACGGCTTATCAAAGCCAGATACATGACCAAATGGGAAACCGAACATACTGGTTACACCAAAAACGATGCCTATTACCAGTTGAACAGAAGAGAGCAGGTCGTTGTCTTCAGACTTCGCACTGGCCACAATAGACTAAGGTACCACCTATTCAACAAATTGAAGATAGGTGGTATCGACGAATGCCCGTGCGGTACCGGTAAAATTACCGCTGAACATCTGCTGCAGAACTGCCCGACATACGAGAATCAGAGAGAGCAGATGTGGCCATCATCAGTGGAACTGCAAGACAAGCTCTATGGCAGCGGCGACAGCCTCAGGATGACCGCCGCTTTTTTCGAAAAAATAATGGTTACTGTCTGACTGCGTACGAAGAAGAAGAAGAAGTATGTGAATATGGCATCTTCCATACGATAAAGGCAAAGTCACCATCAGTCTGAATGGACAGTTGGCCCTTCTCGCATGGAAGTCTCTATATTACGAGCTGCTGTAAAAAAGTTCCTACCAATAATGGCTGAAATACAAGCAGGGTTAATATGCAGCTCAAAGGTGAATATAACAGATTTGTGCCAACCTTTTGATCTGTAATATCAAGGGCTGAGCAAACACAGACATTGAAAATGAAAACAACGAGCTAAGTTAAATAAATATATAAGCTTCCCCAACGAAGAAAGTTTCAGCACATCTGCTACTGTTCTTGTATAGAACTGCATTTTAATTTGTATTTCAGCCATTTTTAATTTCCTTGTTCAACTCAGATCTTAGCCTTTTGAACCCTGGCTACTGGTCCATAAAATCCCATTCCCCTGTGCTCCTGAGAAATTATGTGCTAGGTAGACATCTCAGGAAAGCTATTTACTATGGCAAAACTATGTACTCTAATTTCATTGTCTTATCTCAGATGAACTGACCTGAACATCTCCAATATTCCAACCTTTTATGCCAGCAAGTTGTGAAATATTTTTTATTGAAGCCCATCTTATATCTTATTATTTGTTTATTCTCAATCTCCAGTTACCAAACCCTGAAAGGACTTAAGTAGCAGAATGTAGTCCAGAGAACGGAATGCGTTGTGTCGTAGTTTACAGCTTGGCTGCGATATTTGCACCTTTCGGTCCAAAACATCGGACTTCGGCAATCATTTTTTTTAGTACTGGGTTAGCATTCCCTCTTCGATCCCTTCTCCTTAGCCAGTCTGCCCTGCTGCAGCCTGTTATCCAGGATCTCCGCGTGGAGGTGTAGAAGAGTCTTGACAGCTTTGGTTTGCTGGTCCTGACGCTAGCAGTCAGCTATGGATCGCTGCCCGCTGCAACTCATGCACTGCTCAGCATCTAGACCCCATCTTATATCAAATGTACTCGATACATTATGTCGGATACCACCACCACAATAATAATCACTTGTCTATTTCAGAAGTAACACCATCTAGATTCAATTTATCTGCTGCCAAATTGTTGAGAATACTTTTAACTACTTGTTCTGTGGTTAGTCTTTTTGGATGGCCATTTCCACAATTTTCACATTTACTTTCAATTACGAAAACCACTGAATCCATTTCCACAATTTTCACATTTACTGTCAATTACGAAAACCACTGAATCCATTTCCACAATTTTCACATTTACTTTCCATTACAAAAACCACTGAATCCATTTCCACAATTTTCACATTTACTTTCCATTACGAAAACCACTGAATCCATTTCCACAATTTTGACATTTACTTTCCATTACGAAAATCACTGAATCCATTTCCACAATTTTGACATTTACTTTCCATTACGAAAACCACTGAATCCATTTCCACAATTTTCACATTCACTTTCCATTACGAAAACCACTGAATCCATTTTCACATTTACTTTCCATTACGAAAACCACTGAATCCATTTCCACAATTTTCACATTTACTTTCAATTACGAAAACCACTGAATCCATTTCCACAATTTTCACATTTACTTTCCATTACAAAAACCACTGAATCCATTTCCACAATTTTCACATTTACTTTCAATTTACGAAAACCACTGAATCCATTTCCACAATTTTCACATTTACTTTCCATTACAAAAACCACTGAATCCATGTCCACAATTTTCACATTTACTTTCCATTACAAAAACCACTGAATCCATTTCCACAATTTCATATTTTGTGAATTCCACCATATTCGTTTTCTCAGGAAATGTGTGTACTGAGCAGACGTGATATTATGGCCAAAATCTAAGCAGTACAGCCCGAAATATGTCTTTAATGGTCCATCCGTCATACTGACTCAAGGGGTGTTGTTTTCACACAGACCCTGATGTATCTGGTTCATATGGTTAAACCAATGGATACACCTATGATATTTAGATGTTAGTCTTCAATCTCAGATAATCCAGGCGAATAATACAAATTTGGTGTACATGCAAACATTTGATACCATGACATGCAGCACACCCAATTAATTATTGAATTTGTGGTAAGTGTATTGTCTTATTTGGTTGGTCTTCTGTTGTGATATTTTTCACACAAAACAAATTTGACTAGTAGCAATATACATCATGGAAAGTATTTTTGCATGCAAAAAACATATGTACTGTTTTCGCTGAATGTATAGTGTCTCCCTACACAATCTGATTGTCGACGGATGCATTTATTCTCATAATATTTGTTTTATTTTCTACGAGTATTCATAATTCCTATTTTTGTGACTGTATACTTATTTTATAACTGGCTGTTTTTGTGAGACATAGCAAAGTCTTCAACAAAGACCAGATCATCAACAAATTCAATTTTTAAAATAAAACTATTTATGGAGTTGCGGCACTTGCAGCGATATAATTTAATATAAATAATAAATACATAAACCCTATAGCAGAAACTGCATTATGGGATGAAGTGTTAAAGACTTCATTACACTAAACCACAGCTTGTGTGAGGTGGGGCTGGCCTACTTTCTCTAACCATAGGTCAGGTACCCATTTACAAATTACCCTTTATACGTCTAGGTCGACTGAGGCGTATCAGAAGATGAACTCTCTATCTTTGCTTTGTAGACTAGTAGGCTCAATGGTTTCAAGTACAAAAATACTTAATCATTGCAACTGTTGACGCTGCAGCTAGTCTACTTTGATTACAATCTACAAGCCTTATTGTTTGTCCGTTTCCATTATTTATTCTGGTGAACAAAATGACAACTTTTTATTACAGCTGTTCGTTGCTGGCATAGTAGTACTGCTTCTGGATGAGCTGCTGCAGAAAGGTTATGGTCTGGGCTCTGGTATCTCTCTGTTCATTGCTACAAATATTTGTGAGACAATTGTGTGGAAGGCTTTCAGTCCTGCGACTGTCAATACTGGCAGAGGTAAGAAATAAACTGCATGGAGGTATGCAAAGTCCTAACAGACTAGATGAGACAGTTATAACTTTTCAGAAGTGGTTTTAAAAAAAAACAATTTAGTTTTTCATTTATTTATGATTTTGAAAAATAGATTTACATTATAGATGGATAGATGCATCCATACAGACTGATATCATATACTGCTGCTGGGGTTGGTCTTCGTCTTCTTAGATCCTTCATTAATGACTTGCAAAGCAGTTAGTGACCATCATGCCTGATGGCGTCTTTACCATGCCACATTAAAAATTTAGCACAATTTTCTCGCCGCTAGCAACATGTTTTAACCCATTCCCGGCCGTCGGCGGCCACCGTGGATATACTGATTTAAATGATTTTTCCCTTACGCTTTACTTGCAAATTGACACGCTAAATATAGCAGCTGCGTGACTACCGGTAATGGCGGCACCCATTGCAGGTTAAAGATCGTTTCTATCGTGTGTGGTGTCGAGCCGTGATTTTTTAAAATAATAGCTGTCCATCGTTGTCGATGAGGACCGCCGACATCATCCTTGTCACAGATTTCCCTGTTGGGTGTGGGTGCGCATGTGGCTGAACAGGCCTTTAATTTAATATGGCCTTTAATTTTCTTCAAAACTTGGTACGGGCTGAAGATACTTTTGAGTCCGAAGATGGTGGTGGAGAATTTTTTGATGGAATTGCAGAGAATGAGAATGAATCAGGCTTTGATGAGGAATAAGTTCAACAATTAGAAGATGAAATTAGCTACACTGGCCTCACTAGTTAAGTCACTAGTTGTGACGAATTATCGGTAGAAGACGGTGACAACTTGACCCCACCCCCACCCCACAGCTAGGCCATAGTGGTGATAGAGAATGGTCAAAGCAACTGAGTATATCAGTATGTAAGGAAACAGGTCCTGCAGATGACATAGATCCAGATCACTCTGCTTTTGATTACGTTTCATTATTTCTACTTCAGACCTTTTTTGAGTACTGGGCAGTACCAATCCACATGCCAGCATCAGAATTCTACGGGAAAAAAAGATTTTTTTGTGGAAACCTGTTTCTCCTGATAACATGAAGGGCTTTCATGTTAACTATATGGTTGGGGGGGTTGTTGTTACCCTCCTACATAATGTTTTGGTCTTCTGGTGAACTGTTTAATGTGCCTGCAGTGTCAAGCGTAATGTCCAGAAATAGATTTGAAAGTATCAGCAAATATTTGCACCTCAAAGATAATTCCAAATTCATTCCACGAAGACAAGATGAACATGATGCAATTTTTAAGAATAGACCTCTATTAGATCTCCAGAGAACTAACGAGGCCTGAACAGGATATTAGTATTGATGAAGCTATTGTTGCTTTTACAGGAGGACTGCAGTTCAAGCAATATATACACACAAAAAAAACCGTCCTTTGAGGAATTAAAATTTGGTGTGCCGCTGATCCTCATACCAGATACCTTTATAGCTTTCAGGTGTATGGTGGAAAGTCAGACAAGAAGAAGAAACATGGACTGGTTGCAATGAGCCAAGGGAGATTGCTTTGGGACATTTATCAACAAAATTGACATTTTATATTGATTAAAAAAATTTTCCTTCACTTTTTTAATTTTTCGCATCCAACATACATGACACTCACAAAAAACATGTGCATAGAAGAGTACCGTTTCCATTTATCTGTAAACTGAAGTTTGAATCACACAAATAAGTTTTTGAATTTTGTATTCATTTGATTGCACAAGTGCGTCAAATTTTTGCGGGGTTATTCCCCTTGCCGTGGAAATTAAGTTGAGTTTTTCCGATCAGCTGGGATTGAATGCGTTAATATGGTTGTTGACTTTGAGAGTCAGCAACCTTTCTGTTTGTTGGTAAATAAATATGATTGTGTTGTGTGTAGAAACATAAATGAATAAATTAATTGTTTGTGTTTTTGTTGTGCGTGCGTTAGTGTCTGAGATAAAAGATTGCGGTGAAAATTTATAAAAACAAAAGCACAACCATTTAGACTCACAGGTTCGGGAATGTCGCTCCTCATATAATCCATCGAAATAACAACAAAGTGTCAATACTATGTTTACAATATATCAGCACAACTGTTAGTTTACACTAAAAACGTATTTAATTTCATCTAAATAAGTAAACTAAACCGACCAACCTCACAAAGATGTTTTGCAATTTAACGTAACTTTCTCAAAAATGGACTGGCCCCAATCCACGTAAAGAAAAAGATAAATCGTTTCAAATCCATTCGTAATCTAAAACAAAATACATTAACCGGTTGAAACCTAGTGCAGATGGTTGTGACGTATTCATCATAACTAACTCTATTTCTGCGACAGCCCAGTTTGGTCATTATATGATTAAATCGGTGCACAATTGGCGACATCGCCATGCACACAACAAATTTTTTGCATCGCAATTTCAAGGTTAAGGATAGTAACAAACTCCCTCCATCTCGCCGTTGGCTGTCATTCTTTATACTGTGTCCCAGCTCTTTTTAATGATTTCTATTTCAGCCTCTACTGTACTTGACTGAATTGTCTTATGGCTGCGTCTCTTTCGCCTTCCCTGTGGAGTCCATAGCATGGCAGTTCTGGTGGTTGCATCAGGTTCTTTTCTTTGGGTTGATGTGTTAAAGATTCAATAATACTAGCCCTTCGACTTTGAGGTGGGCTGACCAGTTTTTCGCAGTCCTGTTCTTCTGTCCCGATCTTTGCCGTAATCATACATATATTGGATATCCATGCCCGATCAGATCAAATAAACAACTAGCAGAACATATATTGGATATCCATGCCTGATCAGATCAAATAAACAAACTAGCAGAACATATATTGGATATCCATGCCTGATCAGATCAAATAAACAACTAGCAGAACATATATTGGATATCCATGCCTGATCAGATCAAATAAACAACTAGCAGAACATATATTGGATATCCATGCCTGATCAGATCAAATAAACAAACTAGCAGAACATATATTGGATATCCATGCCTGATCAGATCAAATAAACAAACTAGCAGAACATATATTGGATATCCATGCCTGATCAGATCAAATAAACAAACTAGCAGAACATATATTGGATATCTATGCCTGATCAGATCAAATAAACAACTAGCAGAACATATATTGGATATCCATGCCCGATCAGATCAAATAAACAAACTAGCAGAACGTATATTGGATATCTATGCCTGATCAGATCAAATAAACAAACTAGCAGAACATATATTGGATATCCATGCCTGATCAGATCAAATAAACAAACTAGCAGAACATATATTGGATATCTATGCCCGATCAGATCAAATAAACAACTAGCAGAACATATATTGGATATCCATGCCCGATCAGATCAAATAAACAAACTAGCAGAACATATATTGGATATCCATGCCCGATCAGATCAAATAAACAAACTAGCAGAACATATATTGGATATCCATGCCCGATCAGATCAAATAAACAAACTAGCAGAACATATATTGGATATCCATGCCCGATCAGATCAAATAAACAACTAGCAGAACATATATTGGATATCCATGCCCGATCAGATCAAATAAACAAACTAGCAGAACATATATTGGATATCCATGCCCGATCAGATCAAATAAACAACTAGCAGAACATATATTGGATATCCATGCCCGATCAGATCAAATAAACAACTAGCAGAACATATATTGGATATCCATGCCCGATCAGATCAAATAAACAACTAGCTGGATATCCATGCCTGATCAGATCAAATAAACAACTAGCAGAACATCTGCCCACCAGTGAATTGATTTAATTGTGAATTAGATTTATAAAAAAAATTAAAGAAAATAAAAATCATCAAGATTTGACAGTATTTGAACCGCTGACCTCTATAGCACTCTTTGCAAGTATTATGCCCGAAGACAACCGTGTTGTTTTACAATCAAGTTTTGCAAAGTAAATGTGTAGTATTGGCAAACACACGTTTCATACAAAAATGATCATGCTTTATTGATTATTTTTTTTTTTTAATGTGCTCCTCCAATGTAAATGTGGCACTTACAGCCCGAACATAAACAAAAAGCAGCTGTTTCCCGATTTCAACTTTTATTTAGTGACACCATAATACAATGGAATATTGGATCAAATTTTGAACCAAAAAAATGAGAAGGAAAATATATTAGGGCTCATCCAGGATTTGAACTCAAGACCTTCCCGAACTATAAACAAGAATTACATGATTCAATCAACCAATCAAATTACTGTTAGCGATTCAATCAACCAATCAAATTACTGTTAGCGACATACGAATGACATACTGGAATAATAATAGCATGATTTCTTTGCTCTTGAAATCCAACTTCCATTGCGTAAAATCTGACAAGTTTGACAATTCACCACTTTTGTAAATGAGGACCTAATAGAAGTAACTAGTGATGCATATTAAATGCCAGAATCACAGAGAATATACCAAGAAGAGTCCATAGCTCAATGTTTGCAGACGATCTGGCTATGTGGACCTCTGAAAAGAATCTCACCATAGCAAGAAATCGGATGCAGCAGGCCCTAACATCGCTGGAAGAGTGGGCGAACTCATGGCTGGTCAAAATAAAAGAGGAGAAAACCACATGCACAATATTCTCGCTTTCAATAAAACCCCAAAATACCAAATTAAGTTTAAATGTCAAATTCCTGCAGCCAAACGACAACCCAAACTATCTGGGAGTCACATTTGATCGGCGCATGACATGGAAAAGTCAGATCGAGAGAAACCGAAGGAGAGCCAGAGAAAGAATGGCAATCATGAGGAAACTTGCTGGCACAAGCTGGGGAGCAGACGAAGGCATACTAAAGAAACTGTGCACTGGAAGAGTGAGACCAGTTCTCGAGTCCATCATTGCGGCATGGACAACAGCAGCAAAGGCGAACTTCGATAAAGTTAGCAAACTTCAAAACCAAGCCATGAGAGTTATAGCAGGAGGCATGAAGTCAATTGTAGAACTTGAAAAGATTACAAAACTGCAATCCATGACCGATAGAAGAGACTGCAGAGCCCAGCTGCAGTCAGAGAAACTCCGAAGACTGACTGACCATCCAATGCACCAGAGACTAAACAATTTGGGAAATGGGAAACTAAAGCGGAGAAACTTTGCAGAAATAGCCAAAGCAAAGATGCACGAAGATCCCATAAACGCACTAACAACACCAAAACCCATCACTACTGTACGAAAACCTACCTGGAGGCAGGATATATTTCCAGAGGTGGTAGAAAATATACCAGGTATTGGAAACAAAAACTGCCAGACTGAAAAAGAAAGGAGAGATACTACCCTAAGCTTTATATCGAAAAGCTACCCAAGCATGGACTGGACCCATGCATACACCGGCGGTTCTGTAACAAACACTACACAGAACGGAGGGGCAGGAGCATTCCTGAACCTACCAAATGGCAGACAAATAACACTGTCATTCGCTACTGGTAAGTACACAAGCAATTTCAGAGTGGAGGCACTGAGGGCGGCAGTGGAAGAAATGGTGACACACAAAGAAAATGAAAGCTATATAGTCCTGCTTACAGATGCTCTCGCCGTAGTCACAGCGCTAAAATGCCAGAAAAACACTGAGCTTAATGACTTAAGAGCAGCACTATGCCAGCAGTCCGCACCAAAAAGGGTAGTGGTACAGTGGGTCCCATCACACTGCAACATCCAAGGCAACGAGGAGGCAGACGGACTGGCAAAAGAAGGTGCAAGACTACCACAAACAGATACTAGTATGACGTACGAAGAGTCAAAACGGCTTATCAAAGCCAGATACATGACCAAATGGGAAACCGAACATACTGGTTACACCAAAAACGGTGCCTATTACCAGTTGAACAGAAAAGAGCAGGTCGTTGTCTTCAGACTTCGCACTGGCCACAATAGACTAAGGTACCACCTATTCAACAAATTAAAGATAGGTGGTACCGACGAATGCCCGTGCGGTACCAGTAAAATGGCCGCTGAACATCTGCTGCAGAACTGCCCGACATACGAGGATCAGAGAGAGCAGATGTGGCCATCACCAGTGGAACTGCAAGACAAGCTCTATGGCAGTGTCGACAACCTCAGGATGACCGCCGCTTTTTTCGAAAAAATAATGGTTACTGTCTGACTGCGTACGAAGAAGAAGAAGAAATGCCAGAATCTAATACATATGTTAGAGATCTATCAATCGAATGGAATCTTAATGTAAATAGTTAATATTGTGTTATGGTATTCTCAGGTACTGAGTTTGAGGGGGCTGTGATTGCTCTCTTCCACTTGCTGGCTACAAGACAGGACAAGGTGCGTGGTCTGCGTGAGGCCTTCTACAGACAGAACCTGCCCAACTTGATGAATCTCTTAGCCACAATTCTTGTGTTTGGCATAGTTATTTACTTCCAAGTAAGTACTTGTAGACATTTTTAGTAAGTAGATGCCGTTAGGCTTGAAATTAGTTACACATTATTTTCATACAAGCTACTCTAACCTTCATTGAACTTGTTTTTAACCCATTTCGACCCGAGTAATTTTGCAGATTTGTGTCTTTTCAGACCGGGTCAGAATTTCGTGAATCAAAATGTCATTCAAAATAATATTCATTGTTATTGAACAAATTGAGCTTGGTTTTTTAATTTAAACATCGCGAGACACATAATTAAATTAACTATGACATGAAGTATTCAAAATAGAGATTATATATTAATACAAAGAGTTAAATGGCATTAGTGCCCAGATGGAAATTGGAGAGAATTTTTTTGTTCCCTCATAATTAATTACTGTGCCACGTGTTTCGCCGATATATCTGTCAATTCATATACACGTACATTTTATATTTGGTGTCAAAGTCTGAGATGGCCGTGTGTTGAATATCCACGAGTAATCCAGATGCATGATCATTGGTCTGATCAAGTAATAAATAATTTATTTCTTGACATCCATATTTCATCACAGCAACAGAACAACGTTAAAAATTCACCGCTTGTAAACACTGACCTGGTAGACATAATTTCATTAAACTAAAGCTGCAACCATGTTTTAGATTATTTCAAGACCTGGAAATGCTGAAACGTTATGCGTGTTGTAAGTTGCTATTGGATGAATCTGTAAGGTGTTGTAACAAACAATAGTACATTTTGGCCATATGTTCTAAAAAATAAACGTAAGAAATGTAATCTTCATAAACTCAGCTTTGACTTGGCAAGAGATACAACCTTATTGATCCCATGACTTGAGATGAAAAAGGCACCTGGGCCCGATGCAATAACAAATTAAATGATTTCACACTTGGGACCAATAGGCAGACAGCGATACCTGAACCTGATAAACCAATCGTGGACTCAAGGATTGTTCCCGAAAGAATGGAAGGAGGCATAAATAATCGCAATCCTCAAGAAGGGGAAACCAAAAGAAAACAAAATAAGCTACCGTCCAATCAGCCTCCTTAGCTGTCTGGGAAAGACAATGGAAAGGCTAGTGAACAATAGGATGCTAACTTTCCTTGAGAAAAACAACGGAAAGGCTGGTGAACAATAGGATGCTAACTTTCCTTGAGAAAAACAATGGAAAGGCTAGTGAACAATAGGATGCTAACTTTCCTTTAGAAAAACTATGGAAAGGCTAGTGAACAATAGTATGCTAACTTTCCTTGAGAAAAACAATGGAAAGGCTAGTGAACAATAGGATGCTAACTTTCCTTGAGAAAAACAATGGAAAGGCTAGTGAACAATAGGATGCTAACTTTCCTTGAGAAAAACAATGGAAAGGCTAGTGAACAATAGGATGCTAACTTTCCTTGAGAAAAACAACGGAAAGGCTGGTGAACAATAGGATGCTAACTTTCCTTGAGAAAAACAATGGAAAGGCTAGTGAACAATAGGATGCTAACTTTCCTTTAGAAAAACTATGGAAAGGCTAGTGAACAATAGTATGCTAACTTTCCTTGAGAAAAACAATGGAAAGGCTAGTGAACAATAGGATGCTAACTTTCCTTGAGAAAAACAATGGAAAGGCTAGTGAACAATAGGATGCTAACTTTCCTTGAGAAAAACAATGGAAAGGCTAGTGAACAATAGTATGCTAACTTTCCTTGAGAAAAACAATGGAAAGGCTAGTGAACAATAGGATGCTAACTTTCCTTGAGAAAAACAATGGAAAGGCTAGTGAACAATAGGATGCTAACTTTCCTTGAGAAAAAACAACATCCTGGACGAGTGCCAGTCTGGCTATAGAAAATACAGGAGTACCGACGACCAGACCGCTTATCTGACCCAGGAAATCGAAGATGCCTTTCAGAGGAAATGCAAACTATTGGCCACCTTCTTTGACCTGACTAAAGCTTTTGATAAAGTCTGGAAGAAAAGACTAATGCTAAAATTAGCGGGCTGCGGAATAAGGGGGAAAATTCTTGACTGGATCAAAGACTACCTCCACTCATGATGTGCGAGAGTCAGGCTGGAAGAACACAGGAGCAAAATGGTCAAATTGCATGAGGGTGTTCCCCAGGGAGGATCACTATCCCCTACCTTGTTTATCCTCTTCATTAATGATCTGCCAAAACAGTTCAGACCACACATCCACAAGGCACTCCATGCGGATGACCTGGCAATATGGACCCAGGCAGAAAACAATGGAACCGCAAAAGCAAGAATGCAGGAAGCAATTAATGCAGTAAAGAAACGGGCAGACTCATGGGGTGTCACAATAAACAAAAGCAAGACCCTCTCAACACTCTTCTCGCTCTCTGCAAAGCCAGAGCAGGTCAACCTATATTTAGAAAATAGTCTACTTCCTAGAGAAAACAATCCTACATACCTAGGAATGAGATATGACAAAAGATTAACATGGGGCCCACACATAGAGGGTACTCAAAAGAAGGCCACACTCGGACTAAGGCTGATGGACAAACTGGGGCGTAGATGCAAACACAGTCAGACAGGTCTACACTGGTTACGTACGGCCAACACTGGAATATGGCATGGGTGCCTATGCAACAGTGGCAAAGACCAACCTACAGAAACTAGACAAGGCACAGAATACCGAACTCATAATTATTACCAGAGGTATGCGAAGCACCCCAATTAGAGAACTCGAAGCGGTAGCAGAGCCTCGGTGAGCGCAGAGAAGGAAAAATACTAAACCTGACAGAAAAATACGAGCGTCTGAATAAATATCCATTGCAGGGAAAAGTCAATGAATTAACAAAAAAAACGCATAAAAAGAACAAGCTTCAGTCATCTATCAAAGGCCCTTACAGCCAGGAACAGTGACATCATATCAAAATGTCCAACGACATGGGAAATGATACAAGTATATGAAAATACAGCCCAACTTCACGGTGGAAGCGAAAATACCAGGTATTGATAGAAAGGTGGAAGAATTAGACCATGCATTGAGAGAAAAAACCCTAAAGCATATTGGAGACGCCTATCCTCAACCCATGTGGACGCACGTCTACACAGATAGATCATCAGAGGAAGCATTGAGGAAAGTAGGGGCGGGACTTGTCATATTTCTACAGGATGGAACCGTTATAGAAAAAGCAACTGCTGCCGGGAAGAACTCGACAAATCTAAGAACAGAGCAACAGGCAATAATTGAAGCAGTCAAACTATTGAATGAAAAGGGGTTAAAGGATAACAGAATAGTGTTTTTGTGCGACTGCATGGAAATTTTGCAGACCACACAAAAAGAACCACAAAATAGTATGGAAAGGGAACTGATATGCCAGCTAAACAAACTCTCAGACCACAAAAAAATCTCACCCTCCAGTGGATTCCAGCTCACTGCGGCATACCTGGGAATGAATGGGTGGACAGGCTAGCCAGGGAGGGACGACAAAGAGAACAATTCACCCACCCAGTGTCACTGCCAGAAGTAAATTCAAACATCCCCAAAAAATATAAACAGTGGATAGAGAGAATAAACAGTAAATACCCACAGGAACCAATGAATAGACTGAATAGGAAACAGTATACCACAATTTTTCACCTCAGAACAGGTCATTGCAGACTAAATGCACACATGCATAAAATGAAAGCAGCACAGAGAGGACCCCAGACTCCAGAACACATCCTGCAGACATGTCCACTGCACCAAGACTCCCGTGAGAAGACCTGGCCCGAGGAGAGAAACATACAAGACAAACTGTGGGGAACCATTGAGGACCTGCGACTGACGTGTCACTTCATGAAGGCAGCCCATCTAGTGGCATAAAACGAGCATACGAAATCGAACACAAAGAATAAGTAGATCCCATGAAATGTTTTCATGTTCGTCATTCTTATACAGGCTAACCGTAATTTGTATTTTTTTTTAACCATTCTATTTAATGCTTTTGATTGTTTCTGTCCTAAAGTAATTTGTTAACACCTATGGTCGTTATATTTATTGATCAAACCTTGATGTTAGTTATTAAAATAAATAAACTATTATGGTTAATACGTCAGTAAATTAATTGAAAATAATTGTAATGTTCATTCAGCAATAACAAATTGGATGTTGATAGTTATAAAATCTCCATGGATTATACATTTCAAGAAATTTATTAATCTATACATTAAAAATAAATTATGTAATGTTATTTTTTAAGTAGTTAATATGGAGGTCGAAGATGCCTCACAGGGTCGCAGAACCAAAGCTAAATAAGACCCTATTTCATCTCCAAACGGGGGGGTCTGGAAACAGGCTGCACTCGTGAAGTGTGGCTAAGAAAATAGGGAATGCAGCGAGAAGACAAACCGGTACCCAAAAAAGCCAACCGAAACCGGATGTGTCTGGTTAAAAGGCACAGATATTGCAGCCTCCCTGTAAATTGTGACACAGAATCCTTTTCACGACAAACGCTGAAGAAGAAGAAATAAGGTTATAGATTCTTGATACAATCCATGAAAGTAAGGTTATAGATTCTTGATACAATCTATGAATGTAAGCTGATTGTTTCACAATGTATACTTACTGCACACAGACACACCTTCCCAATTATTTATATAAACATATTTTTTTTATGTATTCTTTTTCGTTCTTTGTTCTCAAACTCCTGCTACCAAGCACTTTCTTTGCAAATAGCAGGATGTAGTTCGGAGAACGGAATGCGTTGTGTCGTAGTTTACAGCTTGGCTGCGATATCTGCACCTTTCAGTCCTGGCTTCAGCATAGCAATATTGGGTACCAGGTTAACATTCCCTCTGTGATCCCTTCGCCTTAGCTAGTCTGTCCTGTTGTAGTCTGTTATCCAGCATGATCGCCACGTGGAGGTGGGGAAGGAGCTAGACCGCCCTGGGTTGCTGGCCCCTACAGCTCAGCATCTTGATCCCTTTTTTTCATGTATGTTTTTTTTAAACTCACCCATATCGTCACCATATAACGTTTTAAATGGTCTGGAGTATGGGTTTTATCGGATGAAGTTAGAGAGTACACCTGGTGCTCCTGTCAGATTCTTCCAAGTCAAAAAGATCACTGGGAGTGGCTAGACCAGGGCTCTTAAACCTTTTTACATTTGGCGCCCACTTTTTATAACTTTCATGAGGGTAGATTTTTTCATACTGCCCACTAAAATCTAAATTGAAGAAAACTTCACAATCGTCCACAGAGTTTGTGTATTTTGAATGTTTCTAATCATCATGCAGCATGTCCTTAGGAGAACGTCGCTCCCATCACAGTCTGTCTGGAAGAAACTCAATCTCTTGTAAAATCTCCAAGGTCATACCAAGCATTTCTTGACATCTTGGTGCCATCGCATTCATGATCTGGCTCTCTTGCCTGGCACCATACCTTCCTTACTGTTCTCTCGAGACTCCTTGTGTCTTTTGAATTTATAAATCGGTTCTCCTCTTTGCCCAACTTGCCGAATGTCTGTATTCTTCCATTTTATGGTCCACGGTATTTGGAGGACCGTTCTATAACATTTCGTCTCTGAGAACTAGATTTTTTTGTTGTTGAGGTTTTGGGTAACTGTCCCTGTTTTACAGCTGCATGCTGCCATCGGGGAAAACACAGATTCTCAAAATGTTCACTTTTGTTGGTTTGCTGGTATTCTGACACTGAATCCACAGGTTGTATTTTAATACAGCATGCCATTATTCTGATACCACTCACCTGAGAACAAAAATTGTCCACTAATCGGCGTTAGTGCCCAGGTTGAAGAGCACTGGGCTAGACCAAGAAAGTACGCTGAGCCTCCATTTGAGATTGTTTTGTTTGCAATCCATAAACACAAAATTGTTACAGAAACTGCACTGAATTATGTGTTCAGCTTTTCTGTTTGTAATATAATAATATGCCCTCACTTTTCTAGGGTTTCCGTGTGGATCTGCCTATCAAATCTGCCAGATACAGAGGTCAGCAGACGTCCTACCCAATCAAACTGTTTTACACCTCCAACATACCAATTATTCTACAGAGTGCTCTTGTCTCTAACCTTTACATGATTTCACAGGTATGTATATATTATTGTTTCCATGCTCTCTCTATATCTCTCTCTCTCTCTTATTTCTCTCATATCTTGACACTTTCAGTTTTTAAGTAAACGACTTGTATTTTCTCAAATGCACTTATTAACTCTGTATAGTCTGGCATAATTTAATCTATTTGCAGTGTCTTACAGTCCATGGTATGTGCCATAGCTCCATATGTCAAATATTATTTTTGAAATAAAATTCATTGATCTAGACTTTGCTTATGACTTGGCTCCGTTTCACACAGGCCAATTATAAAATAAGTATACTTGATGAATGGTCACAGAAATAGGAATTGAGAATACACGTGGAAAAAAACAAAAGTTTATGAGAATAAAAGCATCTGCCAACAATCAACTTGTTGTTGGGACGACACTATACTACATTTATTTATCTATCTTGGAAGCAATATAGGCAAAGAAGGAGATACAGATAATGAAATCAAATTAAGAATACATTCCCATAGGAATTTATGGAAACCAGAAATTAAGTCCACCACAAAAATACACATCTTCAACTCCAATTGTAGTCTGTCCTATTCTTCTTTGTTCGTTCTCAATCTCCCACTACCAAACCCTGAAAGGACTTAAGTAGCAGAATGTAGTCCAGAGAACGGAATGCGTTGTGTCGTAGTTTACAGCTTGGCTGCGATATTTGCACCTTTCGGTCCAAAACATCGGACTTCGGCAATCATTTTTTTTAGTACTGGGTTAGCATTCCCTCTTCGATCCCTTCTCCTTAGCCAGTCTGCCCTGCTGCAGCCTGTTATCCAGAATCACCGCGTGGAGGTGTAGAAGGGTCTTGGCAGCTATGGTTCGCTGGCCCTGACGCTAGCAGTCAGCTATGGGTCACTGACCACTGCAGCTCATGCGCTGCTCAGCATCTTGATCCCGTCTGTCCTATTGTATAGCTCTGTAACTTTGGCAACAATGAAGATTGCAATGAACGATGTTCATCAAATGGGTGCCTGCAATAAATATTGGGATTGAAATGGTATGATAAAGTCTCTAAAATGTGGAACTTTGTTAGGTAGGTATCCAACGTAATGTATCAAGTACATTTGATACAGGATGGTCTTTAATCAATGTATTCCACAATTTGCTGGCATAACTAGTAAGAACATTGAAGATGGTCAGGTCAGTGAATTTGAGATAGAATAATGAAATTAGAGCACACAGTTTTATCATAGTGAATAACTTTCCTCAGATGTCTACCTTGTGCGTATTTTCTCAAGAGTACAGGAGAATGGGATTTTACTGACCAGGTGGTCAGGGTTCAAAGGGTTAAACACTTTACACCAAACCTAAAAACTTAATTCCAAACCTAAACACTTTATACCAAACTTAAAAACTTTATACTAAACCTTAGGGGATGGCGTGGCCTAGTGGTTAAGTGACACGGCTCACAACAAGAAGGTGCTGGGTTCAATCCCCATCACAGCATCGGCCGTTACCCCGGGGAAGCAAACCCTTAGAAATTGCATAAGGAAGCAGACCCTTACATAAAATGAATGCTGGAGTCGGATGCACTGGGCAGACAGGCGCAAAATAAAAACGCAGTGCAACGCACACCGCCTTGGGGATTAGAGAAATAAGGCGAACGCAAAAACAAACAAAAAATAATACTAAATCTTAACACCAAACTTTAAAACTTTATACCAAACCTGAACACCTTACACCAAACTTAAAATTTTATACCAAACCTAAACACCTTATACCAAACATACACACCTTATGCCAAACCTAAACATTTTATACCAAACCTAAACACCTTATACCAAACATACACACTTTATACCAATGGCAGTATTTTACTGTATGACCATCTTTACCTATTTTTGTTTAGTAATTCTGTTGTATAAAGTTGTTGCTGCATTACTTAATATTTTTTATTTATTTTAGATGCTGGCAAACAAGTTCAGTGGCAACTTTTTTGTCAACCTGCTGGGCGTCTGGGCTGTAAGTACCTCTCTTGTGTTTCTTATTTCATATTGCTAAGTCATATTATAAATCAGTCAGCTATAGTGTTATTGATTTAGCAAACCATACAGAAATGGTTTAGGAAGACATGCTTACACATGGTCAAGAACATAAATGTGCTCTTATGGAACCATCAAGAATATCTGAGTTAATTTCATAGTAGCAGAAAATGTGAGAACAAGGCTCTTGAGTATGCGCAGGAGATCAAGACAACATTTTCTCGGAAGACAACAGACGTGACAGATGAGTTAGATCAGATGCCAAAGAGTATCAGGAGTGACTTATGAACTGGCATGGCAAGATCCCTACATTAGTCTGGCAATGAAGTTGCAATTAATTCAGCCCGTCTTTCTATTGACCTTGTACTAAAACAGAGCCAAACATGGACACATCCAAGGCGCAATGGAGCAAAATCTCTACCTGCAAAATGAGATGTCTGTGGATGGATGTCAACATTTCCAGGAGAGCAAAATGATAACATTTGCAACATAATTGGCTTCTTCCCCAAGGTCAGACAGAAGGTGCAGCGATTTGATCATCTCATCAGAATGTTCCTTAATCAGCTTCCGTAACATGGATGCCTTTCCTAAAACAAACAAGATCCCAACAAATAGGAAGCTTAATATGTATGTACAAACCCTAACAAATAAGCAAACTTGTGGTTACCCGAACAAATAGCAAACTTGTGGATACCCTAGCAAATAACAAACTTGTAGACACTTTAACAAATAGAAAGCTTGTAGACACCCTAACAAATAGCAAGCTTGTAGACACCCTAACAAATAGCAAACTTGTAGACACCTAATAAATAGTAAACTTACTGATACCCTAACAAATAACAAACTTGTAGACACCTAATAAATAGTAAACTTACTGATACCCTAAAAATAGCAAACTTGTGGGATACCCTAATAAATAACAAACTTGTAGACACTTTAACAAATAGAAAGCTTGTAGACACCTAATAAATAGCAAACTTACTGATACCCTAACAAATAGGAAACTTGTAGACACCCTAACAAATGGCAAACTTGTAGACACCTAAGGAATAGCAAACTTGTAGATACCCTAACAAATAAGCAAACTTGTGGGAATCCTAACAAATAAGCAGACTCTTTAAAAACATAACAAACGTGAAGCTAGCTTGTAAAACTAATCGTCCTATTTGCTGCGCCTTTTAATGTAATTTTATTTTTTTAAGATACAATTAATGCAGTATGTCCTGAGCCTTTTTGAAATAGCCACCTCTTTGTTATTGTTGCCATCCCATAGCTGCTGAGCAAACCACTTGAGGGGGACTCAGTGGTCTCGAGGTAAGGGGGGCGCCTGAGGTTGCGGGTTCGAATCACGGTGGAGACCGGGTTTATTTTAACATGGATCTTCCGTTAAAAATGTCCTTGATCTCTGGGTAGTGAGATCAGACTCTTGTGTTCAGCACTGAGCATGTTAAAAATTCCTTGACAGTTGAAAATCGAAAATAGTAGGCTTAACGGGCGCTGCTCGGACAAAATTCAAGTTACAAATCTACCGAAGTTATTTGTACTTTTCCCAAGGTGATTTGTTAAGAGCAGCTTTAGATGGTCCGTAACTGGCTGCTGGTCTACATAACTCTGGTGTTTGAATCCATTAAGATGGATCGCACATCGGTTAAACCATATTCTAAGAAACTGGTTGAATATAGTCTCTGTAGAGTCTTCTAAACCAGTATAAAGATGTTAAGTTAAGTATGTTAAATGTAGCTAATTCAAATTGTTTATCTTCCAGGATGTAGGGGGAGGTGGCCCAGCCAGATCTTACCCAGTTGGAGGTCTCTGTTACTACTTCTCTCCACCAGAGACATTAGGACACATCCTTGAGGACCCCATTCATGCAGTGCTGTACATCGTTTTCATGCTGGGATCTTGTGCATTTTTCTCCAAGACGTGGATTGATGTATCAGGCTCCAGTGCTAAGGATGTAAGTGTTCAGTTGACCCACAAAGGTTTTTTTGTTTGTATATTGATAGATTGAACCAGGAATTAAGATTCTAGTGGTTTATGCGTGTATAGAGATAATGTGGGGACTGAGTGGTCTCGAAGTAAGACATTGGTCGCGGTGGATAGCCTGGATTTTTTTCATATGGACTTTCTGGTATTTCCCCGGATCTCTGGGTAGAAGAGATTGGACGCCCGTGTCTAGTGTAGCACGTGTTGAAAATCCCTCGGCAGCTGGAAATCAAGCGTAGGCGTAATGGCCGCTGCCCGGACAACGTTCAAAATAATGTTACATCTACTCAATCAATTACGGGATCCTTGCCGGAGCTACGGAATTTGTGCATTGTGCTGAGATTCTCCAAAAATATGGAGGAAAACAGAGCACATGGGTTTAAACCGTGATCAACGATGTTGATTCTTCGACTAAACTAAAACTAGAGATAATGTGATAAATCTGAAACCTGTTGTTTTTGTTTGTAACTTGTGCTGTTCGTGTATTGCAGCTATTTTATCAAGTTGGTATTTCTTACATTTTTCAGAATATCTGTATATTATGTTTAGCACTTTTGTCTGGAAAAGAAATAGAGAAAGACTGATGCTGTTCAATTTTACACAGAAACTCATTAAGTTTTGAATACTGATTTATCTTTATTTCATAATGGGGCACAATCAGTTACCATCATCATCAATCGCCTTTATTATCCCAAGTGGGGCATAGATCCTTGACTAACACATGGCAAGCATTTCTGTCTTCTGCTGCCAATACTCGCCCTCGTCTCCTTTCGACCTTCTGGGTCCAGAAAAGAGACTGACGGGTACGCTGTTTGATGTTCTCCTTAACGTGTGTCCTAGTTACTTCCACCTGCTTCACATTATGTCCTCTTGACCCACTGGAGGATTGTCCTTTCTGTTCTATGTTAGTAACCCTCTTAGTAATTCATCCCAATGCAATCCAACTATTCTGTGCAAGCAATTATTAATGAAAGTCTACACGCAAGTAATTATTGATTAAAGTCTGCACTTTTCTGAAACCTGTCTTCGTTATATGCCATATTCAGCACTGTACATTAACACGGGCAGCACATTTGAGTTGAAAATTTGAAGTTTAGTAGTGGATCCACTCTTTATTGATTTCCACAGGCACCGTATTACAATTACAGTATTTCTTGCCCATTGGACTCGCAAATTGATGCCTTGATCCGTATCAAACCAGTTTGTCAATGACACTACTTAGATAAACAAAAGATTCAATTATTTGCTGTATTGAGTCCTTTTTTCTTCTTCTTTGCGTTAAGAATCTTTTGGTCATGCTATATTTGCAAGCCAGTCGCCATGATGAAGTCTGTAGTCTTTACCAGGTCGGAGCGGCTGTCCCATAACTTTTGACTCAGCTCTGCACCCTCTGGCCAGGTCTCGTATCTCATTTCCCTATATAGTGGGTATTCCTGTAGATTGTGTTCAGGATTCTGGCCTCCTGTTCCACATGGCCATTTATCGATGTGTGAGATCTTCAGTCTGTATAAGATGTTCTAGTAGTCTGCATTGACCAGTTCTCAGTCGAAATAAGGTAGTTTGTTGCTTTCTTTTGAGTTTCTGAACTGAGTCTGGTGTACTGCTTGTTTCTGTTTTCTCTCCATTGGTGTATATACTGATTTATGATTATGTTCTTGATCATTCTGTATGGTACTTGATTAAATTGTGCCTTTTTGCTGCCATCTTTTGCAAGCGTGTATGCGCTCTCATTTCCTGTGATTCCGCAGTGGGAGGGTAGCTATTGGAGTGCTAATGTTGAGGATCTCTGGAGTTTTGCTAGTTCCACTCTGATTTCTGTTAACAGTGGTTCATTGTTTGTTTTTTGCACTGCCTGTATTGAGTCCTAAACCTTGGTTAGATGTGTCATGTTTTGTTTGAATAAGCACTCACTTGTCTTCTCTTGTGAAATCATTGTTAGGGAGGGGAGGAATGACTTGGCTGAATCCCTCCATTTCCCCATGTAGCAAAGGGCTGCAACTAATGCTCTCATCCTGTTACTATTTTGTGCCATTAGCATTTATGGCAATTGTAGTCTCATGCGTAATTGTTTCCTCTTCATCTTCTTCTCTTCTCCCCCCCCCCCCCCCCCCCCCTCCATCCATCCATCCATCTCTACCCCATGTGACTCCAATCTTGCACATATCTGGTTACATTGTCAGGCAACTGCCTGAGACTGTTCTACCCAAGACAACTTTCTCTTCCGTCACCAGCTGTATCTTGTTGTTGGCATGTTCTTTGTCACAGATCAGTGTCTGCTATTACCGCTGATGATCTAATACGAAGTAACCAATGAAAACTTTGCAAAAGTGTGCCATCTGGATGTGATGTTATTTGTTTCGTGCCATGTTTCTAAACAATCTAAGCAGCCCCTTTCAGATACAATTGACTAGAATAACTCATACTTGGATTAGTAACTCTAATCTTGCCATTTACAATCTTGTCTTTCCATTTACAATCTTGTCTTTCTATTTACAATCTTGTCTTTCCATTTACAATCTTGTCTTTCCCTTTATAATCTTGTCTTTCTATTTACAATCTTGTCTTTCCATTTACAATCTTGTCTTTCTATTTACAATCTTGTCTTTCTATTTACAATCTTGTCTTTCCATTTACAATCTTGTCTTTCCATTTACAATCTTGTCTTTTTATTTACAATCTTGTCTTTCTATTTACAATCTTGTCTTTCCATTTACAATCTTGTCTTTTCATTTGCAATCTTTTTTTTTCATTGCACTGTGTTGCAGAAGCTTCTTTTGACCTAATCTGAGATGGCGTTTCAGGGTATGCCTCCCCCTGAATGCTGCGGTATTCCCAGGTTGACTTATGTCCAATATCTGCATGTGCTGTTTACACACGTCTATGAACCTCGGCTGTGTTCAGCCAGCTGTTCTTCTATATACTCGATTCCTGGTATTCAATCAGGCTTAATTCTGTGTCTGTCCTTTGCCCTGGAGTACCATGATGGTCCAAATGCGCGTGCAGATCACCTGTTGCAGGCTGGCGGTTGTAGTTGTATGACCGCCAAAAAGACACCCTCTTTGTCCATCTATCATCAGTCATGCAGACTTTCATATTGACGAAACGTCAGTCATGCGGACATTCACATCGTGCAGGGTCGACAACATCCTAAAACTCTTATTTGGACATGTATGTCAGAATTTCGAATGTGGTCTCTTAGGAAGATATTTTTGACTCTTCGCTTCATTGTTAAATATGGAGCGTCTCTTTGTCTGATTTGCGTAGATCACAAATCTCACACTCACATACCATTGCTAGGATAATAACTATTAAAGGTACGAGCCCTGGCCTTGACGTCCGTCATTTGCTGGAGTATCGGTTTGATGCTGTTGAATCAGAGCTAACCCGCCGCTCTCCTGCGTGAGGTCTCCTCACCAATGTTGTTGTTGATTTCCTGGCCCAGGTAGACATAAGCATTGACAATTAAGTGTTCAGTAGAAATTGAATCTTTTTTCTATTTGCCTGTTTCATTTGATTCATTTGTTCAGCTTCTGTGATGATGTGGCTGAAAATCAAAATGTCGCATTACGTAGGTGTGAGAGGACTAATTTACATTAGTGTTGAACAGCCTGATATTATTTTCCCAGGAAATGATGTCAAAGATTATTTTTCCTGAAAAAGATTAATTTTGGACAAAATTTGTTGAAAGCCATCTTTTTTGTTTTTCCTCCACTTGTAAGCATTACTTTCCCAATCAAGTAAAGCTGTTCTCTTCATTCATTTGATAGAGCATAGCAAGTAATCCTGTTCTGCATGAGAACGGGACATAACAGATTGAATGGCAACTTACACAGGCTAAAATTAATCCATCGCCTATGTGTATGGGCTGGCAATCACAGATAGCCGAACATATTCTGCAAGACTGGTAAATGCTTAGCCAATTGCAAACTGAGCACTGCCCTACAGAGACAAATCTTCCCACAGCGTTGTGAAGCCTTGAAGAACTCTCCACCACAGCTTCTTCGTTATCAAACTTAAATTAATAAGCCCTGAAAAGGGCTTTGTAAGTAGCAAGATATAGTTCAGAGAATGGAATGTGTTGTCGTAGTTTACAGCTTGACTGATATTTGCACCTTTTGGTCCAACACATTCGACATCAGCATAGTATTTTTGGGTGCCAGTTTAGTGTTTGCTCTTTAATCAGTTAACCTAAGCCAGTCTGTCCTGTTGCAGCCTGTTATCCAGGATCACCATGTGGAGGTGGAGAAGGTACTTGGCAGTTTTGGGTCGCTGGAAGCTACAGAATATGCACTCTGCAGCATCTTGATCCTTCCACTACAGCAACCTTTATTCAGAGAACCGGTCTTCACGTATAGATGTAATACAGCAAACTTTGAGAATGAGCAGAAGACTTCATTAGTTATCTTGCCATTTATATTTCTGTTATCTGTGTTATTTATTCCTTATTGTAATCTATTTCATTTGGCTGGAAACACATAAAGGCTATTACAAATAGATGTTTTTCAAATGTTAACCAACTTTTCAGGTTGCTAAACAACTGAAGGAACAACAGATGGTCATGAGGGGTCACCGTGAGAAGTCCATGATTAAGGAGCTCAACCGTTACATCCCAACAGCGGCTGCTTTTGGAGGACTGTGTATTGGAGCTCTCTCTGTTCTAGCTGACTTCTTGGGTGCGTATATTTTGTGTTTAGCTGTATACATCACATAACTGTTTGCAGAACTGAATTTACTGGGTACCATCAGTGCTGGCTGAGGCGATTGATAATATTCAAACATCATAGTCACTCTGCAGTAGATTCCAGGTCATAGAAATATAAGGCAACGAGAAAGCAGACATATTAGCAAAACTAGGAGCAAGCATGGTTCAAATAAAGACACCAGCCAACTTACAGACAGCAAAGCAGATACTTCAAAATAACTTCAAAGGGGAATGGCTGAAATGGTCTACTGGGCGAGCCATGTATAAAGAAATGATACTTCAAAACAAACTTCACAGCAGGGAGCAGAGCATAATCTTTCAACTTACAATAGAACACATCAGACTTAACAAATACATAAACAAGTTAGACCTCTCACAAAACTTAACTGCACCAACCCATACGAGACAGTGCAACATGTGCTGCTTGCTTGCCTCGGATTCACCCCAGACAGAAATGTTATTGCCGAGCCCACCAACACCTTATACAGCTCCACTCACCAGCTACAAAACACTAGCAAATTCTTCAGCTTGGCATTGACTGAAAGAGTGAACAGCTCAGCGACCTAGTTAATCAACAACTAGGTACCAAACACTCGTGTCTGTTTAAATTAATGTAATGTCGTATAATTTTCACTTTTGTCAGTTCTGCTCTGTCTAAACTGTGCATCAATTCAGTGATGATGATTTAAAGTGCTGTCTTCGCATCAAAGATTAGTTGTAATGACCCTCCAACATTGTGTGTCTCTCTTACCATAAAGAAGATGCTGAGCAGCGCATGAGCTGCAGTGGTCAGCGACCCATAGCTGACTGCTAGCGTCAGGGCCAGCGAACCAGAGCTGCCAAGACCCTTCTACACCTACATGCGGTGATCCTGGATAACAGGCTGCAGCAGGGGGCAGACTGGCTAAGGAAAAGGGATCGAAGAGAGCATGCTAACCTGGTACTCAAAAAATGCTTGCTGAAGTCGGATGTGTTGGACCGAAAGGTGGAAATATCGCAGTCAAGCTGTAAAATATGACACAATGCATTCTGTTCTCTGGACTACATTCTGCCACTTATGCCCTTTCAGGGTTTGGTAGCTCGAGATTGAGAACGAACGAAGAAGAAGAAGAAAGCTACAGACTGCTCTTGATCACTACAATCTCTTGATAGACTGGGTATCTATTCAATGATGATGATTTCAAGTTCCGTATCTACATCGAATACTTTGTACTTAGTTCTTAGTCAACCTGTATTTCTACAGGTCCCAGTTGCCCATGTACAGGTCCCAGTTCTGGTATGATCTGGAAGATTTTGTGCTTAGCGGGCTAGGCTCGAACAGCTTATGACTCCGCTGCATTGGGTCAAGTGCCGTGGAGGGTGGTTAACTGATGTGCAAATCAATATTAATCTTTAGTACACTGCACAAAGTATTTGAAAATTAGTTGCAACTTTATATTTTGCTATGGTAGTTGACTTTCAAAAATTTTAACTATTCTGTTTATTGGTCAATAAATATAATTTTCTTGTGTGTGGAGACATAAATGAATAAAGAAGTTGTTGATGTTTTTGTTGTGTGTTTGTTAGTTTCTGATATACAAGAAGATGAATGTGAACATTTTTTGAAAAGGCAAAGGAAGCAGAGCAAGATGGCGATGGCACAAGGAATGCTTGGGCATGACTCTGGAGCAGTCTGGGAATTTGACACAGGATAGTTTACACTCACACAGGCTGTCATAGTTGCGACATTCTGCAAAGAACATTCTACACAGTAATTAAAAATATACAGTATACAGACTTAATGGACAGTCGTGGATCTTTCTTCAGTTTAGATTTACAGTTGTTCTTCTTCTGCATCCGTTCTCAATCTCCCCTCTACCAAGGCCCGGAACAGGGCTTTGCAAGCAGCAGAATGTAGTCTGGAGAACAGAATGCTTTGTGTCGCTAGTTTACAGCTTGACTGCGATATTTGCACCTTTCGGTCCGACACATCCGTCTTCGGCAGAACTAAAGTTAGCACTGGTCTAAATGTTTGTGACGTAATAAGAATCATAAGGAAACAAGAAGGTATTTACAAGCAGCATTTGATAATGAATGTGTGTCTTCTCATTCTCTAGGTGCCATTGGAAGTGGGACAGGAATTCTGCTGGCTGTGACAATCATATACCAGTACTTCGAATACTTTGTGAAGGAGCAGAGCGAGATGGGAGGAATGAGCACACTTCTCTTCTAAGATTATATAACCACTGGATCTCATAGATTTCATTGTCCTGGTGCCTGTTTGTTTCGTCCACACTTATTTATTATTGTTTTTAATTTTAGCATTGAAATGTATTGTCATATGGGAAATGAATTATTTCTTGTCGGAGAATGTGCAGTTTTGTCATGTCGGATGCATTTTGTCATTTGTTGCTGTGAGTTGTGTTCTTTGGGTTAATGGTATCTTTTTTGAGAGTTTAGTGTGACACTTGTGTATTGTTGTTTGAATGACATGATACTTGTGTGACACAGTATTAGGCGAACCTTTCACGAAATACAGCATTTCATTGCTTGGAAGGTGAACCTTTCACGAAATACAGCATTTCATTGCTTGGAAGGTGAACCTTTCACGAAATACAGCATTTCATTGCTTGGAAGGTGAACCTTTCACGAAATACAGCATTTCATTGCTTGGAAGGTGAACCTTTCACAAAATACAGCATTTCATTGCTTGGAAGGTGAACCTTTCACAAAATACAGCATTTCATTGCTTGGAAGGTGAACCTTTCATGACATAATTACATTGCTAGGACGGTGAATCTTTCAAAACAAAGCATTTCATTTGCTAGGATAGTGAACCTTTCACGAAATGAAGTATTTCATTGCTAGGATGGTGAACCTATCACGACAATGCATGTGATTGCTAGGAAAGTGAACTTTTCACTGTATGTTATCAAAAATCAGGAGAAAGAAGACTGCTGAAAATTGGAACTTATCTAGAGCAGGGCTTTTCAAACCAGGAGTTACAAAGCCGGGGAGGGGGAAGAGTTCAATTATTGGGATGCCGAGGTAACATTTGAAAAAAAATTGGAGTTCAATCAGAATAATTTTTGGCTTGGTGTTTAAGCAGAATTTCCAATACTGTTGGAATTAGTGATGGCAGCTTTTCTGCCATTTGTTATCACATATTTGTGCAAATCAGAATTTTCAACATTAACAACACTTAAAACAAAATACTGCTCAAGTCTTAAAAACATGGATATTGCTATGAGACCAGCAGTGACGAATATCAAGCCATGATTCGAGTTATTGTGTCAGAATAAGAAATCACATCCATCCCATTAAAGGAAATCTTATCTTTTTTCAGCCTTCAGTAAAATTAGCTGTGGTATATATATATATATATATATATATACACAGTATGAAAATCAACATAGAAAAAAACTTCAGTTATGGCAATTGTAAGGAAAGAAACAAAAACAAATATATTTATACAAAATCAACAAGTAAAGTAGGTGAAAAATTTCCCGTACCTGGGTAACATAATCTCACAATACCTGACAATGGATACAAAAAGAACGTTATACAACACGATATTCCTACCCACATTGTACTAGCAGTGCCATAATTGGACATTGACAAGCAAAGATAAAAGAAACATTGTAACAACAGAAATGCAGTCTATGCAGAATTCTTGGAGTAACAATATTAGATAGAATCAAAAACAACAAACCAAATGGTTCGACCACATGTCAGGTCAAACACCAGATAGTATCCCCCAGAAAGCAATGCTATACAGATGCAATGGATACAAAGTCAAATGCCGACCACGCAAACGCTGTATAGTAGAAATAACAAAAGCTGTAAAGCTCCCTGTGTACGAATTACAAACCAGTGCCGGTCAAGAAACCTCTAAATAACTTGATGCTAAAAGGCACAAACAGGACAAGCGAAAAGAGGAAGAAGATACAGTGTTAGTGCCAATTGCATTTAAGACATTGAGTCAAGGGTCATGACAAAATGTAAACTTATCTAAAACGGCTGCCGGCGGAAAAGGTTTGAGAATCCCTGCATCTCGAGTTCCACTTTTAGTTCATATTGTTTGAATGCATATCTTTAGTTTATGTAATAGAAAGGCAAAAAGAAGTAAGCATCAGAGGAGAAAAACAAATCAAACAAGCAGTATCAATTGTCATTCTAAGGCTACTGCTGTCTATGTGTTGTCTTACTGTGGTGGTGGTGGTGAATGTGAATATTTGACAGATGTGCCATTTCAAAAGACATACATTTCATTTATAAAAAGTCAAAATTTGTGTCTGCATATTACAAAATATTCTCAATGTAACTGATAGTTTCAAATAAAATGTATTGTACATATACAGAGTGTTTTTTAATTGTCTTAAATGCAAAAGGATGTCGAATCACAAGTTGAACCAAACATTACAATTCAAAACTTGATATAGTTTCTACAGATAACACACATCTTGATATAGTTACCACAGACAACACAAATCTTGAGAGATAGTTACCACTGACAACGCACATCTTGAGAGATAGTTACCACAGACAATACACATCTTGAGAGATAGTTACCACAGACAACACACAACCGGATATAGTTACCACAGACAACACACAACCGGATTAGTTACCACAGACAACACAAATCTTGAGAGATAGTTACCACTGACAACGCACATCTTGAGAGATAGTTACTACAGACAATACACATCTTGAGAGATAGTTACCACAGACAACACACAACCGGATATAGTTACCACAGACAACACACAACCGGATTAGTTACCACAGACAACACAAATCTTGAGAGATAGTTACCACAGACAACACAAATCTTGAGAGATAGTTACCACAGACAACACAAATCTTGAGAGATAGTTACCACAGACAACACAAATCTTGAGAGATAGTTACCACAGACAACACAAATCTTGAGAGATAGTTACCACAGACAACACAAATCTTGAGAGATAGTTACCACAGACAACACAAATCTTTATATAGTTACCACAGACAACACACAACCGGATATAGTTACCACAGACAACACAAAACCAGATATAGTTACCACAGACAGCACACAACTTGAGAGATAGTTTCCACAGACAACACACATCTTGATATAGTTACCACAGACAACACACAACTTGAGAGATAGTTACAACAGACAACACACAACTTGAGAGATAGTTTCCATAGACAACACACATCTTGATATTATTACCACAGACAACACAAATCTTGAGACATAGTTACCACAGACAACACAATTCTTGAGAGATAGTTACCACAGACAACACACAACCGGATATAGTTACCACAGACAACACACATCTTGAGAGATAGTTACCACAGACAACACACATCTTGAGAGATAGTTACCACAGACAACACAAATCTTGAGAGATAGTTACCACAGACAACACACAACCGGATATAGTTACCACAGACAACACACAACCGGATATAGTTACCTCAGACAACACACAACTGGATATAGTTACCACAGACAACACACAACCGGATATAGTTAACACAGATAACACACAACTTGAGAGATAGTTTCCACAGACAACACACATCTTGATATAGTTACCACAGACAACACAATTCTTGAGAGATAGTTAGCACAGACAACACAAATCTTGAGAGATAATTACCACAGACAACACAAATCTTGATATAGTTACCACAGACAACACACATCTTGAGAGATAGTTACCACAGACAACACACAATTTGAGAGATAGGCACCACAGACAACACACAACCGGATATAGTTACCACAGACAACACAAAACCGGATATAGTTACCACAGACAGCACACAACTTGAGAGATAGTTTCCACAGACAACACACAACTTGAGAGATAGTTACCACAGACAATACACATCTTGAGAGATAGTTACCACAGACAATACAAATCTTGAGAGATAGTTACCACAGACAACACACAACTTGAGAGATAGTTACCACAGACAACACACATCTTGATATAGTTACCACAGACAACACAACCGGATATAGTTACCACAGACAACACAAATCTTGAGAGATAGTTGTCACGGACAACACAAATCTTGAGAGTTGCCACAGACAACACAAACCTTGCTATCTTGAGAGTTACCATAGCCAATACAAATCTTGCTATCTTGAGAGAGTTACCACAGCCAATACAAATCATGCTATCTTGAGAGAGTTACCACAGCCAACACAAATCTTGCTATCTTGAGAGATTTGAACCCCCCCCCCCCACTTGGAAGCAGATTGTGTTCCTGTAGGTATATAAAGCTTGATGGGTTCAATACGTGTTTGGGCCTGCCAAAATTAATGTAGCCACGACTTTAAAAGGTTGGACACATTTGGTATAAAGTTATCTGCAATGGAATAAAAGTGTTCACCTACATATGTAACCATATTATAATAAACAGCATACACTTTTAGACTGAATCAACATCAAATAATTATAGACTATACCAGTTAAGTTTATCTCATTCTAAGTTTAGTTCAGGTGCCAGTCCAGTGTACTCATATCTCTCGCCGTAATTGTGCAATCTGAGAGGCTTTTTCCAGTACATCTGGTGTTATCCACCCACTTAACGTGTCTGCCTCTTGAACGACTGCCTTCCACCCTACTCAGCCTCTTGAACGACTGCCTTCCACCTTACTCAGCCTCTTGAACGACTACCTTCCACCCTACTCTGCCTCTTGAACGACTGCCTTCCACCCTACTCTGCCTCTTGAACGACTGCCTTCCACCCTACTCTGCCTCTTGAACGACTGCCTTCCACCCTACTCAGCCTCTTGAACGACTGCCTTCCACCCTACTCTGCCTCTTGAACGACTGCCTTCCACCCTACCCTCCAGTATGGTCTTCAACAAGAAGGTATGTTTTGTTATATGACCAAAATAACGTAACTGTTTAACCCTGATTTTGGTTATTAATTCTCTTTTCATCCCCAACTTTTCCAATACCTCTAAATTTGTTTTCTTCACTTTCCAAGAAATGCGACCCAATCTTCTATATACCCACATTTCTAAGGCTTCAATACTCTTTTCCAATTTGTTATTCATTGTTCATGTTTCTGCGCCATAAAGTAGTGAAGAGTATACATAACAAGTGACAATTCTCATTTTCAAATTTATCTGACTTACTCATTCTAAGTAAGTAGCATCTTTTCAGTCATGTCTGACTATAGGTTGATGCGACCTTGGAGTAGCAAATCTCTACTGAGTTTGTTTTTTTCCATAAGCTTTTCGTATTGTCTCTTCACTTCCCTGTGTTGCATGAGCTTATTTTCATCCAGCCTGATGTGGATCTTCAGGTTGCATCTCCATTTGGATCGGTCTGCAGCTATGTCATCCTAAGATGTCAGATCCAGAGCCTTCATGTCTCGCTTACATGGATCTCTGAACCTCAGCTGTGGTTGGCAGGTGTTCTTTTGCCACACGCCAGCTGAGAATATCTTTGGGGATGTAACTAACAAGACCAAGCCATTGCAGCCTTCGTTGTCAAAGGAGGGTATACATACTTGGAAGACTGGTACGAGAATGCACCTCTGCATTTGTCACCCTGTTGATTCATTAGTCTTGTCCTTGACTTGCCACTGGGGTCGGGCGGCACGAGACGAGAGAGTGAGGATACAAAGTAGTGCAGTTAATCCTTACTAAAAATAGCGCTAACAAAATGAATTATGCCATAATCGTCTACGATGGACGGCGGCCTTTCCTTCCTTCCTGATTCATGAGATGCCAAGGATGGATCTCAGGCGCTTGTTTGGCATAGGTTGTCTACATTTCACTGCCATTAAGAAGCGTACTGACGACACCGACATTAAAGGCCTTGGTCTTGGCAGTAAGTTTAGGGTTTTCCCAGACAAGTGTTGAGACACAGCACCAAACATTGAGAAAGACTGAGTCTTGTTGAATTTTTCTGATTGGACTAGGCATTTGTACTAAGAACATTCTTGTACTACCGGATTATCACCCCTGAATCATTTTACACTTGGACTTTGATTTAATGTTCAGAACTTATCACTTCGTATACTGGAGTCCATAACTATGTTATATCAAAATTGTTATGTGTATGTGTATTTGCCTCGTTTTACTAAGGTACATTGGTTTGTACTATTTTGTGCTTTATATCCCGTGTGCCCGATATGTTGCAGATGTTTTCGTGCCCGCATTGGCCTGTTCAGCCACATGCGCACTCACACTCAACAGGGAAAATTGTGACAAGGATGATGTCGGCGGTCCTCATCGACAACGATGGACAGCTATTATCCCGGTACATCTGCTTGTGAAACAGGGACAATTGCAGCTGACCTGCAGCGGAGGCTACATGTCTTGGAGATGAGATGTTTTCAAAGACTTCTAAAAAAAAGACCGAGTTACAAATGAGGAAATATAAGAAAGAATTACAAAAGCAATAGGACCTTTTGAAGACCTCTTGGCAACTGTCTAAAGAAGGAAACTGGCTTGGTATGGGCAAATATCGAGATAAAACGGCCTTGCAAATACAATCCTGCACAGAAAGGTGCAAGGCAGACGATAGAGGTCGCCCCAAACAGAGGTGGGTAGACAACTTAAAAGAATGGACCAATCCCCGACCAGAGGAGGCACAGGCAGCGGCAGCTGACAGAGACCGATGGCGTGCCGATGCTTTCATGTGTGCCCCAATGACCTCACTGGTTACGGGATGGACTGACATCTGACTTCAGCACGTATTTTTTTAAATGAGTTCACTTCCTCTTGCTGGATTTGAACATATGCATGTTTGGGTTGTGGGCCATGTCCATAGTCACCTGACAACACATTCTCATCAAATGAACACAGACATATTAGACAGGTTGCTATATGTTTATTAAAAGGCACTACATAATATTCAAAATCAAATATATGAAATACAATTAACATGGAATTGCATTCAATAGCTTAGCCCTTTGAACCTTGGCCACCCAGGCCGGTAAATCTAATTCCCCTGTGCTCCTGAGAAAATATGCACATGATTTACTGTGGCAAAACTATGTGCACTAATTTAGTTATCTATCTTCAGTCCACTTGCGTCGTTAGACATCGTGGGGAGGTGTGACCTCATTTGTTTCATATTTTCTTGGCAGACAATAATTTGCTGGTGACTTGCCAGGTCAATTCCAGTATCTGTTACTAACCATTAGGTTGGCAGCCCCTGGAATGTACGATCGCCTATTTTTGGGACTGGTGGTGGTGGAAGCGTAAATTAGTAGACCTGCAGCCTGTCAGGCGCCATCTATGCCGCTCCGCTAACCACATAACCAAGACCTATGTTATAACTATACAGTCCCCTTTTTTGCAACATAATCTCTGTGAGGCAAGACTTCCTAGAATAATGGGAATAGATTTTCAACTTGAATTTTGCCCGAGCAGCGGCCTTAAAGCCTACTCTTATAGATTTCCAATTGCCAATGTATTTTTAACATGCGCATCACTGCATACGGGTGTCTGATCTCACTACTCAGAGATCAGGGGAATCTTTACCGGATGATCAGCATGAAAAAATCTTTGTCTTCACCATGATTTGAACCAGTGACCTCATGCACCTGAGGAGAACATGACCTCATGCACCTGAGGCGAACATCTTACCTTGAGACCACTGGATCTCCCTAATTTAATTATTCTATCTGAAATTGACTGACCTTATCATCTCCAATGTTTGTTTTGCCAGCAGGTTGTGAAATATATTTATTGAGGACCATCCTGTATCAAATTTACTTGATACATTACGTGTGATCTACTGAGGTTCAGAACTGGATCTTGCTTGATCATAACCAATGATAATCCAAATCATATTTGTTGTCATTCAAATAATCACTTGTCCTTTCCAGAATAATCACCATCTCAATCCAGTTTATCGGTCTTCAAATCCATGAGAATACATTCAACAATTGTTAGCCTTTCAGAAATGCTATTTTCCTGAATTTTCAAAATTCCGTTTTATCAGGAAAATCATTAAAAACATCAAGAAACATTGCCATATTTTTTTATTTCCAGAAATATGTGTACTGTGTAGATATCACTATATTATGGCCTATATCGAATCAGTGCAGCCAAAGTATGACTTAAAATAATGGTCCATCCGTCATACTGCATAATGGATGATTCAGTGAAAGCGGTATTCACACACACATCGATATTTGAATGTCGCAGGTTCAAAGGGCTAAAGAAAGAAGAAAAACTATTGATGTAATAAAAATTTTCAAATAGTCAGGAGATTCAAAGGTGAACTGTGGTTAGAGTATTGTTGATTTTGTTCCCCATGGCGTTAGTATATAATTTTTTAATCTTTAAAAAAAAAAGGTGCTCATCGTACACGATAATGGTGAGAATGTCAGTAAAGAAAGATTCTTACAAATCATCTAAGATCTGACATTGTGACTTTTGCTTTAATTAGGGTTAAAGTGAGGAAGATTTGCGCTATGATCAACCTATCTTGTATTGATCTACATTAGGGACTGATTGGGGGGGGGGGGGCGGTGTAGCGAGGTCTGGGCTGGACGTCCCGCTCATTAAATGAAAGTGAAGCGTCTGATATAGCCTCTCCTTTCCAGGTGTAGAAATCGCCGCTGGAGTCACTGTTCGGCTTGCTGTTCAGGAGTTTCCATGCCAATGGCCTCTCCTACATTATTGTGTCCCCAGCAGCACCTGTTTCTTACAGAGCCTGCTGTGGGGCGAGACCGATTATCCGGCGGTATAACTGAGCGGGCAGATTGGGCTCATTAGCCTTGGTTGGCAGCCAATCTAAGAGAAGATAAACTCTGACCCGGGGTAGATGAAGCTCGTTAGCCTGTTCAGGCAGTTTGCCTAGGAGAGGAGTTACTCTGATTTTAAATCCACAAGTCCCAGGGAGTGCTGGCTAGTCTTGAGAGTATCATCGGATGTCTTGAATAACTAGCATCTGCAGCAAATGACTCCACTGCTTTGTGGAACTCTCGGGAGTAAACCCAGACAGAAAATCCGGAGTGGTAGCACCTAAGGCGAATGGTTTCAAAATTAAGAACTCATTCTGGCAGCTCCTGCAGCTGAGCTGGTGCCAAATTGTCATGCTTTGCATTCCTATGAGTACACCAGCAAGGCTGAGAGGGGGATCCTGCAGTTTGGGCAGCCCATGGTCTCAATATTCAGCGCCCAGGCTTGCGCCCTGAGAGGCTACTCACAGGGTGCCATGCGCATAGTCTGCAAAGACTGAGACATCGTTGAATGTATCAGGCACTGAAGATGCAGCACATTGAATGAATGAGCTGACAGCAGAATGCGACTCAAGAGCTGGTTGCTTGCATCACGATCAGCGAACCATAGCTGATCAAGATTCTATTCCGTCTTCAAGCAGGAAACAGGCTGTATTTTTGTAGTCTGGTTAAGAGACAAGGGATCACAGAGGGAAGGCAAACACAGTACCAAAATATGCCAACTGAAATTGAATGTATTGAGCCGAAAGGTGCAGTTATTGCAGCCCCACTGTAAACTACAACACAATGTCACAGCGTCCTTTTCAGGTCAAACCCTGAAGAAGATCTATCTTGGTCCAGTGGCAAGACATGTTAGTCGAGATGACTGGAAATAGTGCAGGATACAGTTTTTAACTCTTGGTCTTGTATAAGATTTTTAATTAATAAATTGTTAATGTTTTTGTCCAGGCTCAGCTAGCAGCCAGCTCAGTACATTGTCAACTACCAAGCATTATTGAGACCAGGGGTTCAACTACCAAGGATTATTGAGACCAGGGGTTCAACTACTAAGGATTATTGAGACCAGGGGTTCAACAACTACCAAGGATTATTGAGACCAGGGGTTCAACTACCAAGGATTATTGAGACCAGGGGTTCAACAACTACCAAGGATTATTGAGACCAGGGGCTCAACTACCAAGCATTATTGAGACCAGGGGTTCAACTACCAAGGATTATTGAGACCAGGGGTTCAACTACCAAGGATTATTGAGACCAGGGGTTCAACTACCAAGGATTATTGAGACCAAGGGTTCAACAACTACCAAGGATTATTGAGACCAGGGGTTCAACTACTACCAAGGATTATTGAGACCAGGGGTTCAACAACTACCAAGGATTATTGAGACCAGGGGTTCAACAACTACCAAGGATTATTGAGACCAGGGGTTCAACTACCAAGGATTATTAAGACCAGGGATCTGCTTGAAATTTGCGGGATTTGAACACCCTCGAACAAAAGTATGTATTTAAACAAAAAGGTAGCCTCTGTGACTGTGGATAGTTAGTTCAACAATAGACACTGCTTTGAGATGAAATGTAAGTCTCGTTCTTAACGTCTTTATACTGGATTAGAAGACTGCAGAGTCTGTATACAACCAGTTTCATTTACATTTCCTCGCTCTAAAAACTATACGCATACAATCTATTCTTGAAGCATTAATTGCCTGTCTCCACTACTTCCTGTGGCAATGCATTTCAAACATTCAACACTTTCTGACAACAAAAATATTTCCTAATATCTAAGCTGCACTTTTTTTTAATTAACTTCTAGCTGCACGCTCTTCCTTAGTGTCCTTGGAAAAGTAATTTTATTTTATTTTGGTGTTTCTTTGATGTATTGGTGTTTTTGGTTTAAAAAAAAATTATTAGTGAAATAATCACCATCATATTTTGATAGAGATTAACCATGTCACACTTGTAGAGGCTGTGTACAAAATGTCAGCTCTCTTGGTTATGTGGACGTTGGTTAAAATAGGAGAAATAGAATCTACTCAAACAGATAATATAGAAACAGAAAAAAAAAGCTTGTAAAAAGCACAAAAAGTGATGTTTAAAGACAAGTGTTACTAAGGCTCAGAACGGGAGCAAAGAATAGTGACACTGTAACCTGGCAGGCATATGTAAGAGCTAACTCAGGAGGGGTTGAGTATGACGACTAATACCATATCCTGTAGAAACTGTCAGAAAAACTTGCAACAGCTGTGATCTGGTTGACTGTGTTTATTTGTTTTGAAAACTTATTCCCCGAATGGGGGGGGGGGGGGGGGGGGTGTCGCTGTAGTCAAGAGATTAGGGCACTCGCCTCTCACAGTGATGAATGGGCGATCGAATCCCACAAGTTTCAAGCAACCCCTGGTCTCATGAGTTACCTGAGTCATCTCAACCAAATGTCTTGCCACTGATCCAAGGTAACTTGGGATAAAAGTGAGATTGATGACCAGCGCATATACTTCCTCACTATAATCAAAATACAGCGCACATCGCATTATTATGACAAAGCCGTCTAGTGTTGTGGCCATCATAGCTACTTCACGATGGACAATAACTTTCCCCTTAAAGAGATGAAAGCTTTTGACTGTTACTTAAAGAAAAATAAAAGATAATTTTATGTCAAAATATATTTGAAGCCAATAAATTCTAAAACAGCACCAGTATAGTTTTGTAAAAAATTGAGTACAACTGGCTTTCATATATAAAAGGAATATATATCACTGAAGTATTCAAAGCACCATGCAAAGTCAGCAAGAAACTGGAAGCTAATGCACATATGAATGAAAAATATGTTAAATCTATAAAATATTATTAGCCATGGTTATATTTTGTGCAGGGAGTTATATTCAGTAATTTAACCTGAAATATGAGTACCCCTTTCTGCATCAGGCAGTAAGTAATGTAATATGGTAAATATTACTTTAAATATCAAATTTGTACATGTAAAAATTATCAAGCAGGTCAAAGGAATGGCAGGGTTGAGCATAATGGCAGAATAGAACATAATATTAGATATGCAAGGTAAACACTGTCATGGAGCACAAATGAGGAGAGGAGAAGAGAACTGGAATCAACTTTGATAGACGCAGGGTGGTCATGGTCAATTTGAGAGCAGATGGTAAAGGACAGATTTTATTGAAGACCTATGCTTTGCTCATGGTCAATTTTAGAGCAGATGACAAAAGAGAGATAGACATGGTTGAAGACTTATGCTTTGGTTGTGGTCAATTTTAGAGCAGATGACAAAAGAGAGATAGACATGGTTGAAGACCTATGCTTCGCAATTTTAGAGCAGATGACAAAAGAGAGATAGACATGGTTGAAAACCTATGCTTTGGTTGTGGTCAATTTTAGAGCAGATGACAAAAGAGAGATAGACATGGTTGAAGACCTATGCTTTGGTTGTGGTCAATTTTAGAGCAGATGACAAAAGAGAGATAGACATGGTTGAAGACCTATGCTTTGGTCATGGTCAATTTTAGAGCAGATGACAAAAAGAGAGATAGACATGGTTGAAGACCTATGCTTTGGTCATGGTCAATTTTAGAGCAGATGACAAAAGAGAGATAGACATGGTTGAAGACCTATGCTTCGCAATTTTAGAGCAGATGACAAAAGAGAGATAGACATGGTTGAAGACCTATGCTTCGCAATTTTAGAGCAGATGACAAAAGAGAGATAGATATGGTTGAAGACCTATGCTTCGCAATTTTAGAGCAGATGACAAAAGAGAGAAAGACATGGTTGAAGACCTATGCTTTGGTTGTGGTCAATTTTAGAGCAGATGGCAAAAGAGAGATAGACATGGTTGAAGACCTATGTTTTAGTCGTGGTGAATTTTAGAGCAGATAGCAAAAGACAGACAGATGTGGTTGAAGATCTATGCTTCACGGGACACTGAAGGGTTTTAATTTGTTGATATACAACAAAATCAAGCCATTTTCATACTCAGCTGCTGAACTCGTAAGGCCAAAAAATGTAAGTGATAGAAAATTTTGGACCGAGATGCAGCAGTGCATGAGCTAACAGATGACAGCAACTTTTAGATGGCTGCTTGCATCAGGATCAGTGAACCATAGCTAACTAAGACCCTATTCCACCTCCACATGGTGGCCCTGAAAACACACTTCACTAGTGTAGTGTGGTCAAGGAATAGGGCTTGCAGTGAGAAGGTAAACCAAGTACTAAAAAAAACAGCTGCAATCTGATGTAACAGGCCAAAAGGCACAGATATCAGAGCCTCGATGTAAACTACTACACAACATCCTTTTCAAGATGAACACTGAAGAAGAAGAATAAATACATAATTCGAAACCAAAAATGTTAGTGGAACTCACAAATGAGGTCCCAAATGTAGCAGTAAAATTACATTTTATGAGAATAAGCTGTATAATAAGAATCTACAATATACAACTGAAGAGATATATGTAAAATTACATTCAAAAATCTTAAACAACAAATAAAACAAAAATACTAAATTAGAGCCAACAAAATAACTTGAGAAAATCAAACTAAAATGACGCAACTTGACAGTTCTTCGTTATCTGTTAGCATGTATTCTGCAAGCCACCATGTTTCACTTACAGAACCTACAAATAAATTAGGCTGCAAGGGCAGTCTCAAATTGAGCACACTTCTGACCTTCTTGGAGAACAGTGATGGATCGAAATGGGAAACCGCTGCGTTTCAGGTAATTCTGTCAATAAAATAAAGTATGTTAAATAAAAAGAAATATTTTTTTGAAAAAAAAACAAAAACATTTTCACATCAAAAATCATTTCACGCAGTTCCAGCAAGTATATGGAAACCTTATCTCGCAAAAACACTCGTGGCTGTGTTACTTGGCCACATGTTATCCAAGTAGGCTCAGTTACCTTCCCTAAAGCTGAGTTTGACAGAAAAGAGGGTTTCACTTGCAAGTTCCGCAACTTCATTTATTATATCATTTGTTGTCAGTGTGATATGTTATATATCAAGGAGACTAGTTTGGAACTGAGTTTAAGCTTGCTGCAAGACTTCAATGACATTTATACCCGTTGTAGTTCCTTAATGGCTATCCACTTCAATGGTTCTGGGCAGTACATCTTGCTAAGAGAACAAGTGAGGATCAAGATCCTGAACAGTGCATGAGTGGCAGCGGTAAGCGACCCAAAGCTGACTGCTAGCGTCAAGCCCAGAGTTGCCAAGACCCTTTTACACTTCCACACAGAGGGAAGGAAGACTAATGTCTGGTCAGGCAAAACATACTGATCAGAGATGTTAGTCAGGGTCAGGCACAACATACTGATCAGAGATGTTAGTCAGGGTCAGGCACAACATACTGATCAGAGATGTTAGTCAGGGTCAGGCACAACATACTGATCAGAGATGTTAGTCAGGGTCAGGCACAACATACTGATCAGAGATGTTAGTCAGGGTCAGGCACAACATACTGATCAGAGATGTTAGTCAAGGTCAGGCACAACATACTGATCAGAGATGTTAATCAGGGTGAAGCAAAACATACTGATCAGAGATGTTAGTCAGGGTCAGGCACAACATACTGATCAGAGATGTTAGTCAGGGTCAGGCACAACATACTGATCAGAGATGTTAGTCAGGGTGAGGCAAAATGTACTGGCTAAGACACTCATCTCGGCTTCCATACAGCCCTTCCTGGAAACGGGCTGTTTTCACGACAGCCTGGCTAATGAGGTGAGGGATCAACGTGATCACCGTAGTAGTGAGTGACATGCAGATGAAGCCAAACATATCACAACCGCCTGGAGGACCCCGGTCCACCTTCATCAGCACGCTCAGGATGTGAGGAAAGCTACGACAACCCGCTACTTAATGTCTTTTTTAGAGCGCACAAAAGAGTAATCCTACTCATTGTGGACATTCAACAGCACTTAAGGGACTCTTTCAGACTGTCCTTGAAATGCTTTTTAGGACGTCCTTGTGATCATTTACCTTCACTTAGTTCTCTATACAGGAGCCTCTTTGGAACACTTTCGTCTGACATTCGGTAAATGTGGCCAGCCCATCTAAATTGGGATTTGAACTACGAGAAGGAGGTGATGCTTGTCTGCTTTGCAAACCATGCATAGAAGGCACTTGGCATCATTTTGACATGCAATTGGCCATCTCAATGCTTTTCATGTGTGTCACTAATCAGATGGTGAGGCATTTGGCTATCTATAGAGATAGTCATAGTTATTGTCATAGTTATTGTCATTGTTTACCTGTTCTTGACACTGCAAATTCTTCAACTTGGCCTTTACTGCAAATAGCTAAAAGCTTGGTCTCTTCTTCTGTCCTACTCCCCTTGCCCTATAATGTTGCTGAGAGGTGGGATGCATTGATTTCTTGCTATTGCCAAGTTGGAGGCTTGCGTTGTCATTAAGTGTAACTTCCTGAGAGTGTCAGAGAAACCCTTGGTCCATCAACGTCGAGGTCTGCCTCTCTTGCTCGTGGACGAGAGGCCTGCATATGATGTGCTCTTGATGCAGGCTAGTCATAATTTATTCTGACTAAATGAAAAAAAACCTCTTCATTTGTTGAGTTCACTGGGTTTGTTTTAACTGTCTGCCTCTGCGTGGTGTTGCGAATTCGTTAACGGGTTGTTTTTCCGGTTGCACTTCTCACACAGCGCATCTCACAGCTCTGGATCTTACTCTTATGAGTTGCTAGTAAAGACCAAGATTGACATTGTTAACAAAATGTAAGAATAAATAGTGTATTTATCAGCCTCCTCTTAGTTAAAAGAAGCACTCTAGGGTGTTTCGAAATCGGTGTAATTTTATATTGCACAATGTTCGCCTTCTGAACTCTATGTGCAATCTCTCTGTATACTCTGCCGTCATCAGTGAACATACTACCTAGGTATTTTAGTTCCCTTTGAAAAGCTTGGCAGCCCTAATTAACAACAAACCGCACCCAAATTTCTTCACTTCCACATTCAGTGAACTTGGCAGAAATCACTTTGCGTCAACACTGGGTGACCGATCATCGCAATGATTTGTTTGATACTAGGCAGTTGGATTTCCTTGGTTTTTAAAAAAATTTGTTGTTTTTTTTTGGTGTGCATTTGTCTTATTTCTCTATTTCCCAAGAAGATGTGCATTGCACTATGATTTTATTTTACGCCTGTTGGTCCAGTACATTTGACTTTGGCATGCATTTTATGTAAGGCTCTGTATCCTGCTGCATTTTCGAAGGGATTGTTTCGTTGAGAAAGCTCAACGGCTCCTGCTCTGGCAAAATTCAAGTTAAAAATCTACTTAAATTATTCTAGATATTCTCGTCCCACAGAGAATATGTCGCAAAAAGAGAAGTGTGGCTATAACATCAGGTCTTGGTTATGTATTTAGCTGAGCACATTTAAAGGCACCTAACAGACTACGGGTCTTCCTTACTCTAATTTACAATCCCAACACCCCCCGTCCCAAACATAGGCGATCGTATATTCCTAGCAGTTTGTAACAGATACTGGAATTGACCTAGCAAGTCACTAGCGGATTTTCGCCTGCCAAAAAATATAAAACAGAGGAGGTCACACCTCACCACAACATCTAGCGACACAAGTGAACTGAAAATAGATAAAGTGTCAAGTTTGAGCCATGGCATTGATTGATTAATTGATTGTTGAATGTGAGCTGAAGGGGACGATGCCAGGTTGGTATTACTACATAGCTGGGACTTTCCATGGAAAGTTTGATGACTGAAGGAAAACATAATATTTGGAAGCTGTTTGACAGGAGACTTTCTGAAATGCAAGACATTGTTGAACAGAAGCATACCAGCAAGGAATAACTACAGACACCATTCCTAGAGAGCTGATGCTGTTACCAAATGGAACCCAGAAGGAAGGTGAGGGGAGGCAGACATATAAAAAGACTTGGTGAAGAGCCATAGAAGCTTGACAAACCAGATCAAAAACAGATATAGTAGGGTTAACAGAAAAATGGGCATATGAGGACATTGCAGATCGTGAGCTTGCAATAGAGCATTTTAGAATATTTAGGAGTTATCAGGTAGTTCAAGTACAGGGGGAGTTTTATTGTACCTTAAATATAATACCAAGTTTTTAACAAGAAAAACCAACTACAAAAACAAGAAGGCACAGATTTAAATTGTTTAAAGACAGGTTCAGATTAGATTCTAGGAAACATTTTTTTTTGTGGTGGAGGCAGAGCCAGTTAATGCATTAAAAAATAGATTGAATGCTCAGTTATTTTTTGGAATCGGTGGAGTGCAATAAATTGCTTGTATACAAGCTCTGTAGAGTCTTTTAAATCAGTATAATGAAGTTTCGATAAGATAAGCTGATATCTTTTTCTTCGACGTTCATCGTGAAAAGGTCGCTGTGACTGATTTCAGCCGACTTTTGTAAGTACCGGGTTTGCCTTCCAAATGTGATCCCTACACTTTGTCAGACTACACTAGTGACTAGTGCAGCCTTTTTCCAGAGTCACCACATGGAGGTGGAATAAGTCTTGGTCAGCTATGGTTCACTGACCCTGATGCAAGCAGTCAGCTATGAGTCACTGGCTGCTGTCAGATCATGGACTGCAGCATATTGTCCCCAGAAGCTTATAAAAAAACCGTGAACCATAGTTTGAGCACTGTATGAACAATGACTATAGAATTATCAGCAAAATTGATGCTGAGCATGGCAGTGGTCAGTGACCCATAGCTGACAGCTAGAGTCAGGGCTAGCGAACCAGAGCTGCCAATACACTTCTACACCTCCAAGCAGTGATCCTGGATGACAGGATGCAATAGAGTAGACTGGCTAAGGAGAAGGGATCGAAGAAGGAAGGCTAACCTGGTACTCAAAAAAATATTCTATTGAAGTCGGATGTGTTGGACCGAAAGGTGCAAATATCGCAGTGAACCTGTAAACTATGACACAACTCATTCTGTAAGAAGAAGAAAGAAGAATTATCTAGTAGAGCAAATTTGACGCTGTACTGAAAAATATCATCAGGTAACTGACACATAGACCAATAATCCAAGCAGTAAAATGTATTAGAAATTTCTTTATCTTCTGCTTTCGTTCTCGATCTCCCGCCACCAAGCCTTGAACAGGGCTTTGCCAAAAGCAGGATGTAGTACGGAGAACGGAAAGCATTGTGTTGCTAGTTTACAGCTTGACTGCAATATTTGCACCTTCTGGTCCAACATATCGATCTTTAGCAGCATTAGAAGCGTTCAACATAAGAACCGTTCAAGAAGTAAAATAAATGAGATTCGAAGTAGCCAAATTTCCCAGAGATGGCACATGAGAATTTCAATTTGTGGGTAACGTAACTAAGAAAACCTACATGAGCATAGGGAATGCCATTCTTCTTCTCACAAGTTGATGCTTTGCTTCCCACCCAGACGAAAACAGTGTCACCATTGTCGCAGATGAAAACATCCTGTAATAAAAATACAGGAAACAATATTTTTATAGTAATCTCACATATTCTTCACATATTAATAAAGAGTGCATAATTACATACAATAAGAATAGATTTTATCACAAATTACTGTAACAGTTCCAGCTCGAGCGTGAGCGTTTAGGGCAGGGGTGATGTGGTTGCTGAGAACAAAGGTACCTGAATGCATGCCATGGTTACTCTCTGTCTGGTCACTACGCCAAGGTCACTCACCGTCTCAACAAAGGAAATCGGAGTTGGGGAAAGAATGTACAGGTAGGAACTGACCACTGGCGTTCCAATTTGGGTAGTGGGGGGTGAGTGACAGAAGGGAGGCAGCGGAGCTTGCTGCAATAGATGAGTGACAGGTGTTCAGGGTAATTCGTTCCAATAACGACTGAATAGAGCCATCCCCCAGAGATCCATTGGTCAGCTCTGATACTGCTTGAGAGTATATAAGACTAGACAAAGTTTAGCTCAAGAGGCTGGCATGGAGAGGGGATGAGTGAATGTAGATAGGAGTCTGGTTTAGTTCACAGACTTAGAGGAGCGATTAATAGACTGTTGTATGAATGTTAGAGATAGAACAGGATCGCTCAAACACATTATATCATTGAGTCGGGGCCAGCCGCTCAAATAGGTGTGTGTGGGCGTTTTGTATTAATAGATAATCTGAACGTGTGTTGTATGCAGGACACCTTGTGAACGAGGTATGTCCTGACGAGTTAAGCGAGTGTGTAGATCAACTAGGTGAGATCTAGATGGGTGTGTGATGTGTGTACGGCAATAGAACTGGGTTTTGATAGTTGGGAATTCCATCAATAGCTACTGCTTAAAATTTCCGCTTTAGTTACTATTTATATCAACATATATATAATATAGGAATATTTAGTTAAGATGATATGTATTGTATTGTGTTTGTAATTTCACTACTCATTTTTCTTGTATGAGTATTATATAATAAATATGCCATCTGCTGTGTGCTATATTATTTGCCGTGTGTGGTCAGGAATGATGTGGTTGAGTGTGATAATGTTCTAAGTTAGAATAACCCTAGGGCAAACAGTGGGATCTGCTACAATTACTACAGGAGAGACAGAATTAGGAATGACGACATCTAAACATTGTTGAAACAATAACATGTGCAAACACGTAGATGGGAGAAAATCAAATGATTCGAACACGTAGATGGGAGAAAATCAAATGATTCGAACACGTAGATGGGAGAAAATCAAATGATTCGAACACGTAGATGGGAGAAAATCAAATGATTCGAACACGTAGATGGGAGAAAATCAAATGATTCGAACACGTAGATGGGAGAAAATCAAATGATTCGAACACGTAGATGGGAGAAAATCAAATGATTCGAACACGTAGATGGGAGAAAATCAAATGATTCGAACACGTAGATGGGAGAAAATCAAATGATTCGAACACGTAGATGGGAGAAAATCAAATGATTCGAACACGTAGATGGGAGAAAATCAAATGATTCGAACACGTAGATGGGAGAAAATCAAATGATTCGAACACGTAGATGGGAGAAAATCAAATGATTCGAACACGTAGATGGGAGAAAATCAAATGATTCGAACACGTAGATGGGAGAAAATCAAATGATTCGAACACGTAGATGGGAGAAAATCAAATGATTCGAACACGTAGATGGGAGAAAATCAAATGATTCGAACACGTAGATGGGAGAAAATCAAATGATTCGAACACGTAGATGGGAGAAAATCAAATGATTCGAACACGTAGATGGGAGAAAATCAAATGATTCGAACACGTAGATGGGAGAAAATCAAATGATTCGAACACGTAGATGGGAGAAAATCAAATGATTCGAACACGTAGATGGGAGAAAATCAAATGATTCGAACACGTAGATGGGAGAAAATCAAATGATTCGAACACGTAGATGGGAGAAAATCAAATGATTCGAACACGTAGATGGGAGAAAATCAAATGATTCGAACACGTAGATGGGAGAAAATCAAATGATTCGAACACGTAGATGGGAGAAAATCAAATGATTCGAACACGTAGATGGGAGAAAATCAAATGATTCGAACACGTAGATGGGAGAAAATCAAATGATTCGAACACGTAGATGGGAGAAAATCAAATGATTCGAACACGTAGATGGGAGAAAATCAAATGATTCGAACACGTAGATGGGAGAAAATCAAATGATTCGAACACGTAGATGGGAGAAAATCAAATGATTCGAACACGTAGATGGGAGAAAATCAAATGATTCGAACACGTAGATGGGAGAAAATCAAATGATTCGAACACGTAGATGGGAGAAAATCAAATGATTCGAACATGTAGATGGGAGAAAATCAAATGATTCGAACACGTAGATGGGAGAAAATCAAATGATTCGAACACGTAGATGGGAGAAAATCAAATGATTCGAACACGTAGATGGGAGAAAATCAAATGATTCGAACACGTAGATGGGAGAAAATCAAATGATTCGAACACGTAGATGGGAGAAAATCAAATGATTCGAACACGTAGATGGGAGAAAATCAAATGATTCGAACACGTAGATGGGAGAAAATCAAATGATTCGAACACGTAGATGGGAGAAAATCAAATGATTCGAACATGTAGATGGGAGAAAATCAAATGATTCGAACACGTAGATGGGAGAAAATCAAATGATTCGAACACGTAGATGGGAGAAAATCAAATGATTCGAACACGTAGATGGGAGAAAATCAAATGATTCGAACACGTAGATGGGAGAAAATCAAATGATTCGAACACGTAGATGGGAGAAAATCAAATGATTCGAACACGTAGATGGGAGAAAATCAAATGATTCGAACACGTAGATGGGAGAAAATCAAATGATTCGAACACGTAGATGGGAGAAAATCAAATGATTCGAACACGTAGATGGGAGAAAATCAAATGATTCGAACACGTAGATGGGAGAAAATCAAATGATTCGAACACGTAGATGGGAGAAAATCAAATGATTCGAACACGTAGATGGGAGAAAATCAAATGATTCGAACACGTAGATGGGAGAAAATCAAATGATTCGAACATGTAGATGGGAGAAAATCAAATGATTCGAACACGTAGATGGGAGAAAATCAAATGATTCGAACACGTAGATGGGAGAAAATCAAATGATTCGAACACGTAGATGGGAGAAAATCAAATGATTCGAACACGTAGATGGGAGAAAATCAAATGATTCGAACACGTAGATGGGAGAAAATCAAATGATTCGAACACGTAGATGGGAGAAAATCAAATGATTCGAACACGTAGATGGGAGAAAATCAAATGATTCGAACACGTAGATGGGAGAAAATCAAATGATTCGAACATGTAGATGGGAGAAAATCAAATGATTCGAACACGTAGATGGGAGAAAATCAAATGATTCGAACACGTAGATGGGAGAAAATCAAATGATTCGAACACGTAGATGGGAGAAAATCAAATGATTCGAACACGTAGATGGGAGAAAATCAAATGATTCGAACACGTAGATGGGAGAAAATCAAATGATTCGAACACGTAGATGGGAGAAAATCAAATGATTCGAACACGTAGATGGGAGAAAATCAAATGATTCGAACACGTAGATGGGAGAAAATCAAATGATTCGAACACGTAGATGGGAGAAAATCAAATGATTCGAACACGTAGATGGGAGAAAATCAAATGATTCGAACACGTAGATGGGAGAAAATCAAATGATTCGAACACGTAGATGGGAGAAAATCAAATGATTCGAACACGTAGATGGGAGAAAATCAAATGATTCGAACAACTAAAACTAATGTAACCTTAAAGATTACCACTGCACTCCTATAACATACAGTGCTTGGGCTTCCACAACCAGGAAAGGCCAAGAATCAGGTGGATAGGAAATGTTTGGGATATCCTAAACTGACATGGGTTGCGAACAGTGACGCCCCTGACCCCCTGAACAGACACCTACGACGCCTCACTGCACTAGCAGATACATCAAGAGAAAGAGACTAAAAATACATAATCTCTTATTTAAAATTTGAAAATACCAAAAAGCTAAGAAAATCAAAAATAATTTCAGGGGACGGCATGGGCTAGTGGTTAAGTGACACGACTCACAATCCGAAGGTACTTGGTACTCTCCCCAATTACAGCACCGGCCATTACCTCGGGGTAGCAAACCATTAGAAAATGTATACACTTACATAAAACGCATGCCAAAGTTGGATGCACTGGGCCAACAGGCGCAATATAAAAGCATAGTGCAACGCACACCGACTTAGGAAATAGAAAAATAAGGCAAACGCACACAAAAAAAGAAGAAGAAAAAATAGAAGAAAAAAGAAGGAGGATTGTCCACAAAGCAATGGGCCTTAAGGGGTATGATAAGACCACTAATATTGACCTATGACGGAGAATTGAGAATTAGATGGACTCCAGTGGCACTTGAGGCATTAAGAGGGTTGGGCAAACATTATGGAAGTCTGCTGCTAGTATCACCAGACAGTTCCTGTTCTGGAATTCACTGGATAGAAGACAGAGAGAAAAAAGAGCTTGTGATGAACTTGAAAGAGAAGAGATCATGGCCAGAGCTTGAATGTTTTAGCAGACGTGGTGAATATATATTTTTTTTTGCGTTCGCCTTATTTCTCTATTCCCCAAGGCGATGTGTTTTGCACTATGTTTATATTTTGCACCTGTTGGCCTAGTGCATCCAACTTCAGCATGCATTTTACATAAGGATCTGCTTTCTCCTGCATTGTCTAAGAGTTTGCTTTCCCTGGGTAACAGCAGCCTTAGTTTGTGAGCCATGTCACTTAACCTCTAGCCTATGCCATCCCTTTGTTGACGATCTGTTCTCAGCAGGGAGCTCCGAGGTTTTGATTGATTTTCATTGAATTATTCAGTCCTCATGTGGATCCTGGGGCTTTGTTAGTAAAGATCTCGATTTCATGCCTGTGTCGCATGTTGGGAATATGGTTGGGAATGGTCAGGAATGTGTGAGACAGGATTTGACAACTTTACAACAAGTCTTAGAGCTGACCAACCAGAGGATGATGATGATGACACAAAGCAACATACACTCCCACAAACAATACGACTTGAAACACAAAATTGAAGTGTGCACACACAATGATAATAAACAAACTAACAATAGAGCAAGTGAACACATGCACAAATGCACGCACGCATGCATGTATATAAAAGTTGTTAAAGTTATTGCCCATCGCAAGCGATGATGGCAGGCAACAACACACAGATTTGTCTTAATAATATAATGTGTGCTGTATTTGGATTATAGTGAGGAAGTGAATGCGCTGGTCATCAATCTCACTCTTATCCCCAGTTACCTTGGATCAGTGGCAAGACTATTGGTCGAGATGACTGGAGGTAACTCAGGATGCAGGTACTCTGGTCTTACCTCCAGTGAGACCAGAGGTCGCTTGAAACTTGCGGGATTCGATCGCTGACCGTTTCCATTCATCACTGTGAGAGGCAAGTGTCTTAACCTCTTGACTACAGTGACCCCCCCTTGCATGCATGTATATACACACTCTTTCTCACACACACACACACACACACACACAAACATAGAAAACACACACACAAACATAGAACTCACACACACACAAAATAAGTACAAACATGCAATTCACCACATCAAAAAACTATACAGAAACACACAATAGAAATAAATACAAACTTAATGAGAAATATTTATTCACTAACTTACAGAAGAGTTGAGATCTGCACGGCTGAATGTTCCCTCCTTCACGACATCACTTTCAGCTGTTTCAGTGTTTACCCTGTTAAGCACAAATACAAAAACATTAGATATGCACCTATCATAAGAAACATGCAGATGTATGTAAATAAGTTCTCTACAGCTGTGTTTCCCAACCTTTTTGACACCTGTGGACCAATAAAAATAAGAAACCTTTTTCGTGGACAGGTAAAAATAGGACAAATTTGAAGAAAGTTAACAGTTATTGTTGTATGACTTGTGGGGATTCACATTTTACAACACAAAAAACCCATACCAAAAAAAAAACTTGTCTTCCAAAATAATACAACACAGTATTAGCAGATCTTCTGAAACTGTCAGTTTTTTAATGATCTAATTTACATATCGCAATATTTGTAGGCATTTCCTCGCAAAGCCTCACTTACTTTTATAAACAAACATGGAAAATATAGATGAGTTTTGTGTTCTAAAAGTACAGATACTTGTGTAGCTGACGTCATTTCAGTTCAAACATTAGCGAGTCAGAGCTTAGATAACCTCAAACCAATCTCCGCAGTTTGTGGCTTAAGCTGCAATTACTTTTTCGTGGAACGGTGGGAAATTTCTGCAGACCGGCAGTTGGGAAACACTTCTTTACATCATATGACATGTTCAGTTTTACCATTAATTAAAAAAACCGGACATGTTTCAGCCTGCCCCGAGTGTCGTATATCTCGACCAACATATAAGAATTATGAAGGAGTGGCTCCAATCAGTAGACAACTTCACCTACCTTCGCAACATTCTTTCGAGGGAAACTACAATTGGCTCTGAGGTCAGCAACAGAATCTCCGAGCACAGTGCTGCCTTTGGGAGGCTGCACAATGGTGTGTGGGATCAGAGGGGTCTTATCCTTGATACATTACTAAAAGTCTACCAAGCTGTAGTGCTTACCCGCCTTCTGCGTGCCAGTGAGATGTGGACTGTACAGCAGGCATGCTAGAAAAATAAACCACTTCCATACAAGATCCTCACGAAGGCCAAAATGCTGAGCATCCACATACTGTTGCAGAAGACCCAGATCAAGCGGTTCAGCCCTGTTGTGCACATGCCAGACTACCCCATCCCCAAACAATTAATGTATGTGAGCTGAAAGATGACCGGCGTCTGATTGGTGGGCAAAAGAAGCACATCAAAGACTCCCTCAAAATATATATGACACACTCAAACATAAATGTAAACACATGGGAGTGCCAGCCACAGGACCGCCAGATATGGTATAGAACCACCATCAGAGGCGACTCCCTCTATTGCACAGGAACACCGGAACTCCCAGACGCGTAGAAAACGTACTGTACGAAAAGACAAAAAAACGAACACTCTCATATCTTGGCTTGGCTGGCTTCGTTCATTCTCAATCTCCCGCTACCAAACTCTGAAAGGGCCTAACTAGCAGAATGTAGTCCAGAGAACAGAATGCGTTGTGTTGTAGTTTACAGCTTGACTGCAATATTTGCACCTTTCGGTCCAACACATCCGACTTCAGCAAGCATTATTTTAGTACTGGGTTAGCATTCCTTCTTCGATCCCTTCTCCTTAGCCAGTCTGCCCTGATGCAGTCTGTTATCCAGGATCACCGCGTGGAGGTGTAGAAGGGTCTTGGCAGCTCTGGTTCGCTAGCCCTGACGCTAGCAGTCAGCTATGGGTCGCTGACCACTGCAGCTCATGCGCTGCTCCGCATCTTGATCCCACTCTCATATCTAACTCTGACCTTAAATGCTGAATATGTGGAAGGAGTTTTGGTGCCAGAATTGAACTATCCTGCTATTATAATTATTATAATTGTTATTAAAATCATATAAAACCACAAGGAATATTTTAAAGCCTCTTGCAAGCTGAATGTAACAGGTTCTTCTTCTTTAAGTCCCATGTTCCATGGCTGACCGCCACACCTTATGGCGTCTTTAATGGCAGCAACAAACTTCCTCCATTTCACCAAGTCTGCAGCCATCCTTTGTACAGCGCCCCAACTTTGACTCACGATTTTTGTTTCTTCCTCTACGGTTCTTCGCCAAGTTGTCTAAAGTGTATTTCTCTTTCGCTGTCCCTCTGGAGTCCACACCAAGGCAATTCTGGTGATAATGTCTGGTTTTATTCTTAGGATATGATCTATCCAATTCTAGCAATGACCGATTATGATGGTGTTAATATCTTCTTGATTGCTTTGAGCAAGCAGCTCTCGATTGGTGATGGTATTCATCATGAAAATTAAATGAATTCTTCTTAGGCAGGTTGTGCGAGTAGAATGCAACAGGCAAAATACTCTATTTCTACCTGATGTTCATTATTTTAGTTTGTTCTTTGTCCCTGACAAAGCTGTTGTGATTGTAACATGAGCTTCATTCCCTTTTTGTCCTGGTATGACCACTGAGCCATTACTTATATGTTTATATTTACAGATATGTTTATAGTCATTATGTCGGGAAATTAAACTACTTCCACGTGTACTGCTTGCAGAAACTATTGAGGATTAGATGGCAGGACATGGTGTCAAATACACATGTGCTAGCGCAATCGAGTATGTCCTGTATACATAGCATGATACGTGCAGCACAGCTGAGATGGGCTGGTCATGTGGGACGCATGTCGGATCACAGTTTACCAAAAGAGTTGTTCTATGGTTAACTCCAAAATGGCAAAAGAGCAAGCGGTGGTCAGTTGAAACGATACAAGGACACACTTAAGAAATCACTGATCCAATGCGGTATTAACAACAAAGAATTACCACCAATCGCACAGACTGGCGCAGCACTATTGCTGAGGGTGTTCAGAGATATGAGGCATCAAGAATAAATGAGGCAATACAGAGACGACCGCTTCGCACGTCGGCTCACATCAACCTATCTTCAACCTCAGTGATAGAGTGTGTACTATTTCCTCATACTAAATGTGACAGACAATTCCGGCCTCTGTTTGGCTTATTTAGCTTATTTGGATTATCTTTGAACTCATGTGAACAGTGAATGTTGAAAAAGTGGTCCTCATCGATTACGATGGACGAACATGTTTATATTAGATAATACAGTCTATTAACCAATCAATCAATGTTCTTGGCTCCTCTTAGTTCATAGACCATTGACAACATCCCGCCAGCATACACGGTCTTGGTCTGCTCTTTCTGCTTCTCTCCAGGTGTAATTATTTAATCTTAGTTCCTTTTCACATTCTTTCTACTCCATATATTTTTGGGTCTACCTCTCTCTCTCTCTACCCTTGAGAATTCCATGCAAGAGCACATCTAGCTATGTTGGATGGTGCCTTCCATAGCATATATCTTATCCAGCACCATTTTCTTCATTAACTCTGTTGTTCCAATAGTTGTTGCTGGCTCTTTTCACATGTCGTCATTTTTCCCCATGTTCTGCCCCTTTATGCCCATAATCCTACGCAGAAATCTTTTATTGAACAATTGGAGTCTTTGTTGTATGGCCTAGATTGTTCTCCATGTCTCCGCACCATGCTTGCGTTTAATATTCTAACTTTGGGGTGCACCTTAATTTCTCTGGATCTCTATTTGTTATTTAGTGTGTTAGCAATGCTTCTTTTGCCATTCCAATTCTGATCTGTACATCTGCATCTGTACCTCCTGATGTCTGATCTGTACATCTGTATCTGTACCTCCTGATGTCTGATCTGTACATCTGTATCTGTACCTCCTGATGTCTGATCTGTACATCTGTATCTGTACCTCCTGATGTCTGATCTGTACATCTGCATCTGTACCTCCTGATGTCTGATCTGTACATCTGTATCTGTACCTCCTGATGTCTGATCTGTACATCTGCATCTGTACCTCCTGATGTCTGATCTGTACATCTGCATCTGTACCTCCTGATGTCTGATCTGTACATCTGTATCTGTACCTCCTGATGTCTGATCTGTACATCTGTATCTGTACCTCCTGATGTCTGATCTGTACATCTGTATCTGTACCTCCTGATGTCTGATCTGTACATCTGTATCTGTACCTCCTGATGTCTGATCTGTACATCTGTATCTGTACCTCCTGATGTCTGATCTGTACATCTGTATCTGTACCTCCTGATGTCTGATCTGTACATCTGTATCTGTACCTCCTGATGTCTGATCTGTACATCTGCATCTGTACCTCCTGATGTCTGATCTGTACATCTGTATCTGTACCTCCTGATGTCTGATCTGTACATCTGTATCTGTACCTCCTGATGTCTGATCTGTACATCTGTATCTGTACCTCCTGATGTCTGATCTGTACATCTGTATCTGTACCTCCTGATGTCTGATCTGTACATCTGTATCTGTACCTCCTGATGTCTGATCTGTACATCTGCATCTGTACCTCCTGATGTCTGATCTGTACATCTGTATCTGTACCTCCTGATGTCTGATCTGTACATCTGTATCTGTACCTCCTGATGTCTGATCTGTACATCTGTATCTGTACCTCCTGATGTCTGATCTGTACATCTGCATCTGTACCTCCTGATGTCTGATCTGTACATCTGCATCTGTACCTCCTGATGTCTGATCTGTACATCTGTATCTGTACCTCCTGATGTCTGATCTGTACATCTGCATCTGTACCTCCTGATGTCTGATCTGTACATCTGTATCTGTACCTCCTGATGTCTGATCTGTACATCTGTATCTGTACCTCCTGATGTCTGATCTGTACATCTGCATCTGTACCTCCTGATGTCTGATCTGTACATCTGCATCTGTACCTCCTGATGTCTGATCTGTACATCTGCATCTGTACCTCCTGATGTCTGATCTGTACATCTGCATCTGTACCTCCTGATGTCTGATCTGTACATCTGCATCTGTACCTCCTGATGTATCAATTGTGTTGCCCAAATAGGTAAAGGTATCCACTTGTTGTTGACTCTACATCAATACGAAAGTACCGACGTGCTGGCCATGTGGTCCGCATAACTGATGATCGATGGACGAAGACGGTGTCACACCTGTGGCCATACAATTAAAACTACCTACATGATGCCCACCAACAAGATGGAGAGATGATCTGCATCATGTTCTTGGACTGTCATGGTACCCTAGGGTAAACGACAGAATTCAAGCAGCTATTGGCTACGTGGCATCAGGCAACCTTATGTGATTGAATACCAAAATTCAAATACTTATCATTATGATCCAATCATTCAAGAAATTCACAAGAAGAACTGTGTACCCCACTCTGACCCAAAAATTACCTTAGTAGTCGCTTGTCTGGAATACCATCATCATCAAAGGAACAACCATCTTCCACCTCGTCTAGTTTTTGCCAGAACTTATGCTGTAAAAAAAGGGATACATTTGTTATCACTTATCAAAGCATAAAAATTAAATTAAATCTTGACAAAACCTACCTTTCAATATTTAACTTTGACTCAATCTTTCTAGTTTACACCTCTCAGTATGTAACTTTGACTCAATCCTTTACACCTTTCAGTATGTAACGATTAAATCTTTGTAGATCACCTCAGACAACATTGCTGCAAATGGATACCCTCTACTGCAATGGATACTATCCACCACAATGGATACTCTCCACCACAATGGATACTCTCCACCACAATGGATACTCTCCATTGATTCTTATTTCAGGGTGTCATCTTGAGCTTTCCTCATGGGCATCCATGCGCTTTCTGACCCCATTCTTCTCTGGTTTCCAATTTTTTTAAATGAAAGTGTCTAGATACAAATACCTGTGTCTTATACAAGTGTCTAAATGACTAAAAGTTTGGAAGAGTCTATAAGCTTTGAAACAACATTAAGGTTGACTAATTTGACTTGACTTAATATTTTGGGTCCCTCCATGGAGAACTGTAACATGCTATCCATCTATTTCTTTTTTGGCAGTATTTTTTTTTTTTTTTTTACTTCACCCAGGATGCCTTGGTCTCTTCTTCCATCTTCATCACCAGATATTCTTTAACTCTTTGCAACTTGTATTGCCTAGCACTGGCCGCCTGTCTCAACCAAAATGGACCTCTGAAACACGTGTTTGTGTTTCGTGATTTAGTTTGCTGAATTTAATTTTTTATTGCAGCTCTACATGATGGTTTTGCACGTGGATGCACATTTGACCTTTAACTGCATGATAATTTCCAGCAGGAAGAGTTGGTACCTGGAAATTCTGGAGAAAACATACGTCATTTTTTTCGTGACCAATGAGCTACGAGGGATTTTAGCGTGAGAATCACCCCACCCCCACAGGACTTAGATAAGCCCAAACGCGGAGGAGATACATTTTAGTTGGAATCAAAAGAGTGAGCAAGTCGCAAGCACTACATGAGTAGAGACGCTGACGAGACCAACATATTCGAGAAGAGATGAAGTTCATGTGTCAGTTGGGGAAACATTGATACCTATGTTATTCCAGTTAGTTAATTAACTCAGAAACATTTAAAGCTGATAGTGAGTCAGTCAAGAAAAACCATCTTCATGAATTCTGTCAGGTAGTAGACAACGTCTTACAATCATCCAGTAACTTTAAAAAAAACTACTCTATTAGAAAAGTGTACCAGTTAGTTTTCTAGACATGAATTTAAGTCAGTCAAGAAAAACCATCTTCACGAATTCTGTCTGGAAATAGACAAATTCCTTACAGTTGCCCATCAGGGTAACAGCCTGAATATATTCATGAAAAGTGGCAGTTATAGGTCTGAAAGCCAGCCAGTAGATAGGAGAAGCGGAAGACAGTTGACTTGGACCAAGAGATCAAAACCCTGAGAATAGTTCAGACAAGACAACTTTATGTATTCTGTTCACCAAACATCTCGAGATATAGAGTAGAAATAGATTAGTTATACAATAAGGGAAATGGTCATAGGTTCCAGTAGCAAGGCGTGTGAGTTGGAGAGTTTGCTGTGCGTGGTCAGAAAATCAATGTTTTTTTTTGGTATCCTAATAAAAACTATATATTACATGTGTTGAAACTAGCGAGTGTTAGTACTTCAATAAAGTATTGGTACCACGTGTATAGTCAAGAAGACTAGAAGCATAAACAGTTAGTACCAAAAAAAGATTTTTTATCTCCAATTTCCACCTGCATATTAATATAATGTAATGCTTCATACTAATATATAATCTTTATTATGAATACTTTATGTCATAGATAGTTGAATTATGTGTCTCACTTTGTTTAGATTGTAATTTTAGCTCAATTTGTTCAATATTAATTTATTTTATTTTGAACAAAACTTTGACGCACAGAATCTGGCATTTTGACCCGGACAAAGGACACAAATTGGCAGAATTAGCCCACACCTTACAGGGTACATTTATTCAAGAAGAGAATGATGCAGTGAGCTGAAAATAATTGTGATAATCTAGAAATACCAGATAGAATTAAATGTGTAAATTTCACACTGTTAGCACTCACCATTCGAGAGTCTTTGAAAGACGAACAAACACATACATATATTTTCTGTTTCATAGTTACAATAAGAAGTTTGTGAATATCTACAAGCCTGCTTCCAACCAACCAACCAGCCAGCCAGTCAGCCAACCAAACCAACCATATCATCCATCTATCTGCTTCTCTTGAGACAAAAAGACACAATGAAGGCTCTACATGTGTTTCAATTCTGAGCCGTTTGCTTGAGCCCAGCGTTCAGGACTTCAGCTACACCAGCCGCTTCTTTCACTCTTCTTCACCTGGTGTTGCTTAAACTCCCAACTCAGTACATGTCTGGCAATATTGTCTATATTCTTTCTGAAGGTGCATCCTATGCTTCTATACTTTCTCACCCAATCTTCCACTGTATTAACCAACCAACCAACAAGCTTGTTAGCAAAATGTAATAAAGGTAAGGTCAGGTAAGGCTGCCGTCCATCGCAGACGATAATGGCATAATTTATTTGCTAGTGCTATTTTTAGTAAGGATTAACTGCGCTACTTTTTATCCTCACTCTTTCGTCTTGAGCAGCCCAACCTCAGTGGCAAGTCAAGGACAAGATGACTAGGAGGCCACTACAAGATGTAGGGGACTCAGCATCAAGCACCCATGAAAAAGACAGCGGAGTCCGGAGTTGAACCCACGCCACCTGATCACGAGGCCAACGGCTTAACCACTTCACCACAGAATCCTCAAAACGTAATACAAAATAAGAAAACTTACAGATTTTGGAGTGGTTTCCCCATCCAAGACCTCAGAACGAGCTTCCCCTCGACTATTTTTTATGTCGCCCATGTACTGCATGGCCTGTTGAGGTGTCAATACAAAATGTGAATCATATATACACAATAGCAAACTGTGAGTGATAAATCCACTACTTAGTATCATACTACAGACCTGCAGACACATCCTAAGAAACAACTATAGCATCGACAGCAATTACTACATTTGTGGGCTACATTCCAGAAGGGCCATATATATTTTTGACACCAATCAAAACCAGATTCACCAGGACCCTGTCAAGTAATTGAAGAAAATGAGACCATAGTTTGAGCTTCAAGCTGAGAACAGGCCATGCCCTTCTCAACAAATATCTGAATAGATTAGATTAATTTGCAAGATTCTGTCTCCATCACGAGGGGGAATCAGTCGAGCATCTCCTGACCCTGTGCCAGAGCTTATTAACCGGTAAAACTAGCTGCTTCCACAGTACCCCTCCATATATAACACACTTTACACATCACCACAATTGAGGAAGATATGTGCTTTTGTCCAGGAGGCACTATGCCATCAAGAGTTATCAGCTCACAGCTAAGGGGATTATATCATCGTGAATAATAGATAATCATTAGGGGACTGAATGGTCTCGAGGTAAGACGTTCGGCCTCGGGGTTAAATCACGCTGGAGATAGAGATTTTTTCACATAGGCTTTCTGGTATTTACCCAGATCTATCTGTAGTAGAGATCAGATGCCCGTGTGCAGTGTCGCACATGTTAAAAATCCCTCGGCAGTTGGAAATAGGAAAGAGATTAACAGCCATTGCTCTGGCAAAATTTGAAATAGTGTTTCAGTTACCAGTGTTGTATTTCCACAGTTCAGTGTACATAGCTGAACATGAGATTGGTGCCCTTTGCCATTTTTGTTGACAGTGCTGGTTTTAGTGTGGCTGTGAAATACACATGGTCCAATAATGGACTAAACATTGCCTGGGAGATATTGGGCCTTGCCTGGTTAGCAACATCCACATGACACATCGCTCACACGTATAATGAGTTCCCTACGACCTCTTGGGGTTACGGGAAAGACAAGACAAGACAAGGAGTAAAAGACACTGGTTGTCTACAAACTCAACAGTCTTCTAGACCAATGTAATGATGTTAAGCTAAGTTAAGGAAGGCAAACCCAGTTCCCAAAAGTGCTGTGTTGAAACTGGAAGGTTTGAAGCAAAATGCAGAGATATCACAGCCTGGCTGCAAACTACAACATGTCCCAATGTCCTTTTCAAGATGAACACCAAAGAAGAAAGAGGTTTATCTCTACACTGAAAATAACAAGCCCAGTGTAAGTGAACTGCATCTTCCATACAAGTTTGCTTGAATACCTGAACCTTAGTTCCTAGTTTGACCCATTCTTTGCCAAAGGGTGGTCACCCATGACCGAGCCCCAACTCAGGTTCTCATGTCAACCAATCAGATAGCAATCTGTCTGTTGTGGGGTTGTGTGTGTAGTGCTTGTCTAGTGAATCTCGCCAGCGAGTTGGGGGCCATCACTGAGGTCTCTTTTTTGTCGCACGGGTACCACATGGTGGTTATGGTACTCCATCTTGTCGTCTAGCTATACACTAAGCAGAAAAAAAGGTTCTTGTGCGTTAATTCACCCATTCTGAAATTCTATGACCACACAGACTTCCGTTTAAAAATAATTATAAGTGTCTAGCTATCAGGGTGCAGTTTGGTTGGGTGCAGTTTGGTTGTTTTTTGTGGGCCCTAAATAGGACCTTGATGCTGGTTTGTGGGTTTTGTGGGCAATTAATGAATTTGCACAAACCTCACGGAGGTTACTGTTCCACTTTATGGCAGCATTATTGGCAGTTCCTAGCTCTGATTTACAGAAAGCAATGCTAGTCATCTCTTTACTCAGTACATGAAGAGAATAATCTCCCTATAGGACAGACGTGTACCCTCTAACCATGTGCCAGAACGAACAGGAATGTTCTGCTGACATGTGCGACATCTCTAACAATTTTGGCGAACTGTGAGAGACAGTCATAACATGATTTTTAGTACACAGTCGGACGGTGTGTATAAGTCGTCTTTCCTGCAAAAACTGCACACAATTTATTTTCTTGCGTGTGCAAGAAATCCATCTTCTACGTACGGTGTTAGATCTGAGAATGACATGGACATAGGTTTACCGCACGAATTGAAGACGCGCAAATTGAAAAGTATGGTGCTTCGTGTGGCTACATTCTACTAAATTTGACCTATTATAATCCATGGGTGAATTAACACACAAGTACCGAAAAGACATCCACTGACTACAGACAACTCATAGTTGAATCCTGGTATTAAATCATGCAAAGTTGCCTGATGCCAGGTCATCAAAAGCTGCTTAATTCTGTGTCTGTCCTTCACTCTGGGGTAGCATGATGGTTCAAAGACAGGATGCAGATCATCTCTTCATTTCGTTGGCGGGTGGTCGTCTCAGCGGTTGTAGTTGTATTGTCTTCAGAAAGACACCCTCCTTGTCCATCTATTGTCAGTCATGCATATCACATGGTGGGGCCTATCTGTACTTTTTTACTGATGCAGAGTCAATGACATTCCAGAACTCTACTTGGTAGCAGATGTCAGTATTTTGGATGTGGTCTCTCAAGGAGAGGACTTATTAGTGGGCAGTGGCCACCATCATCCCTACGTATGGGTCATGTCAACAGCAATCCTAACAACCAATCTATATCCATTTGATGATCCTATATGATGCACAATGTGTTCTATATATTGTGTTGAGTAAGTTTGGTCACTTTAGTCGAGGGGAAATTATATCTTTGAATGTAAATCCCCTAGAGAATTCAACCACAAAAAAATACTTGCTCCATTTTGGATTTGTATTTGTAATCCGAAATATACAAGTTTATTTTGACATCATTCCTACAATGACAATTTTTCAAGAGATAAAGAGATTCTGCAGAGTCTTCTAAACTAGTATAAAGAAGTTAAGTTAAGTACAACTAAGAATGAGCCACATCAGTGATTAAAAACTCCATCAAACAAGAGAAGTAATTATGAAGAAATACTCACTTTTGCTCTCTCCATTGGGCTGGAATTGGAACCATTGTACTGGAACAACTCAAGACCACAATCAAGGATATACACATCTCCTTCACTGACCTGTGAAGAAGCTCGAGGAAGCTGAAATGTTTGGCAAATAACCCTGAATTTAAAAACATGAAACATGCTATCATTTGATTTAAGATTGCAATTATTCCCTCCTTTTAACAAGTACTAAATCACAATAGCTGACAAAAACAAAGACATCTCTGATACAGACGTGACTTGACTTTGGACATTTCGAGTTTCACCACTTTGCACTTTTATCCGTTATAATTTATAATAATGTATCAAAATTTCACGATTTCATCATTACAATGAGCCACTTTGTTTCTTAAATAACTCAGTCTTTGAAAAGAAGTTGTTCATTGTGCATGGAGTAGAAACCTGGACCCTGATCAAGAAAATGCAGAAGAGTGTTGGCGCTTTTGAAATGTGGGTCTTCAGAGGACTTAGAAGAGTGTCTTGGAAAGATTTAAAAAAACAACAAATAGTGAGGTTCTGGAACAACTCAAGGTAGAGAAGATAGGAAAACAAATAGTGAGGTTCTGGAACAACTCAAGGTAGAGAAGATAGGAAAACAAATAGTGAGGTTCTGGAACAACTCAAGGTAGAGAAGATAGGAAAACAAATAGTGAGGTTCTGGAACAACTCAAGGTAGAGAAGATAGGAAAACAAATAGTGAGGTTCTGGAACAACTCAAGGTAGAGAAGATAGGAAAACAAATAGTGAGGTTCTGGAACAACTCAAGGTAGAGAAGATAGGAAAACAAATAGTGAGGTTCTGGAACAACTCAAGGTAGAGAAGATAGGAAAACAAATAGTGAGGTTCTGGAACAACTCAAGGTAGAGAAGATAGGAAAACAAATAGTGAGGTTCTGGAACAACTCAAGGTAGAGAAGATAGGAAAACAAATAGTGAGGTTCTGGAACAACTCAAGGTAGAGAAGATAGGAAAACAAATAATGAGGTTCTGGAACAACTCAAGGTAGAGAAGATACTTCTGAAGGAAATAAGAAGCAGAAAAATTAAATATTTTGGTCGTCAAGCGACATGACAGTCTGCTGAAAGTTATATTGAAGGAATAGTGGATGTCACTAGAGCCATAGGGACACACACGTACAGGTGGACAGACATCATCAAGATGTGGCCGGGAAACAGTTTGACTGAGTATACCATCCTGGCACAGGACCAAGACTGCTGAAAATCGATAACCGTCAACCTCTGATGCAGAGACCGCACTTGATGATGATGGTGAGTGTGCACTATTTTTTAACTCTGCATTGAATATAGTTTGGATTAAACATTAATACTACACACTTTTGTGATTAAAGTAACCAAACTATTCATATTATATTGTTTTTGTGATTTACTGTAAACAGTTACAGTAATATTTTCTTCTTCTGCATTTGACCCAAAAAGGACATATTGTGTTGTAGTTTGCAGAGTCTTCGATATCTACAATTTTTGACCTAACATATTCCATTTTGAGGATAGGATCTTCTTTGCCACTTCGATCCTAATTCTCTCAGCCAGACAAAATGTGTCTGGTCTGTTTCCAATGCCACCACTTAAAGGTACAATAGAGTCATGGTAAGTTTCAATTTGTGAATCCTAATTCAAGTAGTCAGTTAAGAGTTGATGGCTGCTGTCAGCTCATTCACTGCTGTGCCCAATAGTTTTTTCATAATAGATCTTAAGTGGGGTAACAAAGTTTAAAGAATCTGTAAGGTTCTCAATTTGCAAAAAAAAGTATGACATTATCAAGCTTAAACCTTTGAACCCAGGACACCTATATATCAAGGTGTCGTAAATATTCCATTCCCAGAGCCACCCGTTTGCTAGTTTGATGGGTGGACCACTATTATAAGACGTATTTTTGGCTGTACTGCTTGGATTTCGGCCACGATATAATGATATCTACACAGTACATACATTACCGGAGATAACAAATATGGCGACGTAAATATCAAAGCATGGCTTCACTATGATGTTCATAATGAAACGGTTTATTTGTTTGAAAATTCAGGAAATTGCCATTCTAAAAGGCTAACAACAAAACAAGTTGAAAGTAATTTCAAAGATTTTCAGGGTCATAAATTGGATTTAGATGGTAATTATTTTGCAAAGGATCAGATGTTATTTGAACGACAGGGATCCAGATGCTGAGCAGCGCATGATCTGCAGTGGTCAGCGACTCATAGCTGACTGCTAGTGTTAGGGCCAGCGAACCAAAGCTGCCAAGACCCTTCTACACCTCCACGAGGTGACCCTGGATAACAGGCTGCAGCAGGGCAGACTGGCTAAGGAGAAGGGATCAAAGAGAGAATGCTAACCCGGTACTGAAAAAATGCTTGCTGAAGTCGGATGTGTTGGACCGAAATGTGCAAATATCGCAGTCAAGCTGTAAACTACGACACAACGCATTCCGGTCTCTGGACTACATTCTGCTACTTAAGCCCTTTCAGTGTTTCGTAGTGGAAGATTGAGAACGAACGAAGCCAAGCCATTTGAACGACATGTGTGTGATTCGGATTACCATTCATCCATTGATAGGATCAAGGTAGAACTGTTCCTTGGAGGATCAGACTATGGTCTTGAGGGGGGTATCCCATATAATGTATCAAGTAAATTTGATGAATATATTCCACTCTACTGAAGTAGGAACATTGGAGATTAGCAGGTCAGTCAATTTTAGATAGGATAACTAAATTAGAGCACATAGTTTTGTCATAGTAAAATAACTTTACTCAAATGTTTAGATTGTGTTTTTTCTCAGGAGCACAGGGAATATAATTTTACAGTTTTTTTCTCAGGAGCACAGGGAATATAATTTTACAGTTTTTTTCTCAGGAGCACAGGGAATGTAACAGTTCCCGCCGGAGCAAGGGGAGTTTAGGATGCCTGAACATGTTAAAGCTTAAAGCTACCTGAATGCATGTCAAGGTCACTCACCGTCTCAGCAAAGGAGAACAGAGTTGAGTTAAGGAATGTGGACAGGTAGAAACTGACCACTGGCCTTCCGATTTTGGTAGGGGGAGATTGATTGACAGACGAAATTGGCAGCGGGGCTTTCTGCGAGAGAATGAATGACAGGTGGGCAAAGCTAATGCTTACAATTCCCGTTTTAGTAGAATGTTTAGTTAAGATATGTATTATATTGTGTTTGTAATTTCTCTACTCATTCTATGATATGAGTATGATATAATAAATATGCCACCTGCTGTGTGATATGTCATTTACTGAGTATGGTCATGATGATGTGGATGAGTGTGAGAATGTTCTAAGTTAGATCACGGCAGCAGAGGGTCTGTTACACGTTATTATTATTTTGGTGCCTGTTGACCACGGATAGTCGTGGTAGATTTATAAATATAGTGCGTGTGTAGCTATAGATCTTGATTTGCATGTTTAACACAAGTGTCGCAGTTATATATAACTTTTGTGTGTGTAGTTAGGAATAGAGAAGTAGCTAGTGGTTAGAGTGTTAGTACCATAGACAGCTTTTCCAATCATCTGACTGGTAAGTGTGACATTTTTCTTCCACCCATTGTTGTATTATTGACAAGACTTTGTGCGTACTTGACAGTCTTGTAAATTTTTTTTGGGGGGCCAGACGGGTTTATTCAGTATGTCGAGGTTGGACAATGTTAAACAATGTTATCATTGTCTAACTTTTGGACATTTGTCTATAGGATGCCCAAATATAATTCGGAACACGAACGTTATCTGGAGAAGAGGACTGTTTGTCAAAAACAAGCCTTTCATGGCACGAGCTACAGTCAGCGATAAGTTGAAGGACAAAAGTCAACTACAAAACCAGCTAAGAGAACTAACAAGCAGAGTTATTCGGCTGGAAAAACAGGAAAAAGACCTCCAATGGAAGCTGCGACAGCTGTTGCAACAGTTTGAAAACATAGCTTCCAAACCAGCTAGGAAGGAGAGAAGAAATCAAGAAATCACAGAAGGAAACACGGCCCAGTATTTTGGAAGGGGACAGAGTGGTAGGAAAGTGAGTAGGAAGCCCGTCCAACTTCCACATTCCGATCCGTGGAGGGACAGAGGTGGAAATCTCAGGACAGACATGTAAGAACTTCAAAATTTGATAGGAAGTGAGAAAACAATTACTTTGTCCTAGAAAAATTAGGTCCCATAACGTATGTAGTTAAAAATCAGCTGACGGGACATGTAGCTAAAACAACCACCCAGTATCTAAGGCACAGAGATACTGAATGGGTTGAGCCACAGAGAAGTAGAGGAGTGAGACCAGTTAGAAAATGTACCTACGCCTTGCCACCCGAAGACGAAGAATCGAGCAAGGAAACAGACGGTGATTCGTCAGATGAAGAGGAAAGAAGAGGCGGAGGAATGGTGGCAGGGCCAGCTATGGTTTCTTGCCCACCCAAGCCAGGTTCTAGCCATGCGGGAGAAGTGGTTGAACAGACCGAAAGAAGGGACAACCCTTCGGCCACCGAGGAAGGAAGTGGGAATGACGCACAGTTGGAATGCGAAACGGACGCACCAACAGCAGCCAACAAAGGAGAAACAGAGTTTCTAAGGAAAACAAAGAAAAGGGAAAGACAGGTTAACCACAGCCAGGACAGCGAACCAGTCATCGAAGCAAAGATGAAAAGATCTCAGTTCGAGATAAGCCAACAGTCAAACGAACAGTGTGAAAGGTCTTTCCCACAAATAGTGAATACAGATGGACGGAAGGCTGAAGTAGCGGACGATGTAAGTGTACGTAGCACTACCAGAGAACCGGTGGATACGAACCAAACAACCGTGAAACAAACAGACCAGACGATGGGCGTTTTACAGGAGGAAATCGCGCAGCAATCAGAGACAGCTGATGGGGCAGCGCATAGTCTGGTTGAAATAAGCAGTACTGATAAGGAACGGTTGATACAATGTTTACTGACGCTAGCCAAAAACATGGAAATCAGAAATGGAATTAGGTAAAGTCGTGTGGAGTACTTACACACATGGGCTATCATGTGAAACTCGAGTTAATGTATGCATTTGCATAACATTTGTTTCATCTACCGTTATCCTTGGGAAACGGAGATTTGGATAATTAGGGGGTAGGGTATAGAGATGGAGGAATGACTAGATGTTAAAAATTCCTTTGAATTCGTTGTCTGAAGTACACGCCAGACAATGAGCGGACGGTCAGTCTGAAGCGAAGACTGACCGAGATCAAAGGGACATTTCCGACCAGAGAAACGGACAGAACGGACAAGAGATGCAGGATAGCTGGATGCGCCAGGTAATGATTACGCGACGCAGGGTAACACGTGGACGCGATGTTTCGGTCAAAATCTGACCAGGTAGCTTTGATGCGGGGAATTTCGGGAAACAGCGGTGAAATAGTTAGATCACAACACTCGGTTTTGATTCCTCGTGACAAAGACGGCCAGAAGTTAAAGGGGCTATCCAACTTTAACAAAGACTGCACCTGGACTAGCAGGGTTACAGCATGACGTAATTCCACATGTGGACGATTCGGTTTGTGACTTTTGACTCAGACATAGTTTAGTATCTGATTAAGTTAGAACTTAGTCATAGTTTAGTGACATAGTCTAGTAGAACTTAGTCATAGTTTAGTATCTTATAAAGGGGGCATTAACAGGTGCTCATCTGTGGGGCACGAGCAGGCATGAAGGTTGATGGCACTTGGTCATGTTTGTGTGCAAATATTTTGATATTTGGATTTTGACAAGCGTATTACTTGCACTTTAATTGATTGTTGTTGGTTTGTTTAAACATGATTATGTGTCCTGACATAAGTATCAAGGTGGGATACTTATGGACTGAAATACTGATATCATGAGTATGCGTGCAAATATTTTGACATTTGTATTTGGTGTTTGGGTTTTGACTAATGGTATTACTTGCATTTTTAGTGGGTTGTATGGTCGATATAGTATGCATTAAATTTTTCTTTATTTTGTTGTTGTTTTGTTGTTTAAACATGATTACATATCCTGACAGTATCAAAGTGTGATACTTGCTGACTGAAATATTGATATCATGAGTATGCGTGCACATATTTTGGTTTTGGGTTTCGACATTGCATGCATACATTTGTCTTTAATTTGTTTGGTTTTTTGTTGTTGTTGTTGTTGTTGTTGACTCATGTTTACAGGTACTTGATTCAGGTTATAAAGGTGATCTACAGAGCAGTATATCTCATCCAGACTGTAGGCCTCCGCAAACAGAGGTCACCACGAGTTCCAGAACAAGAAATAGCATGTTGGAACACTGAGCTGGCCTACTTAATGGCACTTAGTGTTGTAACAGTAGATGTTACTGACTTGTTATAGTGTATATTTTATCACATGTATGTGGAGTCTTTGCAGAGAAGACTATATTGATCAGAAGTTGTAATATTGACTATGACATATGTTGTCAAATATCGTTTTTGTGGGAAACATAAAGAATTTTGCTGTTTTCTTTGAGAGGGGATAGCTGTCAAGAGAGACAATGATAACTAGCCCGAGGATAACCCACGTACATTCGTGGCCTCACAGGAGTTAGTATGAAGTGAATCGTCGGCCAGGCGTGTAATGAGACCGCCTGAGAAAATTGACCTGAACTGGTCGAGTGTAACAATGAAGGTTCGTGTCCTTAGAGGAAGGCACGGGAACAGGGCGAGGTATGTTGACCTCAATGAGTTAGGAGAATTCCTTAAGGTGTTTCTGTTTTGATGAATTAAAGGTCCCGCAGGGACAGACTTGGGTGTATTTGACTGTAAAACGATGTAAAAGTGGTGGCTTGTGTTGTAAAAACGACCAGCCACAGTGTTTTTCTTCTGCTTGTATTGATTGTGTATGTATTACAAAAAGTTTATATGTATCAAATGACATGTCTTTTATGCATGTACGATGTGAGTGAAGTTGTAAACAGGAGTGGTGTTTACATTATAGATAGTGGAGACGAAAATTGTGTTACTGTTTTCTTTTCAAGGCAGGTACAATTTGAGTGGAGTTGTAAACAGGAGTAGTGTTTACATTTTGGATAGTGGAGACGAAAATGGTGGTCATTTGCCAGATGATAAAAAAATGACCATCCATGTTTCGGTCTGTAGTTTAGGGAGGTAATGTAACAGTTCCCGCCGGAGCAAGGGGAGTTTAGGATGCCTGAACATGTTAAAGCTTAAAGCTACCTGAATGCATGTCAAGGTCACTCACCGTCTCAGCAAAGGAGAACAGAGTTGAGTTAAGGAATGTGGACAGGTAGAAACTGACCACTGGCCTTCCGATTTTGGTAGGGGGAGATTGATTGACAGACGAAATTGGCAGCGGGGCTTGCTGCGAGAGAATGAATGACAGGTGGGCAAAGTGTTTCGTTCCAATTGGGATTGAAGATGATCTTTACCTGAGATCGATTGGTCAAGCTCTGGCCTTGCTTGAGGATATATAACTCGAGACAAAGTTTAGCTCGAGAGGCTGGAGGAGAGATGGAGAGTGAGGGAGAGAGAGAGGCTGTATGGAGGAGAGTGAGAGAGAGACTGAATGTAGAGGAGCGATTGATAGACTGTTGGACGAATGTTTAGTGATAGAATAGGATCGCTCAAATAGGTGTGTGAGTTTTGCATTAATGGATAATCTGAAAGTGTGTTTGTAAGCAAGGACACATTGTGAGCGAGCCAGGTCGAGATCGCCCGCCTGAGGGGATTTCAGTGAGGAAGAGTATTTGATAAGGTGTGTTGAAGACGCAGTTAAGGCGATGTGTGTGTGATGTAATTGCAAGGCAATTTAACTGGGTTTTTAGATAGTTGGGAATTCCATCAATAGCTAATGCTTACAATTCCCGTTTTAGTAGAATGTTTAGTTAAGATATGTATTGTATTGTGTTTGTAATTTCTCTAGTCATTCTATGATATGAGTATGATATAATAAATATGCCACCTGCTGTGTGATATGTCATTTACTGAGTATGGTCATGATGATGTGGATGAGTGTGAGAATGTTCTAAGTTAGATCACGGCAGCAGAGGGTCTGTTACAGGAATATAATTTTACAGTTTTTTTCTCAGGAGCACAGGGAATAGAATGTTATGGTTCTTTCTCAGGAGCACAGGGAATGAGATTTTACGGTTCATTCTCAGGAGCACAGGGAATAGGATTTTATGGGTTTTTTCTCAGGAGCACAGGGAATGAGATTTATAGTTTTTTCTCAGGAGCACAGGGAATGGGATTTTACGGACTCTGAAGCCAAGGCTCAAAGGGTTAACGAACAAGGCATCTCAAATGCTGAAATAGGCCACAAGCCCTTGTTAGATCTCCTTCAGTCTCCTCCTCCTAAAATAATTAGATATACCAATCACTCCACCTCATCTGGATTAGTTGTTTCCATCTCTGGCATTTAAATTCTCCCAGGAGGAGTATTTTATTTTGGCAATCATCAAGTTTTTTGATGAGTGACGAAGAATTATTCTTTAATGTGACTTTGCCACTTTTGGGACAGCGTGGGCTTGTGGTTAAGTGACACGGGTCATAAGCCGAAGGTGCTAGGTTTGCTCCCCCATCACAGTACCGCCCTTACCTCAGGGAAGTAAATCCTTATAAAATGCAGGCGGAAGTAGACCCTTACATAAAGTCGGATGCACTGGGCCGACAGACGCAAAATAAAAACACAGTGCAACGCACACCGCCTTGGGGAAGAATGAAATAAGGCAAACACACAACAACAAAAATTCGCCACTTTTCATTTAGTGTGAAAATGAGTAAATGACTAACAATTTTATTGTCTTCCTCTTGTAGGCTAAGCACCATCAGTCCTTTTGAATTGAATTTCCATCCTTTGATGTTTCTTGTTTGGTTACTGTCCACAATAAAGCCCACTTATGCCCTAGTTCTTTCAGTTGTGAGCACTCCGCTAGAGAGGAGCATGCTTCTATCATAGTTAAGGACACCCTAGTCCTTTTTCCTTTATTTCAGTTAGGGCCAGGGCACCCAAATTTGATTTCCTTATCTGTTACGGTGTGCTAGTTATTTAGAACACTATATTTAATCCTACTTAATGCTCCCCATTGTGCGTTCCCGCTAGTTTGGCTTGGCTTGGCTTCATTCATTCTCAATCTCCCGCTACCAAACCCTGAAAGGTCTTAAGTAGCAGAATGTAGTCCAGAGAACGGAATGCGTTGTGTCGTAGTTTACAGTTTTACTGCGCTATGTGCACCTTTCGGTCCAACACATCCAACTTCAGCAAGCATTTTTTGAGTACCAGGTTAGCATTCTCTCTTCGATCCCTTCTCCTTAGCCAGTCTGCTCTGGCAGCCTGTTATCCAGGATCACCGCGTGGAGGTGTAAAAGGGTTTTGGCAGCTTTGGTTCGCTGGCCCTGACGCTAGCAGTCAGCTATGAGTCACTGACCACTGCAGCTCATGCGCTGCTCAGCATCTTGATTCCTCACGCTAGTTTGATGTCAATGACATTGAATGCTGTGGGCTGCCGTGACCTCGGCAACTATGCTCGTCTAGCTGACAATATTACTAGGAATTTTCTTTAGATAGCCCGTCTTTCATGGAGATATCATGTAGAATACCCTGTTCCTGTTTCCATTAATGCACTTACCAAAGGGGCAGACAATTTACAAGTAAACTGTCTGCGTCTGCTGCTCAGGATCAGGTGGCCAGACAAAGTCCATAACTCTGAAATTCTTAGCAAGTCAAACATGTTGACCACCCATATGCTTCAACTATATTCCAGACTAGATGAATGGGCCATGTTGTTTGCTTGCTTGATGAGTGCCTCCCCAAGCAGCTGTTATATGTTGAGCTCACTACAAGCAGACGCTCGTTAGGGTAACAGACGAAACGCTGCAGAGACTTCTTAAAAATGCCTACAAATCTTCATTAAAATGTCTCTGAAAAACATTGATGCCCCCTCCTGAGAGATGCTTGCCCAGAATCTTTCCACCTGGTTCACTAACATCACACAAGGTGTTCAGATCGCATAGCAAAACATCTTCACCGATGTTCAAAAGAACCCGTCCGAAAGAACAGAACAACTTCACATCGAACTCCTCATGTGTGCCCCAGGCGTGGCAGGACCTGCTTTGCTAGGATTGGACTTTATAACCATTTCAGACCACATCTCACATCATTTGTCTGATGTTGTTGATATCATCATTTGTCTGATGTTGTTGATATCATCATTTGCGATGGACACCTATTACTATCATTTTGTTGCATTTTACGACACTTTTAGAAAGTTACAATGGTTCTTCTCTCTCCACCGCAATTTGGGGTCCCAAGATGCACATGAGGATACATGCACACAGTGATACCTTTTTTGAATGTGGTGGAAGCAAAGGTCACTTTTAAATGAATTATCATACCTCACCAACTGCAATGTGGTGGAAGCAAAGGTCACTTTTAAATGAATTATCATACCTCACCAACTGCAATGTGGTGGAAGCAAATCCACTTTTAAATTGTCATACCTCGTCAACTGCAATGTGCTGAAAGCAAAGTCCACTTTTAAATGAATTATCATACCTCATCAACTGCAATGTGCTGAAAGCAAAGGTCACTTTTAAATTATCATACCCCACCAACTGCAATGTGGTGAAAGCAAAAGTCACTTTTAAATATCATACCTCACCAACTGCAATGTGGTGGAAGGAAAGGCCACTTTTAAATTATCATACCTCACCAACTGCAATGTGGTGAAAGCAAAGAACATTTTTATTATCATACCTCACTAACCCCAATGTGCTGAAAGCAAATGCCACTTTTAAATGATCCTACCTGCCTAACTGCAATGTGGCCAGCCTTATCCCGAGAGAAATGGAGCAGCCTTGCCTCATAGAGTTCTGGGGGGACATTTCTGAACCCAGATGCACAACCACCCTCCAGGGTACTGTACAAAATTAAATATAACAAAACAAACTAAACATGTTTTTACTTGTGAAAATGGTGAAATCTGATTTATTAATTTTTTGTAAATTTTAGACTGGCAGTGCGGGGAGATGCTAGTCCAGTCAGGCACAACATACTGACCAGGACATCGCGTCAGGGTCAGGCACAATACACTGACCAAGACCACAATATCTCTTCCCTGCAGCGTTCCCTGGAAACAGGTTGTTTTCAAGGTAGCCTGGCTGATAAGATGTGGATCGATGTGATCCCCATAGTAGTGAGTGCCACACAGATAAAGCGAAGCATAGCACAACCATTTGGAGGACCTTCATCCGCATGCTCGGGATGTGAGAAAAACTACTAAACCCGCCACTTGACGTTCTTTTCAGGGCACACACAAGATTAAACTTACTCATTGTGGGCATTAAACCACAACATAAACAACAACAACAGACTGGCAGAGCAGTTAGAACTCTTGCTTCTCATGTTAAAATTGACATTATATGTAGCAGATAAATTAATCCTTCAGTCTGAAACAATTGAACCCTTTCATCTACCTAGAGAATTGATCTCTGATATCTTCCTTGCAGTTTCGTCTCTGCTGACTGAATGTCTGGAGACCCTGTGGAGCGGTTCTATCCAAAAGTTTATCTAAATGCACTGGAACAGGAAGTAGACACCACACCAGCTCTTAACATAGATAATTATGAATTGGCAACTGTGCACCAATTCACATACCTGACTTTCCTCATCCACGATAGGCTTTCTCTCTAATCTCTAAATCCTGGTATTCAATCATTCACGCGTGTCTGATGCCCAGCAGCTAAATGTTGAGTAAATTCATTTTGGCCCATTGCCTTGGTGTACCATGTTTGGCCCAGGGCCTCCTTCATGTCATCTCTCCACCTCATCCTTGGTCGCCCAGGAGGATGGCTAAAGTTGTATGACCACCACAACGTCACTCTACATGTCCATCTGTTATCCGGAATGAGCACCACATGGCCAGACCATCTGTATTTTCGTAACAGTGTGACATCTATGATTTCTTTCTCTAGACCCAGAAACAGACAGTCACATTGGCAAAGCGGCTACATTTGCTCGTCACATAACACTTGTTCGGGAAAACCAGAAACTTACAATTAAAACCGAGGTCATGGTTTACAGTGCATGTGTCATCAGCATGCTCATATATGGTTGCGAAATATGGACATCCTATGCCAAACAAGAACAAAGACTTAACACCTCCCATCAACATTATGAACAATCTATTCCTCTATACATGGAGGTACAGAGTAACAAATGTACACTCTCCTTAGGCAAGGAAGAGCAAAGACTATGATGGTTTGGTTATGTTTGCTGCATCGAAGATGGTTGCATCCCCAAAAATATCATCTATGACCAGTTAGCGGATGGCAAAAGAACAGTTGGCCAACCACAGCCGAGGTTCATGGATGTCTATGGACATGACATGAAGACAATGACGATGAGTCTGACATCCTAGGAAGACGAAGTTGCAGATGGATCTAAGTGGAGATGTATCCCGAGGAGTCACCTTATGCCGAGTGGGAAAAAAAACTTCTTGCAATTTGAAGAAGTGAAACGACAATGTCCCAGGGAGAAAGAAAAAAAAAATTCACGATGAGAGTTACCACTCTAGTTTCACAGTATCATATAGTCAGTCATGACTACTACGATGCTGGCTTTGTAAACCAAGCTAACCACCCTTTGACCACACACGCCTCCTTTCTCTCTTGTTTTATTCCTTTGTGCAGTAAGGTGCCATGATGAGTGGCAGGTGTCTGTCTAGAGTAAGACTCATCACTGTAGTTGTTAACGTTCCTTGGTGGTTTAGATATCCCTAACATTTCATATCCACCTGACTTTCCATTTAACTTAACGTCTTTATACTGTTTAAGAAGACACTGCAGAGTCTGTTTACAACCAGTTTCTTTTACTTCACTTGACCTAAAAACTATGCACATCCAATCTATTCTTCAATGCATTAATTGGTCCTGACAACACTATTTCATGTGGCAGTGCATTCCAAGCATTCATAACTCTCTCAATAAAAAACATATTTCCTATTATCTAATCTAGATCTATATTTGATTAATTTGTAGCTGTGCCCTCTTATTCTTGTAAGCAGTTCTATTTTGAAAAACTTGTTATAGTCTAATTTATCCTTTCCATTAATTATCTTACAAACCTGTATTAAATCACCTCAAATTCTTCTCTTGTCTAGACACTAGGCCTGTATTAAATCACCTCAAATTCTTCTCTTGTCTAGACACTAGGCCTGTATTAAATCACCTCAAATTCTTCTCTTGTCTAGACACTAGGCCTGTATTAAATCACCTCAAATTCTTCTCATTTGTAGAAATGGAATGCCGGTTTTTCGGAGTCTTTCCCCCCTCCTAACTATATTGACAGAATCCCACAATCAGTATTGTTTATATCTCATCTACAATAAGGACTCCACATGTGTACACAATACGCCATATAGGTCTAACTAATGATTTATAAAGTTTGACTATCACTTCTTCCTTGCTCCTATGTTTAATATTTCTTTTATCATACCTAACATTGCATTTGCTTTTTTCACTGCTACCTGGACTTGCTCCCTCACTTTACCTGTATGATCTATTTTAACCCAAAAGTCCCTTTACTTTTCTATCTTTCTTCTTCTTCTTTGCGTTCAGGATCTTCTGGTCATGCTATATCTACAGGCCAGTTGCCATGATGAAGTCTGCAGTCTTCACCAGGTCGGACCGCGTGCCCCACAGCTTTTGTCTCAGCTCTGCACCCTCTGGCCAGGTCTGGCATCTCATTTCCTTATAGATTGGGCATTCCTATAGAATATGCTCAGGGTTCTGGCATCCTGTTCCACATGGGCACTCATTGGTGTGTGAGATCTTCAGTCGGTATAGATGTTCTAGTAGTCTGCAGTGTCCAGTTCTCAGGCGAAATAAGGTAGTTTGTTGATTTCTTCTGAGTTGGTGAATTGAACTGGCTTACTGCTTATGTTTCTGTCTTCTCTCCATTGGTGTATATACTGATTTCTGATGATGTTCTTGATTTCTCTGTATGGTACTCGATGATTAAATTGGGCCTGTTTGCTGCGATCTTTTGCCAGAGCACCAGCTCTCTCGTTTTCCGTGATTCCTCAATGGGAGGGTAGCCACTGGAGCTATTGTTGAGGATCTCTGGAGTTTTCCCAGTTCTGCTCTGATCTCTGATAACAGTGGTTTGTTGTTTGTATTGTCTCTATTGTCTCTGCAGTCCGTGAATACAGCTATTTTTGTCGGAGGTCGCCTTTCTTCTATCTTTCTAATATTGCTCTCTTCCATTCTGCAATGATGTTCCATAATTGGATCTACCCATGTGGATGACTGTACATTAAACTATATTTGGAAGCTTTCAGACCATTTCCGAATTTCATTTAAATCCGACCTCAATATATCCCACTTCTGCTTTTGTTGACCATGAATTTTGCATGATGGATTCAATATCAATGTCCAAAATGTTTATATATCTCAAGAACAAAATTGATCCCAAAACCAAGCCCATGGCCCTCCACTCAGAGTACTCCTTATTTATGCCCACTCTCTTCCTTCTTCCCAATAACCAATTTGTAATCCATTTGGCAACTATGCCACCTATTCCATGTAATTTTAACTTCCTAAACAATATTTGAGGAGGTACTCTATCAAAGGCTTTTGCAAAATCTAGATAAATAACATGCACTGGCTCCCCTTTATCTATCATTTTGGTAACCTCCTCCATGAATTCTAATAGATCTGTTAAGCACGATCTCCCTTTAGTAAACCCTTGCTTCTGGTTAGATTAAATTAATCTAAATGCATTACAATGTTTTCTTTTATTATTGACTCATTTTTACAGACTATATTCCTTAAACTCACTGGTTTATAATTTGCTGGATCTGATATTTTGTCCTTTTTGAATAAGAGGATCACTGCTACATATTTCCAATAACCTGGAACAATCCCTTTCACAAGTGATTGAGAACATAATATATAGCCAATGGTTATGCTAACAGGTCTCAAATTTCAAACAACGATTTTGGATGAATACTATATGATATATGGTCGTAACATTAAATTTCTCTGTATTATTATGTAAAACTGCTTCTTAAATAAAATGGTTTATGTTTGCCAACTTGACGAATGAGTTTATTGAATGAGACTCCCCTCAGTTTTCATGATGCATTCAAGAATAGATTGGATGTGCATAGCTTTTAGAGCAAGGAAATGTAAATGAAACTGGTTGTATACAGACTCAGCAGAGTCTTCTAAATCAGTATAAAAATGTTAAGTTAAGTTAGTTCTCATGCATTTCATAGTATCAGTTTTGTGATCTTTGGTGTGAGAATCAAAGCCTAGGAGAAGGAAAACAAACATACGTAATTCCTTTAGGGAAATAGGACAGGAAGAGTTGACTCTCGTAACCTTGACATTCACGATGCTGTATAGGGACATCATCTAGGAAGGTGTCAAGCTCCACAGTTTTATAAGCTGCGGTGCCATATTCATCCTGCAAAACAGTTTAAAAAAAATAAAAGTTAAAATCTTCCTCCTTCATACGCTTTCAAACGTTCACTTGAATGTCTTTAAAGTTAGCAGTGGTTTGCATGAGGCTATCGGTATCTCAATAGAGTTTGTCTTAGAATGTGCCTGCTCAGTAACTCATATGTTGGACACTTCTGCAGCACATGTTCAGTAGTACTTTCATCAGTGTTGCAGACACATTCATTGGCATGTCCTAATTTAAACTTGTTGAATAGATGGTATCAAAATCTCTTGTGGCCTCTACAGAGCCTGAAAATCACCAGATGTTCAGCCCTGTTGAGCTTGTAGTAAGTGTCATTTTGTGACAAAAGTGTGTCGAAGACAACAGTAAAGAACTGGACAACGATGTTTAAAGAAGGACGTGAGTTAACGAAAGATCTTCCGAGACCAGGTCAGGCGCATATTGTTGCATCAGAGAATGCCATCACCAAAATTGATGCAGCATTCGGGTGGACTGTCCCTTGAGCTTATGTTTGCCACACTTTTGTCACCATACACTGCCTGCATTCTGCGATGAATGTCAAGGGGTCGACATCCTTCAGCTGTTAGAAACCAAATCACCGCTCGCTGATCAACTCTGGACGGATTCTGTATCACACCCGCCATGTTTTCAATGCTCTGCTGAGGAAATTGAGTTGCAGGACAATTAAATTTTGCAAACTTGACAGTTGGTATGTGCTGTTTACATCAGAAGTGACATTATCATGTGCATTGTATGCATGTTAACTTGGTGCAGTTTGATTTGAACACGTCTCGTACAACAACTGGTACATGTACATTTATAGCTGCCATTTCTATAATCACAAAAAAATCTAATAAACAAACGCCAGACTAACCTGAGAGCTGTGTTTTCCAATCAAGAAATGAATATCATATGCCATCTTGCCATCATCTTTATTCTTGTATGCCTAAACAAAAGAACAAAATATAAAACTTGTTTTTGTACTGAAACTGGACTTTTTCACTTCTGCTCTGCTTTGGGGTGTAAACTGCTTTTCAATTCTTTTTCTAATGGCTCATAGTTTCTAGCACTGCCGACAATTGCCAACACACTGTACGGAGCAGTGACACAACTGAAGAAGACCTTTATCTATATAAGAATGGCATTGGGCTGTCAAGAGCAGGCTTGCTCAGTCACTATAGGATAACAACAACAACAACAACTACTAAGCCTCGAGGAAGGTCGGATATTCATTATTTTCTTCAAAATGTTTGTCTTGTTATAGCTAACACCCTGTTATTTTGTTATTTTCAAGGGTTGTTTTACGAACACAGCATGTACCCAAAACCTTTGAGTTTATTATACATCTCTGATCAGACTAGGTGCTTGATCTCATCTTTGTTGAGACGAGGGATCACTTGAAACTTGAGGGTTTCTAAGGCCTGTCATTTCTTGTTCTCATTCACTTTTTGAAAGGTGAGCACCATAGCTAACTTCTCTTTCTTCTTCTTCTTCGATCAATTGATGATATGCTTCTAGCCTGGTGAGGTTCACACTGTATGTTTCAGGTCTATCTTCGCCGCTCCGCCACAGCATTTCAAGCATGTCGCTGCCCCGAGCCAGACTGCCTCTTTTTGGTCTGTATAAGTAGAGCAGTCCTGCAGGATATGCTCTGCTAATTCATTGGGTGCTCCAAATTCGCATGTCGTGGTGCCCGAGACCCAGTTTGTGGAGGTGAGCCTTGAGTCTGCAATGTCCCGTTCTGAGTCTGAAGATCTGTGTCTGCCCATCTCTGCCAAGTTTGTCTATGCTGTCCTTCTCTGGTTTGTATTCTTTGTGCTGGTCTCCCCATTCTGTCTCCATGGATTGTTACAATGACTCACTGATACAATAGCACTCAGAGCTTCACCATGTCTAAATCTGACATCGGATGGTGTCGCCTCCACTGTTAACCCCCTTGTATGAAGCCTGCATCAATGTATGAGGGACGTTCAAATCAAACCGGGACTTTTTTTATCTAGTTCTGCCTGAATGGGTAATAGCGTGCTGGAACTACTATCATTAGATAGGGGCACTTGTGTCCTATTACTGCTAGGTGGCTCAATTGCCATAGGCCAGTCATGTGACAGATACATAAATATGGCGGACAACACTGTTTGTGTTTACATGAAACAGGGTGTTGTGATTAAGTTTCTTGTGAAAAACAGTGTGAAACCTGGCGAAATTTACAGAAGACTGCAACCACAATACAGTGAACACTATTATTCATGAACATTTGCATATTTGGAAGGTTAGTGCACATTGGGTGCCAAGACAGCGTTTTTGCTTTTGACTGGCATAAAAAAGCTTGCTTGACCTCATATGGCTCAACGCTGAAGCTTTTCAAGCTTTACTTAAACGCTGGGATAAGTACATAAATGTTGCAGGAGATTATATAACAAAATTAATGGCATTTTGACAGCTTGAAAAGAAAAAAAAATTTTCTTACATAAAAAAATCCCGGTTTGACTTGAACGACCCTCATATGCATGTGTTTGTAAAGGAAATTTCTGTGGGATTTTATTTTACATAATGAGGTTGCCAGTTCCATTTAAACCTTACTAAGCCACTTTTACAACAAGCATAGAAGGGTGCAGCGGCCTTATTCTTTCCTCTATATGAAGGCTGTTGTTGTTTGAATCTACTCGTGCTGAGTTGAGCTAACTCTTGATGTTTCTTTCTTAGTAGGTTACAGTGGCTCTTGGGGATCGTAGTGTTGATCTCCAACTCATTGACCAGACTGCTGGGGCACGCCGAGGATGTGAGATGGGACTCTTGATCAGTACATTTAAACTGAACCCAATTCAAGTTTTGGTTCCGTCCCTCAGAAAGGTACACCAGAATCAATAGAAGATCTAATAACATTAGGATGAAAAAACTATATGTTTTGAATTTTGAATCATTGACTTAAATCAATCAATCAATCAATCAAAGTTTGTCGATACTCTTGTTGCATAAGCCATTGACAACATCTAGCTAACATACACGGCTGTCGGCTGCTCTTTCTGCCTCTCTCTAGATGTAATAATTTAATCTTAGTTTCTTCCCTTTGGGATTCTATGTAAGAGTTTTTCTGGCTTTGTTGGACTGTGCCTTCCGTAGGTTATGTCCTATACAGCCCCATATCCTTTGCTTAATTTGTTGTTCCAGTGGCTGTTGTTGACTCCTTTTCCATAAGTCTTCATTCCTCACCATATCCTGACACTTTATGAACACAAGTCTTCATTCCTCACCATGTCCTGACACTTTATGAACACAAGTCTTCATTCCTCACCATGTCCTGACACTTTATGAACACAAGTCTTCATTCCTCACCATGTCCTGACACTTTATGAACACAGGTCTTCATTCCTCACCATATCCTGCCACTTTATGCCTATTATCCTTCATAGGCATCTGTTACAGAATGACTTGGAGTCTTTGTTGTTTGGCCTTGTTTGTTCTCCATGTTTCCATTCTATACAGCAGCACTGTCTTGACACTGTTATTGGATATTCTTTGATATAAATCTTGACTTTAAGCTAAGATAAAATTACACAGCTTGACAAAATCTGAGGCTGTCAGTCATATAAAACATTAATTTTGACATGCCAGTTAATAACAAATCATAATGGTTGCAAGCTTACATTCAGGATAATGTAAGAATCTCCATTGTAGAACTGGCCATAAGAATCTTTAGGCCAAGGCTTCACTTCAAATTTCTGTTGAAATGAGAGCACAGTTTTGAATTCACAAGCAGCACTCAATGAACATAAAAAATAAAACCAAGAACAGTTTATTATTTTAGTTTACAGGTAGCCCAGCTACAATTCAAAGAGGTGAACAGTAACACATGGGTCTGTCAATAAGCACAAAGAAAAATATATTTTTTAATAACAGAGAATGAGCCTTTGAATCGACTTCATTGCGCCTGAACATGTCCCATATTTATTTTTTTTTGCGTTCGCCTTATTTTCTCTAATCCCCAAGGCGGTGTGCGTTGCGCTGTGGTTTTTATTTTGTGCCTGTCGGCCCAGTGCATCCGACTTCAGCATGCATTTTATGTAAGGGTCTGCTTCCTCCTGCTTTTTCTAAGGGTTTGCTTCCCCGGGGTAACGGCCGGTGCTGTGATGGGGATCGAACCCAGCACCTTCTGGTTGTGAGCCGTGCCACTTAACCACTAGGCCACGCCGTCCCCCACACATGTCCCATATGTGCTCAGACTATTTCATTGCTGAAAGTGAAGATGACAGAACATGTACTTCGTTGCTACTGTGGTGGCTTCAAATTTTCCCTTGACTTTGTTGTCAGGTACCAATTTACAGCTGGGTCAGCTGAAAGAAATGGTCATACCATGAAAAACCTACAACATGCACCGGTCTATCAAACTAAATGTGATGTGATTTCTTCTTCACTCATTCTCAAACTCCCACTAACAATTTCTGAAAAGGTCTTTACAAGTAGCAGGATGTAGTCCAGAGAACGGAATGTGCTGTGTCAAAGTTCACAGATTTTCTGCAATATTTGCACCTTTCAGTCCGACACATTCGACTTCAGCGTGGCATTTTTGGGTACCGGGTTAGCCTTCTCTCTTCGATCCCTTCTCCTTTACCAGTTTGTCCTGTTGCAGCCTGTTATCCAGGATCACCATGTGGAGATGGAGAGTGGTTTTGGCAGCTCTGGGGATGCTGGCAGCCAGCTTTGGGTCGCTGACCGCAACAACTCATGAACTGCTCAGCATCTTGATCCATTACATGATTTGAGCCTGGAACATTGGGTTTATAAACCAAGCTCACAATCCCTTGACCACTCACTCCCACTATAGTAAAACATATACAACTTTTAATATTTGTTTTTGAAACTAAATTACATTAGGGTTTGCTTCCCCGGGGTAACTTCCGATGCTGTGATTGGGGAGCGAACCCAGCACCTTTGGGCTGTGGGTCGTGTCACTCAACCACTAGTCCACGCCGTCCCATTTATCCTATCTCTAATTTATGCAACCTCTTTCCCTTATGTGAGCCCAAAACTAGACAGTACTTTCCAATCTCCTGCAAAGATGGTGTGGAATGTCTGGATAGATGGGACATGGCTCATAAGTCCAACTCAAAATGTTGCTGAAGGACGGGTAAGCCACTAGAAAACCTAAAAGTCTATGATGATAAAGAAACTTGGCATTGGCTACAAAAAATCCAAACACCTCAGCATCTCTAGTCCCGCAGAAACAACAACACATTTGGCATAATATTTGTAGCCTAGAATGAAATATATGTCCTAGAATGAAATAGACGCCCTAGAATGAAAGATTCTAGCTGAAATATGTCCTAGAGTGAAATGTCATAGATGAAATACATCCTATAATGAAAGATATTCTAGATGAAATATGTCCTAGCTGAAATTTGTTCTAGAATTAAATATATTCTTGATTAAAAATATGTCCTAGAATGAAATATGTCCTAGATGAAATATGTCCTAGATTTTAAATGCCCTAGAACGAAAGGGATTTCCTAGGATTAAATATATTCTAGAATGAAAGATATATCTTAGAATGAAAGGAATGTCTTAGAATTAAATATGACATAGAATGAAAGATATGTTCTAAAATAAAAGATGTCCTAAAATGAGTTAGATGTCCTTTGATAAAATAATGTTCTAGAATTAAATATGACATAGAATGAAAGATATGTTCTAAAATAAAAGATGTCCTAAAATGAGTTAGATGTCCTTTGATAAAATAATGTTCTAGAATTAAATATGACATAGAATGAAAGATATGTTCTAAAATAAAAGATGTCCTAAAATGAGTTAGATGTCCTTTGATAAAATAATGTTCTAGAATTAAATATGACATAGAATGAAAGATATGTTCTAAAATAAAAGATGTCCTAAAATGAGTTAAATGTCCTTTGATAAAATAATGTTCTAGAATTAAATATGTTGAAGAACTAAATATGTCCTAGAAAGATTGATGTCCTAGAAAGATTGATGTCCTAGAAAGAAAGACATGTACATAAAATGATGCTACAGTAGAGGATGCAGATAAAAAATAGGTCTCAATTCTTCTTGACATTTTACAGGGTAAGACAATAACGGCAAGGTCACAGAACATCTGGTGATGGACAGTATAGCAGGTTGCCATGGAAATTGAGGCCTCTTTTACGAATTGGAGAGTGATTGTCACTGCCCTATGTTCCAATGGAAACCAGAAGGAATAAGTTATATGGAGTCTTCTAGGTATTATGAGTACCAGATTTTTATGTGACTAATTAAGTTTAAATGCCACTGACCTCGATTCGCCAAATAGTGACGCCTTCAGTTTTACCTACGTCTTTCCAGGCAGGCTCAGTTTCTGCTGACGACTCTGAAACAGAAACCATAATTGCTGTAAACTTAAAATATTTTGTTTTAATATTAGTTATATTATTGTATATTTATAAAGACACCAACACCAACAACAACACCAACAACAACACCAACAACAGCATCATACATCAATATACATTATTCTTCTCCTTTATTCATTTTAAATCTCCCGCTGCCAAGCCCTGAAAAGGGTTTTGCAAGTTGTAGGATGTAGTCCAGAGAACAGAATGTGTTGTCGTAGTTTATAGCTTGACTGCAACATTTTAACCTTTCGGTCCGACACATTCGACTTCAGCAGGAATTTTTTAGTACAGGTTTACCTTCCCTCTTGGATCCCTTTCTCCTTTAGCTAGTCTGCTCTATTGCAATTTATTATCCAGGATCCCCATGTGAAGGTGTAGAAGGGTCTTGGAAGCTCTTGTTTCGCAGGTCCTGACGCTAGCAATCAGCTATGGGTCGCTGACAGCTGCAGCTCATGCGCTGCTCGGAGTCTTGATCCCATGAATATACAGATGTATGTAAGGGCCAAAGATGCAGCAATGAATGAGCTGACAGCAACCAATGACTCATAGCTGGCTGCTTGCATCAGAGTCAGCGAACTATAGCAGACCAAGACCCTATCCCGCCTCCACATGGTGTGGCCTTGGAAACAGGCTGCACGAGTCACTAGTGTAGTCTGGCCAGGGGAAAGAGATTGCAGTGGAAAGACAAACCCGGTACTCAAAAACGGCAGCAGAAATCTTCTTCTTCATCGTACACAGTCAGGCAGCAACCATTATTTTTTCGAAAAAAGCAGCAGTCATCCTGAGGCTGTCGACACTGCTAGTGTTGCCACTGGTGATGGCCACATCTGCTCTCTCTGATCCTCGTATGTCGGGCAGTTTTGCAGCAAATACTCAGCGGTCATTATCCCGGTACCACACGGGCATTCGTCAGTGCCACCTATCTTCAATTTGTTGAATAGGTGGTACCTCAGTCTATTGTGGCCAGTGCGAAGTCTGAAGACCACGACCTGCTCTCTTCTGTTCAACTGGTAATAGGCATCGTTTTTTTGTGTAGCCAGTATGTTCGGTTTCCCATTTGGTCATGTATCTAGCTCTAATAAGATGTTTTGACTCTTCGTATGTCATACTAGTATCTGTTTGTGGTAGTCTTGCACCTTCTTTTGCCAGTCTGTCTGCCTCCTCGTTGCCTTGGATGTTGCAGTGGGATGGAACCCACTGCACCACTACCCTTTTTGGTGCGGACTGCTGGCATAGTTTACAGAGTACTGCTCTTAAGTCATTAAGTTCAGTATTTTTCTGGCTTTTTAGTGCTGTGACTACGGCCAGTGCAGCTGTAAGCAGGACTATGTGGCTTTCATTCCTTTTACCTGTCACCATTTCTTCCACTGCCGCCCTCAGTGCCTCTGCCTCCGCTCTGAAATTGCTTGTGTATTTTCCAGTAGCGAATGACAGTGTTATTTTTCTGCCATTTGGTAGGCTCAGGAATGCTCCTGCCCCTCCATTCTGTGTAGTGTTTGTTACAGAACCGTCGGTGTATGCATGGGTCCAGTCCATGCTTGGGTAGTTTTTCGTTATGTAGCTCAGGTTGTATCTCTGCAGCAGAAATGAGATGAGACAGGTCGAAAGGCACAGATATCAAAGCCTCGCTGTAAACTATGACACATCATTATGTCCTTTTCAAGACGAATGCTCAAAAAGGAGAAATGAGGAAGTAGGGAGAAAAGAGGAAGAAGGAAGAAGCAGAAGTGTGTTAAAATGAAAAATTGAACATCGCAGACAAGTAAAGAATTGCCTCTCATGTAATAAACTAAGTTGTTATGTTACACTTCAGTTAACGCAGTTGTAGAACTGGTACCAGATTGCAATAGAGTAAATGTAGGCTAAGCAGCAAAAAAAGAGAACTGGTCACTTCACCAAACAAAAACTGAAACTTTGTGTGAAGAACGGAATACTCCACCTCACCAAACAAAAACTTAACATTATATTTTGTTTATCTTACATAATTTTTTTAAGTAGCTAGTATCATTCTGAGCCTTACTGCCTACAATCTTTTATGTGCATTTTATCCCTCTTTTCACAGCAAATAAGGCCACACCTTCACTATGGTGTGCACCTTCTTCAGTGTGCCCAGAGAACAGCAGCATTTCCCATGTGCTTAGTTTCATAACCTAAACTTTTATTCCATTTTGTTTCAGGATAACAATTTTGTAATTTCTCATCTCCGCAGTGCATGTTTATACATTGTACAAAAATTTCCGCCCCAAAATTTTGCGGCTTTCCTAGATGAAAACTGGCAAGTCAGTGATGTTGATTCCTTGCGACTTTCTCTGCATTGCCTCATTAGTCTTCGTACCAGAAGATGATATTCTGTTTTGGGTTGGTTAAATTGTATTTTTCTTTTTAGTGACTTGTCCACATTTATTTTAAGTTTTTGTAGCTTGAAATTTCTACAGGATGAGGTAGCCATTCTCATGCAAAACCTTCTTAGTTGTCTCTTACACCATGCATGGCAGGTTACAGTATTATTATTCTTTGCTTCTTTGCAACACTTGTTCAATGAATAAAATGTATGGGGATAACGACGCAGTGAAGGAGATATCGGCAGTTGACGACTCATTATTGAGTGCTTGTGCCAGGTTCAGCAGCTCATGGCTGTCCAAGACCATTCTCAGCCTATGTGGCGGCCCTGGAAACAGACTGCATCAGTGCAGTCTGACTGAAGGAATAGAGATCAGAAATGGAAGACAAACCCCATTTTAAAAATATTTACTGTGCTGAAATTGGATGTAAACTACAACACGACGTACATTTCAGAATAAATGCTGAAGAAGGATGAGGAGGAGAAGGAAGACAGTAACAAAAAGAAGGAGAAGAAGGAAAGGAAGGAAGAATAAGAATAACAAAAAGAAGAAGAAGAAGGAAAGGAAGGAAGAATAAGAATAACAAAAAGAAGAAGAAGAAGGAAAGGAAGGAAGAATAAGAATAACAAAAAGAAGAAGAAGAAGGAAAGGAAGGAAGAATAAGAATAACAAAAAGAAGAAGAAGAAGGAAAGGAAGGAAGAATAAGAATAACAAAAAGAAGAAGAAGAAGGAGTCAGAGGGGAGGGTAGGGGGGGGGGGAGAGATTCTTAGAATGCATTGCCACGGGAAATAGTAGAGACCAGGTCAATTAATGCATTCAAGAATAAATTTTGGATGCGCATAGTTTTTAGAGCAAGGAAATGTAAACGAAATTGGTTGTATACAGACTCTGCAGAGCTTTCTAAACCAGTATAATGAAGTTGAGTTTGAGTTTGAGTGGGAGTAGGAGTGACAGTGAGAGTTGGGGTTGAGTTAAGTGAACATTTACTTACTTTTCACTTGTTTATCTGTGCTGGAACCAAAGAGAGCCACATTGGTTTTCTGCCAGTCATATTCCTTGCCTTTGAGTAATCCTGAAATACCACACACACACAAATATAATTAAAAATATACATATTGATTTATATGTACACCTATCCACTTCACAGGGAAGCAAATCTGGTCCCCTTACAGGAAGCCTGTATCCAAATAAAAATATATTTCCTAATATCTAATCTGGACCTTTCTTTAACTAATTAGATACATTTTCGTCAAATATTGTGTGATTTAATCCCCTAGCAAAGAAGCATCATCAAGAGTGAAAAGCTCAGCGCTAGTAGCTATGAACAACAGCATCGGCAATAACAACAACAACAGAAATAACAAAAACAACTGAAATAACAACAAAATAAATAACAACAACAGCAGTAATAATAACAGAAATAACAACAGAAATAACAACAACAGAAAAAACAATAATAATAACAACCACACAGAAATAACAACAACAGAAATAACAACAGCAACAGAAATAACAACAACAGAAACAACAATGTAAATAACAGCACCAACATAAATAATAACAACAGAAATAACAACACCAACAGAAATAACAACACCAACAGAAATAACAACACCAACAGAAATAACAACACCAACAGAAATAACAACACCAACAGAAATAACAACACCAACAGAAATAACAACAGAAAACAGAAATAACAACACCAACAGAAATAACAACACCAACAGAAATAACAACACCAACAGAAATAACAACAAAAACAGAAATAACAACACCAACAGAAATAACAACACCAACAGAAATAACAACACCAATAGAAAAAACAACACCAACAGAAATAACAACACCAACAGAAATAACAACACCAACAGAAATAACAACAAAAATAGAAATAACAAAAACAGAAACACCAATAGAAATAACAACACCAACAGAAATAACAACACCAACAGAAATAACAACAAAAACAGAAATAACAACAACAGAAACACCAACAGAAATAACAACAAAAACAGAAATAACAACAACAGAAACACCAACAGAAATAACAACACCAACAAAAATAAGAAAAGCAACAGAAAAAACAACAACAGAAACACCAACAGAAATAGCAACAGCTGAAATTACAACAGAAATAACACCAATAGAAATAACAACAGCAGTAATAACAACAACAACAGCAGTAACAACAACAAGAACAGCAGTGATAACAACAACAATAATAACAAAAGAAACAACAACAGCAGCAGTAATAACATCAACAAAAGAAATAACATCAACATAAATAACAACAACATATATAACATGAACATAAATAACAACAACAGAAATAACAACAAGAACAGAAATAACAACAACAATAACAAAAACAACAACATAAATAACACCAGAAACAACAACAACAGCAAGTAATAACATCAACAGAAATAACAACAACAGAAATAATAACATCAACAGAAAAAACAACAACATAAATAACAACATAAATAACAACAGCAACAGAAATAACAACAACAGAAATAACAACGTAAATAACAACAACAACAGAAATAACATCAACAGAAATAACAACATAAATAACAACAACAGAAATAACAACATAAACAAACAACAACAACAGAAATAACATCAACAGAAATAACAACATAAATAACAACAACAACAGAAATAACAACATAAATAACAACAACAACAGAAATAACAACAACAGAAATAACAACATAAATAACATAAATAACAACAACAACAGAATAACAACAACATTAATAACAACATTAATAACAACAACAACAGTAGCAATAGCAACAGAAACAGCAATATTCAGAAAAATATTTAAAAAAGGAGCCAAACATGCGGCACAGTGATAAACTGCCAGCAGCCAGCGACTCATAGCTGACTACATCAGGGTCAACGAACAAGAACCTCACGGCAGCAGCCCTAGAAACAGGCTGCACTAGTGTAAAATAGAAATAACAACAACAGAAATAACAACAGCAACAGAAATAACAACAACAGAAACAACAATGTAAATAACAGCACCAACATAAATAATAACAACAGAAATAACAACACCAACAGAAATAACAACACCAACAGAAATAACAACACCAACAGAAATAACAACACCAACAGAAATAACAACACCAACAGAAATAACAACACCAACAGAAATAACAACACCAACAGAAATAACAACACCAACAGAAATAACAACAAAAACAGAAATAACAACACCAACAGAAATAACAACACCAACAGAAATAACAACACCAATAGAAAAAACAACACCAACAGAAATAACAACAACAACTGAAAATAGGAATTGCAGTGGGAAGGCAAATATAGTACGCACAAAAATCTGACTGAAATTGGATGTGTCAGGTCTAAAGGCGCAGATATTGAAACCTCTCTTAACTATGACACATCCTTTTCAGAACGATCAAGGAAGAAGTAGACAAAGAAAGAAAATATGTGGTGACTTATGGCGAACTTCACACTTACCTGCACACATTGTGATTTCTAGAAGTCTTCAGGGACACTATACTGTTGACAAATCTGGGAATGACATAACATAAAATTCTCACAAAATAATCGAACAGAATATGCAAATAATTCATATATTTAAAGCAAGGCAGCTAAATGTTGTGCCCTATCTATATAGTATGGATATATATTACGATCGGTGGGGCAGACCAAGACCATCCAGCAAGGCCCTGTGCCCGTGAAGCGTGTGAGAGGAAGACCAACAACAACAAAAGAGATGGAAGGACAATATAAAAAAGTGGAGAGTCTATAGCTGAAACTAATGCACCGGCGATACATCGAGACGTATGGCGGGAACTGGTTCGACAAGCTACAATAACGGTGCCTCAACGACCTTCTGGGGTACAATAACGGTGCCTCAACGACCTTCTGGGGTACAATAACGGTGCCTCAACGACCTTCTGGGGTACAATAACGGTGCCTCAACGACCTTCTGGGGTACAATAACGGTGCCTCAACGACCTTCTAGGGTACAATAACGGTGCCTCAACGACCTTTTGGGGTACAATAACGGTGCCTCAACGACCTTCTAGGGTACAATAACGGTGCCTCAACGACCTTCTGGGGTACAATAACGGTGCCTCAACGACCTTCTGGGGTACAATAACGGTGCCTCAACGACCTTCTAGGTTACGGGACTGATGATGATAATCTTGATATTTGGTATCGTTTTCTATTGGGTCTTAGTTCCTTCTCGCATTCTCTTGTCTGTGAATCTTTGGGTTTAAACCTTTCTTTGGTGATTTCATGTCTGGCTGTGTTGGATGGTGTCTTCTGTAACGTATGTTCTATCCAGTCCAATTTCTCTTTCTTTTCGCTTAATTTGTTATTCCAGTGGCTCTTGTTGGCTCCTTTCCCATAGGTCTTCATTCCTCACCATTTTCTACCACTTTATGCCCATTATCCTTCGTAGGCGGGGAGGACGACTAACGTCTGGTCAGGCACAACATTCTGATCAGATATATTAGTCAGGGTCAGGCAGAATATTGTAACAGTTACAAGACTCCAACGAGCCAACGACAGGGAACCCCTAAAAATACTACTCGTGGTACCCACACATAACTTGAGAACCCTTCCCGAGAGATTGAGTTCATCAAACAATACAGTTTAAGACTGTCCAGCCAAAATTGTTACCTTCCCGCGATTTCTACTGGGAATTCCACGACCTTCTGGGTCATACAGTACGTTAAAAAACAAGCTATCTTTCTCTGGGACACGCCAGTACAAATAAAGTTGAGAAACGGAACTCAAGACAAACATAAGTCATTGACCAAAGCGGGCAGCTTTAGCATATAAGTTGGGAGATGAGTGTTCTAGGGGGAGATCAGAAAGAGAAGAGAAGACTATCGTGCAGTTAGTAGATAGGATATAGACCAGAGCAGAAGCTTGGATAAACTACATAACATAGCCAGTGAGTGACAAGAACAGGGAGATAGAATTAGAAGCCACCGAAGCAGACGAACACTGAAAGGCAACGAGAGACCACAAAGGTGTAAAGCTCTATCTGTGTGTGATGTTCTGTTTGAGTCGTCGCTAACACCTGTCACACGTGACCTGACTTCCAAGTCCCTGAGTGGCATTCGTCTGCATTCTCGTCAGGGAAGACGTGTTGCTTCAACACGAAGCTGGCGTCCTGGACAACACGTCGTAACACATGTGTTACCTTGGCCTGACACCACAGTAACAGAACCACTGTCGTCTGTCATAGGCACGAGATAAACTGCAGTTGCCGAGTTCCTGACAAAAGACGACGAAGAAGAATAATAACCAGCAGATCTGATCACTGTAGACATATTCCTGACGTTGAGACGAGACAAGAGGCTCAGAAGACATCTACGTTGTATAAGCTGATAGGTGGGACATAAGGCCACCAGAAGAGCGAGGACAGAGAGCTTAGGACTGAGAACAAGTAGCTAGACAACAATATATCAATGCACATGGATATATACGGTGAATAGAACAATCGCTAGACTTGACCACGTGATAGAAATCTAGGGTTATTTTAGTGTAAGATAAAGACCTGTGCTAATTGCCTGAAACTCTTGAAAGTCATTACAGTTAGTTAGAGAAGTGTTGATAACGAAACTCTTGAGTCATTACAGTTAGTTAGAGAAGTGTTGATAACGAAACTCTTGAGTCATTACAGTTAGTTAGAGAAGTGTTGATAACGAAACTCTTGAGTCATTCTAGTTAGTTAGAGAAGTGTTGATAACGAAACTCTTGAAAGTCATTATAGTTAGTTAGAGAAGTGTTGATAACGAAACTCTTGAAAGTCATTACAGTTAGTTAGAGAAGTGTTGATATCGAAACTCTTGAAAGTCATTATAGTTAGTTAGAGAAGTGTTGATAACGAAACTCTTGAGTCATTACAGTTAGTTAGAGAAGTGTTGATAACGAAACTCTTGAGTCATTATAGTTAGTTAGAGAGTGTTGATAACGAAACTCTTGAGTCATTATAGTTAGTTAGAGAAGTGTTGATAACGAAACTCTTGAAAGCCATTCTAGTTAGTTAGAGAAGTGTTGATAACGAAACTCTTGAGTCATTACAGTTAGTTAGAGAAGTATTGATAACGAAACTCTTGAAAGTCATTACAGTTAGTTAGAGAAGTGTTGATAACGAAACTCTTGAGTCATTATAGTTAGTTAGAGAAGTGTTGATAAAGAAACTCTTGAGTCATTATAGTTAGTTAGAGAAGTGTTGGTAACGAAACTCTTAACGATTCTCATGCTTAGTATTACTATTATAATGTGTATAATGTTCAACAAATAAACATTCATTGTTTTGCTGTTGTGAGTTAAGGAGTTATATTAGTAAGGAAGAAAGTTGGTAATAAGTTGTGATAAAATACGTGGGGGTTAACCCTACCACACATATACATAAATAGTTCCGTGACTTATGATAAGCTATAACGGTAACCCGGCAACAATATACTGGCCAAGACAGCTCTCCCTGGAAACGGGCTATTTTCATGGCAGCCTGGTTAACGGGGTGAGTAATCCACGTGATCCGCATAATAGTGAGCAACACGTAGATGAAGCCAAGCATAGCACAACCGCCTGGGGGACCCGGTTCACCTTCCTCGGGATAGGAGGAAAGCATCTGCAACTAAATGTCCTTTTCATGGCGCACAAAAGAGTAAACCTACTCATTGTCGGTATTTGAAACAACCACCATTCGAAGGCATCTGTTAACAATGGACTGTAGTCTTCCTTGAATGACCTTAGTCATTCTCTCGGTTTCGGCTCCATTCAGCAGTACTGACTTTTTCAAGTCAATCCCCTAAAGTTATCAGCCAACGTATAACGGTGTCTGCCTCTCGAATGACTGCCCTTCACTTTACCTACTAGTTATGATCTTCAACAAATAGGTGTGTCTTGTTACATACTCAAAATATTTTAACGGTCAAACCTGGAGTTTGGCCTTTAACTTTGTTTTCACCCCCAATGTTTTCGATAGATCCACGTTTGTTTTTTCTCTGTTTCTACGAAACGCGACATTTTCTTCTATATACCCACATTTCGAATGCTTCGATTCTCTTTTTATTCAGCGTCCCATGTTTCCGCGCCACAAAATAGTAATAATAATAATAATAATTTGTGCCCATAGCAAGCGAAGATGGCGTCAGCATCATACTATCGCTGCTAAATTTGTTCTCTCATGACTATAAAGACCAATCCTGGCACGGCACACCCGGCCACTTTGGGGGCACATATTGTGGGCTGTGGAATCGACCTACCTGGAGCCTATGAGTCGTCATTGAGAACACAGTCATGTAAATATCTTCTACAACTGCTGCCGACGACGGATATGTCGGACCGAAAGGTGCAAATATCGCAGTCAAGCTGTAAACTAGCGACACAACGCATTCCGTTCTCCTGATTTTTACTTGGAAAGCCCTGTTCAGGACTTGGTAGTGGGAGAATGAGAACGAACGCCGTAGAAGACCTTCTACAATTTATGATTTATCTGTTTGAATGTTTGCATGTTGCTGAATATCATCTTGGCCATACCTATTCTCTTTCTAATTTATTTTTCCCAGCTGCCTTCTTCTGTTGTTATATGTCCTAACTTAACTTAACTTAACGTCTTTATACTGGTTTAGAAAACTCTGCAGAGTCTGTATACAACCAGTTCCAATTACATCATCTCGCTCTAGAAGCTGTACGCATCCAATCTATTCTTAAATGCATTGACCGTCCCAGCCTCCACCACCCCATTTGGCAATGCATTCCAAGCATTCACTACTCTCTGGCTAAAGAAATACTTCTTAACATCTAATCTGGACCTCTTCTTAGTCAACATGTAGCTAGCTGTGCCCTCTTGTCCTTGTTGGTGGCTGTACTTTAAAAAACTTGTTATAGTCTACTTTTTCCATTCCTCTGATCATCTTATACACCTGTATTAAGTCACCACGAATTCTTCTCTCTTCTAGACACTGTTGGCCGGTTCTTTTTAATCTTTCCTCATAACTTTATTTCTAGAATCCCACTATCAGCTTTGTCGCTTTTTGTATTCTCTCCAGCATGTCTATATCCCCTCCTAGATAGCACAAACTCTTCGCGTTTTAGTAGTTGATTCAAGTGTTCTTTACTTGTATTATATATTTAAAGGAAAATAATAATTTGCCTTAAACCAAAAAAATGTATTCAATTTTTAAATGGAGAAGCAACTTCTGGGCCACTGTGCCTTAGGCCCAAATTGTATAAAGTCCTCCTCTCTTGCCTAGCACTTGATCCACACAAATCATAGGCCCAGTTTAGTAGAGGTTCTGCATGGGTGCGCGGGTGTGTGGGAGTGTTGTCGAGAATGAGTCACTAGAACGTTCTGTTCACAGGTGTCTAATCATGTTGGTGTTTCAATTAAAAGTACAGGTCCAGGTATGGCCCGAGATGCGATCGTTTTGACATTTAGATCAGACGAATACGAACGAACGTGTTAAGTGAAGCTACGAGTATATAATGTTAGTGAGGATAAGATAATACGTCAGAAAGAATGAGAAAACATAGGATGGAGCAACGAGAGAATAGGGCCTTCAGAAGGAATGAGAAAACATAGGATGGAGCAACGAGAGAATAGGGCCTTCAGAAGGAATGAGAAAACATTGGATGGAGCAACGAGAGAATAGGGCCTTCAGAAAGAATGAGGAAACATAGGATGGAGCAACGAGAGAATAGGGCCTTCAGAAAGAATGAGAAAACATTGGATGGAACAAGAGCAACGAGAGAATAGGGCCTTCAGAAAGAATGAGAAAACATTGGATGGAGCAACGAGAGAATAGGGCCTTCAGAAAGAATGAGGAAACATAGGATGGAGCAACGAGAGAATAGGGCCTTCAGAAAGAATGAGAAAACATTGGATGGAGCAACGAGAGAATAGGGCCTTCAGAAAGAATGAGGAAACATAGGATGGAGCAACGAGAGAATAGGGCCTTCAGAAAGAATGAGAAAACATTGGATGGAACAAGAGCAACGAGAGAATAGGGCCTTCAGAAAGAATGAGAAAACATTGGATGGAGCAACGAGAGAATAGGGCCTTCAGAAAGAATGAGGAAACATAGGATGGAGCAACGAGAGAATAGGGCCTTCAGAAAGAATGAGAAAACATTGGATGGAGCAACGAGAGAATAGGGCCTTCAGAAAGAATGAGGAAACATAGGATGGAGCAACGAGAGAATAGGGCCTTCAGAAAGAATGAGAAAACATTGGATGGAACAAGAGCAACGAGAGAATAGGGCCTTCAGAAAGAATGAGATAACATTGGATGGAGCAACGAGAGAATAGGGCCTTCAGAAAGAATGAGGAAACATAGGATGGAGCAACGAGAGAATAGGGCCGTCAGAAAGAATGAGAAAACATTGGATGGAGCAACGAGAGAATAGGGCCTTCAGAAAGAATGAGGAAACATAGGATGGAGCAACGAGAGAATAGGGCCTTCAGAAGGAATGAGAAAACATAGGATGGAGCAACGAGAGAATAGGGCCTTCAGAAGGAATGAGAAAACATTGGATGGAGCAACGAGAGAATAGGGCCTTCAGAAAGAATGAGGAAACATAGGATGGAGCAACGAGAGAATAGGGCCTTCAGAAGGAATGAGAAAACATTGGATGGAGCAACGAGAGAATAGGGCCTTCAGAAAGAATGAGGAAACATAGGATGGAGCAACGAGAGAATAGGGCCTTCAGAAAGAATGAGAAAACATTGGATGGAACAAGAGCAACGAGAGAATAGGGCCTTCAGAAAGAATGAGAAAACATTGGATGGAGCAACGAGAGAATAGGGCCTTCAGAAAGAATGAGGAAACATAGGATGGAGCAACGAGAGAATAGGGCCTTCAGAAAGAATGAGAAAACATTGGATGGAGCAACGAGAGAATAGGGCCTTCAGAAAGAATGAGGAAACATAGGATGGAGCAACGAGAGAATAGGGCCTTCAGAAAGAATGAGAAAACATTGGATGGAACAAGAGCAACGAGAGAATAGGGCCTTCAGAAAGAATGAGAAAACATTGGATGGAGCAACGAGAGAATAGGGCCTTCAGAAAGAATGAGGAAACATAGGATGGAGCAACGAGAGAATAGGGCCTTCAGAAAGAATGAGAAAACATTGGATGGAGCAACGAGAGAATAGGGCCTTCAGAAAGAATGAGGAAACATAGGATGGAGCAACGAGAGAATAGGGCCTTCAGAAAGAATGAGAAAACATTGGATGGAACAAGAGCAACGAGAGAATAGGGCCTTCAGAAAGAATGAGATAACATTGGATGGAGCAACGAGAGAATAGGGCCTTCAGAAAGAATGAGGAAACATAGGATGGAGCAACGAGAGAATAGGGCCGTCAGAAAGAATGAGAAAACATTGGATGGAGCAACGAGAGAATAGGGCCTTCAGAAAGAATGAGGAAACATAGGATGGAGCAACGAGAGAATAGGGCCTTCAGAAGGAATGAGAAAACATAGGATGGAGCAACGAGAGAATAGGGCCTTCAGAAAGAATGAGGAAACATAGGATGGAGCAACGAGAGAATAGGGCCTTCAGAAGGAATGAGAAAACATAGGATGGAGCAACGAGAGAATAGGGCCTTCAGAAAGAATGAGAAAACATTGGATGGAACAAGAGCAACGAGAGAATAGGGCCTTCAAAAAGAATGAGAAAACATTGGATGGAACAAGAGCAACGAGAGAATAGGGCCTTCAGAAAGAATGAGAAAACATTGGATGGAACAACGAGAGAATAGGGCCTTCAGAAAGAATGAGAAAACATTGGATGGAACAAGAGCAACGAGAGAATAGGGCCTTCAGAAAGAATGAGAAAACATAGGATGGAGCAACGAGAGAATAGGGCCTTCAGAAAGAATGAGAAAACATTGGATGGAACAAGAGCAACGAGAGAATAGGGCCTTCAGAAAGAATGAGAAAACATTGGATGGAGCAACGAGAGAATAGGGCCTTCAGAAAGAATGAGAAAACATTGGATGGAACAAGAGCAACGAGAGAATAGGGCCTTCAGAAAGAATGAGAAAACATTGGATGGAGCAACGAGAGAATAGGGCCTTCAGAAAGAATGAGAAAACATTGGATGGAGCAACGAGAGAATAGGGCCTTCAGAAAGAATGAGAAAACATTGGATGGAGCAACGAGAGAATAGGGCCTTCAGAAAGAATGAGAAAACATTGAATGGAACAACGAGAGAATAGGGCCTTCAGAAAGAATGAGAAAACATTGAATGGAGCAAGAGCAACGAGAGAATAGGGCCTTCAGAAAGAATGAGAAAACATTGGATGGAGCAACGAGAGAATAGGGCCTTCAGAAAGAATGAGAAAACATTGGATGGAGCAACGAGAGAATAGGGCCTTCAGAAAGAATGAGAAAACATTGAATGGAACAACGAGAGAATAGGGCCTTCAGAAAGAATAAGAAAACATTGGATGGAGCAAGAGCAACGAGAGAATAGGGCCTTCAGAAAGAATGAGAAAACATTGGATGGAGCAACGAGAGAATAGGGCCTTCAGAAAGAATGAGAAAACATTGAATGGAACAACGAGAGAATAGGGCCTTCAGAAAGAATAAGAAAACATTGGATGGAGCAAGAGCAACGAGAGAATAGGGCCTTCAGAAAGAATGAGAAAACATTGGATGGAGCAACGAGAGAATAGGGCCTTCAGAAAGAATGAGAAAACATTGGATGGAGCAAGAGCAACGAGAGAATAGGGCCTTCAGAAAGAATGAGAAAACATTGGATGGAGCAACGAGAGAATAGGGCCTTCAGAAAGAATGAGAAAACATTGGATGGAGCAACGAGAGAATAGGGCCTTCGTTCTGTTCTTTTTAGTCAAAATGCAAAAAACGATTAAAAAGTGCGCCTTAAGTCTGCTGTTGTTGTTGAATACCCCCAGTGAATAAGATTGCTCGTTTGTAAAGTGGATGGTTGCAGTAGCTTTCCTCGTCCGTGTATTTTGGAATCTACTTGTGTTCAGTTAATGACATAATTTATTTGGCAGCAAGTGACTTCTTATATCAGACTATCAGCATACATATATAGTACTCTGAGTGGTGTGAAGTAAAAAGTAGAGTGCCACAGGGCTCGGTTTTTGGGACCAATTTTATTCTTGATATATATAAATGATTTGGATATTGATATCGGATACATGATTGCAAAATTCACAGATGACACAAAACTATGCAGTAGTGTCTCATCTAAAGTTGAAGTGGATATATTGAGGTCGGTTTTAGATACAATTCGAGAATGATCTGTAAGCTGGCAGATCGAGTTTAATGTAGATAAATGTACAGTCATCCACATGGGTAAATCCGATATGGAACATAATTACAGAATGGTCGAGAACAATATTAGAATGATAAAGAAGGAAAGGGAGCTAGGAATTATAATAGATCATGCAGGTAAAGTGAGAGTGAGAAAGTCCAGGTAGCAGTGAAAAAAAAAAAGTGCAATGTTAGGTATGATAAAGAGTAATATTAAACATAGGAGCAAGGAAGTAATAGTCAAACTGTATAAAGCATTAGTTAGACGTAGATTGGAGTACTATGTACAGGTGTGAAGTCCTTATCATAAAGGTGATTTAAACATGCTGGAAAGAATAAAAATAAGAGCGACAAAGCAGATAGTGGGATTCCAGAATTACAGTTACCAGTATAAGGAAAGACTCAGAAACACCGGCTTGCACTGTTTAAAAATGAGACGAATTCGAGGGGACATAATACAGGTGTACAAGATAATCAAAGGCACTGATAAATTAGACTATAACAAGTTTTTATCAAAATGCAACCACCTGGAAGAACAAGAGGGCACAGCCAAAAATTAACCAAAGAAAAGTCCAGATGAGATAATAGGCAACATTTTTTTAATCAGAGAGTGGTGGATGCTTGCAATGCATTGCCAGAGGAAGTAGTGGAGGCAGTGACAATTAATGCATTTAAGAATACATTGGATGCGCATAGCTTTTAGAGCAAGGACATATACATGAAATTGGTTGTATACAGACTCTGCAGAGTTTTCTAAAACAGTATAAGGACGTTAAGTTAACACCAGAAGTTTAATGAAGTACGTTAGGCAAGGGTCCTGACTGTAGTTAAATCCGAGGCTTCTTAATAGGTTCCTTACTATGGGGATCACAGTGTTCCTCCGACCTCGTTGGCCAGGCTGCTGTAACACATATTTCCATGAGAACAACGTTGACGTGAGATTTGGGGAGAGTAGGGATGTCTTAACCAGAATGTTTCACCTGACCCTAGCGTAAGACTGGGGTCTTGGTCAGTATGTTTCACCTGACCATGACGTGAGACTGGAGTCTTGGACAGTATGTTTCACCTGACCCTGACATAAGACGGGGGACTTGATCATTACACTTTACCTGACCCTGTCATGAAATTGTGGCGGGAGAAGGATGTCTTGATTAGTATATTTCACAGAACTATGACATGAAATTGAGGTCTTGGTCAGTACGTTTCAATTGACCCTGACATGAAGTGGGGGTGAATATTTTACTCGCAGCATATACAAATCTTTGTACTCGCGAGATATAACTACGTAAACATTTCTAAAGCAGATAACGGCCCACTCGTGAATTGGTACACCACGCCATTCCATATCTCCAACGCACTGCTGCTGATTAATAAGCAGCTATCTGGGATTGGAGGAAAACTCTTTCCACAAAACCCATATATAGGCATAGACACTGGAGCGCTAATAATTGTGTTAGAACAGGAAGTGACGAACAACGCAACTGGATCGAAAGTGCAGCAGTGAATTAGCGGACAGCAGTCGAGGACTCAATGCTGGTTGTTTGCGTCAGGGTCAGTGAACCAAGACCATATTCCAGCTCCAAGTGGCGGCCCTGGAAACTGACTATGGCTTCAAAACAAAAAAGGCATCGTAGACGAAAAGATAACACACCTCCATTCCCCCCTCCACCAAATGGATTGCTGAAATGGGATGTGTCGGTCGAAAACGTTCGTTTTACAGCCTAGCTGTAAATTACCGCACATTATCTTTTTCGGGACGAACGTCGAAGTAGTAGTAGTAGTATTAGTAGTAGTAGTAGTAGTGTAGTTGTAGTAGTAGTAGTAGTTGTAGTAGTAGTAGTAGTAGTTGTAGTAGTAGTAGTAGTAGTAGTAGTAGTACAGCAGTAGTAGTAGTAGTAGTAGTAGTAGTTGTTGTTGTTGTAGTAGTAGTACAGCAGTAGCAGTAGTAGTAGTAGTAGAGCAGTAGTAGCAATAGTAGTAGTAGTTGGAGTGTTGTTGTAGTGGTAGTAATAGAGCAATAGCAGTAGTAGTAGTAGTACTAACAGTAGTATTAGTTGTAGTAGAAGTAGTACTAGCAGTAGTAGCTGTAGTAGTACTAACAGTAGTAGTAGCAGTAGTAGTAGTAGTAGTAGTAGTTGTAGTGGCGGTAGTAGTAGTAGTGGAAATAGTAGTTGTAGTAGTAGTGGGAGTGTAGTAGTGGCTGTAGTAGTAGTAGTGAAAATAGTAGTAGTAGTGCACTAGTGGCAGTAGAGGTAGTTGAGGTAGTAGTAGTAGCAATGGTAATGGTAGAGATGTGGTGACAGCAACAGTAGCAGTAGTAAGTAGTAGTGACAGTAGCATGTTGTAGCAGTAGTTGTAGTAGTAAGCAGTAGCAAATAGTAGTAGTAGTAAGTAGTAGTTATAGTAGCAAGTAGTAGTAGGCAGTAGCAGGCAGTAGCAGTTGTTATTGTAGTTGTTGTAGTTGTAGTAAGTAGTGGTAGTAGTATTTGTAGTAGTAGTAGTAAGTGATAATAGTAGTAAACAGTAGTAGTTGTAGTAGTAACATTAGTTGTAGTAGTAAGTAGTAAGTAGTAGTAATAGTAATAAGTAGTAGTAATAGTAGTAAGCAGTAGAAGTATGCATGCTTGGAATCATGGTATTCACACAGGCATGCCGTTAATGTTTGTTGCCAGGAAGCCGAAGGCTGTCCGTAGTAGGTATTTTAAACTTCCTTTGACTTAAAAGGCCTTGGGGAATGTGCACATAATTTGGATAAATTTGTAACTTGAATTTTGTCCGGGCAGCGGCCGCTTAGTCAACTCTTTTCGATTTCTAACTGCTAAGTAATTTTTAACGTGATCGACACTGAATACGCGAGTCCGATCTCACTACCCAGAGATCGTGATTATTTTTTACCAGAAGATCCATGTGAAAAAATCCTGGTCTCAGCAGTGATTCGAACCCGCGACTACAGGCACACGATGCAGACACTTTTATATATATATATATCCAGGTCAATATTTGATGACCCGACGTGTATTTCTTGGAAACCTATGCTCCAAGGAGATGAGATTTGGTTTAGATTGGTTGTTACAAGGCGTGTTCAAATGAAACTGGACCAAATTGCAAAAAGTGAACATACGTACGATGCGCATGATGACGTCACTTCTGGTGTCAACTGCACATACCAACCGAATAGTTTGCAAAATTTCATTATCCTCTCACTCATACTTTCCTCAGACCATTGAAAACATGGCGGGTGTGATACGGAATCCTCCCAGAGTTGATCAGCGAGCGGCGATCCGGTTTCTAACAGCTGAAGGATGTCGACCAGTTGACATTCATCGCAGAATGCAGGCAGTGTATGGTAACAAAAACGTGTCGAAGACAACAGTGAAGAACTGGACAACGATGTGTAAAGAAGGATGCGAGTTAACGAAAGATCTTCGAGACCAGGTCAGGCGCATCATTGTTGCGTTAACTCACGTCCGAGACCAGGTCAAGCGCATCATTATTGCGTTAACTCACATCCTTCTTTAAACATCGTTGGCCAGTTCTTCACTGTTGTCTTCGACACACTTTTGTCACCTTACACTGACTGTATTCCGCGTTGAATGTCAACTGGTCGACATTCTTCAGATGTTAGAAACCGAATCACTGTTCGCTGATCACCTCTGAACGGATTCCGTATCACATCCGCCATGTTTTCAACGGTCTGGTGAGGAAAGTATGAGTCGGAGGATACTGACATTTTGCAAATTTGACGGTTGGTATGTGCTGTTTACACCAGTAGTAACGTCATCATGCGCTTCGTACGTATGTTCACTTGTTGCAGTTTGGTCCGGTTTCGTTTGAACACGACTCTTACAATAGCACAGTTAACCATACTTGGAGATGTAGCGGTGTCAGCGTCAAAGTGTTTGACAAACTGACTGTCACAACATGGGGAGCAAAGCCAGATATCCTCAGAACATCAGCACCCTCCCTGTGTTGTTCCGTAGCTGAGTACGTGGCGCCAGTCTGGGGGAACTCAGCGCATGTCAAACTTATTGATACAACAATGAATGATACAGGTCGGATAGTCACTGAAGGTTGATGTCTGACTGCGTACGATGAAGAAAGATAGTCACTGAAGGTTGATGTCTGACTGCGTACGATGAAGAAAGATAGTCACTGAAGGTTGATGTCTGACATGCGTACGATGAAGAAGGATAGTCACTGAAGGTTGATGTCTGACTGCGTACGATGAAAAAGGATAGTCACTGAAGGTTGATGTCTGACTGCGTACGATGAAAAAGGATAGTCATTGAAGGTTGATGTCTGACTGCGTACGATGAAAAAGGATAGTCACTGAAGGTTGATGTCTGACTGCGTACGATGAAAAAGGATAGTCATTGAAGGTTGATGTCTGACTGCGTACGATGAAGAAGGATAGTCACTGGATGCCTAGGAGCTACACCAGCTGAGAAAATGTACCCCCTAATCGGCGCAGTACCACTTGGGACTCGAATAATTGTTGCATCAGGGATAGAAAGAGTAACAGGTAAACGACTCAAGACATCCTATGTTTGGATATTAGGTGCAGCGCACAAGACTCAAATCAATGCGAAGTTTCTAACAGTCAACCGAGCCCCTACAAACTAGTTCTGGAAAACGCCGCATCTAAAGATAGAAAAAGCTGATGCAGGTCCCGTGGATCGAGTTACGGAAGGAACCTACGCCTGGGTATCTTCTGCTCAACGCGACATGGAAGTCACCAAATAGACTTCGAAGTTGCGTACTACGATGCAGGAAAAACTTAAAAAGATGGGGATACAGGGATGATGAAACATGAGAATATGGAGCAACACAAAACCAAGACCACCTAATGATCTGCCCAAACCTCTCGGAGACTTGCAGTATGGACGACCTGATGTGGCAACGACAGGGCAATCCATGTGGATGAATACTGGGAGAGTGATGTGTGACGTAGTGCCTTGGACAAGGGAAGTAAGTATGTCAGTCATGTGGCTGACGTGAGATTCAGCGATCTTATTTGTTGACAATATTTACTTGTTAATTTTGTCTGCATGTTAAATTGTGGTGCGACACTTCGGCAATCGTAATGATCAAATAATCTAGCTTTCCTTGATCCTTTTTGAAAATGTCCTAACCCGAACGTAGTCCATTAGCTTCGCTTCATCCAATCCTTGGTCTATTAACTTGACTTCTTGCGACTCTTGATACAATATCTTTACTTTCAAGATGGCCAATAGTCTATTAACTCGACGTCATTCTGCCATTGGCATATTAACGACTTCACGCGACCAGTGACCTATGAACTTGGTTTCACTCGATCCGTGGCCTATTAACTTGAATTCATGCGATCCCCGGTGAAAAATTTGACTTTAAAAAGCTCTTGCCTTTTATTTAACACATTAGTCTTTGGAAAATTAACTTGATTGACTGCATGCCTTGGTCCATTAGCTTGACTTCATGCGACCTTTATAGCCCATTAACTTGACTTCATGCAACACTTGGTCCATTAAGTTGTCTTCACGCTATTATAATAGTTGTCCATCACAAGTGATGAAGACCACTCTCTTTGTTCAGCCGTGTGGACAGTCGTATCTCTTGCTGTGTCCGTTGAAATGGGTGACTTGCGCGGTTATTTGCATTAAAGTGAGGAAGAAACTGCGCCTTTTTGTCAACCTCACTTACAGAGCCTAAGCTACCTTTTGCCAGTGGCAAGACATTCATCGAGACGACTGGAGATAGCATAGGATGCAGATTTTGCCTCAGGGTTACCACCGAAGCCTTTCCGTAAACATGTAACCCGCAGGGTAGAAAGGTGGGATGGCATCTAACGCAGTTTGTCGTGCCTTTTCGATAACTACAAGAGGTATGGACAACACTCAGCGTGTGAGTGGGTCTGGCATCTCTCCCCAGCTGTATTGAACTCATCATAGTAGCATCTAAAATTCCCACACGCCAAATTCGCGAAGGTGAACCGGCAGAACTAACCCGTGAAATACGTTACAGGTATAAGCGTAGTGCCATTCAGCCGGCGTCCAGACCAGGATAAACGGATGGAAGAAATCACAAAAAAGAACGAAATAACAAGTCCAGACGGAAAACAACACCACGTTTCAGTGAACACAAGTGAAGTCGTCGACTAGTGTGAATTCCAGGCAAATCCGTGGTCTAGCGGCATCCATAATGATCCAAAACAGTAGAGAAATGTAGACTCGCAGCCAGTTATGGCGCCATCTTTGCTATTATTGGTCTATTAATTTGACCACTTGATCCTTGGTTCATTAACAAGACTTCACACGATCTTTGGTTCATTAACTTGACCTTATGAAGCAATCGACCTGCTAACTTAACCGATTATCCTTTGACCAATTAACTTGATGTATTGTAGCCCTTGATCTTTTAGTTAGGCTTCGTGCTACTCTTTGTCCGTTATCGTGGCTTCATGCGACCCCTATTACACTAAGTTGGCTGTATCTACCCCTTTGTTAATTTGTAACTTGGTTTCAAGCAATCTAGCCCATTAACGACATAATATGGATAGTCTTCGGCGACCTGGCAACAGGCATTAACAACATGCATGTTTAAATAACAGGTCCATTAACTAGAAATCATGCAACCCGTTAACTTGACATCATTCAGCCATTGGTCCATTAACCTGACATCATTCAGCCATTAGTCCATTAACCTGACATCATCCAGTCATTGGTCCATTTACCTGACATCATCCAGCCATTGGTCCATTAACCTGACATAATCCAGCCATTGGTCCATTAACCTGACATCATCCAGTCATTGGTCCATTAACCTGACATCATCCAGCCATTGGTCCATTAACCTGACATCATCCAGCCATTGGTCCATTAACCTGACATCATCCAGCCATTGGTCCATTAACCTGATATCATACAACCATTGATCAATGGCCGCTGGAAGAGAAGGTCCGGTAACGGTGGTTTCCTAGTGGTGGTTAGAATTTGAACACGCCTGGCCTAGACGCGGATACCTATGACACAAACCTGTGCATCCTTTGATGTAAACATTAACACCACCGATGTATACTTTGAGACCCCCTGATGTAAACCTTCACATCCTAGATGTTAACTTTCACACTCCTGGTGTAAACTTTCACTTTGCTCGTGTAAAGTGTCACACCCCTGATGCAAACTAAATAAAGCAAAGGACAGACACGGACAGGACTCAGCGAGTTAGGTATCATGTTTATGTGAATAGGGCACTCAGATACAAATGCGATTTAAATTGTGACATCTCTCTCTCTCTCTCTCTCTCTCTCTCTCTCTCCTGTTTCGCGCTCCTCTGTTACATTGAACTAGTTACATCCGTGTCCATTTCACCTCTACAGGACGGGGCAGAGCGAGTTGGGCACCATGTTTGCGTGAATAGGGTACTCGGATGCAAATGAGATTTAAATTGGGACATCTCTCTCTCCCTCTCTCTCTCCTCTGCTGCATTGAGCTTGCTACACCTGTGTCCATTTCACCTCTACCGGATCTCCGGACGTGCCTGTCCACCCAACCCTACCTTTTCGTCTCGTCTCTCCCGTAACCCTCAGAGAGGTCGTAGGAGCATCCCTCCGCTTTTGAGTGATTTGTCTTAGGCATATTCCTAGCCGTGGGGCGCCCAATCCTCTCCCGTGCGGTGTGTGATTCATCGTTGTTCTATGTGAGATCATTTTGGCATTGCCTCATGAACAAATCCACGCCATTTTTGTCTGTCCAGCGCCATAATTTCGGTGTCCTGCAGGGACTTTTCTGTCCACTTTCGAATATCATCTGTCCATCGTTTCGTTGGGCGGCCTCTATGTCTCTTGCCGGAGACTGTCTCTGCGTGCTTTGTTTGGTAGCCCACTCGATCACAGCACATGACCGTACCATTGAAGCTTGCGTGTATATGCCACCTTTTCGTGAAGATTAAATCGTCATGTATTGTTCGTCTCAACAAACTCTGCTTCTATCCACACTCGGTGTATGTATAACAGGTGGCGGATTCGGACAAAAACCGTGAAGCTCGGACAAAAACAAAATGCAAATAAATGCTCCAACGTTTCGCGGGCCCCGCCCCCAAACTACCCAATGGCGCAAGGTACGACTAACGCTGCAACTCTATATGAAGCATTTCATTAGCCTGGTTTTTTTTAATGCTTTTTGTTTCATATACGACATCATATATAAACTTGTTTTTAAAAGTGTCCCATTGATTTGATACTACATTCTGGAGAAGTTTCTGTCCTAGTCTCAATTGTTGACTTCCATATTTTTTCTATTTTACCCACATTGTTTTATTCGTTCAGCAAAATGAGTTCACCACCCCCATGCACAACCCTCAATGGCCACCTTTTACTATTTGAATAGTATATAGTAAAGTTGTCCTAAGTATTCTATACTGGGAACAATCGCCCCAAACACTAGCTCTGCTGCTGTTCATGTTTCCATCAGTTCTGTCCTTGACGAAGAGCTGTTTTGTCGAAACGTCAGTCTCTATCGGTTCATTTGTTCAAATGTAAAACTGCATTTGTTTCTTATTTCTTTTCTCTTATCTCTTATGATACTTTCCTGCAGTTTTTCTGAGGTTGCTATTGTTGCTTGGTTGGTCACCAACAAAGAGAAGTTCATTTAAGTGATCACTGCGGTTGTTTACTCTCATTAGTGTTGGCTGTTTTACATATTGCGTCCACATACGTGATAAAAAGTAAAGAAGATAGTACACAACCTTGCCGTACACCGGTCCTAATATGACATTATTTTTCGGGATGTCCTGCTTTTGTTCTTACTGTACATTGTCTATTCACATAACGACTTTTACAGATTGGTCAAATATTGATTTACTCTATAACGTTCTAAAGTTGTCCGCAGTTGGTATCTATTAACTCGATCGAATGCCATCTCCTGGTCTACGAAAGCAGAATGTATTATTTGATCGTACTCGATTGTTTTCTCCGCTAGTTGTCTGCGTGCGAAGATTGCATATGTACGGCTCTTGGATTTCCTAAATCCCATCTGTGCTTCGCTAAGCTACGGCTCTATGATTGGGCGAAGGCTTTTTTCCAGTATTTTGCAGAATATCTTTCCAGTATGGCTAAGTTATGATTCTCCTCTATATTTTATACAACCTTTTTGCTGCCCTTTTTTCCCATATGGGGAGTATTGTTGCACTTTTCAACCTTCTGGTGTTCCTTGTTTCATCCACACTAGCTTATACAGTCTATGTAGGCATGTTATCCCTACATCTTTTGTTGCCTTGATTAGTTCAACAGGGGTGTCATCCGACCCTGGTGACTTGTTTGATGGTGTCGATTGTTTAGCGTATTGTATCTCTGATTTAATTATATCCGGTTCTAGGTCTATAGTGATCTCTAAGTTGATATGGTATGCTCCCTTGATTCCTCTAGTATTTAGTAGCTTTTCGAAATATTATTGCCATCTTTCCACGATCTTTCTTTTGTCGTACAAAGCATTTCCCTTTTTATTAGATGATTTCTGTTGGGTCATTACATTCGTCTCTGTGAATCCTTTTTTTTTTTTTTTAAAGCAGTTTCTTAATTTTACTGTCTGAGTTTCGATTTTCTCCGTATCTATCTACTATCTATTGGAGCCACAAGACCTGTAGAGCATGTCCCAACGTGTTTTTGTTCTCCTCGCGTAAGTAGATGTCTGTGTGTCCCATTTTGTAACTTGAACATACTGTCTTTTTCAGCTTTTTTGTCTCTGACCAAGGCTGTAACTGAATACATTCTTGAACCGGATGTTTGTCTAAATTTGTGATTGTCAACAGTTATATGCGGAGCATATCTTAGTTAATCGTTCAACCCGTTCTTCGCCAATGGATGGTCACCCTTGAGCGGTCCCAACTCAGGATCCAGACGTGTCTGTGTCGGACGAGTGTCGCCCAGTGTGATAGTAGTCTTGTCTATTATGGAGTCGTGTGTGTTGTATTTTTCTAGTGAATCTCGCCAGCGAGTTGGGGGGTCGTCCCCGAGGTCACTTTTTGGCGGAGCATATGTCGTCAATAAATAATCGCCATGAGCTTGGATCAGCCGCTCCAACTCTATCCACGACCGGTCAGGGATCTTTCTATTTGCCTCCAATTCCCGTCTCCGTTGGTGTCGAGGTCTACCTCTCTTTCTCTTTCCTACCGGGTTCCAGTGCAGTCACTGTCGAGTAATGCTACTAGTATCCTTCCTCAAGGTGCATCCTATCCATCCTCGTCGTATCTTCTTCCCCTCTTCAGTTGGTCTGCCCTGTGCCGCAAGGCGACACTTGTGACCTTAACGTACACACTTCAAACCCACAATTCTGCACAGGCAGACGTCACGAATGTCTGCCCCCCCCCCCCCCCACCCCCCGTCTTGTTTACTCCTTTGTTGTCCCCACACCCCCAAACCGTAGAGTCAATAAGGAAAGCTTTGTCAACAAAAACAATTCAGTACAAAACAAACGCGAACTAAAAATGGTAAGCCATGTATCAAATGAACATAAAGGTTAAGAAACAAATTCATACAACACATATTTTGAAAGTAAAACATACATTTACAAACATGAATAGGCTACGCCGTGACTAAACTGCTCCAACGCACACGCACGTGTGAGGCTGGTTGAACATAAATAGATGTGTCATGAATGAAGAATGTTTGATGGAAAGTGTCGGCAGCGGCTACGCTGACATTAACGAATCGCCTTCCTGCCCACACTGTGCACAAACTCTCATCTCATTCGGTTTTGTTTTTATTTGCTACATTTTAGATGTTAGTATTCTTTCCCCCTTATGACGTTGAGCAACGCGGGCAGGTTCAGTTTTATGTCCTGCGCCGAAGTGCGTTACGTCGGTCATTGTGAACCCATGTCGTTGCACAATCAGTAATATAATATATCGACCTGGCTCCCCCGGCCGCCCTGTAGTTAGATCTACCAGCGGCGTAGGTCATCAGTGGAAGTTGATGACAGTGCATTTCTCACGAGATGATCAAACCAGCGTATTTTCTGCCTGGAAATGTACTCTCCATAAGACAGTGCCGACCATACTTCGAAAGTCTTCTTTTCACAGTTTGTCTTCCCTAGTAACACAGATGACCTGCCCCAGACGTTTCACACGTCGAATTTCTGCTCTCACGCGCCTGGGACAGTGACGATATTTGGGTAGCACAGAATAGCCATAAATATAATGTGTATCAGCTGTTGTTTTGTTGCCGAACTAAGCAATGGGGCTAGCTGATAAGTTACAGCAGATGATTTCGAATACCTGGTCTCGAGTTCTCTGTCGAGAGCATACAGTTCGCTGAATAAAAACTGTCCAAGTACATGTTCGCTTGGGTCTGTTCAAGAGCAATATCATTTACACTGAGTGGTCCATATGTTCTTCTGATTGTCGTAGTGGGCGGAATCCCCCGAATGGAGAAGACTCTGCAGAGTCTGTAGACAACCAGTTACACATACAAGCCGTGTAATTTTTATCATAAAGTGACCAGCGGACGATTTGAATCTTCATGCCCTCCGGTCTTTTTTCTTGGGGAAAGGCAGTCTGACTCAGGGAAGCGGCCATGCTCGCAAAGCTGGAGGGGGGGGGGGGGGGGACGGGACTTGAAACGCAGCAGTCTCATTCGCGAATCTCACCGGGCTAGAAGCACAGCAACAGTTGATCGTAGAAGAAGTGCAACAGAAGCCACAACTGCAGGAGCACACACCCACGCTTTGGAACAGGTTTTCTGTCTCCAAGGGTAACTACAATGGTGCCGTTATATTCCAATTGGAGCAAAAAAGGAGGTATGATATTAATAAGACACAACTGTACTTTCCAATGAATATATCAAGCAAGGTATTTTGGCCCGTTAAGTTATGTAAGTGAATGTGTTATAATTATATTGAAGGTATAATCAAATGATTACATTGAATATACAATGGGATCAAGATGCTGAGCAGTGCATGAGCTGTAGCGGTCAGCAACTCAAAGATGATTGATAGCATCAGGGCTGGCGACCCAGAGCTGCCAAGATCCTTTTCCACCTCCACATGGTAATTCTGGATAACAGGTTGCAACAGGGCAGACTGGTCGAAGAGGAGGAATTGAAGAGGGAAGGCTAGCCTGGTACCCAAAAATGCTGTGCTGAAGTTGGATGTGTTGGACCGAAAGGCGCAGATAACGCAGTCAAACTGTAACCTATGACACAATACATTCCATTCTTCAGACCACGTCTTGTTTATTGCAAAGCCCTTTTCTGGGTTCGGTAGCGTGAGTTTTAGAATAAACAAGAAGAAGACGATAAATATACAATAAGAAACTTACATTTGAATTACAATTTTCCATGGATAATGGTCTAAGCGAAATAGTTCTGTTCACATTTTGAGACTCTAAAGAATGCTCGATTGTTCATTTAAAATAACAAGCAGCTGAGATGACCGCCAACGACATGTAAAATGTAGCATGGAGACTACAAAAATGTAGTATGAAGACTACAGAAAATTTAGCATGGACACTACAAAAATGTAGTATGAAGACTACAGAAAATGTAGCATGGAGACTACAAAAATGTAGTATGAAGACTACAGAAAATGTAGCATGGAGACTACAAAAATGTAGTATGAAGACTACAGAAAATGTAGCATGGAGACTACAAAAAATGTAGCATGGAGACTTCAACAATGTAGCATGGAGACTACAAGAATGTAGCATGTAGACTACAAAAATGTAGCCTGTAGACTACAAAAATGTAGCCTGTAGACTACAAAAAATGTAACATGGAGACTACACAAATGTAGCATGGAGACTACACAAATGTAGCATGGAGACTACACAAATGTAGCATGAAGACTACATATTACTAAGTGATGTCCGTACTAAGCAATGTCAGTTTACACATTTACCAAAGTGTATCCGGGATGACAAGAATTGGACAATTGTGACCTATTCAAGCATGTCGTGAAAAGGGGACTAATGAGGGTTGTGCTTGGGGCTGACCTCATCATGTAAATAAAACATTGCCATTATAATAAGCCACTGTAAAATTGTGGATACATGCTTCCTGTAAAGGGATCAGCTCCAGCTAAAACCTATGCTTTGCATTGGAGCAAAAAGGTGAATGATTTAGCATGATTGAAAACAGGCTTCCTTTAAACGGGACATTTTATAGTGGTGGCATATACTCCACATTAGAGAAAAAGAGGTTAATGAATTAACTTAAACATTAAAAAATCATTAGCAATCATTCTGATGTATTTGATATCAATTTAGGACAAACTTAGGGACAAATAAAGAAGATTATTCACATCTCCAAGAGATAAAAGACACCACTACAAGAGCACACGCTTTCAATCCCATGGTCATTCCAGCAATGATTTAAGGATGCAAAGTGTGGAACTTGTGCAAAGCATGCGCTGAGAAGCTCCGAGAGCAATGGAACAGTGAGTACTAAAAATTTATATTCGGGATAAGATCCGGAACAAAGAAATTCAAGATCAAACTTTGTTTTGGGACATTGTGGAAGCAGCGATACCACGTGAACATCATTTGGCTGACAAGAATGGACACATAGAACAACGTTATGGTGGATATATCTTCTTCTTCTTCGTTCGTTCTCAATCTCCCACTACCAAACCTTGAAAAGGCTTAAGTAGCAGAATGTAGTCCAGAGAACGGAATGCGTTGTGTCGTAGTTTACAGCTTGGCTGCGATATTTGCACCTTTCGGTCCAACACATCCGACTTCAGCAAGCATTTTTTTAGTACTGGGTTAGCATTCCCTCTTCGATCCCTTCTCCTTAGCCAGTCTGCCCTGCTGCAGCCTGTTATCCAGGATCACCACGTGGAGGTGTAGAAGGATCTTGGCAGCTATGGTTCGCTGGCCCTGACGCTAGCAGTCAGCTATGGGTCGCTGACCGCTGCAGCATCTTGATCCCGGTGGACATATGAATGTATAAGTTCATGGGGCTGCACACCTATCTGGTGGTGAGATGGACAAACCACACACATAGGCCCGCAATGGTACAGCACTGCAAAAGATCAGGACGCGTACAGAATATTGTTGGCTTCCTCGTATAAGGCACATCTGCCGGACTGGCGCAGAGGATAATGTGAATTTGATTTTGATGATCATACACATGCAAACTTAATGATAGATTAGTTGATGAGGATGGCAACGTTAGGGAAGAGAGCTGGTGTGCGATGATAATCATTGTGGTCACAGTTAAGAGGATCTGGACTATGCAGACGACTTGGCACTGTTGTTAGACAGCCATAGCCAGTTGCAAGATATACTAAATAAAATGAGCCAAACTGGGACTAAATATTAACAAAGAAATTCAAGCTGTTTAGTTTTTTGAGTTTTTTTTTTGCGTTCGACTAATTTCTCTATTCCCCAAGGCGGTGTGCGTTGCACTGCGGTTTTTATTCTGCGCCTGTCGGCCCAGTGCATCCAACTTCAGCATGCAGTTTATGTAAGGACCTGCTTTCTCCTGCATTTTCTAAGGGTTTGCTTCCCTTGGGTAATGGCCGGTGCTATAGTGGGGATCGAACCCAGCACCTTCTGATTGTGAGCCGTATCACTTAACCACTAGCCAACACCGTCCCCTACTCAAGCTTTTTAAAAATCAACACCTTAAGCAAATAGCCAGTCATGCTTGTAGGTGAGGCCTTGCTTTTTCTTCTTCTTCATTCGGGTTTTCTGTTCATGTAAATCTTCAGTCTATAGCCAGGATGAAGTACACAGTCCTTTCCAGGTCTGAGAGGTGGCTCCATAGTTTTTGTCTCAGTTCTGCTCCATCTGACTAGGTCTGGCATCTGAGTTCTTCGTGGGCATGGGCCAGGCATTTTTGAAGTACGTAGGCACTGCAAGAAGTGGACACCTTCAAATATTTGGACAACACCATTGATGCTTCAGGAGGCACAAAGATTTGGAACGGCTAGGATAGCATTTCTGATAATCAATAATATATGGCCATCCAAGGAAATTAGAGACCAATATCAAGTTATGATTGTTTAATTCTAATGCCAAGCCAGTGCTCTTGTAAAGAGCAGAAACTTTGAGAATGAAAAAGGCAATACAGCGGAGACTCAAATCGTTCATCAATGTATGTCTACAGAGAATAATGGGTATAGGTTGGCAAGACATGATGAGGAACGGCAACAACAACCAGTAGAGCAACAGATAAATTACCATTAAACATGGCTAGACAGACCCTGACATCCACAGGGGAAGAGGAAGGCAAGTAGACCAAGAAACACTGGAGAAAAGACTCTGAAAATGAACCCCTGCCCGTGGTCTTCAGACTTCGCACTGGCCACAATAGACTGAGGTACCACCTATTCAACAAATTAAAGATAGGTGGTACCGACGAATGCCCGTACGGTACTGGTAAAATGACAGCTGAACATCTGCTCCAGAACTGCCCGACATACGAGGATCAGAGAGAGCAGATGTGGCCATCACCAGTGGAACTGCAAGACAAGCTCTATGGCAGTGGCGACAGCCTCAGGATGACCGCCGCTTTTTTCGAAAAAATAATGGTTACTGTCTGACTGCGTACGAAGAAGAAGAAGAAGAACCCCTGCCCTCCTTGTCGGCAGGCAGGCATCGAAACCATTCGGCCACGAGTTCCCTCAATGGAGGGTTATCAATGGCCACAAAAAGCGCGCTGGGCATGATGAAACTAAACGATTGTCACACTATTTGAATAATACATAAAAATAAACAGCAGACAAACATTAATGAAAACTAGGAATTCGAAATCGCTAATGCGAATGGGGACTACATTCCCCCTCCCTCTCTCTCTCTCTCCCCCTCTCTCTCCCTCTCTCTCTCTCCCTCTCTCTCTCCACATTTGTATTCCGCCCAACCCTCACCTTCTTGTACCCCACAACAACAAAAAACACGATTGAGAGAACGAAGAAGAAAAGCAGAAGAAGAAGTAAAAAACTCTGGCATTTAAATTTAATCCATGCCTGTATACCGGCTATTTCCATATTCACTATTGAATACGCCTACAAATCAGTCTATAAAATAAATACTATTAAATAATTATATTATATAATAACACAATATGGCACATTCTATCGCGTTGTTTATTTGAGCCAGCTTGGGAAGTATTGTATACTCCTTCCATTTTCTTGTGTGAGTAACCGAGAAACAATATTATGACTAATGGGCAGATGTTATGTTTAGGTAAACACTTGTTTAGATCGAAGTTACAAACAATAATTATAATAATAACGGACACAGGTCCAGAATATGAATATGGTCGGCGGCGAGAAACAGTTGGTGTCTATGTCTAAAAGAAAATTACGAAACACCAACATGGGTACTGATATAGCCTAACTAAAGCAACAATATTATAATACTTACGTATAATACGGCTTGGTTATTACTTGTCACTTACCAGTTGTGGATGACGTGTGGAATGACTGAAAAGCCTTACCAGATTTACCTGCCGGTAGATGGGCGTTTCCTGTCTGTGAATCACGGCCTGCTAAGCCTGGGGACCAGTAACTGCGACGTACGTTTCCCAGTATGTATATTATATACAACCAACAAATGTCATAGCTAAATGTGATAAATGTAGAATCATGTAAAACAAAGGGTGTTGTTAGCAATGCTTGTAAAAGTGTTTGACTCACGTGATGAATTCTGAAGTATTGAAGTCACGCTCAAACAGTGTAAGCGTATTTCCTTTACTGTCCGTAGTTTAATTATCCTTCCGCGCGACACAGCTTACGTGTCTTGTAAAAAAAAAACCAGTTTTGAGGCATTAAGACAGCGGCTCTCACATTGTGTTATATGGATCCCAGTTGACGGATTCATCCTTTTAAATCCGGGGTTAGGGTAAATTAACCCAATGGGGTAAAAATAACAAAATTAAAATTGTCATGGAAAAAGGACATTATAGTTCGTTCCTTGTACGACCGCTCCTCCGGTCGACCCAGCTGTAAATAAGTACCTGACGACTGAGTTGTAGAGGATATCAACAGCAAGGAAGGGAACAGCCCACCCCGCGACATATAGGCTGTGGCTTAGTCCATGCAGAGTTATCTTCAACCACGACGGCATTTAGGCTGTGGCTTAGTCCATGCAGAGTTATCTTCAACCACGACGGCATTTAGGCTGTGGCTTAGTCCATGCAGAGTTATCTTCAACCCCGACGGCATTTAGGCTGTGGCTTACTCCATGCAGAGTTATCTTCAACCCCGACGGCATTTAGGCTGTGGCTTAGTCCATGCAGAGTTATCTTCAACCCCGACGGCATTTAGGCTGTGGCTTAGTCCATGCAGAGTTATCTTCAACCCCGACGGCATTTAGGCTGTGGCTTAGTCCATGCAGAGTTATCTTCAACCCCGACGGCATTTAGGCTGTGGCTTAGTCCATGCAGAGTTATCTTCAACCCCGACGGCATTTAGGCTGTGGCTTAGTCCATGCAGAGTTATCTTCAACCCCGACGGCATTTAGGCTGTGGCTTAGTCCATGCAGAGTTATCTTCAACCCCGACGGCATTTAGGCTGGGGCTTAGTCCATGCAGAGTTATCTTCAACCCCGACGGCATTTAGGCTGTGGCTTAGTCCATGCAGAGTTATCTTCAACCCCGACGGCATTTAGGCTGTGGCTTAGTCCATGCAGAGTTATCTTCAACCCCGACGGCATTTGTTGCCATGTGACACCCCTCTCCCCCCCCCCCCCCCCCCTTTAAAATTATGCTTTTTTATTCAAAACGAGGTTTGAATATTTTAGCAAACGACAATAATGTGCTTCTTTACTCAAAATTATTAAACCTACAGCAGCCAGTGAATGAGCTGACAGCTGTCAACGACTCACAGCTGACTGCTTGCATTAGGGTCAATGACTCATAGCTGGCTGTTCTCATGAAGGTCATGACTCACATCTGGCTGTTCTCATTAGGGTCAGTGACTCATAGCTGGCTGTTCTCATTAGGGTCAGTGACTCATAGCTGGCTGTTCTCATTAGGGTCAGCGACTCACAGCTAGTTGTTCTCATTAAGGTCATGACTCACATCTGGCTGTTCTCATTAGGGTCAGCGACTCACAGCTGGTTCTTCTCATTAAGATTAGTGACTCACAGCTGACTGTTCTCATTAAGATCAGTGACTCACAGCTAGTTGTTCTCATGAGGGCCAGTGACTCACAGCTGGTTCTTCTCATTAAAATCAGTGACTCACAGCTGGCTGTTCTCATTAAGATCAGTGACTCACAGCTAGTTGTTCTCATTAGGGCCAGTGACTCACAGCTGGTTCTTCTCATTAAGATCAGTGACTCACAGCTGGTTCTTCTCATTAAGATCAGTGACTCACAGCTGGCTATTCTCATTAAGATCAGTGACTCACATTTGGCTGTTCTCATTAGGGTCAGTGACTCATAGCTGGTTGCTTGCTTCAGGGTCAGCGACTCACATCTGTCTACTTGCATTAAGGTCAGTGCCTCACAGCTGTCTATTTGCATTAAGGTCAGTGACTCACAGCTGTCTAGTTGTATTAAGGTCAGTGACTCACAGCTGTCTAGTTGTATTAAGGTCGGTGACTCACAGTTGTCTAGTTGTATTAAGGTCGGTGACTCACAGCTGTCTAGTTGTATTAAGGCCATCGACTCACAGCTGTCTAGCTGTATTAAGGTCAGTGACTCACAGCTGTCTAGTTCCATTAAGATAAGTGACTCACATCTGTCTAGTTGTATTAAGGCCATCGACTCACAGCTGGCTGCTTGCTTCAGTGTCAGTGACTGATAGCTAAGCCTCCAAGCAGCGACCCTGGAAGCATATACACCCACGCAACTTGACCGACAAAATAGGGATTAAAGAGACAAGGCTATACTTGTCACAAAAATGCCGTGCTGAAACCAGATGTGTTATGCCAAAAAGCGCAGATATCGCAGCATCGCTGTTAACTGTAACATTACGACACAATGTCCTTTTCAGGACGAACGAAGAAGGAGAAGAAGAAGGATACAGGTTATATATTTCAAATGATGACACATTTAGTAGAGTGGTACGTGAATGAGCACTGACTGACAGCTTCGGTGTGCAAACAGGGGTGAGAAAGGATACATGATCTCTCACCTTGCATGTTCTTGCTGGCTATAGATTGGATTATGAAGAAATCAATCGAAGGAAAAACAACTGGTATTCAGTGGGCATCTATTGTTACAATTAGAGGACCTGGACTTCGCAGATCATCTGGTACTTTTATCACACAGTCATAGCCAAATGTTAAAAAACGTAAGGTACGGGATACACACAGGCACAAACCAAAGTAAATGGACAGATCTGGAAATATGTGTGCAAGTTCATGTGCCTGTGTAGTACACTGTCGCGGACCGTCAATCTGGACGAGGAGGTGGCAAGTAGAATAATAAAAGCAAGTGTAGCTTCGGTAGAATGCACACCACAGTATAGGAGCGCCGGGGTATTAGTGCCAAGACAGAGCTCAAGGGCTTTCGAGCTGCCATCTTCACAACCCTGTTATACGCATGTGAGAGTTGGACTGTCTATGCGAGACAGGCGAAAAGATTGAACCACTTCCACACAACCAGCCCAAGTCTCACACTCCGCATCCGTTGGCAGGACAATGTCCCTAACACTGAAGTCATGAAAAGAGCAGACAAGCCAAGAATCAATGCATCGCTGCAGCGGCACAGCTGAGATGGGCTGGGCACCTTGTGCGCATGCTAGACAAAAGACTGCAGAAGAGACTTCTGTACGGTGAGCTTAGAGATGGCTGGGGAAAAGGAGGTCACCCAAAAAAAAACAACTTAAGGACAGCCTGAAGGAAACTCTGAGATGTTGTCACATAGATGAAGTCATGGGATCAAGATGCTGAGCAGCACATGAGTTGCAGTGGTCAGCGACCTATAGCTGACTGCTAGCGTCAGGGCCAGCGAACCAAAGCTGCCAAGACCCTTCTACACCTCCACGCGGTGATCCTGGATAACAGGCTGCAGCAGGGCAGACTGGCTAAAAAGAAGGGATCGAAGAGGGAATGCTAACCCGGTACTCAAAATGCTTGTTAAAGTCGGATGTGTTGGACCAAAAGGTGCAAATATCGCAGTCAAGATGTAAACTACGACACAACGCATTCCGTTCTCTGGACTACATTCTGCTACTTAAGCCCTTTTAGAGTTTGGTAGTGGGAGATTGAGAACGAACGAGGCCAAGCCAGAGGAAGGCAATTGGGAGAGCAATGCGGAAAAGAGATTGGACTAGAGAAATGCAGTAAACATGGGAGTTGCTGTAGGAGACAGTCACCGTTTGGAGACAGCGCAAACCAAACATTTGATCCGGAAGGAAAGAGCAGAGATACTACAACCACCGACAGCAGAAGACGTGGCGTGCAAGCCATGTAATAGAACATTCCGTACCCGCATTGGATTGATAAGCTACATTAGGTCCAGCAAACACTATACCGAAACATGTCAGACAGTTCAGAAAGAAAACAAAAACAGATAACACACAAGAAGGATAATGTCGGTGGCCATCATCGACAACGGTAGAAAGTTATCATCATGTAGAGTCAAATACAAGAGAAACTTGAGAGGAAGAAAGAACACTCTGCCAAATTGGACAGAATATCAACATGGAGAACACCAAGCTACTTAAACTAAACACTACCAGCAAAGAACCAATCATACTGCAGCGAGAGCAGTTGGAGGAAAGGGGATACATTTACCTGTTTGGGCAAAACTTGCCTTTGTGAACACGGATTATGTACCTTAATGAGCTTGAAAACAAAGTACAGACAACGATTGGACCACAAAGATATCATCCAACTTCGATAAAAAAATGTCTCGGTATGAATGTTGTTTTATCCTAAATGAAACAGCATCTGTTTACCATAACTAAAATGTAAATGTTGTTTCACAACAGATTCAAAACGACGACGCTAAAGCTTATACATCTTCAACGGCGGGGTTACTACATTACTGGTATATGGCTGGGGGAGGGGGGGGGGGGTGGTGTTGAACCTGCGGAAAGCTGATGCAGAAATACTCCGCGTTGTCCAAAAGAGCGTTGGAGCGAAGAACATTGAAGGTCTTCCTTCGAGACAAAATCCGCAACGTAGAAATCAGACGTTGAACTTCCTTCACTGACATCATATATGTCACGCGATGTCACAGATGGGCGGGCCCTGTGATGCGCATGCCGGGTAACAGATGGTCACGTAGAGTGACGTCATGGTGGCCCTACAACTTCAGGCGTCCGAGGTTGAGGTAGAGAGATGGCCTGAAAAAGGCCATGGGTTTAACATAGTACACCAAGGCAAAAGAGTGAAATGAGTTTACTTAACGTTTGGCTGTGGGCTCAGTGGTCTCGAGGTAAGGTGTCCACCTCTGGTGCGGAGGTCGCGGGTCCGAATCATGGTGGAGACCGGGATTTTTTCACGTGGATTTTCTGGTAAAAATTCTCCTGATCTCTGGGCAGTGAGATCGGACTCCCGTTTCAGGTGTCGAGCACGTAAAAAATTCCTTGGCAGTTAGAAATAGACTTAACGGCTGCTGCCCGGATAAAATAAAAAACTCCAAGTTAACAATCTACCCAAATTATGTGTACCTTCCCCAAGGAATAGTAAGCCCAATGAAGTTTAAAATACCTACTACGTATAGCCGATGGGCTTCGGCTTCCTGGCAACAGGCATTAACATGCCTATTTGAATATCAGGATTCCAAGTAACAGTTGGCCACCTGGCATAAGACACTCGTGCCTGATTTAAATACCTGGATGTACATAATTTAAAGAATTAAAGAAAAGAATTGTTCTTTAACATTTATCATTAATTCTACACGTGTGCTTTTATGGCTATCATATTTTCTAGTTTGCTTTTTAAAGTCCTTTATTGACTTTGAGAGCAGTTTAAAAAATATATTTTATAATCAAACAAGCTTGAGTTTATTTACTGTATAGTATGGGGTGGGAGGTAGAGGGTAAAAAAGGATATAACGGAAATAAATATTACGAAATACACACCAAAGTTCTACGACTCCAGTTCTAGAAGGCTACATGAAGGGGAAATAACACTGAAAATTAGAGTCTGATTAATTTATATGGAAGCAACACAAGCAATTCAATAGCTCGCTCAGGCAACCAAGGCCCGTCGTATCGAATGACCATATCCATGGCCACGTCCTAGGGGACCTGGGTAGGTGGCGATCTGTTTTAGCCAGGTGTTGCTAGAGTAGCCCCGATGACGTCTCCAGGATGAGCACGGCTTCTTCCTATAACTCGCCCCCACAGCCGCAAAAGCGAACAACGCCACCGAAGAGGGAGAGACGCTGATGATCAATTGTTGATACAATGCCTGCAAGCTGAGTAAATCGAACTACTTTGCTGTTGTAAACCCGGTGGATTTACCTGGAAAATTATGATTTTTAACTGTTGAACAGAAGAGAGCAGGTAGTGGTCTTCAGACTCCGCACAGGCCATAACAGACTGAGGTACCATTAATTCAATAAACCAGCGAATGCAACTGTGGTACTGGTTAAAAAAAACCTGAACATCTGCTACAAAATTGCACGCTATACAAGGACCAACGAAAGCACATGTCGCCATCACCAGTGCCAACACTAGACAAGCTCTATGGCAGTGTCGACAGCCTCAGGATGACAGCTGCTTTCTTTGAACAAATTCAAGCCGACGCCTGACAGCGTACTAAAAAGAAAAAGAAGAAGAAGAAAAGAAAGAAGAAGAAGAAGAAACATGGGAGTTAACGGGGGGGGGGGGGGGGTGAGGATGTCTGTGTACTTGAGTATATATGTGTGTTTACATGGTACTGCTGTCCAGTGAAAGACTAATGTATTATAAAAGTTAGTCTCCTTCAGGGGCGTCACTGGGTTAGTGGCCCCAGTAGCGTAACTCATGATAGTACCCACATGACCACCCCACCCCCCCCCCCCCCACATACCTGACCATACATAATTCTTAGTCATGTTTTTTTGTACAGGGAACAGGACATGTGTTTTCTCTGACCATGAACGAGGGGCACTAGTAAGTTCAAACTTCGCACTTTCAAAGTTGAGAGAGAGAGAGAGAGAGAGAGAGAGAGAGAGAGAGAGAGAGAGAGAGAGAGAGGACGACAAACAAGACAAGAGAGGAGCCCAAAAAGAACAAGAGCACGAGAAAGAACAGATGAGAGATAGGACGAGAGAGAGAGAGAGAGAGAGAGAGAGAGAGAAGGAAGAGGACGATATAGAGAGAAAAAAAATAGAAATGCTATATTTTCCCACTTTTTCTTCCATTTTATCCAAACATTAGTCGGGTTTTAGCTATCAAAACTTCTTTACCAGTTTCCTATCTTTTTCAGATGTAATCTTCACATCTTAATTTTACTAACGCTGCAGTCATATATCGATCCACACGTAATAATGCCTCACAGACAATCTCGATTTTAAAATAAACAAACCAAAAGTGAACATAATTAGTTTACAAAACCGTGCAGTGCTTTTATACATTGTAAGTTGTTCTTGGAAAAGAGCAAAGTTCACTTCAATAGGAATGATAGATGGCGCATGTAATTGTATCAGACATGAATTAACGATATATCGATAATGCACCCAGTAACTATTCGATCCTTGGTTAATGTGCCATGGATAACGGACTACAATTTTGGGGAATATCGAATATTAGAAGAAGGATTCATAGAAGAAATGAAGTTATCAAAGTTGGAAACCCTAGCTCTAATAGAAAGTAAGAGAAACGACAGGCCGGCATAGCTATCGGTAGTAACATGTTTCTCTATAGCGGGAATGTTCATTATCGACAGAGCTAAAGGGAGTGTAGGCTGCGGTGTGGCCAGGGGTAAAAGGATGCAACGTAAATGGGTGGACATATATCTCTGAATGCATCATAGTTCTGGACATCAAGAACAAAAGTAAGATAATCAACATCGTTATTGTTGATGATCTGAATGAGTGGGATCAAGAAGATGTCAAAGACTAATTCTTTGGGCTGCTTGAGATGGCAGTAACTATTATTGTGTCAAAATGATCGTATTGGAAATTGAAAGGTCAGTTGGAAATGATAATGTTAGATGGGGCGTTGTGATTGGGAGATCCAGTGAAGATGTTCTGAATGGTACGTTGTGATTGGGAGATGCAACTAAGATGTTCTGAATGGTACGTTGTGATTGGGAGATGCAACTAAGATGTTCTGAATGGTACGTTGTGATTGGGAGATGCAACTAAGATGTTCTGAATGGTACGTTGTGATTGGGAGATGCAGCTAAGATGTTCTGAATGGTACGTTATGATTGGGAGATGCAACTAAGATGTTCTGAATGGTACGTTGTGATTGGGAGATGCAACTAAGATGTTCTGAATGACAATAGAAGACTACCCCCGGATAATTTGCAGCAAGCTAAACCTGGTCACCACAAACACAAAATTCACGCACAAGTTCATACATATGTACACTTGATGTGAACTTACAAGAAATGAGAAATTCATAATTAATTAAGCTATAATGAGGAAATATTAATTGAAGTATATGAGAGATGCAAGAGCCCGGAGGATTTAAATAGAGTGTGGCCAAAACCAATTTCTTTAAAACAGAGGAGAAAATCAATGTCATCGTATACAACATAATAATGGTTTAGCTGGAGCCAGCATTGTTGACAATTAAGGTTAGCAATGCAGCTGAAAATGATGGTACGAATAACACCAGACAAAATAAAAGGCTTGGAAGATAGCTATTAGTGGGTCAATATTAAGACAATACTGGATACTGGATACTAGATACTGTATACTCTGGACATGCAAGGAGGTTAAACCACTTCCACACACGTTGCCTGAGGCGAATATTCCACATCCGATGGCAAGATCGTGTCACTGACATCGAGGTTGTCTCGAGGGCTAACATGCCCAGCATCCATGCACTGCTAGAGAAAGCACGACTAGGATGGGCCGGACACCTCGTCCGTATGTCCCAAAGAAGCTTCTCTGCGGCGAGCTGAGAGAGGGATGGTGCAAAAGAGGGCGCACAAAGAAACGTTTTAAAGACGGTCTGAAGGACTCACTGAAAAGTTGCCAGATAGACATCGAAACTTGGGAATGTCTTGCACAAAACAGATCTGACTGGAGAAGCGCAGTCAAATCGGGTGTAGCTGCCGGTGAAGACGACTGTATTGTGAAAGCTCAGAGCAGACCCGAGACACAGAAATCCCGAACAACGAGAACACCATCACCTTCTACAAACCTCGTGTGCCCGCTATGTAGCAGATGTTTTCGTGCTTGCATTGGCCTGTTCAGCCACATGCGCACCCACACCCAACAGGGAAATCTGTGACAAGGATGATGTCGGCGGTCCTCGTCGACAACGATGGACAGCTATTACATTAAGAAAAAAACCTGGCAACCGACAGTGCGAATACCATATAGGCCTATCCCTGTGTTGATAGCCCAGAATGAAACCGGCTTGCAGAAAATGGTAGACATGGTAGTTCAGCAAAGTGAAAACAGAGGCCTCAGCGTAAATAGCAAGAAATCGGAAGTGATGGTAGCTACAAATATACCGGATTCTCCAAAATGCTGTGTCAACGCGAAGTGAACCGAATTGAGACACGTTAACACGTTTAAATACATGGGCACATAGATAATATCCGATGGAAGATGCAATTACCAAATAAAATGCAGAATAGACCAAGCAAAATCGGTCTTCCAGACCATGCAAGGAATATTGTGCAACAAAACCTTGTAGCATGGGACTGAGAAAGAGAGTCCCTTGGATGCTACTGATATATGGCGGTGAATCATGGATAATTAGTAAGCACGCGCTTAGATCTTAGAAAACAACGTTGATGTTGGTTTACAGAAAAATGCTGCGGATCCCATGGACTTCAAAGAAGACTAATGATACAGTACTTGAGGAGGTACAAACACAAGGAAGACTAATGATACAGTACTTGAAGAGGTACAAACACAGGGAAGACTAATGATACAGTACTTGAAGAGGTACAAACACAGGGACAGCTTATTGCAATGATCAGAACAAGGCGGTCATCCTTTTCTGGACATGTTATGCGAAGAGGCGGCTTGGAGCACGTCGTGACAACGGGAAAGATAGACAGAGGAAGGCCGAGAGAGAAGATGATGGACAGCCTGAGAGTATGACATGCGTGTCAATCAACAACCGAGTTGGTAAACGAGACACGTGATAGAAAAGAATGGAGGTCAATGATCGTCAACGACAAATGGTAGGGCACCTGATGATGGTGATATCCATGTTTAGTGTCCAGGGCAAAAACAATTCTAGGTTACTGCCATCTTATTTGAAATCAGCAATGAATTTCTTGAATCTGTCAATGTTGGTCCATGATAAGGAGAGTAGAAGCCAGTTTCTACAACAGCGTGGCATTATCCGTGCTGTCAGACGATGGAATAACAACCAAGTTATGGATATGGAGATGTCGACAGGCCCAATGTTGGCAGGACATCCCTGTCAGGCAAGGCACTTGGCTACAAGGCTCACGCTTGGCCTACAGGTAGATCATTCTGTTGTATACTGGTAGTCTCAAGAGCTGACAAGCATCCCTTTTTACTACTATTACTACTACTACTACTAATAGTACTTCTACTACTACTACTACTACTGCTACTAATACTACTACTACTACTACTACTACTAATACTACTACTACTACTAATACTACTACTACTACTACTAATACTACTACTAATACTACTACTACTACTACTGCTACTACTACTACTACTACTACTGCTACTACTACTACTATTACTACTGCTACTACTACTACTACTACTACTAATACTAATAGTACTACTACTACTACAGTAATTTCAGTTGCTTGAAAGATTTAATATTTGCAAGTCCATCCGCTAATGTCCTTCACTCTGTCTAGATGTTTAAGTGGATTCTGGTTTGCACTTGGTTTGTCAAAATATGTTTTATCTGTAATTAAGAAATTGAAATAAATATTACACCACCTGGAAGCGCAACTAATTTCAACCAATGCAATAAGACATTTTCCCATTTTAACGTCACTTCCTGTATGTGCACAGCTACGTCAGATTTTCATGTTTATGACGCAAATGGGTCCCTGATGAATTAGAGTTTGAGATTCACTGCCCTAAGCACATCTATTTTTGTTTGGCCTGAACAAATAGTGTGCCTCTTCCGGCAAACAGGTAGGGTAGTCAATTATTTTAGGCGAAGATAGTCCACTCTCGGTTGTCAACGTCTTGTGTAAAACCTTATGGACTATATTTTATGAGGTCTGATTTTCTGTAAGGTCTAGTAACTTGTTTCGTTATTCATTGAATTTAGTACAATAATAATAAAGTTCACCTAGGCATCTGAGGCCCGTTGCGTCGGTCGGATGACATTATGACCTGTTACAACGGCGCTCTGCCAGACCTCGTCTACAGCAATCCCCAATGGCGGAGACAGTGGGAGCGCTGCCGCGTCCCGACTGGGCAGTGGGGGTGTCGACCGCGATCCCTGGGGGCTCCTGGAATGGAGGCGGGTACTCCGTGGGGATTGGATGGGGGCCGCGACGAAGGATTGTTTTAGGAGTTCTACTTCTCCTGTCGATCCGGTGTCAGAGTCTGTCATCTGCCGTTCTCGAGTTCCGCCTCTGCACCCTCTGAATGTTTTCCTCATGCAAGGCGATGAAATTCTTTCTCCGTTTAGAATACAGAGACATTATAGAATATAAAGACATGATAGAATACAGAGACATGATAGAATACAGAGACATGATAGAATACAGAGGCATGATAAAATACAGAGACATGATAGAATACAGAGACATGATAGAATACAGAGACATGATAGAATACAGAGACATGATAGAATACTGAGACATGATAGAATACAGAGACATGAGAGGGTGCCTAAGGTCTCCGGTGGGTAGCGAGAGAAAATTGACATCAAGCTGTAAAGAAGAGCCCTTGCATATCGCATGTTTTCTTTGCCTGACGCTGGGGAGCAGGCAAGCGGACCGATTGTTGTCATGTTGCCCTTGATTTCCCCGTATATTTTTACTAGACGACGCAAGGACCACGAATAAAATGTGACTTGCGAAATACACCACTCAGATGAACAAATACACCACTCAGGTGAACAAATACACCACTCAGATGAACAAATACACCACTCAGGTGAACAAATACACCACTCAGATGAACAAATACACCACTCAGATGAACAAATACACCACTCAGATGAACAAATACACCACTCAGGTGAACAAATACACCACTCAGATGAACAAATACACCACTCAGATGAATAAAGAAACTCTCAGAGTAAGTAGCTTTGCAAGGCAACGATCACTGCAGATCTTAATCCGTTCATAAACGAGAACACCCGAAATGGACACAAACACCGGAGCTAATTGTGTGGGCAACTAATCAAGCGCAACTCGAACTTTGGTTAACAATATAAATCATTTATCCTGTCAGTTTTCCATCGAGAGACAAACGTTTTAACTCTCTTTAAGACTAATACCACCAACATGTTCTGTTCTATTACTAAGAATCGATTTCACCGCACTACGGGCATACCCATAGGTGCACAGTCTCTCTCAGTAAAGGGTGAAAGGTCTGGATTCTGATAGTTCATGTAGTTCGTTGGTTAGGCACACTCCTGCCCCCTCCTCTTATGCGTTGCCTGACGTCGCACGTCGTTCTATTCCCCATCTATGCAGTCTGTGACATGCTGATTCATCTGTTGCGGAGCCCTTGTCCAACAGACGATCATCGATATACTTACAAATGTCACTTCTCCATATCTAGTGTGCCCATAATGTGCATGTCCCGAACCCCAAAATGACCAGATCAGTAGATCCACACCAGCTCCTCCAAGCTTGATTCCTCCACATCTGCCACCTCGCCATGTCTTAGCCAGCCCTTCTGTGCCTTCCTAAGCAAGAATTGGGAGGCTGACACTATATCCCATTAAACCGATCTCAGATAGTCATTTCAGAGCTGTAGTCACTGCTTCCATCTCCATTCCCGTACTGGAGGTTGCTATTCTGTATACTCGACCCCACTCATGAAGAACCTGACCTGACTATGACTAACAGACAAGCCTCAACAAGATATTTCCCTGCGTAGCATAGATCGATCAGTATATAGGATGGCATCAATATACTGGTCACGTACTGGTCATTATGTGGTTCCGGGCAAGCACATTATGGACACACTAGGAGAGAAGTGACGTTTTGAAGTCGATGATCGCCGGTTGGATGAGGATAATGAATCTGCACTTCACAGACTGCATAGCTGTAGAACCGAACGACGTTCGAGCGGGATACTCTTTGTTAACTGATCTCGGTCTCAGAAGCTACTCCCAGAGAGTCCATGGGGTTTCCGAGCTGGTCGCGGGATGGTTGACATGATTGCTGAAGATCGTCAAATCCAAGAGAAATGTCAGGAACATAATCGCGATCTGTAGAAGACTTGTTGACCTGACCAAGACCTTTGACACCGTCAGCAGGGACGGACTCTGAAAAATCATATCGAAATTCGGTTGTCCCCGAAAAATTCATCACAGTTGTCCGTCAGTTTCATGATGGCATGTCAGCCCAGGTACTGGATACAGCATTCCCAGTCATAAATGGAGTCAAACATGGCTGTCTGCTGGCCCCAGCACTTTTCAGCAGGGTATTTGCAGCCATGCTTTCTGATGCAACACGTGACTGTGACACTGGCATACAGATCAGATACCGAGCGAATGGATAACTGTTCACTCTAAGGCGCTTAAAGACCCTCACAAAGGTGAAAGAAGTAACTATCTTAGATCTCCTTTGCCAATGACTGCGCAATTAACATGTGCTCACAACAATACATGCAAGCAATCACGAACGAGTTCTCAACTTTGAGCACTAATTTTGGCCTTACAGTCAACACCAAGAAAACTGAGATAATGTTTCTACTTGCGTCCTTGAAGCCCTACCACCAACCAAACCTCACTGTACAGGGACATCGCCTAGAAGCAGTTGATAGCGTTACCTACCTTCCCTCACCAGAAAAGAAAATATTGACTCAATAACAGGGTGACTCTCTATTTCACTCTTTCCTCTGGTTGATCGGTCGTAAAACTGGTTGTAAGGTTGTCTGGGGATGACTCTCTATTTCACTCTTTCCTCTGGTTGATCGGTTGTAGAACTGGTTGTAAGGTTGTCTGGGGATGACTCTCTATTTCACTCTTTCCTCTGGTTGATTGGTTGTAGAACTGGTTGTAAGGTTGACTGGGGATGACTCTCTATTTCACTCTTTCCTCTGGTTGATCGGTTGTAGAACTGGTTGTAAGGTTGTCTGGGGATGACTCTCTATTTCACTCTTTCCTCTGGTTGATCGGTCGTAGGACTGGTTGAAAGGTTGTTTGGGGATGACTCTCTATTTCACTCTTTCCTCTGGTTGATCGGTTGTAGAACTGGCTGTAAGGTTGTCTGGGGATGACTCTCTATTTCACTCTTCCCTCTGGTTGATCGGTTGTAGAACTGGTTGTAAGGTTGTCTGGGGATGACTCTCTATTTCACTCTTTCCTCTGGTTGATCGGTCGTAGGACTGGTTGTAAGGTTGTTTGGGGATGACTCTCTATTTCACTCTTTCCTCTGGTTGATCGGTCGTAGGACTGGTTGAAAGGTTGTTTATGGATGACTCTCTATTTCACTCTTTCCTCTGGTTGATCGGTTGTAGAACTGGCTGTAAGGTTGTCTGGGGATGACTCTCTATTTCACTCTTTCCTCTGGTTGATCGGTCGTAGAACTGGTTGTAAGGTTGTCTGTTGATGACTCTCTATTTCACTCTTTCCTCTGGTTGATCGGTCGTAGGACTGGTTGAAAGGTTGTTTGGGGATGACTCTCTATTTCACTCTTTCCTCTGGTTGATCGGTTGTAGAACTGGCTGTAAGGTTGTCTGGGGATGACTCTCTATTTCACTCTTTCCTCTGGTTGATCGGTTGTAGAACTGGTTGTAAGGTTGTCTGGGGATGACTCTCTATTTCACTCTTTCCTCTGGTTGATCGGTCGTAGGACTGGTTGTAAGGTTGTTTGGGGATGACTCTCTATTTCACTCTTTCCTCTGGTTGATCGGTCGTAGGACTGGTTGAAAGGTTGTTTATGGATGACTCTCTATTTCACTCTTTCCTCTGGTTGATCGGTTGTAGAACTGGCTGTAAGGTTGTCTGGGGATGACTCTCTATTTCACTCTTTCCTCTGGTTGATCGGTCGTAGAACTGGTTGTAAGGTTGTCTGTTGATGACTCTCTATTTCACTCTTTCCTCTGGTTGATCGGTCGTAGGACTGGTTGTAAGGTTGTTTGGGGATGACTCTCTATTTCACTCTTTCCTCTGGTTGATCGGTTGTAGAACTGGCTGTAAGGTTGTCTGGGGATGACTCTCTATTTCACTCTTTCCTCTGGTTGATCGGTCGTAGAACTGGTTGTAAGGTTGTCTGGGGATGACTCTCTATTTCACTCTTTCCTCTGGTTGATCGGTTGTAGGACTGGTTGTAAGGTTGTTTGGGGATGACTCTCTATTTCACTCTTTCCTCTGGTTGATCGGTTGTAGGACTGGTTGTAAGGTTGTTTGGGGATGACTCTCTATTTCACTCTTTCCTCTGGTTGATCGGTTGTAGGACTGGTTGTAAGGTTGTTTGGGGATGACTCTCTATTTCACTCTTTCCTCTGGTTGATCGGTTGTAGGACTGGTTGTAAGGTTGTTTGGGGATGACTCTCTATTTGTCCGTATCTTCTGTTTGAAAAGTCCCAAGACTGGTTGTAAAGTTGTCTGAGTATGTCTCTCCATTTGACACTATCCGCTACTGCTTTTCATTGTAGCATAGGTTCGTACTTTAATGTTTCTGCATGCCTAAGATGTAAAGGCGAGTCGTGGTCGCCCTGTTCCTCTTTTCCCCTGAATCTTGCTTCCTGTTGTCTTCTGTAGAAGACGTCCATGTCTCATATTGCGGTCCAGTTAACTCAATCGTCGTTTTTGTATCATTGTCAATATGTGTCATTGTGCGCCTATGTCAGTGATCACATTGTCATCGGATCTTCTTTCTGTCCAACACACTCTTTCCATTCTACGTTAGCACCAATTTCAAACGCTTCCAAACTTTTTTCATTTTACATCCTTCTTTGCTATGTCCATGTTTCAGCCCCATACAATTGATTGTATAAGAGCGGTGATTATTCTTGTTCGCAGTTATGTACTCATATTCTTTGAGGTAAGCAATTTATCTTTTTCTCTCTAACCCTTTTTTTGCAAATGCAATCCTTGTCTTGATTTCTGTCTCATTGCGTGCGGCATATTCTGTTATGGTTTGCCCTAAATATGTAAACTTTGAAAGAAATAGACTAATACTGTGTAAGTAATACAATATATTTTGGTTTGGTACGCATTGCTATGTAAAAAAAAAAGGTGAATGAATGCCTAGTTTAAGTTTGTTGACATAAATTGCATGACTGCAGTCAACTGTAGTGAGTGTAGTCCGAACATGCTAACTTGGTGAAATTTTTGGGTTGCTCGCTCGCCAGTCAGTCAAAGATTTTACCAGCCAGCATGTTCGGACTACACTCACTACAGTTGACTGCAGTCATGCAGTTTATGTCAACAAACTTAAACTAAGCACTCATTCACCTTTTTGACTGGTGAGCGAGCCACCCAAAAATTTTCAAGCCCTGACTATAGGATTACCTTTACCTTGCTATTTTAAGTACTGCTCGTAAAATTGTTTACACAAATATTTAAATGTTAATTAATCATTCCTACTCTGTCCAAGCGAGCTGTGACACAACGGGTAGGCCTGCAACCCGATATCAGACCTAGCCTTAACTTGCTTACCAAATGCGCCTGTCTAACGGATTTTAAACTTCATTTCATGGAGAATGACTACGGTCAATTACCTTCTTCCTATAATCCGTAACGTAATTGTTTTCCAACTACTTCGTCCCCAACACAATATCGCTTTCAGACAAGCGCACGAATTGTTATTGGATCAATACTTCTCAGCAGGTTACCCTGTCGCTAGCCGTACCGGTATTATCAAGGGGGGATTGAGTTTGTTTTTTTTCCTGTCCCTCTATTTCAGGTTCTCCAGTTCATGTGTCTTCCCGCCAAGCCACTGTATGGTCAATTCAAAAACGAGGCTGTTAGGTTAGCCGTAGCGACGTTTACATCACGTGATCAGACAGCTGGTTACCATTACTTCTCTATTTGCTGTTAGCTAAATCCGTCTATGGCATTCTAGTGTATATATTTCGAAAAATACATTCATGAACATAAACAGGTCGGTTAGGTAAGTCATTTTGTCGCTGTGGTTAGATTTGTAATATGCCAAGATAGTTTTCTGTAGCAAAACTTGTCCGTCAAGTGCCAGTTAACTAACTTAGCTAAATTAACCCAGTTGTGTGAGGCGATAGTTTGTTTTAGTTCGCAAAGTTCTAAATTCACAGGGACGACTACGTGGTTCGGGCGGGCTAAACTAGAACAAAGCATTTGCATTTCCTTCAAATTGAGATATTGTTAACTGGCCACATATATCGATCACACAATTTAGTTGGTGTCTGCATTAAGACTTCTCGTTCTACGTTCAGCAACATTTCAAATGTCAATATTGTTATTTCAGCTGTTTTTGTTTTGTTTCTTTGTTGTTGTTTTTTTCATTTTGGACTCTTTAGGAACTTTGGAATGAAACATTCACACTCAAACGGTTCCTATTATAGGTCGTTTTATTGGCCTCGACTAGTGTGACTCCAGTTGCCGTACCTTTGTCTCCCACTATTCTTTGCCAGGAAAGAAATATAAAGTCTGGTCATGCAAAACATACTGACCAGACAATGTTATTTGTGGTCAGGTGATACATACTGACCAAGATACCAACCACTTCCATGCAATTCTCACTGACAATAGGCTGTTTCAATGCAGTCTGGCTAACGAGGTAAGGATCGACATGATCCCCGTAGTAGTGAACGCTACGCAGATGAAGTCAAGTATAGCACACCAGGCTAGAGTACCTCTGTCCAACTTCATCAGCACACTCGGGATGAGATGAAAGCTACTACAGCCCGCCACAAAACTCCTTTTTCAGGGCGCACGAAAGAGTAAACAAACTCATCGTGGGCATTAAACAACAACAACAACAATCTTGTCTCCCCATTTTTCCCTTTCTTTTGTTGGCTTCAATCCAGAGCATATTGGCTTATATTGCTGGGCTCTTTCTGATAGTGTGTCCTATCCGCCAATACTTTCTTACCTTACTTTCTGATAGTGTGTCCTATCCGCCAATACTTTCTTACCTTACTTTCTGATAGTGTGTCCTATCCGCCAATACTTTCTTGCCTTACTTTCTATCTGTATCAATTGCCAATATATAACCAACGAAAATCAAAGAAACTATTTGTCTCTGAAAGTATCGACCTACATTTATCAAAAGTGCCCGCGTGAAATGTGACAGTCTATCTGAAACTAGCTTTTAGGAACAATGCCGAGTTCACATAAACGACCAGTGACTTATAACGTTGTCCCGCTGCCAAACAATCAGTTGGTTGACCTTGACGACAAATCTGACACTGTAACAGTCCTCGGGTTGTGTTATTTTAGTGATATGATTTAAGTTGGGTGCAATGAATGAAAAAGCTGTGTACTCTTTTTTACATGAACACTGTGTGTTTCAAAGAAATAGACTGCAGGGAGAGAAAGAGAAGATAACAACGGATAGCATGAAGGATTTACTCTTTCAGCTTGACAAGTGTGGATTACGCAATGGGACTACGCGGATATTGTTTCTCCGTAGGCCTTTCACGAGAGCTGAATTAAAACATTCTCAATCTTAGACTGAAAGAACAACGACACAAACTAACTGACCTAGTTAGTTCAAAAACATAATCATAGTTCCGAGTGGTATGCCGGGGTCCTTGTGTATGATAAAAATAGCACCACTGCCTCACAGAGAGCGTGTTGTAAGAGGCGACTGTGTGACATGGCACAGCACCGGCCATGGTTAGGTGGTTTGTTTAGAGCAGCATAGATGGCGCCTAACAGGATTCGGGTCTACTTTGCTCTAGTGTTTTCGTCTATTAAGATGAACTCGCACATTGGTTAACCATCCAACGCAGCGGAGTAATAAGCTGCTCAAGCCTAGCCTGCTAAGCAGGGAATCCTTCTCACGGCTATATTCAGCTCATACCACAGCTGGGACATGCACAGGGACATCTGCCTCTGTAAACGCACAGGTCGACTGAGAACTAAGAACTAAGAACAGAATCCCCTTCGAAATAGGCCCCATCTGAGCTGAGCTGGTTTGTTTTTGCTAGAGATGCTCCAACTATTGGAAGAATTTCTGTAAGTCACTTTTGGGGGGAATCTCCAGCAGTCTTGATTTCTTATTTTGTCCAGAAATGGCGTCAATCTACACCTGGTAAGTCAAGCTGCTATGAAAACAGCCCGTTTCCATGGAGACATGCATGGATGTTAGGTGGGGGTCTTGGCCAGTATATTTTACTTGACCTAGACTAACATGTCTGACCAGTGTATTTTACTTGACCTAGACTAACATGTCTGACCAGTATTTTTTACTTGACCTAGACTAATATGTCTGACCACCATGTCTTACCTGACCAGACATTAGTCCTCTCTCTTTGAATAGTATTGGCTGGCTTGGCTTCGTTCGTTCTCAATCTCCTGCTACCAAACCCTGAAAGGGCTTAAGTAGCAGAATGTAGTCCAGAACACGGAATACGTTGTGTCGTAGTTTACAGTTTGACTGCGATATTTGCACCTTTCGGTCCAACACATCCGATTTCAGCAAGCGTTTTGTTAGTACCGGGTTAGCATTCCCCTAGCTAAGGTTTTAATATACTTTTAGCGGTTATGCGCTTTAAACCACTCACTGACTTTTAAAAAATATCTGATAACCAATTAAAGGTAGATCAATTTAATGTCCTCTAAACGGTAAATCCAGCCTATTTTTTGCTAAGTTCTGTAGCTTTTAACTATCTACTTCTTCTTGACTAATGTGAATAGCATTAATTAAGTTTGAACTACCCAGCTCATATTGAATGATTGTTTTAAATCAGCTCTCATACGTGTTAACGAAGGGGAGACAAAAAGTCACATTAATATTTTAGTATTTCCAGAATTTCCGGTGTAACGATTAGTTTAAATAAGGCGAGGCTGCGGCGGTATTGCGGATAATAATTAAGTGTCTTCTTAGTCTTAGTTGACCTATTCTTCTATAACAGTTGTTGTTGTCTCGAATGCCCACAATGAGTAGATTTACTCTTTTGTGCGTGTTGAGAAGGACATTAAATGGAGAGTTACAGTAGCTTTTCTCGCATATTGAGCGTGTTGATGAAGGTGGACCGGGGTCCTCCAGGCGGTTGTGCTATGCTTGGCTTCATCTGCATGCTGCTCACAACTACGGGGATCACGACGATCCCTCACCCCGTTAGCCAGGCTGCCATGGAAACAGCCGGTTTCCACGGAGGGCTACTAGGAAGCAGAGGTGATCGTCTTGGCCAGTATATTTTGCCTGACCCTGACTAACTTGTCTGATCAGTATGTTGGGCCTGACTAGACGTTAGTCGTCCTCCCCTTCTACAGCGGTGGATGCCTCTGTGCAGGTTCCAGCTCCCTGCTGAGCTGAATGTAGCCAGAATGAGGATTTCCTGCTTAGCGGACTAGGCTCGAGCAGCTTATTACTCCGCTGCGTTGGAACAAGTGCTGCGGAGAATGGTTAACCGAAGTGAGAGTTCATGACAGTGGACAAACAATAGATCAAAGTAAACCTGCAGCCTGTTAGGCGCCACCAAAGCTGCTCTTAACAAACCATCTAACCATGACCAGTGTTATACCATTTCATTAATTCAGACCAGGACAGGCCAGATCGTTCCGTAATTGATGAGGTCGTTGGGGCACACATGAAGACATCCCTCTCTGTTAACGGCTGCTGCCTGTGCCTAGTCTAGTCGGAGATTGGTCCATTATTTTATGTTATCCTCCCACCTCTTGTAAGGACGACCTCTACACCTTCGCCTTGCACCTTCCGTGCAGGATCAAATATGCAAGTGTAATCATTAATTAATTCATACAATTAAGTGTTCAAAGACATAGGTAGGTATGGTCAGATACACCGCTCCGGCGAAAACAATAAAATAACATCAGTGACATAACAAGACCATAACAGTTATTTAACAGATACAAAACCCTAGCAATGATAATAATAACATAACAATAATGTATCAATGCCTGAAGAAATTATGGCAGAGCACCAACAAAATGATAAAAGTAAAAGTCTTGAGAGCCTGTGTTTTTCCTGTGGCAGCTTATAGCTGTGAATCATGGACGATTACCAAAACTTCTAGACAAAGAATCGAATCCTTCGAGTCAACATGTTACAGAAAGATCCTCAAAATACCTTGGACAGAGAAAAAACAAATGTAGACATTCGGCAAGAGTTGAGCATAGAGGAGAACTGGTTTATCAATTCCATTTTGGCTAGAAAATGCAAATACTTTGGTCACATCAAGAGACACAACGGTCTTGAGAGAACGGTGATGGAAGGTATGGTGCCAGGCAAAAGAGGAAGGGGTAGACCAAGAAGACGATGGCACCAAGATATCCAGGAATGTCTGGGTAGGACTGTGGCGGAGGCTGGAGTTTTGGCAAGGGAACGAGATTCTTTCAGACAGACTGTGATGTGAGCGACGTTCTACAAAGGACATTCTACATGATGACAATGATGATGATGATCAATGATATAGCAATGATGCAAGAATTACATAACAATACCAGGCCAATTATATAACAATGAAATAACAAAGACTACGCAATGGTATAGCAATCCCTGAACAACAATATAGCACTGATACAACAATGGCATAACAACGATAGAGTAATGTTATAACAATAGTATAAAAATAAGCTTTTATTCTCCCGTATGTGTTCATATCCTTACTTTATGCATTCTTAACTTCTTCTATGATTCGCTAGTTCGTTAGTGCTATTGTTCGTTGTCCTAGGTGAAGGCTTATTGGTCGTAACATAGGTTTAGTTTGTATCTTCGTCTTATCGAGGTATCTGATTATACATATTTACGACTTGTGTTTAACACTTTATTTCAAAGCAACGGCTCCGCCGCCGCAGACTCGCCTTATGTTAATTGTATATTTAAAATGATTTATCAAATAATTAACACGCTTTCTTTAAATTACAAACAAAATGAACTCAACTTTTATTTTATATAAGAGCTGGCAACGTTATATTATAAATATCAATCATTTTGAAGAAGATGTCTCTAAGAAGAACTATAAACGACTTATCTTTTAATCTGCAATCAACACGTTTCTATATTGCCTTTCGTGTTTCACATACGTACGTCTTCGAAACAAAAAATTTTTTTTTTAATTATCTACGCTTAACTTCATAAAATCATAACATGTGGTTTATTGTCAAAACATCACTCGGTAACCGCGTGTTAAATATCTTAGGATAATATATTATTATCTGTGAAATGTCGGTTAAATGTTGGGTGTGGGGGGGGGGGGGGGGGGATGTCAAATGTTATATTTAAATAGAAAGCACAAAGAACTGTAACAACTAACAAGCAATTTGGACACATTAAAAATAGATCGATCGTAAGATTTGGAAGACCTTGTCGTGACTCTAGAGCAGGTGTCTCAAATTGAAATCACCTGGAGGACCGCACGAGGGCAAGTTTAGTAGTCGTGAGCCGCCAGACACACAAAAAAGTGTGTACTTTTCTTTGAATTTCTCCTTGTAACTTGTAAAGCAATAGTGGTAGCTATGCTGCACACTTCTCCAAATGTGGTATAAAGATGAACGAGATGAAACTAAAACAAGTACCGTACACTCATTTTAATATTCCGACACCCACATCAGTTCTGATGAGAGATGTACTTGTGAAATAAATAACAGAATATCCAAGGGCAAATCAGTCTTTCAGAGCATGAGGGTAACATAAATAGAATATCCAAGGGGAAATCAGTCTTTCAGAGCATGAGAGTAAAATAAATAGCAGAATATCCAAGAGGAAATCATTCTTTCTGAGCGTGAGGGTAATCTTGTGCAACAAAAGCATATACTTGGAATCAACGAAGAGAGTTCTTGGATGCTAGGTAGGACAACTTCTGGCACACAGCAGGAGGTCATGGGCAATCAGCTTGAAAGTGCAGGGGTCCTTTTAGACAACGGAAATGTAGTTTTACAGAAGAATATTGGAAATTATATGGACTGAAAAGAAAGCAAATCACATGGTTCTTGGTGAAGTACATAAACAAAGAAAGGTTATCAGTCAGCCGTTTTCGGGCATGTTATGAGAATGGGCGGATTGGAACACGTGGTGACAACGGTCAGAATCATTGTCACGAGGAACAGACGAAGGCAACAATAGAAACTATTGGACAGCTTGAATCCATGGCATGATAGACGACCAATGGTGGAGCTGATAAACGATATATGTGATAAGAGGAAATGGGGGTCCATGATCGCCAACGCCAACCGGCAGGGCACTTGATGATAATAAAATTATGATGTTGTTATGAAACCCACGTATCGGGGAATTATGGATTGTCTTATTGTTAATATTTCGTTGCTTGTTTTGGACATCTCTCATTTTACAGTTTATGCGTAATAATTCATATCATAGCGTAATCAACAATATATAATGTTAGCACATACTGTTTGAAGAAAAATTCCCTACTCAGCTGTACCCTTGAACTTAGTAGAAAAATATCTCTTAATTTCTCATATATCTATTGGGGGACATTTTTTTCCCAAAAGTCTTTTTTAAAAAGACGATGTCGTCATTTTAAAGAGCTTGAAAAAACAACTTCAAACAGTTTGTAATTAAATATTGCCCAGTACTTTTTGGCACTAAATCTACAAAAAGTTTGTAATTAAATATTGACCAGTACTTGTTGGCACTAAATCTACAAAAAGTTTGTAATTAAATATTGACCAGTACTTGTTGGCACTAAATCTACAAACAGTTTGTAATTAAATATTGACCAGTACTTGTTGGCACTAAATCTACAAACAGTTTGTAATTAAATATTGACCAGTACTTGTTGACACTAAATCTACAAACAGTTTGTTATTAAATATTGACCAGTATTTGTTGACACTAAATCTACAAACAGTTTGTTATTAAATATTGACCAGTACTTGTTGACACTAAATCTACAAACAGTTTGTTATTAAATATTGACCAGTACTTGTTGACACTAAATCTACAAACAGTTTGTTATTAAATATTGACTAGTATTCCTCGGAACAAAAATGACGTTCTTCGTCTTCTTGTTCGTCTTCTTGTTCTTATTATTCTTGTTCTTGTTGTTCTTGTTATTGTTGTTGTTGTTGTTGTTGTTCTTCTTCTTCTTCTTCTTCTTCTTCTTCTTCTTCTTCTTCTTCTTCTTCGTCTTTGTCTTCTTCTTATTTTTCTTCTTCTTCTTCTTCTTCTGTTTCTTCTTCTTCTTCTTTTTCTTCTTCTGTGCACGTTCTGATAAGGGAGTTGTATATTTGTTTACAGCGAGGCGGAGATATCTGCTTCTCACGACACTGCACCTATATATTTCTGCTGGCTTTTTTGTTTTGTTTGGACACCCGGTTTTTAATGTCCTGCCTAATCTATTAGCCGTAATACACGAATGCAGCCTGTTTCATGGACCGCCGCTTGGAGGTTGAATATAGTCTTGGTCGGCTCTGATTCGCTGACCCTAATGTTAGCAGCCTGCTACGAGTCGCTGGCTGCTGTCAGCTCATTCACTGTGCTAGATCTTCAGCTCTCAAATTCACCCTCAATCGGTGTCTTCTCTCTAGTTAAATTATTGTTTCTGTTCTGCATTAATGTATATTATTTCTAATAGCAGTAACCCATAATGTTCGTCCATCCAATGTGATGAAGACCCCTCTCTTTACTTAGCCGTGTGGACAGTCTTTTCTCTTGTTGTGTCCGCTGGAATGGGTGACTTGCTCTGTGATTTGGATTACCGTTTTAAGAAACTTTGCCTTTTGTCCATCTCACTCTCTGGTCCTGAATTACATTTGGACAGTGGCAAGACTTCATCGAGACGACTGGAGATAGTACAGAATGCAGATTTTTCTTCATGGTTTACTCCCGAAGCCTTTCCCGTAAACAGGTATCCCGCAAGGCAGCGGAGGGAAGGGAGGGAGTGACATTTATCGTTGTGTGCCGTGCCTTTCCCATAACAGCAAGAGGTTGTAGGGACATCACTCAGCCTATGAGTGGTGTGTTGGTATCTCTCCCGGCCTCTGTTCTGGTCCACTATAGCAGTAAACCACTTCAGTCATGACTGACTACAGTACAGTAGTTCTTTCAATTATGACTGACTACAGTACAGTAGTTCTTTCAGTCATGATTGACTATAGTATTGTAGCCCCTTTTACTCATTACTGACTGTAGCATGATGCGACCTTGGAGTGGTAACTGTCTACTGGGTTTTTGTTCTTTTTTGTCTCGTCTCTGTCATTTTACTTCCTAGCATTGCAAGAGCTCATTTTGGCTCACCATGAGGTATCTCTTCAGAGTACTTCTCCGCTATTATCGATCTGAAGTTTCGTCTTGCCAGGATAGCAGACTCATTTTCAGTACCTTCATTTCACGCTTATACACCTTTCTAAAAGAAATAGGGAGCCGCGTAGCGCAGTGATTAGCGCACTGGATTCGCACCTGAGTGGTCCTGGGTTCATTCCCCAGCTGAGGCGGTAATGTTTTTTCAGACCGTAATGGCTCCCGGGTCGACCCAGCCTTAAATAGGTACCGGTTCAGTCCGGAAAGTAAAAGCGGCGAGGGAGAGGAGATGGCAAGCGTCCTCATATAGTCGAGTCTGTGAAATGTGAGATCCCTAACACATCACACCCCTACTAATGGGTAATGCTATGGGTTACTTTCCTTTTTTGTTTTTTAAAGAATTACAAGCGGGGTATCATGTTTAATATCAAACACATAATGCAAAAAGATGCGGACACCTTCACATATTTGGACAGCACCATTGATACTGAACAGAGGGGGGGGGGGGGGCGCCACAGAGGCAGATGTAAGGGCTAGAATTGGAAATGCAAGGTGAGCATTTCTGTTACTGAATATAGAAATCCAGGGTAATACAGACCAATGCCAAGTTCTTCTCCTTCTTCTTTCGTTCGCTTCAAAATGTTATCGTTATCTGCAATGTTATCTTTTGTATAAACTTCACTGTCTTTTGTAGTTCACATACAGGTCTAAAAAGTTTCTCTTCCAGTGTTGTTTCTATGGGCCAGTGAGATTTTCTCTGTATATCATATTTGGGGCAGTTCTGTAGTATGTGCTCTGCTATCTGGGGCATCTGTCCGCATGTACACGTGGCTGAGTTGCTAATCTTCATTTGTGTGCATGTGGCTGCGGAGTCGGTTGTGTCTTGTTCTAAGGCGAAACACAACAGTTTGTTCTTGCCTGTTCATCTTATGGTAATCATATGGTGTTACCTTTGATGGCTCTCTGATTGATTTGATCATCCTTATCTTCTTCTGTTGGTATGTAACTGGCACATCTGGTTGCTCGTCTGCAGCACCTTCCTTTGCCAGTCGGTCTGCTCTCTCGTTTCCTGGTACTCCACAATGAGAAGGTATCCACTGCATGACAATCTTGCGCTGGCTGCTCAATTCAGACAGTAGAGCCTGTATATCTGGCAGTTTCTCGAATTTCAGTGCTTGGAGTGTTGATTGTGCATCTGGCACATGCCAAGTTAAGATTGTGTAATTCCAGTGTCGAGTCAGTACTTACGCACGGGACAGAAACTTGGAGAACGTTACAAACATTACAGAGGAAACTAATTTTTCGTGAATAAGTGTTTACGGAGGGTAATGGGCAAAGAGAGGCGCATTAGTTCAGTTGACAGCGAGCAATTCGCGATTTTCTGTGGTAACAGTATGCCTGGGTTCGAATCGCGTCCGGAGACTTGAAAAAAATCCGGGTCGAGATTTTAATCGGGCACCGCTTCTCCAGTCAACCCATCTGTAAATGGGTACCTGACGCATGAGTTATGTGAAGTAAAAACAGCAAGGTAGGGCACTGGCCACCCCACCTCTCACAGGCTGCGACTTAAGTACAATGCAATCTTCAAAAATATCAATTTCCAACCAGCAGTTAATTCTGCTAATTTCCACTTTACTTTAATGGGCATAGGCCGGTGAGACATGATGAGGAATGAAGATCTATGGGAAAAGGGCCAACATTAGCCAGTGACACAACGTATATTATTGTTGTTTTTGAATCCCATGTTTGCACTTTTGTGCACCGTGAAAAGGAAAGTGGAAAAGAGTTGACCAAGAAACACCTGGAAAAGAGACTGAAAATAAACTTCGGTCCCTGGACCTCGATTAAAAAAAAACAAATTTGTTTATTGTTTCGAATGCCCACAATGAGTAGGTTTACTCTTTTGTGCGCCCTGAAAAAAACATTTTGGCGCTTTCCTCACATGCCGAGCCTGGTGATGAAGGTGGACTGGGGTCCTCCAGGCGGCTGTGCTATGCTTGGCTTCATCTGAGTGTCGCTCACTACTACGGGGATCGTGGATCTCGATATAATCAGAAATAGCAGCTCAAACCGAACTTGCTGGAGGAGGGTCGTCAATACCCTATGCCCCGAAAAGAGCAACTGACATTGAAAATGAGAAAGTCGCGTGCCGCAGAGTACGCATTTGTGGACCCCAATTTTTAGACCCTTTGTGTAAAGGCGAAGTGGTTAAGCCGTCGACCTCGTAATCAAGTGGTGTGGGTTCGACTCCGGACTCCGCCGTCTTTTTCACGGGTGCTTGATGTGGAGTCCCCTGCATCTCGTAGTCTCCCCCTAGTCGTCTTGTCCTTGACTTGCCACTGGGGTCGGGCGGCACGAGACGAGAGAATGAGGATAAAAAGTAGCGCAGTTAATCCTTACTAAAAAATAGCGCTAGCAAAATTAATTATGCCATCATCCTTAACGATGGACGGCGGCCTTTGCCTGTGTAAAGGGTTATGCTGACTGAACATTATGAGAACCAGTGCTACACAGTATCGATTCCCCGTGCACTCATCGCTACCAAAGTATTTCATTTGAGTACGTGACTTGCGGAAATATTTACACAGTCCCGCCCGACTCTTATCTGAGGACCCACTCGCGTGTCAAGAACGTGGAGAAATGGTTCAATGAGTTTTCAGGTCAAAGGCTATAGAGGTGTTGATATGAGTCACAGAAACTATCGAGTCCAAAGATAGGTTGCATAAATCTTAGAAGATAAATAGCGGAGACGATACGCTCCTGTCTACACAGCTGTATACTAGTAATTGATTTAGCGTTACAGAAGGCACGAGAACGGAGAAGGGAAAAAATTGCATTATAATTTATACAATCTTATCCGAAAAATACAATTTTGAACATTACCTCATCCACGACATTGATGTCCACTGTTACATCTTAAAAATATTGATTGGCACTGTTGTTGTTGTTGTTGGATGCCCACAATGAGTAAGATTACTCGTTTATGTGTCCTGAAAAGGGCGTTAATGTGGAGTGTTGTAGTAGGTTTCATCACAGCCCGAGCGTTTGACGAATGTGGATCGTGGTCCTCCATGCAGTTGTTCTATGTTTGGCTTCATCTGCGTATCGCTCACTACTACCGGGATCACGTTGATTCCCCCACCTCGTTTGCCAGGCTGCCACGAACTAAGCTCGGTTCCAGAGAGAACTGCGTGGAAGTAAGGTGGGGATTTTGGTTAATATACGAGACGTGTTCAAATGAAACCGGACCAAACTGCAACAAGTGAACATACGTACGATGCAAAATGTATTATCATCCAGATTTATAATTTCCTCAGCAGACCGTCGAAAACATGGCGGGTGTTATACGGAATCTGTCCAAAGTTGACAAGCGAGCGGTGATGCGCCTGACCTGGTCTGGAAGATTTTTCGTTAACACAAAAAACGTTCTTCTTTAAACATCGTTGTCCAGTTCTTCACTGTTGTCTTCGACACACTTTTGTCACCATACACTGCTCGCATTCTGCGATAAATGTCAACTGGTCGACATTCTTCGGCTGTTAGAAACCGAATCACCGCTCGCTGGTCAACTTGGGATGGATTCCGTATAACACCTGCCATGTTTTCAACGGTCGGCTGAGGAAATTTTGTTTTTGTTTTTTTGCGTTCGCCGTATATCTCTAATCCCCAAGGCTGTGTGCGTTGCACTATGCATTTTATTTTGCGCCTATCGGCCAAGTGTATCCGACTTCAGCATGCATTTTATGAAAGGGTCTGCTTCCTCTTGCATTTTCTAAGGGTTTGCTTGCCCTGGGTAACGGCCGGTGCTGAACCGATTCGAACCCAGCACCTACTGATTGTGAGCCGTGTCACTTAACCACTAGCCCACGCCGTCCCCAACGGAAATTATGAGTCGAACGATAATGAAATTTTGCAAACTTGACGGTTGGTATGTGCTGTTTACACATGAAGTGACGTTATCATGCGCATCGTACGTATTCTCACTTGTAGTTTCGTCCGGTTTAATTAGAACACGCCTCGTATTTTACCTAACCCTGACTAACATTGAAGTTAGTTTGACAGAGCGTGTCTTAAAAATTCCCACAGGGTACGGAACCATGTCATGACACGTTCCAGTTTACACATTGTCTAATGGTACCTTACTGATCTCGGTTGTTGACAAAACGACAGCAAGGAATTAAACCTGTCACACCAATCGCTCAAGGCTACAGTTCTGTAATGATTCAAGCAGCATGTTCGATAACTACAGTTTTTTTTCCTTTTAGGAATTCAGTTATGTTTCGTGCCATTCGTGTCTTTTTTTTATTAGCGATGCAGACTAAAGCAATAATGTTGAAAAATAATAATAATTTGTGGTGCTGTTCTTGTTGTTGTTATTGCCAGTTAGGCACTCTTGGCGACTTTCTTTGGTGAAGGGTAACAGTGGCTGACTAATATAGTCAGTATGTTTTGCATGGTCGGACGTTAGTCTCCTTTCCCCCTTTGTAATGGGTTGTACGCCTTGATACATCGATGCTGGTTTACTCCTAAGAGATGATGTAAAACGCCCAGTAGCCAACCCTAACACACTGACAGCAGCAGAGTGTAGATCTTATACTGGTGTGTAGACTAAATGTCAACACAGAAAAACCCGGATGCTAGGCGCCTTGGAGCTGCATCTTCCCAGGGTATCGTATGCCGCTAGACGGTAACCACACATGCATATTCGCCTCGTCAATTCCTAACCTAGGCGGTCGTATTGGCATCAAATCTCAGAACATTGCGAATTCCCTCTTCTCTATCGTTCTCCATCCATTGCGTGGGTTGCGGTTTCAATTAATGTTACTCTCGTCCACTTGCAAACATCATCTGTAGAGCACATCTTTGGAAGACCTTTCCTTCTCGTGCCAGGAACTGCACCTTGTAGTATCACATTGGGCAAATCATGATTCTTATCAGCTAAAACATAACTACAAGGAAAACTGTCATTATAACAGACTCCAGGAGTGTACTCTAAGCCATCTCAAGCCCAAAACAAGATAGACTCTCACATGTAATAAAATACAACATATGATTGCTGTCTTTAAAAAAAAAAGATTTAGTTCTACAATGGATCCTGGCCCACTGTGGGATCCCTGGAAACGAGAAAGCAGATGAGCTCACAAAAACCGGAAGTGGTGACACGCTGATTCACCATCCACAGAGCTATAAAGAAGCAAAGACACTCATCAAACGATCCATGAGGACAGAATGGAGAGGACAGCACAAAGAACATACGCCAGAAAATGACAGCATATGCAAATTTGGCAGAGATGGGCAGACAAAGATCTTCAGACTCAAAACGGGACATTCTAGACTCAAGACCCACCTCCACAGAATGGGTCTCAGAGACACCGCCACAGCAATTGTGGAGCACCCAAGCAAACACCAGAACATATTCTGCAAGAATGCCCTACCTATGCAAGCCAAAGAGAGACAGTCTGACCCGTAGAAGCGACCATGCTCAATAAACTGTGGAGGACCGGCGAAGACCTGAAACGCACAGCCTCCTTCGTGAAACTCACCGGATTACAAGCATGGCATCAGTTGATCGATGATGAAGAAGAAGAAGAACAAGAGGAAGAAGAAGAAGAAAAAGAAGAAGAAAGACAAACCATGAGATCACATGACCGTATATGTAGAGCTTCCGTCGTTTGACAATTGAAAAGGAGAACAGTATTACGTACACCGACATTCGTGACTTGATCTCGATATATTCCAAGGATCTTTCGAAAACGCCTCGTTTCCACGGCCTGCATTTGCTGCTCCAATGCAGAAATAAATGCGCATGTTATACTTACTATGAATAGCCAACTGAAGGTGTGTACGACAAACCAAGGAAGAAACGGGGTAACACATTCTGAAAGCTGATCCCAGCCTGAATCCGAATGGAATAATAGTTTTTGTCTACCTGGCAACAGGCATAAGTTATTTGCCTGATTGAATGCATGACTCCAGGATATGCCTTCATGAACGTCTGGGTGACAACGCTTCTTTCTCTCTCTCTCTCTCTCTCTTTCTCTCTGTCTCTCTCTTTCTCCCTCTCTATAAGAGTCTAGTGGGTTCTATACCCGATCATTTAACTTAAATTAACTTCATTGTATTGGCTTAGAAGGCTCTACAAAGTCTGTATACAACCAGTTTATTCAACTCCACCGATATTAACATGACTGATCGTCCAATATTTTTGAATGCATTAACTGACCCTGCCATCACAACATCCTGTGGCAATGCATTCCAAGCATTGACCACTTTCTGACTAGAAAAATATTTCCTAATATCTAACCTGGGTCTATATTTATATAATTTGAAGCTATGCCCTCTTGTTCTATCATGTCTATATCAACTGTATGATAAGGACTCCACACCCGAATACAGTACTCCAATTTAGGTCTCACCTGTGATTTATATAGTTTGACTATCACGGCCCTGCTCTCGATATGCTCCAGCTTACCTAGCTGTAAATGGATATAAGACTTCCAATAAAGCAAAGACGTAATGAAGTGTATTGGTCATCAAATCTCACGAAAGGGTGCGACCTACAGCAATCACGTGTTTAACACTTCATCCGCTTAGGAAATTTCTGGTATGGGATTATCATAACCCTTTCCCCTTTGGCTTCCTAACCGGAACTGAGTTAATTGTCTGTTGCACTTACAGTCTAGTACATCTGACCTCAGCACACTTTTTTAAAAATGTCCCATTTATCCATTGCTAATGTCCCCACTCCGAGTATCCCTGAGGTCATGATGTCATGTCTTTCATTCCCACAAACCCCAGCATTACCAGGACAGTAGATCCACACAAGTTCCCGAATGTTCGAGGCCTCAATGTCCACTACCCACCCATGCCATGGTTAGCAGTTTTGCACCTTTCAAAGCAAGAACTGAGTCAGCGATATTAGGGCCGTCATTAAAAAGGTCCCAGATAGAGCCACCCCAGAGCCACTGTCTCGATCTACATTTTCATACCGGATGTTCCTGTCAAGTATGCACCTCTCCTTTCGGCAACGACCCTGCCTCTCACTCTAACAGAGAAGCCCCGACCGACTTTCTTACCATGTTTAGCACAGTCAATCCGTATTTATGACAGCATCATAATCCGGAACCTTTTCCCTTAACCTATTAACCTCGAGGTTCGCTTTCCCACTGCATCAGAGGATACATTCTCTCCCCAGAGTTATAATGACACCCCCCCCCCCACCCCACTTCCCTAATAAAACAAACAACAAAACAATGCATCCAACGCAACATAATGTAGTTGAAATAGGCAGAAACGGTCCCATAGCAGAGACTGTCGTTGGCGATGGAATGATACTTTACTCAGTTTCCTTCCTTGGTGCCTTGTCATCTTTAGCTGTAATTCAGGCGTTAAGTGACGGGGTTTAGTAGCTTTCCTCACACCCCGAGCGTGCTGATGAACGTGGTCAGGGGTCATCCAAATCGCAGTGCTAGGCTTGGCTTTATCTGCATGTCTCTAACTACTACGGGGATCATGCCGATCCCCAACCTCGTTAGTCATGCTGCCATGAAAACAACCATTTTCCAGAGAGACCAGCGTGGAAGTAAGGTGGGGGTCTTGACTTGTATATTTTACACGACCACGACTAACATAGTCTGATCAGAATGTTTTAACCTGACCCTGACTGACATATCTGATCAGTATGTTTTACCTGACCCTGACTAATATATTTGATCCGTATGTTTTACCTGATTCTGACTAACATGTCCGATCAGTTTGTATTACCTGACCCTGACTAATATGTCTGATCAGTATGTTTTACCTGATTCTGACTAACATAATCTGATCAGTATGTTTTGTCTGACCTTGACTAATATGTATTAGTATTATGTTTTACCTGACCCTGACTAACATGTCCGATCAGTATGTTTTACCTGACCCTGACTAACATGTCCAATTAGTATGTTTTACCTGACCCTGACTAACATGTCCGATCAGTATGTTTTGCCTGACCCTGACTAATATGTCTGATCAATTTGTTTTACCTGACCCTGACTTACATGTCCGATCAGTATGTTTTGCCTGACCTTGACTAATATGTCTGATCAATTTGTTTTACCTGACCCTGACTTACATGTCCGATCAGTATGTTTTGTCTGACCCTGATTAATATGTCTGACAATATGTTTTACCTGACCCTGACTAACATGACCGATCAGTATGTTTTGCCTGACCCTGACTAATATGTCTGACAATATGTTTTACCTGACCCTGACTTACATGTCCGATCAGTATGTTTTGGCTGACCCTGACTAATATGTCTGACAATATGTTTTACCTGACCCTGACTTACATGTCCGATTAGTATGTTTTGCCTGACCCTGACTAATATGTCTGATCAATTTGTTTTACCTGACCCTGACTTACATGTCCGATCAGTATGTTTTGGCTGACCCTGACTAATATGTCTGACAATATGTTTTACCTGACCCTGACTTACATGTCCGATCAGTATGTTTTGGCTGACCCTGACTAATATGTCTGACAATATGTTTTACCTGACCCTGACTTACATGTCCGATCAGTATGTTTTGGCTGACCCTGACTAATATGTCTGACAATATGTTTTACCTGACCCTGACTTACATGTCCGATCAGAATGTTTTGCCTGACCCTGACTAATATGTCTGATCAATGTTTTACTTGACCCTGACTTACATGTCCGATCAGACGTTAGTCTCTTTCTCCCTGCCATCGTCTATAGAAGGTTTCACTTTTACAGAGGACTGCATTAATAAAGCCGTAAACACTTCACCCACTACATCAGTATCCTCTATATGGCTACTACTAGCTTACAGATTGCTAGCACGCGATGAATAATGACTATTTATGGACGGTGAATTCACAAAAACTAGCACGGAAATACGCTTGATCGAACTGCTATGTGGCTTGGCCTAGCTGTCGTGTGTGTGTTGTGTATGTGTGCGTGCCTGCGTGTTCGTGTACTTTCTTATTAACACTGTAGTACTGTCAACCTGGTGTGTGCTACGTCAGGTAGCGAAATGTCGTCTAAACTCATCTCTGTCGTTTGCCTTGAAGTACCGTGTCGGACCAAGGTTTTGTTGTAGGCGACTACTCCATCTCCATCTCGGTGGGCGATTGAAGGTGTAGAGGTCGTTGGGGTTGAGAGGCAAGGCACTCGCTTCTCTGATCCAATCGAGAACAGTATGTCACACAGAGCTCATGCTAATCCACTCGTACACATCACTGATGGACATGAATACAACGACGTACTGAACCTTCATTTGCCAATAAACTCCGATAGTCTTCAGACCTTCGCTGCTAATACGAAACAAACAACTTTGCTTCTCTTTGGTGTATGTCACTAATTGGTCGGCCATCTGTAAACTACTACTATGACGTCACCTGGCTAGTCTACAATAGGATACCACCTAGAGGACACTGTTAAAGTCCTAAGTAACGATACTGCCAACGTATAGTGACAAAGACCATATGTTTCGAATTTCTATCTCAATTTTAACTGTGGGAAGTTAGTTACACAGAAGCACAAAGATGTCAGAATTGTAAGAAAAAGGGAAGAAACTAAATAAAGACAGCATGATGTTGAGCGCATTGTTAGTAGAAGTATATTATGACACCATATCAAGTGACATATGAGTAGAGTTTTAAAATGTAAATTCACAGAGGGTTCTCCACCATTGACCACCTCCACGCCACAAATCAACTGATAGAGAGGGCACGGGTACTGTGCATACTCTTATGACTTGTGTTTATCGATTATGACTTGGCTTGGCTACGTTCGTTCTCAATCTACCGCTATCAAACCCTAAAATGGCTTAATTAGAAGAATGTAGTCCAGAGAACAGAATGCGTTGTGTCGTAGTTTACAGCATGTCTGCGATATTTGCACCTTTCGGTCCAACACATTCGACTTCAACAATCATTTGTTTAGTACCGTATCAGCATTTCCTCTTTTATCCCTTTTCCTTAGCCAGTCTGCGCCGATATAGCCTGTTATCCAGTATCACCGCGTGGAGGTATAGAAGAGGATTGGCAGCTCTGGTTCGCTGGCCCTGATGCTAGCAGTCAGCTATGGGTCGCTGACCACAGCAGCTCATGCGCTGCTCAGAATCTTGATCTAATTTATCGATTATAAGATAGCCTTTGATAGTATCGAGACCAATGTTGTGGTAAATGCTCTCAGAAACCAGGACATCTCTGAAAGTTATATCAAACTGATTGAAGACACCAACGAGAACCGCAATATAACCATCACGTTATACCACCATCCAGCCTATGTTCCGATAGCAGGAAGAGTCCGACAGGGTGGCCCCATCTCTCCAAAGCTATTTACAGTGGTTCTCTAAGAACTGGACAACGATGTTTAAAGAAGGAAGTGAGTTAACGAAAGATCTCCCGAGACCTTGTGAGGCGCATATTATTGCGCTAACTCGCGTTATTCTTTAAACATCGTTGTCCAGTTTTTCACTGTTGTCTTCGACACACTGATGTCACCAAGCACTGTCTGCACTCTCTGATGAATGTCAACTGGTCGCCATCCTTAAGATGTTAGAAACCGAATCACCGCTCGTTGATCAACTCTGGACAGATTCCGTATCACACCCGCCATGTTTTCAACAGTCTGCTTTAGAAACTATGAGTCGGAGGATAATGCAATTTTGCAAACTTCACGGTTGGTATGTGCTGTTTACACCAGAAGCGACGTCATCATGCGCATCGTACGTATGCTCACTTGTTGCAGTTTAGTCCGGTTTCATTTGAACACGCTTCGTATGTGATGGTGAGATGGACTGATCAAAGACTTAAGCCAGCATTGGAACAGCGTTACAATGGATCGGAATGCATTTAGATTATTTTGTATTTCCCCGCATACGGCACATCTGCCGAACGGACGCCGGGGATAATGTGATAATGTGTGTGATAATGTGCATGTGATAATGTGCATGTAATAATGTGCAAGTGATAATGTACATGTGATAATGTGTAAGTGTGAATTCACAGAGTGTCCAGGTTTGAAATGGAGGTTCAGAGTAGTAACACGGTAACCTGTCAGGCACACCGTGAGATGCAACTAATGAGGTTGAAACACGGAGCCAATTATCTCCTGTTGTAGAAACTGGAGTACCAGTTTCATTTCTTGCTGCCTTTGCTTCCATAACGGTACGACACGTACCAATTTACACATGTTACAGCTGGGTCGTGTTAATAATGGAGATCGAACCTGGCACTGCTGCCGTGGGATGGGAGAAAGCTTTACCATCCTGGTACTCAGACGCGCGAGCTCAGTTGTGTGAGAGAGCAAACACAGAAACACGTGATACGTGGAAAGGGGATAAAGTTACCTGGTTACTGCAAATACCGTCAATTGTCAGAGTATTGATTACCGGTGTGTTGAGTTAAGGGCGTTAGTGACCAGCCATTTTCTTCTGTCTGAAACTGGAGAATGTAAAATATAACTAGTGCACACAGTATACGGGATCAAGAACAACGGAAGAGAATGTAGCCTTATGCGCACTAGCAAGTTTAGCTAAGAGATTGAAGGTCAAATTGTGAAGGCACATCCGGGACACCTTCCCCCCCCCCCCCCCCCAAAAAAAGCATCTGAAATCAAATGTCGGGCCGAAAGGTGCATATATAACAGGCTCGCTGTAAACTTCGATCCATTCTCCCTATCCGGTCTGCTCTATTGCAGCCTGTTATCCAGGATCACCGCGTGGAGGTGTAGAAGGGTCTTGGCAGCTCTGGTTCGCTGGCCCTGACGCTAGCAGTCAGCTATGGGTCGCTGACAGCTGCAGATCATACACTGCTCAGCAACTTGATCCCAAAATAGGATACAATGTCCCAGCATCCTTCTGAGGACGAACGTTGAAGAAGAAGAAGAAGAAAAGGTAAAAGGTAGTACAATAGCAAAGATTGCTCACGGAGATGAAGTGTTAGAGACTTAAGTGTACGTGGACACAGCTTGTTCATGAGAGAGGTGTGGCCAGTTCTCTTCCCCGTGCCTTTCCTTCCAAACAGTAAGACATATACTAATCTACGAATGGCTCAAATGGAGTTGAACCATTTGTCGTGATAAGCGAGTGCTCTACCACTAGTCAGGTTTTATATTTATGTATCATCATCATCATCATCATCATTATCATCATCATGTGTTTGATCAATCCAGAAACTGGTTGTAAGGTTGTTTGAGAATATCTCTCCATTTGACTCTATCTTCTGCAGTTTTCTTTATTGCAAGCATGCCCGTACTTGAATGTCCTTGCATGCCTGAGATGTTTGAATCTAGCACTTTAGTATTCTTCTGTAGAGGACTTTCATGTCTCATATTGTGACCCAGTGAATTCAACCGACGTTTTTGAATCATATGCAATATTTGTCTTTGCGTGCCTTCTTCGGTGAATACATTGTCATTAGATCTTCTTTCTGTTCAAATCACTATTTCCATTCCACGCTACCAACCTTTAAAATCCTTCTTTGCCAAAGTCCATGTTTCAGGCCCTTACAGTACAATTGGCCATATATGAGTGGTGATTATTCTTTTTCTCAGTTCTATCCTGATATTTTTTTAGGTCAACGATTTAAGTTTTTCTCTGAAAGCCTTTTTTGCCTTTCAATCCTTGTTTTAATGCCTGTCTCATTTCGGGCTTCTTCTGTTATAGTTTGCCACAGATATGTAAACATTTGCACTTGTTCGATTATTTCTCGATTGATCATCATATTTACAAGACGTGTTCAAATGAAAGCGGACCAAACTGCAAGAAGTGAACATACGCACGTGATGACGTTACTTCTGGTGTAAACAGCACATACCAACCGTCAAGTTTGCACAATTTATTTATCCTCCAGCTCATAGTATCCTCAGCAGACCGTTGAAAACATAACTGGTCGACATCCTTCAGCTGATCAACTCTGGATGGATTACGTATCACACCCACCATGTTGTCAACGGTCTGCCGAGGACACTATGAGCCAGAGGTTAATTAAATTTTGCAAACTTGACGGTCGGTATGTGCTGTTTACACCACAAGATCTTTAGAAGACGGATGTGTCGAACCGAAAGATGCAAATATCGTAGTCAATCTGTAAACTAGCGACACAGCGCATTTCATTCTCCGGACTACATCCTGCTACATGCAGAGCCCTGTTCATGTCTTGGTTGTGGGAGATTGAGAACGAACGCAGCAGAAAAAGAAAAATAAGAACACACCAAGAGACGTCATCATGGGCATCGTATGTATGTTCACTTGTTGAAGTTTGGTGCAGTTTCATTTGAACACGCCTCGTATTTGCCTATGTTTCTTGGATATTACTAGTCTTTGTCTTCGATGTGTTTTTAAACTATGATACTTACTTAGTCGCCCCTCTTCTACCTTGAGGTGTAAACTATGATACTTACTTAGTCGCCCCTCTTCTACCTTGAGGTGTAAACTATGATAAAACTGTTTATTTTCAGTCATCATGACGAGCCTGCCGAGGATCACGCCCAGTGCCACACCTTGCTTAGCCCAAGTAGCTACCGTCTACGGACCATATCCACCCCCTGAACTCTCATCCACGCGGAACGTCGTGCCATTTCCACAACGTATCAACCCACTAGCCCCACCGCCTCCAAAGAAAAGAATCAACTCTAGCTGGGAGACAATTCCTCAACACTGGCACAATGACAAGCGCCGTATAATGATGCAGCGGAGGGAGCATGAGCGATATCACTCGGCGTGGTCTATACCTTTCTATGGTGGTCCTGCAGATAAAGAGGCATATAGGTTGGTATATCTATCAATAAATCAAATTTAAAAAAAACTGTTAGTTCCATGTGAAGCATAGGTCTACAACAAATACTCGCCAAGCCTTCCTATCATGATCCCTCTAATTCAATTCTGTCCACGTTTTGCTTCCAGTTCCCTCTTCCATGAGTGTATCGGTCTTTCTCTACTTATCTTGCCGTGTGGATTCCATAACAGAGCTTGTCTGGTAATGTTATTTACTGGTTCCCGTAATGTGTGGCCTATCCATCGCCTCCTCCGTATCCCATGCTCCACTGGTATTTGTCCCGTTTCCCCATCAGCTCCACGTTGGTAATCTTGTCCTATCATTTCCAACCTTGTATTTTGCGCAGGCAACCATTGACGAAAAAGTCTGTTAGTTGTTCATGCTTACCTGGTTTGTCCTTCATGTTTCAGAACCAGATAATAGAACGGATTTGATGTTCAAGTTTAAGATTCTTATTTTGGTTGTGGTTTTAATTTCTTTTGACTTCCATAAATTCCCCAATGCGATGAAAAGCTCTTCTCGTCTTCTGTATTCTCAACTGAAAATCATTTTCGGTACTTACTAATATGTCAATATTGCTGCCAAGGTGTGTAAAATAATCCATATGTAAAAGACTCCCAACTCAAATTTATCATAGTTAGTTGCATTGATTTTCAAAGCCAAATTTGGGATCAAGATGCTGAGAGTGTATGAGCTGCAGTGGCCAGCGACCTATAACTGACTGCTAGCGTTAGGGCCAGCGAATCAGACCTGGCAAGACCCTTCTACACCTCCACGAGGTGATCCTGGATAACAGGCTGCAGCAGGGCAGACTGGCTAAGAAGAAGGGATCGAAGAGGGAATGCTAACCCGGTACTCAAAAAATGTTTGCTGAAATCGGATGTGTTGGACCGAAAGGTGCAAATATCGCAATCAAGCTGTAAACTACGAGACAACGCATTCCGTTCTCTGGACTAAATTCTGCTACTTAAACCCTTTCAGGGTTTGGTAGCGGGAGATTGAGAACGAACGAAGCCAACCCAAAACCAAATATAGCTTACTTGAGCTTTAGAGACGGCCAGCAGACCCGTGCAGAACATCTTTCCATAAGCTGAGATGTACAATATAAAACAAACAAACAACAGTTTTACTATTAAAGGTTTTTCCGCTTCCGGCACCCATACCCTGACTCACATCTCCATTGCATTCTTTCTCCATCCTCCTAACATTCCTTTTCTCCTCTCAACCCACGCCATCCTCTCATCCCATCCACCTCTTACCACTTTAAGCGATCCATTTTATCCTCTAAAGCCCGCGCATCACTTCACAGCTCAACCCGTCCATCACTACCACCACCCCCCCCCCCTCCCTTAAACAACTCATACCTGGTCCGTTAAACCTGCACTAGCCCATCTCTTCCAATCAATTCTTGTCTCCCTCAACCCACTCCCCCCCCCCCCCCCCCCCCCCGTCCTCCAATCTGAATCCGTCTATGCTTGTTTGATTGAGATCGGTGTCCTCTCATTTAGTTTAGCGATCTCACGTGACTACACACAATCGCCCTAATGATGATATTTCCAGCTACTTCCTGTGATTCGATCAGCCAATAAAATCTGGTATTTATACATATCACATTTAGTCGATAAATCATGCACATTAAACCAATCAAATCGCTTACACTGGGAAAAACCCGTACTTGAACAAATGCGGGAGAGAAACAATAGTGATCAATAACGGGTTTCTTCAAACGAAAAATCCGGAAGAAAGGGGGGGGGGGGGGGGGGGGGGGGGGGGGGGGGGGTAACAAAACTCTTTACTATCTATTTTGGACAACACAATTGGGATCAAGATGCTGAGCAGCGCATGAGCTGCAGTGGTCAGCGACCCATAGCTGACTGCTAGCGTCATGACCAGCGAACCATAGCTGCCAAGACCCTTCTACGCCACCACGCGGTGATCCTGGATAACAGGCTGCAGCAGGGCAGACTGGCTAAGGAAAAGGGATCGAAGAGAGAATGCTAACCCGGTACTCAAAAAATGCTTGCTGAAGTCGGAGTGTTGGCCCGAAAGGTGCGAAGCTGTAAACTACGACACAACGCATTCCGTTCTCTGGACTACATTCTGCTACTTACCCTTTCAGGGTTTGGTAGTGGGAGATTGAGAACGAACTAAGAAGAAGGACAACACAACAATCAGCAAAAGTATTTTCAATGACTAAATTCAAATATATTTTCAGAAAGGACATTTAGGATCGTAGGTCGTAGGGAATCTTATAGGATTCATTTTGGATTGTTCAAAATAACACGTTCAAAAGTTACGTACGGATCATTATATATGAATAATCCTTATCAATAAAAATACGGTGGGCAATGGCTCAGTGATAACACCAAGACAAAAACAGAACGATAAACATACGTTGCGATCACAAAGCCTTTGTGAGGGACAAAAACCGAATAAAAACAACTAACAAATCACAACACAAGAGATGATGTAAAATGAGCGGTTAAAGTTTGCCGCCATTACAGGATGTGCCAGGAAAGTGTTGTTTTTCTCCTACATGCCTCCACCCAATACTTTCCTGGCACATTCTTTGGTTTCGTTGAACCTCAAAATGACCAGCAGAATCATACCAGCTCTTCCATGTTTTATGCATTAACAGTTGCTATCGACTCATGCCACGCAGCGCAGTGGTTAGCGCGCTGGCTTCGCATTTGAGTGGTCATGGGTTCATTCCCCAGTTCAGGCGGAAATGGGTTTTCAGACCGCAATGGCTCCCGGGTCGACCCAGCAATAAATGGGTGCCGGTTCAGTCCGGGAAGTAAAGACAGCCCCCTTGATGCTGACCACATCATCCACTAAGTGCCGTGGGTTACAAAATGATATGGGCCTAACACCATATTTCCTATGAGCCGCGTGACGTGACGGGATCTTTACTTTTTTACTTACATGTCTAAGTCAGCCCCTCGGTACTTCCCTAAAGGCTCGGAGTCGGAAACGATGACTGCCTTGTTAAAGAGGTCCCATGTAACCATCTTAAAACTGCTTTCACTGTTTCTATTTCCATTTTCCTACTGAAGGTTGCTGATGTGTATTCCAATATTTTTACATTGCAAGTATAAACGTGTTTCGAAGACAATTTGTTCCAGAGTGAATGTGTTACATTATAACGTTCTTTGTGCATACACATATGTGATTGCGGAATTGTGTCTTGTGTACAGGTGAGTAGATGAACAGGATGTAGGGAACACTGCAATAATCATAACAGCAAGAAAAGGTGTACACAAAACAGCAGAAGTACCCAAGATAACAGACATACCCAAGATAACATACATACCCAAGATAACATACATACCCAAGATAACAGACATACCGAAGATAACATACATCCTTAAGATAACCTACATACCCAAGATAACCTACATACCCAAGATAACATACACACCTCAGACAAAAGACCTATACCAGACGACAGACATACCCAAGATAACAGACATACGCAAGATAACAGACATACCCAAGATAACAGATATACCCAAGATAACAGACATACCCAAAATAACAGACATACCCAAGATAAAAGACATACCCAAGATAACATACACACCTCAGACAAAAGACCTATACCAGACGACAGGCATACCCAAGATAACAGACATCCCAAGATAACAGACATACCCAAAATAACAGACATACTCAAGACAAGATAAATACCCAAGACAACAGACACACCCAAGACAACAGAAATACCCAAGACAACAGACACACCCAAGACAACAGAAATACCTAAGACAACAGACATACCTAAGACAACAGACACCATCATGTTTCCACTATAATAATAAAACAGCTTCATTTCACCACAGACGACACTACAGAGACGTTCTACAGAGACAAATGACTGATCTTTCACAAAGGAACCGTGCAGAATTCCAGGCAAAGTTTCTGGAAAGTGAAGCTGCCATCGAATATGACAGGCACTGCATGAGAAAAGATCTCGAGGACTTTGTGAACAAGCTCAGCTACATGAAACGTTTCAGAGACCATAATAAAACAGTGAGTTCAACCATGTTTAGTTGGCAGCAACGTAATATATTCTCGTGTTTATTAAATAAAAGGGCAAAACAAACACAGGCGCCTTCGCACACTAATTACACTGTTAGTCAGTGTCAGGTAAAATACGAGGCGTGTTCTAATTAAACCGGACAATACTCCACCAAGTGAAAATACGTACGATGCGCATGATAACGTCACTTCAGGTGTAAATAGCACATACCAACCGTCATGTTTGCAAAATTTCATTATTATCCGGCTCATAGTTTCCTTAGCAGACATGGCGGGTGTGATACGGAATCCTCCCAGAGTTGATCAGCGAGCGATGATTCGGTTCCTAACAGCTGAAGGATGTCGACCAGTTGACATTCATCGCAGAATGTAGGCAGTGTATAGTGACAAACGTGTGTCGAAGACAACTGTGAAGAACTGGACAACGATGTTTAAAGAAGGATGTGAGTTAACGAAAGATCTCCAGAGACTAGGTCAGGCGCAAATTGTTGCGTTACCTCACGTCTAAACTGTGCGCCGGAGGATAACATTTAGCACACTTGGCATGTGCTGTTTACACCAGAAGTGACGTCATCATACGTGTGTTCACTTGTTTCAGTTTGGTCCTGTTTCATTTGGACACGCCTCGTACATACATACATCATCATTGGCGTCTCAGTTCATGTAGACTGTGCTTGTGCTATCCTGTGAGTTTGTCCAGCTCTGTGTCTTGTATTTCGACACAGTCTGCTATGATTGTAAAGGCTGATCCGCGAGTGACAATCCCTGCCACATATCGTACAACCATAATGGGGAGGCTGGTTTGCCGCGGTGTTCCTCGATCTTTTCAGCCTTTCTCTTTTCTCTCCAGACAGAAGGCGTCTTCAAGCGTCTGCAGTCTCAATGCGCCTTTCAACTGTCTCTAAATAGCTCGATCCTGATCAATCGTTGCGGCCAATTCGTCTAGCTCTAATGCCAGCTGTCCATATCCTTTGGCATCCTCTCATCTTCCTTGCAGTAAACACTTAAGGCATGGTTGGATCAACAGCGGGTACATGCTGGGAGTGTTTGCTCGCTGTAAAATCACATGATGGGGCACTCTCTCTTCCCACTCAATCGTCAGTAATACAGCCGTCGCTCCTGCTCAGTGTAAATGGTACACGTTTCACTTTCATACACGGGAGTGCCAAGAACGCAGGTCTGATACCCTTGGACCTTGGTGTAATGAGACAGCGCATTGTTCTCACAGACTCTCCGTCAGCCGAGACATGATGGTGCACGCCCCTGCCAAGCCAACTGTCTATCTACATCTCGTGTGTGAGAGTGTTGCCGATAGCACATCTAAGATAAATATTGACAACCTTCAGAGTGATGCCATAATTTTCTCTCTCACCCGCACGCACACGCACACGCACACGCACACACACACATTTAATGATATTACTTTCAAGAATTAATCGTATAATCGATAAGCAATATTTATCATCCTTGTATGCCATAAGATTCTTCCTCTTTTTTTTCCCCTTCTTTTTTTCTTCTTATTTTTCTTCTTCTTCTTCATATCTTCTTCTTCCTGTTCTTGTTCTTCTTTTTCATCTTCTTCTGTGTCCATCGTGAAAAGAAAGTTTATGACGATCTGTCGTAGTTTACAGCGAGGCTGTTATATCTTCCCAACACATCTGATTTCAGCATGACATTTTTGGAACCGGGTTCGCCTTCTCTCTTCGATCCTTAATCTCTTAGCCAGTCTGCATAGTTCCAGTCTGTATCCAGGGCCAACACAAGAAGGCGGACTACCGTCTTGGAAAGTTATGGATCACTTGCCCTGATGCAGGTAGACAGCTATGAGTCACTGACCACTGTCAGCTCATTCACTGCTACATCTTTGGCGCTATTAGAAAGTAATTTCTAATACTTGTTTTTATGAGGCTTGCTTTTCTTTAGGGATTGCTTCTCTAGTTTCTGGTTACCTCCATCCCAGCAGATATGCAAACAGCAGTTGTTTTAATGCCAGAGGTGTCACCTGGGAAAGTTGTCTTAATAGTCTACCGTGTCTTTCCTGTTCAGTATAGGAAAATAATACATTTTACATGTCCAAATTAAACACGTTTTGAATGTTAAATAATTATTGTCCTCAGTTTATGGAGGATACATGGCAGCTATCTCGTATGAACAAGGCAAGGGTGGACGCGCAAGACAGAGAGGTCATGCGATTCAACCCTATTAACTGGAGTGGAACGCTGTCATAGAAACTTGCTCTTACTATGGCTTACTTCAGATAGGCCGTCTGTGTCACCCATAAAACCCATTGAAGCGTCACATTCCATCGCGGACTAAATAGCGGAATTCATATTGTGCCAGGGTTTATAATCAATCCATGCTCTAAACAGAGAAATCAAACAAATTCATGGAACAAAACACTATAAATCACCATTGAGAGTGATTCTGTCACAGAATCCTGCTTTGAAACAAAATGTATATCCTTTGTTTCCCGAACACGCTATTATAGTTGCACTGATAGTTGACACATGCAAGTTTCGTTATTTAGTCAATCCGTGGAAAGTGACATTTGATAGGAATTTCTCAGTGAAAAGGCCTGTATCTATAGCAAGCTGTGCTCTTACTGTGTCCGTCCATATGTGCTGTAAAGCGCTGTGAGAGATCTGAAGTTTCATCTCATAAGCCAAGTGTGTTACAACAGCTGTTGTAGTTTTCTGTTACATCATATATCCATCTGCTGTGTAATAATATATTATGTTATAGGTTCGCAGCTATAGCTACATTTTTATTGAATGAACGACAATTACAATTTCTGCTTTGCAATGTGTTTCGTACATGAAGTACTGTAATTCTCACAATTGTTCTAACGTCAATATTCATTATTTTATCCAGCCTCTTGAAATGTGTAACTTGGCTTAAGCATTTACTTTCCCGGGATGCATTTTTCATGTCCTGTGCCTCCGATATGAAACATGTATGGTACTTGTAACAGAGGTCAAGATGAAAGTGATCCCATCCAGACACTGCTTTCAGAGATAAAGTGTTATAGCGAGCCAGTAATAGAAGTTGAACCGCATTCCTTTGGATGAAAAGCAAGTTCTCGACCACTATTGGGTTATTCATACGAGGTAAAAAAGATAAAGGTGGGTCCCATGGCAACAATTGCCATCGAAGATGAAGATAAAATCTTCATGGACTAAGCCGCAGCCTATGTGAGGTGGGGTGGCCTTCCTTACTGTTTATACCTTCCCCAACTTATGAGTCAGGTACCCATTTACAGCTGGGTCGACTGAAGAAGCGGTCGTGCCAGGAACGAACCACGTCCAGATTCTGTTCTGTCCGTACATGGTTTCGAACCTTGGCGCGGTGTAATCCCAGACTACGCGTTCTTCCACCGATAAGAGACGTCTGTACAATTCATTTGTTTTACTTCCCTTTCCCCGTGTCAACTTCTGCCCACTTTTGATTGACCTCCTCTTCCCCCCCCCCTCCTTTGTAGACGTGCATCCCATATGACCTTGATCAAACTCACAAACTTAAGTTATATAATCACCTACCCATATTAAAACATAGTTTACCTATTTACAATACATGATTTGTATAAAGATGACTCCATTTAATGATGGGAAACATGAGTTACAAAATATTGTACATTCATTATCATCATTAAGTGCTGTCTCCGCAACTGAGGTTTACGGTAATGGATCTCTGACTGTTTCTGTACTGCGCCAGGCTGGTATACACGGTCAAACGGTGTCCCCGACCACAAACTGATGTCTGTCCATCTGTACCTCTGCCGTCCTTTGGCTGTCCTGTCTTCTACTCCGTCCTCCAAAATAACCTTCATCATACTGTCATGTCGTTTGACACGACCAAATCTTTTTTATTTTATTTTGCTTTTTATTCCCTATAGAAGTATCTCTTCCCACTGAAGTTGTTCCAGAACCTCACTATTGGTTTTCCTATCTTTGCAAGAAACTCTTCCAAATCTTCTGAATACGCACATTTCAAAGCCCTCAATACACTTCTCCATTTTCTTTGCCAGGGTTCAGGTTTCTACTCCCTATAACAAAAGTGAATGCACAAAAATGTACATTACAAGCCTCATCTCAGAGTTAAGCACAATTGAAACAGTTTTAACTTAACATCTAGTTGTAAGTAAAATAGTACTAGAAATAATTAGAATCCAGGTATTCAAACAGGCATGACGTTAATGTCTGTTGCCAGGTAGATGAAGACTATCCGTTGTAGGTAATTTAAAACTTCCTGCGGCTACTAGGTTCGTAGGAAGGTATACATAATTTGTAGATTTTTAACTTGAATTTTGTCTGGGCATCGGTCGTTAAACTTACTCGTTTTCGTCTTTTAACTGCCAAGTGATTTTTAACGTGCTCGACACTGGTCACGGGAATCCGATCTCGCTAGATCAGGGAAATTTTTACCAGAAGATACACGTTACCGCTGATACCACCGAGACATCCCCCCCCCCCCCCCCCCCCTTTCCTGAAGCAGTCTTTTCTATCTGTGGACGCACTTTGTATTGACAAAGTGAATACATTATTCCAGCTAACTTTATATATCGACCACATTTCGGTCCATCTGTCAAGCTGAGTGGCTTACAGTGAAACGAAAGAGCATGTTAGCTGGAATTTTCAGGAGAGGGCGTAAAGAGTTCATATTAAAACGTAACCCACAATGACAGTTGTGACAATTAATGAAACAAAATAATTAAGTGACAACATTTTATCAAATGCATTTTTTAAAATCATGGACAATTTTGAATATCTGGGCTCCAGAATTGACACAAATGGTGACTGCTCGAAAGAAATCAGAAGAAGACTAGCTATGGCAATGCAGGGACTGAACAGCCTGAAGAAATTATGGCAGGGCACCAACAAAACGATAAAAGTAAAAGTCTTGAGAGCCTGTGTTTTTCCTCTGGCAGCTTATGGTTGTGAAGCATGGACGATTACCAAAACTTCTAGACAATCGAATCCTTCGAGTCAAAATGTTACAGAAAGATCTTCAGAATACCCTGGACAGAGAAAAGAACAAATGCAGACATTCGGCAAGAGTTGAGCATAGAGGAGAACTGGTTTATCAATTCCATTTTGGCTAGAAAATGCAAATACTTTGATCACATCAAGAGACACAATGGTCTTGAGAGGACGGTGATGGAAGGTATGGTGCCAGGCAAAAGAGGAAGGGGTAGACCAAGAAGACCATGGCACCAAGATATCCAGGAATGCCTGAGTATGATTGTGACGGAGGCTGGTGTTTTGGCAAGGGAACGAGTTTCTTTCAGACAGACTGTGATGGGAGCGACGTTGTGCAAAGGACATGCTACATGATGATGATGATGGACAATTAGCAAGCAAACGCGTGAATCTTTGAAAGCAGCGGAGATGTGGTTGTATAGAAGAATGCTGCGGATCACATGGATTGCAATGAAAACTTGATACATTACTCGAGGAGGCACTAACACAAAATTTGCAAGATCAGAACAAGACAGTCATCCCTTTTCGAGCATGTTAGGAGAAGAGACGACTTGGAGCACGTTGTGGCAACGGGAAAGATAGCAGGAAAGAGATACAGAGGAAGACAAAGAGAACAAAATGTTGGACAGCCTGAGAGAATGGCATGGGTGACAATCAACAACAGAGTTGGTAAACGACACATGTTATAGAAGTGGTTGGACGTCACGAACGCCAACCGGCTGGGCACCCAATGATGATGATCTTATAAACAAATTTGTATTTTTTCATTACGGAAGCATATTTGTATAAATGGGAATCTTTAATTAACTACTAATTTAAAACTGATGTCAGATCTTACTGACATGTGTAAAATAAAACATCGGGTTTCTGTTCCAAAAAAACAAACAGATTTAGTCCTACAATGGAATCCGGTTCACTGTGGGATTCTTGGAAACGAGACGACAGATGAGCTCGCAAAGGCTGAAATAACGGCAGGCAGACTCGCCATCCATAGAACTATAAAAAAGCAAAGACTCTCATCAAACGATCCACGAGGACGGAATGCAGGGACCAGCACAAAGAATACAAACCAGAAAAGAACTACATAGATAAAGTTGGCAGAGATGAGAAAGGCAAAGATCTTCAGATTCAGAAATGGACACTGCAGAATCAAAGCCCACCTCCACATAACGCAGTCTCCTTCTAGAACCTCGGCGGACTAGAATCATAGCATAAATTGATCGAAGAAGAAGAAGAAGAAGAAGAAGAAGAAGAAGAAGAAAAAAAGACCTGTGATGTTTTGATATATTTGTAAGTGTGTGAGAGTTGCTACATGAACGTCCAATAATATCGAAAAACTACCCAAGCATGGACTGAACCCATGCAAACACCGACGGTTCTGTAACAAACACTACACAGAACGGAGGGGCAGGAGCATTCCCGAACCTACCAAATGGCAGAAAAATAACACTGTCATTCGCTACTGGTAAGTACACAAGCAATTTCAGAGCGGAGGCAGAGGCACTGAGGGCGGCAGTGGAAGAAATGATGACACATAAAGAAAATGAAAGCCATACAGTCCTGCTTACAGATGCTATGGCCGTAGTCACAGCGCTAAAAAGAAAGAAAAACACTGAGCTTAATGACTTAAGAGCAGTACTCTGTCAACTATGCCAGCAGTCCGCACCAAAAAGGGTAGTGGTACAGTGGGTCCCATCCCACTGCAACATCCAAGGCAACGAGGAGGCAGACTGGCAAAAGAAGGTGCAAGACTACTACAAACAGATACTAGTATGACGTACGAAGAGTCAAAACGGCTTATTAAAGCCAGATACATGACCAAATGGGAAACCGAACATACTGGTTACACCAAAAACGATGCCTATTACCAGTTGAACAGAAGAGAGCAGGTCGTTGTCTTCAGACTTCGCACTGGCCACAATAGACTGAGGTACCACCTATTCAACAAATTGAAGATAGGTGGAACCGACGAATGCCCGTGTGGTACCGGGAAAATGACCGCTGAACGTCTGCTGCAGAACTGCCCGACATACGAGGATCAGAGAGAGCAGATGTGGCCATCACCAGTGGAACCACAAGACAAGCTCTATGGCAGTGTCGACAGCCTCAGGATGACCGCCGCTTTTTTCGAAAAAATAATGGTTACTGTCTGACTGCGTACGAAGAAGAAGAAGAAGAAGAAGAAGAAGAAGAAGAAGAAGAAGAACGTCCAATAAAAATTCATATTGGAGATATATTTTTAACATTGGAGACCATGTAAACACGCTTTGCGCACAAAACAACACTTGGCAGTTGAAAATTAGTAAGCGTACGCTGTTAGCCACAGTCTGGACACACCATTCTAAAAGTGGTAAAATTCATATCCAATACACAAGTCCAGGTATAGTAATCGACAGGAAGTAACAATTGCATACACAAAATAAATAAAAAGAGCATACTTTGGATAGACTTCGGCTACCTGTCAGCATGAATACACATGTTTGAATAACATTATTACACGTTTTCTAGGAAATGTAAGTAAATGTCAATAGAGCAATGTGAGAACGTTCAGAAGATGGACGGAACATTGTGTCAGAAAGTTCCATGGGAAAACTCACGGCACTTCTTCAGTGCAGAAATCCAATGTCATACGTTTATCTCCGGCCACGAGTTGATCGCTTCATTCTTTGTTTTTGTTTGTTTATTGTCTACAAACTTAAAACCAACCATGCAGTATTTAGAATGTCAGCATTTTTATTGCTTTATAAAAGAACCATAGAGTATTATAAGTTGTATGCGTCTTGCTGTGTTCACTTGCTGAAAAAAGCAAATAAAAAATTATTTGCTTTCCAAATGAAGTTCGTGCAGTATTTTTCTTCCCATCTACAAGTTAACAACCTTGTATTCCTTGAGGGAATAATGAGAGGCATTTGGAGGTCACGTTTGTGCTGTCCGATAGGGGGCCGAATGATTACCAACCTTCGTTTTGCAGATTACATCGACGGGTTGGCGGGTTCGGAAGCAGAACTCCAGGAATGGGTCAGAAGGCACGATGAAACAGCTCTTGACTTTGGTAAACGCTGGAAAGACAAAGTTAATGACCAACAACGCTGAGGGCTTCAACAGTAGAATAAAAGCTAATGGCCAGGAACTCGAAGTGGTTGACCGTTTTAAATATCTTGGGTCGATTGTCAGTAATGAAGGATCAAAATGTGAGGTGAGAATAGCACAGACAATAGCGGCGCTTGCAAAGCGTAACACAATCTGACAAGATAAACGGTTAGCCCTTTGCACGAAAATCAAATGAATGCGTACATTGGTTCTGTCCATATTCCTCTATGTTTGAGAGACATGGACAATTACAGCTGACCTTCAGCGAAGGATACAGGTCTTGGAGATGAGATGTTTCCGAAAACTTTTAAACATCAATAACCTGCGTACGAAGAAGAAGAAGAAGAAGAAGAAGAAGAAGAAGAAGAAGAAACGTCACGTACAAAGATCGAGTTACAAATGAGGAAAAACGAGATAGAATTACAATAGCAATAGGGCCTTTTGAAGACCTCTTGGCAACTGTCAAAAGAAGGAAACTCGCTTGGTACGGTCACATATCGAGATCTTGCGAATACGATCCTTCACGGAAAGGTGCAAGGCAGACGACGAAGAGGCCGTCCCAAAAAAAGGTTAGAGGACAACATAAAAGAATGGACCAATCTCCGACCAGAAGAGGCACAGGCAGCGGCCGCTGACAAAGAAGGGTGGCGTGGTATTGTGAGGATGTCTTCATGTGTGCCCCAACGACATCACCGGTTACAGGATGACCTGATTCCATGTATTTCTTATTTGACGTCAGAGCTGATGTTTACTGCATGGGTCAATTGATGACTTTTCGCTATGATTATGGATTTTTTTGGACGCGAATTGTTGGTTGCCGGTATAAATGTCACACCAGTATTCTCTAAAAAGAACAATCTGTGTTTCATATCGCGTCTGGTTGGTACTTATTGTCAAGATATGTGCAGTTGTGTACTTTATTTTTTGTTTAAATTTATGACATCGCGGGAATGATCATCGCTGACCTTAGAGAGATATGTGCATTCTGCGTATGAATTTCTGTCTCCAATTGTTAATGTCTAGAACGTTTCTATAGAAATAACTGATTATAACTTTGTCTTTTGGTTCGCTAACATGTCCATACTTTGGTTAGACTACCTTCTCTAGAGGGGCGCGTTAGCTCAGTTCATAGCCAGAAATTCACTATTTTCTGTGGTAACAGCGCGCCTCGGTTTGAATCGCGTCTGGAGACTAAAAACGTCAACCCAGCTGTAAATGGGTACCTGACTCATGAGTTAGGGAAAGTATAAACAGCAAGGAAGGGCGCTGTCAACCTCACCTGTCACGCTTAAACCAATGGAGTCTTAAAAAAACCCATTCCAACCAGCGGTTAATTCTGCTGAATTTCCACTTGACTTACTTTACCTTCACTGACCCCCCCCCCCCCCCCCCCGGAGGAAACCCTAAAATAAATCTGCATCTTCATCTGCCCTATGTTGTCTTGCTACTAAATCAGTATACTTGAGGACGAGAGAGTGAGGCTGACGTGCGAAACTCACCTTAATTATAATAAAATCCACTTTCTTTTAATCTCACGTTTGTTAAACCAGTCACAAATGAAGTGCACACAAACATGCCCTTGATATTTGGTGCATGGGACATTCACGCTCTCATGGATCGTATGCAAAAAATGCTCAACCCAGGAAAAAAGTGTGGGGAGGGGGAGAGGGCGGTGAACACTGTCCTTGTTAAGTTCAGCAGAAATTCAGGGCTCGGATTGGCGTATTTAGCCATCTTCGACCTTATGTGTATTAATGCATGCTGACAAAGTGGGTCTCATCAATGGAATGGACGAATATCAGCTCTTCTTTGACGTTCTGTTTCTAAGAATTATGTCAAACATATATGCTTGATAAAACGGTTGGCCTCTCTTAGTGACGATATAGACAAATGTCATGAGTTGGAGAGTATTCTACTACAGTTGGATGTTTCAAGTAGCTTATTACTAGAACATTTTTCAGTGGCAATTTATCTGATGTACTAACTATTTGTACCACGCCACGGTCTACTTAGCTGTTAATGGGTAGTTGACTTTATTACTGTTCAGGAAGACAAGACGACGAGGAATGGATGTCGTAACACAGAGTAACAAAAGTTTAAGCCTTCTACAATGTGGTCTCTACCTGTAGGTCAGATACCTATTTACATATGGTAAGACTGGAGCGTATCGTGATTGGGGAGCTAACTTGGTCCCTTTGCAAGTAGAGATAAGCGCTCAAACTTGCGCCACTTTCACGCATATTGGATATACGGTAGGGTCTTATGGGAGCACATCTGAGAAGAATCATGAAATACAACATTTCTCTTGAACAAGAGGCTGGGGCCGAAGATTCAGCACAGTCAATGAGCTGACAGTAGCACGTGACTCATAGCTGGCTGCTTGCATCAGGTCAGCGATCCAGAGCTGAACAAGACCCTATCCCCCCCCCCCCCCCCTCTCCAAGCGGAGGGCCCTGGAAACAGGCTGCACTAGTGTAGGCGGACCAAAAGAATGGGCATCGCAATGAAGAAGGCAACCCCTTTATCGGGAAAAAAGCCAGCTGAAATTGGATGTGTCGGGTCGGACCGAAAGGGGGAGATATGACAGAATCGTTGTACACTGTGACACAATCTCCTTTTTCCGAGTGAACGTTGAAGAAGACGAGGAAGAAGAAAACAAAATAAGAACATGAGACAATATAATCATCAGACGTGGTTCTTTCATGGAAAGTGTGTGATCCGATAGCAGCATCGTGACAAATGGAGAGGCAGAGAGGTGTGGAGATAGATTTACTATTAGGTTTCTTCAGTGTAATTGACGTTGTCCTTTGAAGGCTGTAGTGATGTCATCATGTTTACTCATTTATTATGGTTTCGAGGCGTACCTGGCGACAAGAAGGGCAACGGTTCGAATCCCCGGTATGGCATGTTGTTTTTCTGTTGGGGGTGAAATAAACAAACATAGCCAGCACATAACGTGACGACAGCAGTGGCTAAGCGGTCTGTAGTCCTCAGCCTTCAAAACCCATCGAATACCTCAGCAATGGGAAAAATGTCGAATGACAGTTAAGATGGTGGCACATATATGCTTAAAGGTTGTAGTGATGTCATCAATTTTACTTATTTAACTAAACCCAGCACCAGTTTCCCCGACATAACGGACTCAGTCATGCTGAAATCCCATGATGGTTTGTCTCGAACCGTCCTATCCCTCTGTGATGTTTCAATAATTGGTAGGATATGACGATGGTCGTTTTCAACATCTCCCAAGACTTTAGTGATGGTGTTTTCTCCCAAGTCAGCTGGTACAAGTGTCAGATCGTGCAGCCTGGTAGCACCATGCACTTTTTTCAAAAGAGTTGGCGTGGTTTCCAGATTTTGATGCAGTGCAAGGTTAGTGTAATTATACAGCTCTTCAATCGTCAGGCCTCTTTTATAAAACTGGTGGTATGCAGGCTTTGACAAATGGATATTGAAATCTCCCACCAACAAGAAACGGCATTTGCCATATTCGCACTTATACTACATGTAACATCTAATGCTAATTTGTCTCTGTAGTAGTATCGTCTCCTGGAGGAGGGCTATGTAGATTTGATGGCCATGTAGTGTTTTGGTCAGCTCAACTACCTTGTTTTGTCCTCCGGCAGGGGAAATCTCTCTGTTGTCCGAGATTTGATAACAGAGTCGACACTCGAGCTAACTTCACGCACAGAGCAGGGGAGATATCTGTTGTCTGGGATTTGATAACCGAGTCGACACTCGAGCTAACTTCACGCACAGAGCAGGGGAGATATCTGTTGTCTGGGATTTGATAACCGAGTCGACACTCGAGCTAACTTCACGCACAGAGCAGGGGAGATATGTTGTTCGAGATTTGATAACGAAGGCGACAGTCGAGCTAACTTCACACACAGAGCAGGTTAGATCTCTGTTATTCGGGATTTGATAACCAAGGCGACATTCGAGCTAACTTCACGCACAGAGCAGGGGAGATCTCTATTGTCCGGGATTTGATAACCAAGTCGACACTCGAGCTAACTTCACGCACAGAGCAGGGGAGATCTCTGTTATTCGGGATTTGATAACCAAGGCGACACTCGAGCTAACTTCACGCACAGAGCAGGGGAGATATCTCTGTTGTCCTGGGTTATCAGGATTTGATAACCAAGTCGACACTCGAGCTAACTTCACGCACAGAGCAGGTTAGATCTCTGTTATTCGGGATTTGATAACCAAGGCGACACTCGAGCTAACTTCACGCACAGAGCAGGGGAGATATCTCTCTTGTCCGGGATTTGATAACTGAATCGACACTCGAGCTAACTTCACGCACAGAGCAGGGGAGATCTCTGTTGTCCGTGATTTGATAACCGAGTCGACACTCGAGCTAACTTCAGTGGAGATATCTCTGTTGTCCTGGATTTTATAACTGAGTCGACACTCGAGCTAACTTCATGAGAGATATCTCTGTTGTCCTGGATTTGATAACCGAGTCGACACTCGAGCTAACTTCATGAGAGATATCTCTGTTGATAACCAAAACGGGATCGAGCTCGTTTGAAAAATATTTATGATGTCCTGTCATTGGAGTTTTGGGTTATCTTGCTGCAGACTTCTTCCTCACAAGGTGAGCACTTTGGGTGCGTCTTTCTCTGGGGGTGGTAGATTTATTTGGCTTAGTCACTTTCGTCCTTGGTCATTGTGATATTCGCCGCGTCAATGGGGGTGGGTGGGGTGTCAGATGGTGGTCACAGTGTACATTTCCCGCTAGCAACAGTTGCTCTTGTTGCAGATCACACTTCTTTATTCTGTGTTCAGGTCTTTCCCTGTGGCTGTGTCACAATTCCTACCCCCCCCCCCCCTGCCCTTTCCCTTCCACACCAGCGTAGTCCGTTGGCTCATGCAATGTCAGATTAACCAGTGCTCTCGGTGTATCTGGGACTTCGATCTAGAACCGGACCCTCTCTGAGTATCTCAACGATGATGGGATCCTTGGTAGGGTTCTCGTATGTTAGACAAAGACAAGTTGTGTAAACCAGCAGACGACAGATGAGATGATTTAACCAAATCGTGGGGTTTGGATTGGTAACAGTCAGTACACATTCCACTCGTCTGTGGGCACTGCGCTGTCACCTTAAGCGGGCCCCAAATTGCTCCCGGCCTGGCTATACTGTCAGGTACTCGGTCGCCACCATAGCAAACTCAGTAAACAACAGGGTCACCCTCGAGAAAGTGTTGCTATGGACACGCTTGTGCAGAAGAGGCCCTGTGCTAGAGGCTTGCTGTCAGCAGGAAAGCTGCTTCAGAGGCGATCACCGCACCTTGGATATGAGAAAATGGGATATTGTGCCCAGACCCTACATTGACCCCACTAAAATAGTATAATGACCATCGCTCTAACGGTACGATGGACGGTTAGAAAATAAGACGTCGCTGGATGAATGATAGAGCCAAATTGTGAGCAACTGAAAAGAACTTAACAAAATAACATGGGACAGATTTTCTTGGAGATGGCCAGTGCGCCTGAAAGTCATAATGGCGAAGAAGAAGAGTTGTGTATCATGCGTAGGGTGTTGTTTGCAGGAATGTTCGATAAACCAAAACGACTACACCAAACAGAGCTTTTGGCTTGTGTGAATAACGGGGTGTGCAACTCTAAACGTTTTGGAGTTGTGTACTATAGCAAGACTAGACTGTACTATTGCCACTTACTGTGGCATGCTGTCAGCGCCATTCATTGATTCACCGTTTTGCTCCAAATGAAAGCACAAGAACATCGTTACAGTCGGTCTCTTTACAAGAGCCCTTATCCAAACAATTGCACTGACGGCTTCAACAGTAGTCATTTTACATGATGACGTTGCTAGCCCATGCACGACCTTCTTTAGTGACGGACATGCTTGACAAAAATCCAGTGGGCCTGTTTGTATCGACAAGGGTACCTCTTAGCCCTAAATCTCTTCTAACGTCATACTTTCGATGTGTCTGTAGTCATATTCTATTCACTGATGTACACATAGACTTCCGATAATCTTACGTCATTGATAGACGATAAAAACAGCTCGGTTCAGATCAAGTGCCATCTTTGCATTTATAGTAGTTGATCTTATATTGTAGCTGCATACGTGAAAAGAAGAAACCACTAGATGGGATTAAGCAATATAGAGAGATAAATGGAAACATAAAGGCCAAGATGAAACAGGCCAAGCTGGAATGGATAACGACTCAGTGTGCAGATATCGAACAAAATCTAGGATGAAATGATGCCAAGGGGCATATAAAATAGGCAAGGACTTAGTAAGGCCTGTACAAAGTCGAAATACAACGATCCAGGACAAGAGTGGGAAATGTCTCGCAGAAGCTCAAGACATTCGTGAGCGCTGGACAGAGTACTGTTCGGAACTATATAAGCATGAAGGTCGAGGTGACCCAAGAAATGCGATGTCTCCCGAAGTGAGTCTGTTAGAGGAAAATGAAACGATAACAAGGGAAGAAGTAAATAAAGCCATGATAATGCTGAAGAAAAGGAAGGCTGTAGGTGTGGATAATATCCAAGCAGAGCTCCTACAAGTGGGAGGTGAGGCAACAATTGATTCCCTGACATACATCTGCAATAGAATTTGGCAGACAGGAGAGTGGCCCTCCAGCTGGACAAAATCAGTCATTATACCACTGCCTAAATCAGGAAATCTAAATATGTGTCAGAACTATCGAACAATCAGTCTAATCAGTCATCCAAGTAAAGTTCTCTTGAGAATAATACTTAACAGACTGAAACCACCGGCAGAGAATATCATTGCCGAAGAACAAGCTGGCTTTCGAGCAGGAAGGAGTACCATCGAGCAGATATTTAATCTTCGGCTAATGAATGAGAAGTACTCAGAGTATCAACAACAACTCTACCATGCCTTCATTGACTTTAGACAGGCGTTTGACAGAGTGTGGCATGCGACGCTATGGTCAACAATGACGCATTATAAGTTCAACAGTGATATTGTGAGGGTAATTGCAAACCTTTATGAGCAGGCGACAAGCGCAGTCTCTGTAGAGGGAACGCTAGGCGATTGGTTCCGCACGACGGTGGATGTGAGGCAGGGATGTATACTCTCCCCAACACTCTTCAATATATTCTTGAAGAGAATAATGGAGACGACCTTAGAAGGACATGTTGGCACGGTTAAAATAGGTGACAGGCTTATCACAAACTTCCGAGTTGCAGATGATATTGGTGTATTGGCAGGCACAGAAAGAGAACTCCAGGAGTTGATTGGTAGATTGGATAGAGCGGCCCATAGTTTTGGTATGAAAATAAATGCAGATAAAACAAAGCTCATGACTAATAACATAGAATGGTTTAAATCTGTAATAGAGGCAAATGGGCAGGAACTTGAGGTGGTACAACGTTTCAAATATATGGGATCATTGATCAGTGAAGAGGGATCGCAACCATAGGTAATTGCAAGAATAGCACAAACAACAGCGGCGCTTACTCGGCTGAAACCTAAATGGCAAGACAAGCGATTCGCCCTCGGCATAAAAGTTAGACTAATGCGCTCTTTAACTTAACTTAACGTTTTTATACTGGTTTAGAAGACCCTGCAGAGTCTGTATACAACCTTTGGAGCTATCAATATTTTTGTATGTCTGCGAGACCTGGACCATTACAGCAGATATCCAGGGCAGAATACGTGCAATGGAAATGAGGTGCTATAGAAAACTCCTAAATGTTACATATAAAGATCGTGTCACAAACGTAGAAATACGACAGAGAGTTGAAAACGCTATTGGTCCTTTTGAAGATCTGTTCACAACAATCAAAAGACGAAATATGGCCTGGTGCGGGCACACCGCGGGGTCCAACGTAATTACCAACTCGATACTCTTTGGTTCCGTACCGGGAAAGAGAGGGCGAGGACGTCCAAGGAAGAGATGGGTGGACAACATCCCTGAGTGGTCAAGCCTTCGTCCCGGTGAGATACGACAGGAACGGCAGACAGAGAAAGATGGCGTGGGATTTTGGGAGTGTCTTCAATTGTGCCCCAATGACCTGATGGGTTACGGGATGAACTGAACTGAACTGAACTGGCTTCCATTGTCTGAGCAGTGCTATAGAGGATGTAGTCAAAGGGGAGAGTTTGGGGTCAGAGAAGTGGGAATTAAGTAGTGGAAAGCCAAACATTAGAATGATGCAGCAAAAGCAAAAAGTAGAAAAACAACAAAATTGCAAACTAAAATGTTTTTATGCAAATGTGAGAAGCATAGTAAATAAAAGAGAAGAATTGGAACTGTATGTAGAGGAAGAAAAATCAGATATAATAGGGTTAACAGAATCTTTGGCATATGAGGACATTGCAGATGGTGAACTTGAAATAGAGGGATATACAATGTTAAGGAAGGATAGGATAGTTGGAGACAAGGCTAAGGGGGGTGGTGTTTTATTATACTGTATAAATTCTGTTAATATAACGAGCAGAGAGGATTTATCATGTGGTAACAAAAATGAAAGTGCATGGGGTGAAATAGAAAGTGGGGGTGAAAAAACAGTGATTGGAGTATGCTATTTAGATGTCCATCAAGTCAAAAGGAGGAAGATGAGGAGCTGATTAGTAGCATAGTAAAGGCAAGTGATAGGAAATTATTATTAATGGGAGATTTCAACTTTTCAGAAATAAAATGGGATATGGCAGAAGCACTTGTAGAGTCAAAACCTTTTGTTACGTGCATAACTGAAAATCTTTTAATTCAACATGTAGAAGCAGCTATCAGAGGCAAAAACATACTCGACCTAGTTTTTACTACAGAGGAAAATATGATTGAAAATGTTACCGTTGGGGAACTGTTTGGCTCAAGTGACCATCAAATCATCCGATGGGATCTTATTGCGGGGAAAGAAGTAAACATAAACACGCGAACATATGACTACTCTAAGGTAGATGTTAAGAGGATGAAAGAGGCAGTGAACCACATAATCTGGAAAGATATTGTCGGAGGAACAGATGTTCAACAGGAGTGGTAGAGTTTTAAAACAGTTCTCGAAACGCTAAAAGAGGAATGTGTTCCATATAGGGAGGTAAACCCCAAGCTAAAAAGTGGATCACTAAAATTGTAGTTAAATGTAGAAGAGCTAAAAATAAAGCATGGAAAAAATATATAGAGGAAGGTAAATCAAAAGAAACATATTTAAAATATTTGGACAAGCAATACATATCTCAGAAAGCGAATAAAACAGCAAAAATAGACTTTGAAAAGAAACTTGCTCAGAGGATCAAGACTGATAGTAAAAGCTTCTTCTCTTATGTTAGAAATAAACAAAGATCAAAGGAAAAAGTAGGCCCTCTCATAGACAGCACAGGAACAAAAATAAGTGAAAATAGGGAGGCAGCAAATCTACTCAATCACTACTTTAGCACAGTGTACACAAAAGAGGACTGCTCCAAGATCCCAGAGCCTGTAGATATATTTCAAAGAGACATGGATACAGCAGGATTAGGATCAATCTGTATTACAGAGGAAATGGTTTTAAAAAAATTGGAGGTGTTGAAAGTGGATAAATGTCCAGGTCAAGATGGTATTCATCCAAAATTGCTGTTTGAAATTAGAGACCAATTAGCAAAACCATTGGCTATATTATGTTCTCAATCACTTGCACAAGGGATTGTTCCACGAGATTGGAAAGATGCGGGAGTGATCCCCTTATTCAAAAAGGGCAAAAAAGCAGATCCAGCAAACTATAGACCTGTGAGCTTCACGAGCATAGTCTGTAAATTGTTAGAGTCAATAATCAAAGAAAACATTGTAATGCATTTAGATAAATTTAATCTAATTAGAAATAGTCAGCATGGGTTTACCAGAGGGAGATCAAGCTTAACAAATTTATTAGAATTCATGGAGGAGGTTACCAAAATGATAGATAAAGGGGAGCCAGTGGAGGTTATTTATCTGGATTTTGCAAAGGCCTTTGATAGAGTACCTCATCAAAGATTATTTCGAAAGTTAAAATCACATGGAATAGGTGGGGAAGTTGCCAAATGGATTGAAAATTGGTTAACGGGAAGAAGGCAAAGGGTGGGTATAAATAAGGAGTACTCTGAGTGGTGTGAAGTGAAAAGTGGAGTGCCACAGGGCTCGGTTTTGGGACCAATTTTATTCTTGATATATATAAATGATTTGGACATAGGTATGGGATCCATTATTGCAAAATTTGCAGTTGATACAAAACTATGCAGTAGTGTCTCATCTAAAGCAGAAGTGGATATATTGAGGTCGGATTTAGATAAAATTCGAGAATGGTCTGTAATCTGGCAAATGGAGTTTAATGTAGATAAATGTACAGTCATGCACATGGGTAGATCCAATATGGAACATAATTACAGAATGGGAGAGAACAATATTAGAAAGATAGATAAAGAAAGGGACTTAGGGGTTATAATAGATCATACATGTAAGGTGAGGGAGCAAGTTCAGGTAGCAGTAAAAAAGGTAAATGAAATGTTAGGGATGATAAAAAGAAATATTAAACATAGGAGCAAGGAGGTGATAGTCAAACTGTATAAAGCATTAGTTAGACCTAGATTGGAGTACTGTGTACAGGTGTGGAGTCCTTATCAGAGAGGGGATATAGACATGCTGGAAAGAATACAAAAAAGAGCGACAAAGCTGATAGTGGGATTCCAGAACTACAGTTATGAGGAAAGATTAAAAAGAACCGGCCTACAGTGTCTAGAAGAGAGAAGAATTCGTGGTGACTTAATACAGGTGTATAAGATGATCAGAGGAATGGATAAGGTAGACTATAACAAGTTTTTTAAAGTACAACCACCAACAAGGACAAGAGGGCACAGCTACAAGTTCACTAAGGAGAGGTCCAGATTAGATATTAGGAAGTATTTCTTTAGCCAGAGAGTTGTGAATGCTTGGAATGCATTGCCAAGTGAGGTGGTGGAGGCTGGGTCGGTCAATGCATTTAAGAATAGATTGGATGCGTACAGCTTCTAGAGCAAGATGATGTAATTGGAACTGGTTGTATACAGACTCTGCAGAGTCTTCTAAACCAGTATAAAGACGTTAAGTTAACGTTAAGTTGACCAGACGTTAGCCGTCATACTGATCGGACATGTTGGTCAGGGTCTGGCAAAATATACTAGCAAAGCCGCCCTCCCCCCACCCTACTTCCACGAGCTGTTTTCATGGCAGCCTGGCTAGCGAGGTGGGAGATCGTCGTGATCCCTGTTTTGTTGTGTTGGCATCCTGTTGATTTTTCTGTTGAAACCAGAAAGGGACTGTCACATCAGTGTGGGACAGCGATTATGCTCTGCTCCGAGATACTGAAACCAAGATAAGATACACTGTTCTCACTCCCCACCATCAGTTGCCTGCTGGTTATGTCGAACCACTCTGAGGCTCTAGGTGTGTAACCAAAAGTTCAAGGCAATGGGATTGTCACATCCTGAGTTACTGTGCCTTTACGGTGGGTTTAAGACACACAAATTCGGTGCAATTTGCATTCTTGTCCCCAGCGTTGTGCGATGCCTTTCCAACCAGTACAATGAATACTGTGACAGCAGCCAGCAAGCTGCTTTTATCAGGGTCAGTGAACCAGAGTTTACCAAAACCCTTTTCCGCCTTCAAGCGGTGGCCATAGAAACAGGCTGCACTAGTGTAGTTCGTCCGGCTAGGAGTATGAGAGGTGGCAGTGATAAGGTAAACCCGGAACCTAAACAAGAAAGATGAAACTGGATGAGTCGGATCTAAAGGCGCAAACATCGCAGCTTTGCTGTAAACTACAACACAACGTCACAACTTCTTTTTCAGAATGAATGTCAAAAGCAAGGATTGCTACAGAAACTATCACTGTAAATGTACACACAGTGCTTTGGTGCAGGCTTCCTAAAGGAGGCAAACTGCAATGATGGTCCTATATCCCAGCTGGAGTGAAAAAGGGACAAGAAAAGTAGCTCCATAGCAGACACTGTTATTGGGGATGAAGTGTACTGTATAAGGTCTCAGCTTTTGTTATGCTGGATAACAAGTACTTTCCTTGCTGCCTTACCTTTCACAACTACAGAGAGTCAGGTACCAAATTACAGCCGAGTAGACTTGAGTACGATTCAGCCAGGTTAATACACTGCCAATTTGCCATGAGAGTGAATCCTGTTACTCGTCCGTTCAAGAATGGCTTTATAAAGGTCAAGATAATTCCATGGCAGACCCTGTCATCAGAGATGAAGTGTCAGAGACATCATTGTACTAAGTCTCAGCTTTTTCTGATCTGGGGGTGACAATTACTCTTCCTCGCCTAACACTATAAGTCAAGTACATATTTACAGCTGGGTAGATTGGAGCACGAAGAGACCGGAAATTGAACTTTTTCTTTTCACTCTGCCACTCTATATATATTTGTATTTTGTTCACCTTGTTTTCTAAGGCATAATGCGTTGTACTGTGTTTTGCACCTTACAGCTCAGTGCCTTTGACTTCAGCACCCATTTTTTTTTGGGCTTGTATACCATAGGTTTATGACCTTGCTGGTTCATTAATCCGAACATATGCATGTTTGATTTGCGAGTCATGTTGCTAACCACTTCACTATGTGTCGTCGCCCCCCCCCCCCCCCCCCCCCCCCCATTGTATGTTGTATGAAAGTATCTAAGATTAAGAGGAGAGGTGACTAATGCCAGTCAGGCAAAACATACCGGCCTGACTGGGTCAGTTTAACCATACTGATCAAGACCCCACCTCACTTCCAAGCAGTTCTCACTGGAAACAGACTGTTTCATGGCAGTCTGGTCAACAAGGTGGGGATTGGCACTGCGATCTTCATAGAGGTGAGCTTACAAAGGAGCTTAGCATTGTACTACAGCCAGGATGTACACCTCAAGATAGGAGGAGAGTCACTGTAACCAATCACCGAATAAAGTTGTCAAGAGTACCTAACTCAAGCACGAGTCACATTAGTCGGGCTTGACAAAAGCGCTCATCTGTTCCACTGTTCCAAGTTAATATTTTTGCTTGATAAATAAAAAAATAAAAAACTAGCTACATAACGACTCTTGCACGATTATTAATGATATTATGGTTCAAATAGATTGTACATAAGCTACTTTATGATAGTGAATCTTAATGGACCTCCACTGCCACAATTTAAACTAACCAAAGCCATCGATAAATGGTACTACAGTGCTAAAACTACCAAGAATGTTCAAGGACACACACACCATGCCCCGGGCAGTAGTGCATTTTTTCTTAAGAAGAAATAGACTAATACTGTGTAAGTAATACAATATATTTTGGTTTTGTATGCATTGTTATGTAGAAATAAAGGTGAATTAGTGCCTAGTTTATATTTGTTAACATAAATTGCATGACTGTAGTTTGACTATGCTGACTGGTAAAATTTTTGACTGACTGGTAAGCCACAATAAAATTTGTCAAGCCATGTGAATTAGCAACAACAACAAAAACAATAACAACAAAAACAGTATAAAATTGAAATATCGAATACCAAAGACATGCACATAAAAATAGTAAACATCTTTCACAAAATGATTGCTCAATAAGGACAAATCAAAATAACATAATTGTGAACAAAAGCATTGATCACATTCAGTTCAACATAGAATCACAGTACCAGCCCCTCTTTGTTTTCAGCACGCATGTGTTGTACTAGGGGTAAGGGGAGAGGGGACTAAGGTTTGGTCAGGTGGAAGATACTAATCAGACTATGCTAGTCAAGGTCAGGTGAAATATACTGATCAGAATATGTTAGTCACGGTCAGGTGAAATATACTGATCAGACTATGTTAGTCAGGGCCAGGTGAAATATACTGATCAGACGATGTTAGTCAGGGCCAGGTGAAATATACTGATCAGACTATGTTAGTCAGGGCCAGGTGAAATATACTGATCAGACTATGTTAGTCAGGGCCAGGTAAAATATACTGATCAGACTATGTTAGTCAGGGCCAGGTGAAATATACTGATCAGACTATGTTAGTCAGGGCCAGGTGAAATATACTGATCAGACTATGTTAGTCAGGGCCAGGTGAAATATACTGTTCAGACTATGTTAGTCAGGGCCAGGTGAAATATACTGATCAGACTATGTTAGGGCCAGGTGAAATATACTGATTAGACTATGTTAGTTAGGGCCAGGTGAAATTTACTGATCAGATGGGAAGAAATGAATTGGACAACTGCACCATACTATAAATTAGACAACTGCACCCTACTATAAATTGAACAACTGCACCCTACTATAAATTGAACAACTGCACCCTACTATAAATTGAACAACTGCACCCTACTATAAATTGAACAACTGCACCCTACTATAAATTGAACAACTGCACCCTACTATAAATTGAACAACTGCACCCTACTATAAATTGAACAACTGCACCCTACTATAAAGGTAATACTAAGACACCAATTAGAGCTACACTTGGGCTGTCAACTTAACAAATAAAACAAAGTGCTACAGAAACTGTCATTGTAGAAACAAATAACTGATCTGGTGCATGATTTCTTTTAAAGAGCCTTATTGAAGTAGAGCACCCATGCTTAGAAAGACAGGACATGCAGTCCTATTGCAGACACTGACAATGAAAGGCAGTCCTATTGTAGACACTGACAATGAAAGGCAGTCCTATTGTAGACACTGACAATGAAAGGCAGTCCTATTGCAGACACTGACAATGAAAGGCAGTCCTATTGCAGACATTGACAATGAAAGGCAGTCCTATTGCAGACACTGACAATGAAAGGCAGTCCTATTGCAGACATTGAAAGGCAGTCCTATTGCAGACATTGACAATGAAAGGCAGTCCTATTGCAGACACTGACAATGAAAGGCAGTCCTATTGCAGACATTGACAATGAAAGGGAGTCCTATTGCAGACATTGACAATGAAAGACAGCCCTAAAGAAGAAATTGGCATCAGGGATAAAGTTTTAGAGACTTCATTGTAATATTCCCTAGCTATTTATAAGAAACTTGACCTGTTTTTTTCCACTCTGTCTTGCCTGAATTAGCTTAAGTATTGTGCCCTTTGACAGGGTAGTTTCGTGTAAATCGAGACAGTGGTTGACATTTTGCCATGATAGACAAGCGCCGTAACTATTCTACCACTCAGACACTATGGTTAAGAAAAAGGTATGAAAATAAAGATAACCTTGACCTTTTCAGTAAAATGAAAATAAAGCATACATATTAGAGATTTAATGCAGAACAAAGAAGCCCTCAAAGTAATAAATATTTGAGGTAATGTCAATGATTTCATCAATATTTCACACTAAATGCTGTGTGGCTGATGTTTTTCTGAACCAGAGAAAAATGTAAACATTTATAAATAAAAAACAAGAGACTGCAGTAATAATCAATCACCAATGGTGACTGAAAGAAATTGAAAACACAAGTAAAATACTCATATCTTTAGATTTTATAACAATATTCTCTTTACTGAACCCTTTGTGTCCGTAGCACAGATGCACTGGTGTGTGTGTAAATATCGCACTCTGAGCCACCCATGAATCTGTGTGACGGGTGAATCATTATTCTATAACATATTTAGAGCTGCACTGATGAGATTTTGGCCATAATATCGTGACGTCTACACTGTACACACATTCTGGAGATAACAAATATGATGGCATCCACAAAATAACAAATTGTGCCAAAAAATTTTGTGTTTTTTGTGACGGAAAGTAGTTTTGAAAATTTGGGGAAAAGGCTAATGATAGAACACGTTATTGGAGGCCGATAAATGTTATTTTGAAGTGATCATTTGAATGACAACATGTGTGATCAAGCTAGACCTGTTCCTGTCTCTTATAGGAACAGACTACCATCCTACGGTCCGGAGGGGTGTATCCGACATAATGTATCAAGCATATTTTCTATAAAATATTCAACATTTTACTAGTATAACTAGCAGTGGAGATGACCAGATCAGTCAATTTGAGATAGAATAATGAAATTAGAGCCCATAGTTTGTCATGGTAAAAAGCTTTCCTCAAACGTCTACCTTGTGCATATTTTCTCAGGAGCACAGTGGAATAGGATTTTACAGACTGGGTGGTCAGGGCTTAAAAAGTTGATAATTAGCTGCTGTCATTTGTACCATTTTACAATATCTAGTCTCTGATAAATACCTTTAGTGGTCGAGACAGCAGAGCGTATCTGTTACTGCTCTTATTAGCCACATTTGATCAATTCTAAATTCAAGAGGTAATGAATCCACTTTTTGGTAATTTAACAATATAAAATAAAAACAAAACAACAAAGCAAATAAAAAGGGTTGAACAAATAGAAATATGAGAATCACCTGAACAGTTTCAGGCAACTGTTTTTATAATGACTCACGTGCTCTAATTAAACCAAAAAGATAGTACATGGTTGAAAAGAGTGTACCTTTGCCACAAGTAAAACATTGGCAAACAATAAATATGAGAATAAACATTGTGAAGTAAAAAGTGGAGTGCCACACAGTTCTTGATATATATAAACGATTTGGACATTGATATCGGATCCATGAGTGCAAAATTCGCAGATGATACAAAACTATGCAGTAGTGTCTCATCTAAAGCAGAAGTGGATTTATTGAGGCTGGAGTTGGATAAACTTTGAGATTGGTCTGTGAGCTGGCAAATGGAGTTTACTGTAGATAAATGTATGGTCATCCACATGGGTAGATCCAATATGGAACATAATTTCTAAATTGGTGAGAACAATATTAGAATGATAGAAAAGGAAAGAGACCTAGGGGTTATACTAGATCATACAGGTAAAGGGAGTGAGCAAGTCCAGGTAGCAGTGAAAAAGGCAAATGCAATGTTAGGTATGATAAAAAAATATTAAACATAGGAACAAGGAAGTGATATTAAAAGTGTATTAAGCATTAGTTAGACCTAGATTGGAGTACTGAGTTCAGGTGTCGAGTCCTAATCGCAGAGGAGATATAAACATGCTGGAATGGATACAAAGAAGAGCGATAAAGCTGATAGTGGGATTCCAGAATTACAGTTATGAGGAAAGACTCAGAAAAACTAGCATACAGTGTCTAGAAAAGAGAAGATTTCAAGGTGACAATACAGGTTTATAAGATAATCAAAGGAAATGATAAACTAGATTATAACAAGTTTTTCAAAATACAACCACCTACAAGAACAAAAGGGCATAGCTACAAATTAACTAAAGAAAGGTCTAGCTTAGATATTAGAAAATATTTTTTTTTAGTCAGAGAGTATTGAATGCTTGGAATGCATTGCCACAGGATGTAGTGGAGGTAGGGACAATTAATGCATTTAAGAATAGATTGGATACATGTAACTTTTAGAGCAAGGAAGTGTAAATGAAACTGGTTATATACAGACTCTGCATGGTCTTATAAACCAGTATAAAGACGTTAACTTAACTTAAATTAACTTAAGGTAAGTTATTACAAAGCAAAAATAACATGTCAAACACTATTTAAAAGTTTACAGTAATCTTTCCTTCGACAATACAATTTAACAAATTTAGCATGTAAAAAGTAAGTATACCTTTAAATAATTAAACAGAATCAAAATATAACAAATGAGTTTGTAAGTTAAGCTACAAAAAACAGAACATGAAAAAAAAAATGTTTAAAAAAAAACAGAATATGCAGATAAGTATAGGATGCTGAAAAGTAATCTTTGGCTCTGTAATAAGATGAAATATAAGAATATATTACATTAAACATGATATTAAGCCTACTCATTAGTAGACAGATTTGCAGTTAACACACTTTGGCCATTTGTGAACTCTCAGGGTAACATTACTTTCTTCAATACTAATGCAAAATCTCATCTGTTCATGCTTATCATAAGGCATGTAGGAAGATGCAATCTTCTTTGCCGTTGCGTGTGGCTTTTGTTATTTTCAATCTATGCCACTCTAGTATTTCTTTAATTCTATTAATCCATATTTTTCTTGTTCCTCCTCATGTTGTGAAGCTATGATGTTATAGCTAGGTGTGTCAGATAGGTTTAGAGACACTTTTGTCCTTTGTTTAAACTATTTAAATATCACAATATATACTATGATAGGTATTGTTCTAACTTTCTGTTGGATGTCTTTATTTCTCATTGTCTCTTCCAGTGACTCTCACCACTTTTCACAAGCATCTCATTGTGATATGTTGTTGTTATCCCATAGCTGCTGGGCAAACCTGCTCTTGGCAGCCCAATGTCATTCTTATATAGAAACAGGTATACTTCAGTTGTTTCACTGCTCCGTACAGTGTGTTGACAATTATCGGCAGTGCTTGTAAGAATATTTTCCTCATGTCTGCGAGCACCTTGCACTCAATGAGTAGGTGTCGAACTGTTTCATGAGGATGAGAGTAATGTCTGCACAAGGTCAGGTGCTGGGGATTGATGCAGTTCAAGTGGCTATTGACTCTGGAATGTCCTGTTCAGAACTGAAAGATGAGACTTTGATCTCTTCTATGTAGTTTATTAATGTCATCGTTACTTTTTGGCTGTGACATTTCGCTAAATACACTGCGACCTGTTGTTCCCATCGCCCCCCTGTTCATCCAGATTTCCCGAGTCTCATGTGATATAAATTAGTTCAACTGGGGAACTATGTGTCAAGAAATTAAGTCTGCAACAAAATTACAAATCTTCAACTCCAATGTAAAGTCAATCCTACAGTATGGCTCAGTTAGGTGTGGATCAACAAACACTAGAACGAGAAAGGTTCAGGCTTTCATCAATGTATGCCAGCCTTCAACAGATAGGCTGAAATGGTACAATAAGTCTCCGATGTGGAATTGTGGAAAATAATTGGATAGATATCAGTGACACTTGAACAGAAGGCATTGGATAGGACACATATTAAAGAGAACAGCTGATTGCATTAGATGACAGTCTCTGTTCTGGAATCACCAAGGCAAGAGATGTAAAGGTAGACCAAAACAGACATGAAAAAAAGAGCTTGTGATAAACAAAGGAAACAGGGAAGATATGGACTGAGATGGAAAGGATGGCACAGGACAGGAGAACTTGGCAAGTATTTACTAAAGACATATGCACCATAGGGAGCTGACATTTTTTGATTGATTGAAAATGTAATCCAATATAGCACAAAACTAATAAGAGTATATCACACACAGACAACAGACCTTCACTAACAGATGTCTTTGTTGCATACTTTTCTTAAATGGCCACATACAATAACAAGCTCAGGTTAGTGACAAAGAATAAGATATAGATGTAGATCAAGGAGAGAAAGTGTAGGATAGCATACCCTTTTTGGACAAAACCTAACCAATATAATCAGATATTTATGGAATGAAAACTGCAAAGTAAGAAAAGAGTGGGGTATGGAATGAAAACTGCAAAGGAAGAAACGAGTGGGGTATGGAATGAAAACTGCAAAGGAAGAAACGAGTGGGGTATGGAATGAAAACTGCAAAGGAAGAAAAGAGTGGGGTATGGAATGAAAACTGCAAAGGAAGAAAAGAGTGGGGTATGGAATGAAAACTGCAAAGGAAGAAACGAGTGGGGTATGGAATGAAAACTGCAAAGGAAGAAAAGAGTGGGGTATGGAATGAAAACTGCAAAGGAAGAAAAGAGTGGGGTATGGAATGAAAACTGCAAAGGAAGAAAAGAGTGGGGTATGGAATGAAAACTGCAAAGGAAGAAAAGAGTGGGGTATGGAATGAAAACTGCAAAGGAAGAAAAGAGTGGGGTATGCAATTGAAAACTGCGAAGGGAAAGAAGAGTGTGGTGTAAAAACAAAAATTTGGCAAAGAACAGTAGATGAGAAAGCCGGAGTGACATGTTTCGGTCAAGATGACGACCATTAAATAGAATCTGTGGAGAGTGAGTTTTGCAGCACTATATTCCAAGGAGAACTACCATGTACGTTCAATCCCTTCAGCAAATGGTAAAGCATATAGTAGCCAATAGCCAATGGCTCCTGTAGTTCGCTGATTGTACACAGTCCTGATACATTCTCTCAGTAGCCCCTCCTTGCTCACTCTGTATTTGACCAATGACTGACACCTGCCTGAATGGCTAGTCATCCAGCTGACATAGTGCCGCCACACCCCTGTTTACCCAATGACTCTCCGATCTGTCACTGGGTAAAGTTATGGTGAGAACATAGTTTGTAGAGTGACCCGTAGTGGACAGCAGGCCACGTCTTGCGCTGGTTTTGTATACTGAAAATAGCATCAGAAAAAATGTGAAAGAAATTAGGAAATTAATATTAAGCTGTTCAACATGAATGTAAAAGAAGTTCTACTGTGTCTCTTGCTTCTACTCTTTGGGGGGGGGGGGGGGGGGGGGGGGCGGCAATCGAGTAAGCAGATAAACAAGTGGTTTAGCTGTTGTGTCTTTGCATTATTTTTGCCTTCATATCGATCACCATTGGGTAAGAATTTCATCATATTAAGATTTCTGGCCCGAACAGCAGCTTACAGTCAGCTCTTTTCACCTGCCAAGTGTTCTGTTACATGTACCGTTTACATCAAAAGTGATGTCATCATGCACATTGTAGGTATGTATATTCACTTGGTGCAGTTAGATACAGTCTAATTTGAACACGCCTAGTATTCAAACCCAGATCAGCTGAATGCCCCTCACCTTATTTAGTTTCCCTTGCATCTGGCTATAGCTGTGTGACAGCAGTACCAAGTCATCTGGATAATGATGGGGATGGCGTGGCCTAGTGGTTAAGTGGCACGGCTCACAAGCCGAAGGTGCTGGGTTCGATCCTCATCACAGCACCGGCCGTTACCCCGGGGAAGCAAACTCTTAGAAAAGGCAGGAGGAAGCAGACCCTTACATAAAATCCATGCTGAAGTCGGATGCACTGGTCCGACAGGCGCAAAATAAAAACCACAGTGCAACGCACACCACCTTGGGGATTAGAGAAATAAGGCGAACGCAAATTTAAAAAATAAAAATTTCTGGATAATGTAACTTATACAAGAGGCAGTAATAGACTAACCTGGACAATGGTAGTAGTTTTTCTCTTCAAACTTACTGCTTTCCCCTGGTTTCAGCCAGATCTGTATGTACGTGAAGGATTAATGACCAGTGGAAATTAACATATAAATAATCTCAAGAAGTGGTAAAGAAACCAATATCAGACACTCCCATGCATTCTCTTATCATTATCTAGTCCTCACAAGAGGACAGACAATCAAGACAGATATTTGCAATATGTTCTAAGTTGTATGTCTTGTTCCATTTTAACTTTAGCCGGTGGGGAGGAAGACTAACTTCTGGTCAGGCAAAATATACTGATCAGATATGTTGGTCAGGGTCAGGTAAAACATACTGGCCAAGACCCGCACCTCGGCTTCCTAGTAGCCCTCCATGGAAACGGGCTGTTTTCATGGTAGCCTGGCTGATGAGGTGGGGGATCTACAGGATCTCCATAGTAGTGAGTGACACACAGATGAAGCCAAGCATAGCACCCCGGTCCACCTTCTGTAACAGTTCCCGCCGGAGCAAGGGGAGTTTAGGATGCCTGAACATGTTAAAGCTTAAAGCTACATGAATGCATGTCAAGGTCACTCACTATCTCAGCAAAGGAGAACAGAGTTGGGTTAAGGAATGTGGACAGGTAGAAACTGACCACTGGCCTTCCGATTTTGGTAGGGGGAGATTGATTGACAGACGAAATTGGTAACGGGGCTTGCTGCGAGAGAATGAGTGACAGGTGTGCAAAGTGTTTCGTTCCAATTGGAATTGAAGATGACCATACCTGAGATCGATTGGTCAAGCTCTGGCCTTGCTTGAGGATATATAACTCGAGACAAAGTTTAGCTGGGGGGGCTGGATGAGAGATGGAGAGGCTAGATAGAGAGAGGCTGTATGGGAGAGAGAGAGACTGAATGTGGATAGTATGTTTAACTCACCGACTTAGATAGAGGAGCGATTGATTGACGGTTGGACGAATGTTTGGTGATAGAACAGGATCGCTCAAATAGGTGAATGAGTTTTGCATTAATAGATAATGTGAAAGTGTGTTTGTAAGCAAGGACACATTGTGAACGAGTTATGTCGAGATCGCCCGCCTCAGGGGATTTCAGTGAGGAAGAGTATCTGATAAGGTGTGTTGAAGACGCAGTTAAGGCGATGTGTGTGTGATGCAATTGTAAGGCAATAGAACTGGGTTTTTAGATAGTTGGGAATTCCATCAATAGCTAATGCTTACAATTCCCGTTTTAGTATAATGTTTAGTTAAGATATGTATTATATTGTGTTTGTAATTTCTCTACTCATTCTATGATATGAGTATGATATAATAAATATGCCACCTGCTGTGTGATATGTCATTTACTGAGTATGGTCATGATGATGTGGATGAGTGTGAGAATGTTCTAAGATAGATCACGGCCAAGGCAAACAGTGGGATCTGTTACACTTCATCAACACGCTCAAGATGTGAGGAAAGCTATTACAGCCCGCCACTTAACGTCATTTTCAGGGCGCACAAAAGAGTAACCTACCCATTGCGAGCATTCGCAAACAACAGCAACAGCTCCAGCCAGTTAGAGAAGGAAGAAGTATCAAGGAAGGTAACTGGCCAACCCACCTCACAAGCTGAGGCTTAGTATACTGAAGTCTCTAACAATTCATTCCTGACCAGCGGTTAAATCTGTTGAACGGAACTGGCCCCCCCACCTCACAAGATGAGGTTTAGTATATTGAAGTCTCTAACAATTCATTCCTGACCAGCGGTTAAATCTGTTGAACGGAACTGGCCAACCCACCTCACAAGCTGAGGCTTAGTATACTGAAGTCTCTAACAATTCATTCCTGACCAGCGGTTAAATCTGTTGAACGGAACTGGCCACCCCACCTCACAAGATGAGGTTTAGTATATTGAAGTCTCTAACAATTCATTCCTGACCAGCGGTTAAATCTGTTGAACAGAACTGGCCACCCCACCTCACAAGCTGAGGCTTAGTATACTGAAGTCTCTAACAATTCATTCCTGACCAGCGGTTAAATCTGTTGAACGGAACTGGCCACCCCACCTCACAAGATGAGGTTTAGTATATTGAAGTCTCTAACAATTCATTCCTGACCAGCGGTTAAATCTGTTGAACGGAACTGGCCAACCCACCTCACAAGCTGAGGCTTAGTATACTGAAGTCTCTAACAATTCATTCCTGACCAGCGGTTAAATCTGTTGAACGGAACTGGCCACCCCACCTCACAAGATGAGGTTTAGTATATTGAAGTCTCTAACAATTCATTCCTGACCAGCGGTTAAATCTGTTGAACGGAACTGGCCACCCCACCTCACAAGCTGAGGCTTAGTATACTGAAGTCTCTAATTATTCATTCCTGACCAGCGGTTAAATCTGTTGAACGGAACTGGCCACCCCACCTCACAAGATGAGGTTTAGTATATTGAAGTCTCTAACAATTCATTCCTGACCAGCGGTTAAAGCTGTTGAACGGAACTGGCCACCCCACCTCACAAGATGAGGTTTAGTATATTGAAGTCTCTAACAATTCATTCCTGACCAGCGGTTAAATCTGTTGAACGGAACTGGCCACCCCACCTCACAAGATGAGGTTTAGTATATTGAAGTCTCTAACAATTCATTCCTGACCAGCGGTTAAATCTGTTGAACGAAACTGGCCACCCCACCTCACAAGATGAGGTTTAGTATATTGAAGTCTCTAACAATTCATTCCTGACCAGCGGTTAAATCTGTTGAACGGAACTGGCCACCCCACCTCACAAGCTGAGGCTTAGTATACTGAAGTCTCTAACAATTCATTCCTGAAAAGCGGTTAAATCTGTTGAACGGAACTGGCCACCCCACCTCACAAGATGAGGTTTAGTATATTGAAGTCTCTAACAATTCATTCCTGACCAGCGGTTAAATCTGTTGAACGGAACTGGCCACTCCACCTCACAAGCTGAGGCTTAGTATACTGAAGTCTCTAACAATTCATTCCTGACCAGCGGTTAAATCTGTTGAACGGAACTGGCCACCCCACCTCACAAGATGAGGTTTAGTATATTGAAGTCTCTAACAATTCATTCCTGACCAGCGGTTAACTCTGTTGAACGGAACTGGCCACCCCACCTCACAAGATGAGGTTTAGTATATTGAAGTCTCTAACAATTCATTCCTGACCAGCGGTTAAATCTGTTGAACGAAACTGGCCACCTCACCTCACAAGATGAGGTTTAGTATATTGAAGTCTCTAACAATTCATTCCTGACCAGCGGTTAAATCTGTTGAACGGAACTGGCCAACCCACCTCACAAGCTGAGGCTTAGTATACTGAAGTCTCTAACAATTCATTCCTGACCAGCGGTTAAATCTGTTGAACGGAACTGGCCACCCCACCTCACAAGATGAGGTTTAGTATATTGAAGTCTCTAACAATTCATTCCTGACCAGCGGTTAAATCTGTTGAACGGAACTGGCCACCCCACCTCACAAGCTGAGGCTTAGTATACTGAAGTCTCTAACAATTCATTCCTGACCAGCGGTTAAATCTGTTGAACGGAACTGGCCACCCCACCTCACAAGATGAGGTTTAGTATATTGAAGTCTCTAACAATTCATTCCTGACCAGCGGTTAAATCTGTTGAACGGAACTGGCCACCCCACCTCACAAGATGAGGTTTAGTATATTGAAGTCTCTAACAATTCATTCCTGACCAGCGGTTAACTCTGTTGAACGGAACTGGCCACCCCACCTCACAAGATGAGGTTTAGTATATTGAAGTCTCTAACAATTCATTCCTGACCAGCGGTTAAATCTGTTGAACGAAACTGGCCACCTCACCTCACAAGATGAGGTTTAGTATATTGAAGTCTCTAACAATTCATTCCTGACCAGCGGTTAAATCTGTTGAACGGAACTGGCCAACCCACCTCACAAGCTGAGGCTTAGTATACTGAAGTCTCTAACAATTCATTCCTGACCAGCGGTTAAATCTGTTGAACGGAACTGGCCACCCCACCTCACAAGATGAGGTTTAGTATATTGAAGTCTCTAACAATTCATTCCTGACCAGCGGTTAAATCTGTTGAACGGAACTGGCCACCCCACCTCACAAGCTGAGGCTTAGTATACTGAAGTCTCTAACAATTCATTCCTGACCAGCGGTTAAATCTGTTGAACGGAACTGGCCACCCCACCTCACAAGATGAGGTTTAGTATATTGAAGTCTCTAACAATTCATTCCTGACCAGCGGTTAAATCTGTTGAGCGGAACTGGCCACCCCACCTCACAAGATGAGGTTTAGTATATTGAAGTCTCTAACAATTCATTCCTGACCAGCGGTTAAATCTGTTGAACGAAACTGGCCACCTCACCTCACAAGATGAGGTTTAGTATATTGAAGTCTCTAACAATTCATTCCTGACCAGCGGTTAAATCTGTTGAACGGAACTGGCCAACCCACCTCACAAGCTGAGGCTTAGTATACTGAAGTCTCTAACAATTCATTCCTGACCAGCGGTTAAATCTGTTGAACGGAACTGGCCACCCCACCTCACAAGATGAGGTTTAGTATATTGAAGTCTCTAACAATTCATTCCTGATCAGCGGTTAACTTTGATGGTTGCTAACCTTATGCACAACTCTCTTTAGTCACTTTTTACAACATCCATGGAGGTGCAGTGGTCGTTCTTTCTTTCCCAGTAAAGGGTCTAGTTAAGTAATGTTCAAAGTTACCGAGCTGTCTGTAAAAAACTGGTACCTGAATCATTCAGAATTGTGGACAGCCACACTCAAGATGTAAGAAAAGCCACTGCTACCAAAGAAATATCATCAAGAGTTAACTCAGTATGAGTAGCTTCAAACAGCAACAATATCAACAAGTGTAGAAGTGGAGTGTAAGAAAGAAAATCAATAACAATGACATGGACAAGTAAAGATCAGTATCAGGACAAAAACAGTGACAAAACCTACATTACATCCAAAAGGTCTTACTCAGGGACAAAGAGAAGAAAACAAATAAAATTGACTTCTAAATTTGTCACCTTATTTCTCTATTCCCCAAGGCGGTGTGCATTATATCTATCTATGTTCTTTGCGCTCCAAATACGGCAGAAACAAATGATCTCCAGTTGGCACCGTGTGACACCACTGTTTTTAGATCTTGTATGGTGTTGAGCCCTCTCGGATGATTGCTCTTCTGAGTGTTTTCTTCGGTCTCCCTCTTTTACTTGGTGTTAACTTAACTTAACGTCTTTATACTGGTTTAGAAGACCAGAGTCTGTATACAACCAGTTACATTTACATCACCTTGCTCTAAAAGCTATGCGCATCCAGTTTATTCTTAAATGCATTAACTGTCCCTGCCTCCACTACCTCCCCTGGCATTGCATTCCAAGCAGACACCACTCTCTGACTAAAATAATATTTCCTAATATCTAATCTGGACGTCTCTTTAGTCAGCTTGTAGCTATGTTCTTGTGTTATTGTAGGTGGCTGTATTTTAAACTTTTTATAGGTTAATTTATCCATTCCTCTGATCATCTTATAAACCTGTATTAAGTCACCACGAATTCTTCTCTCTTCGAGACACTGTAGGCCGGTTTATCTGAGTCGTTCCTCATAACTGTAATTCTGGAATCCCACTATCATCTTTGTCGCTCTTTTTTGTATTCTTTCCAGCATGTTTATATCCCCTCTATGATAAGGACTCCACACCTGTACACAGTACTCCAATCTAGGTCTAACTAAAGCTTCATATAGTTTGACGATCACTTCCTTGCTCCTATGTTTCATATTTCTTTTTATCATACCTAACATTGCATTTGCATTTTTCACTGCTACCTTAACTTGCTCACACACCTTTCCTGTATGATCTATTATAACCCCTAGGTCCCTTTCTTTATCTATCTTTCTAATATTGTTTTCTCCCATTCTGTAATTATGTTCCATATTGGATCTACCCATGTGGATGACTGTACATTTATCTATATTAAACTCCATTTGCCAGCTTACAGACCATTCTCGAATTTTATCTAAATTCGACCTCAATATATCCACTTCTGCTTTAGATGAGACACTACTGCATAGTTTTGTGTCATCAGCAAATTTTGCAATCATGGATCCCATATCAATGTCCAAATCATTTATAAATATCAAGAATGAAATTGGTCCCAAAAACCAAGCCCTGTGGCACTCTACTTTTTACTTCACACCACTCAGAGTACTCCTTATTTATACCCACCCTTTGCCTTCTTCCCGTTAACCAATTTTCAATCCATTTGGCAACTTCCCCACCTATTCCATGTGATTTTAACTTTTGAAAAAATCTTTGATGAGGTACTCTATCAAAGGCCTTTGCAAAGTCTAGATAAATAACGTCCACTGGCTCCCCTTTATCTATGATTTTAGTAACCTCCTCCATGAATTCTAATAGATTTGTTAAGCATGATCTCCCTCTAGTAAACCCATGCTGACTATTTCTAATTAGATTAAATTTGTCTAAATGCATTACAATGTTTTCTTTGATTATTGACTCTAACAATTTACAGACTATGCTTGTTAAACTCACCGGTCTATAATTTGCTGGATCTGTTTTTTTGCCTTTTTTGAATAAGGGGATCACTCCTGCATCTTTCCAATCCTGTGGAACAATCCCTTTTGTAAGTGATTGAGTACATAATATTTGAGTGCTTGCAATGGAAGATGGTTGTTGTTCATTCTAAGGACATATCTGATGTATGTCCATAGTTTTTTCCAGATGATGGTCGACACGTATATATTTGGTTTGTCTCTGTTCTTATTGAGTCATTAGTTAGAAACTAGTGTGCATTGCACTGTTGTTATTTTGCGCCTGTTTTCCCAGTGCATCCAACTTTGGCATGCATTTTATGTAAGGGTCTGCTCCCTCCTGGTAGGAGGGGGGGGGGGGGGGGAAATAATAGCCAGTGATGTGATTGGAGAGCAAACCCAGTACCTTTCATTTGTGAGCCGTGTCATTTAACCACTAGGCCACGCCACGCCCTTTACTTCTAAATCATAAGTTGTTGTTGTTTGAGAATGCCCACAATGCGTAGCTTTACTTTCTGTGTGCCCAGAAATGGACGTTAACTAGCGGGTTGCAGTAGCTTTTCTCATATCACAAGCATGGTGATGAAGGTGGACCGGAGTCCTCCAGGCAATTGTCCTATGCTTAGCTTCATCTGTGTGTCACTCACTACTACAGGGATCACATTGATCCCTCACCTCATTAGCCAGGCTGCCATGAAAACAGCCCGTTTCTAGGGAGGGCTACTAGGAAGCTGAGGTGAGGGTCTTAGCCAGTATATTTTGCCTGACCTTAACTAACATGTGTGATCAGTATATTTTGCCTGACCAGTCATTAGTCACCCCCCCCCCCCCCCCCATTTCCACCCCTGTATGTATGTGTAGCAGTGTACAGAGTCTTTTTTTTTATTTCTATTTCTTTTTTCTATACAATCTCCAACATACGGCCAACAGATAGTTTTTGATTGGTCAAATCTTCTCTTATGTCCCTTCCTGAGTATACCACAGTTCAGAGGTAAACATCTCACATATTGTTTATCACTCACAAAAAGGATACAATAGGTACTTGATCATATAAGATCTTTGGCAAACTTTCTGCAATCACGTGTTCATTTCGACACCATCTTGCCCCTTCCATATAAAGGCCTCGAATGTATGCACCAATTACCTGTACAGAAAAAAACACACCTGCCTTAATAAAAGCATATAGATAATGGCTCAGTGACCACACCAAGACGTTATGGCCACAAGGCCTCTGTCTGGGATTTAAACAAATGAATAAAAACAACTAACAAATCACAAGAAAAAACAAGAGATGATGTAAAATGAGCGATTTAAGTTCGCCACCACTACAGGATGTGCCAGGAAAGTGTGACAGACGTCATGCAAGTTATGAGATAGCGTTAACAAAACCAGAAATGGTGAATATGATTACACAAAGGGAAAAACACGAAAACATGAACAAATCACAAAAAACAAACACATATCAAAAGACACACATACACAAAGATACTAATAAAAAGAGAGAAATATATAAAAAAAAGAGACAAATTAGAGTGGAATGAAAAGGGAAGCCTTTGAAAATTTATGGAATTTATTCAAACTATGAGGTTTGAGGCAAAAATTAAGATAATCAAATGATTCTCAAGCTCAAATCGGTGTCGGCCAGGTGGAGCAGGGGATGATGCCAATAACTCTGATGTTACCTTTCACTGGTATTCAGGACTATTAAAGACGTTGGTTGCTTTTGTTATAAATGGAACAGGGATATAAACAATAATCAAGTACATTTTCTCACAGATAAAGAATTAGAAAGGTGAAAATAACTGAAATTTAGAATGGTTGTGATCCACCAGGAAACTAGAGAGTCCTGTAATGATATATTCCTGTGTACAATTTCCTAAGCCAGGAAATCAACAACAACAACTACAACATTGATAAAGAGATCTCACATGGGAGAGCGGTAAGTTGGCTCAGCTTCAACCGCATTAAATACATACTCCAGCAGATAAACGACGCCAAGGTCAGGGCTCACACCTTCAGTAGCGTAGTTACTCCAGCAATGGTATATGGGTATGAGGTTTGGCTTGTGGCTTGGCTTCGTTCGTTCTCAATCTCCCACTACCAAATCCTGAAAGGGCTTAAGTAGCAGAATGTAGTCCAGAGAACGGAATGTGTTGTGACGTAGTTTACAGCTTGACTGCGATATTTGCACCTTTCGGTCCAACACATCCGACTACAGAAAGCATTTTTTGAGTACTGGGTTAGCATTCCCTCTTCGATCCCTTCTCCTTAGCCAGTCTGCCCTGCTGCAGCCTGTTATCCAGGATCACCGCGTGGAGGTGTAGAAGGGTCTTGGCAGCTCTGGTTCGCTGGCCCTGACGCTAGCAGTGAGCTATGGGTTGCTGACCACTGCAGCTCATCCACTGCTCAGCATCTTGATCCCTCAGTATGAGGTTTGAAGTCTGTGCAAATCCTACTCAGAGAAGCCCTGAATAACTGAAAGAGCAATAGAGCGAAGCGTCCTAAATATCTCCAGAAGAGACCATATCCGAAACACCAACATCCACGACCAAACAGAGTTCCAGGATGTCGTTGACTCTGCGTCAATGTGAAAGTACAGATGGGCCAGCCATGTGGTCCGCATAACTGATGGTAGATGGACAAGGAGGGTGTCTTTCTGTTGGGAATACAACTACAACCATGCACATGGCTGCCCACCAACAAGATGATCTGTACCATGTCCTTGGACCATCATGGTATTCCAGAACGAAGGAGACAGATTCAAGCAGCTTTTGGCTATCTGGCATAAGGCAACCCTGCCTGACTAAATACCAGGATTCAAGTAAGTATTCAAGTACACACAATTAATTTAATAGTGACTTCTTGAATATATCTGTTACATGCCTTCTCTCTTTAGTTTAGTTCAGACATCATGAGGTGAGTGAGCAAGTTAAGGTAGCAGTGAAAAAGGCAAATGCAATGTTAGGTATGATAAAAAGAAATATTAAACATAGGAGCAAGGAAGTGATCGTCAAACTGTATAAAGCTTTAGTTAGACCTAGATTGGAGTACTGTGTACAGGTGTGGAGTCCTTATCATAGAGGGGACATAAACATGCTAGAAAGAATACAAAAAAGAGCGACAAAGATGATAGTTGGATTCCAGAATTACAGTTATGAGGAACGACTCAGAAAAACAGGCCTACAGTGTCTCGAAGAGAGAAGAATTCGTGGTGACTTAATACAGGTTTATAAGATGATCAGAGGAATCGATAAATTAGACTATAACAAGTTTTTTAAAATACAGCCATCTACAATAACACGAGGGCATAGCTACAAGCTGATTAAAGAGAGGTCCAGGTTAGATATTAGGAAATATTTTTTTAGCCAGAGAGTGGTGTCTGCTTGGAATGCATTGCCAGGGGAGGTGGTGGAGGCAGGGACAGTTAATGCGTTTAAGAATAAACTGGATGCGCATAGATTTTAGAGCAAGGTGATGTAAATATAACTGGTTGTATACAGACTCTGCAGGGTCTTCTAAACCAGTATAAAGACGTTAAGTTAAGTTAAGTTTAAGTATCATCTCCATATCGAAGGTAGACTACAACGTATCTCCAATTTCCTCTGTCTCTTGCATTGATGGTCTACCCATTATATGATCTTATTATCTCACATACAGCAATTTTGACCTCCAGTATATTTGCCCCTACTTTTCTTTCCAGTATTGTTTTCAGCAAGGTCTTTTGTTGTGACCAAAATATCTGAACTGTCTGACTCTGATTTTGTTCATTAACTCTTTTTACACTCCTAATTTCTCTGAAACTTCATTATTTGTTTTCCTTTCTGTCCATGCATCTCATTCATCTACATATTCCCATTTTAAAGGCATCACTTGTTATCTCTTATTGTTTGTTCATTGTTCATGTTTCTAGACCATACATTGAAGTGGAGCATACATAACAATTGACAATCCTCATTTTTAATTTGTGAGTGACTTGCTTGAGGGTCACTATTTGACTATGTTTGTAAAAACAATAGATTGGATGCGTATAGTTTTTAGATGAAGAGAAGTAAAAGAAACTGGTTGTATACAGACTCTTCAGAGTCTTCTAGACCAGTATAAAGAAGTTAAGTTTAAGTTAAAACAATTTTTAAAAACTCTCGACTGCCCCAGCATTCATAATAAAATCGTACAACAGTTACACAATTTTTCGTTTAAACACACTTTATAGTGAAAACAAAACAATCTTGTTTTAGTAAAATGTAAAACTACAACACTTTCTAGGTATAACAGTATAGTATCAGGAAACATTAAAACCCAAATCGCTGCTCTACGAAACAAAAATGAAACAGTACCCAACAAAAGTAATGTCAGTTAATGGTCTGGTAGAGTTTTATTGGCGAACCGATATATCGGGTAATGATCCAGAAAGAGTTGATGTGAAGGTGGGAAATACCACTTTATTCTTTGTACTCACCCCGTGTATTATATGAAGAAATAAAACTAATGTATAACAATTTGAAGTGGTTGACATCCTCATATAACCAAAAGGACTATGTGGTTGAAACATGTGAAAAATTGCCATAAGCAAGGGGTAAACTTTTAATTAATAATAAAACTGGTGTAACCAATAACTTACGGGTTTCTGCTGGACATTTGTCTCATGTTTTGTCACTTCAAACTCAAATCCTAGATGATCAATGGGGATTTTAAACCTCCTTGCATAGTTCTGTAGAACACCAGTCAGGAATGACTGAGTGAAGTAGAAACCAGAGATCCAGAATACAGAGGGGGTGCCTCCATTTATCCACTCCTGCAGGAAAAAGAAAAGGAAAGTATATCTTGGAATTGTGTTTGATTTTTGTTTCCAGTTTTTATTTCTTTCCTTATTTGTCTTGTTTCATAAGGTGGAGTGAATTGTGTTGTGTTTTGCACCTAATGACACAGTGTATCAGACCAGCACAATTTTTTAAAACATGTGTTTACTTCCCATAATGGCTTGGCTTTATTTGTTCTCAATCTCCTACTACCAAATCCTGAAAAGGGGTTAAGTAGCAAAATATAGTGCAGAGAACGGAATGCGTTGTCATAGTTTACAGCTTGACTGTGATATTTGCACCTTTCGGTCCAACACATCTGACTTCAGCAAGCATTTTTTGAGTACCGGGATAGCATTCCCTCTTCGATCCATTCTCCTTAACCATAAGAAATTAACTTACCTTGAAGAACGTGAGTCTAGCTAGGAAGTCTGTCACATAGCTCCCTAAAGGCTTGAGAGATGGGTAAGATTTGGCTGCCCACATTGCTGGCACCTAGATTGAAAATGTTAAACATTCTTTAGATGCCTGACAGGATCTAGCTTAATGATTTGTAAAAATTATATCTGGCATGGATGGAATGACGCGTCAATACCACAAGGCATGGCACATGATGATGATGGTATCGATGGTATCGTTTGTATGTGTGACAGATTTGGTCTTGCAAGACAAATCATGTCTCGAATTAGTCAGTTTTCTTATTCTTCTGTCAGATTTACCTGGCAAAAAAATTGTACGTTTTTAAAAGCACGAAACAAAATGGAGACATAAGTTTCCCCAGAACCTGACAACACACAGCACCATCCAACGCCTCCAACTGATCGCTGAATAATTTAGGATACAACCAAGCGAAAGACAGGAAATATGAAGGAGATACAGATAGTCCAACCGGAACTAGGACAACGAGGCCATCTTGAAAACACGTCCAGGCGCAAGAAAATTTGGTACGCGGGTCACAAAAACTGAGGCGGACAGAGAAGCAGTTTGTTTAGCGCCGAGAGAGACCAGTGAACAGTAGTTGGGGAAACAGAGCGAAGAACAGACTGAACCGACATTTTACTTACTACAGAGACCATGTTAGAGTTGGTCCTCTAACACAAAGCCATCCAAAGTTTACAGCAGAAGAGTAGCTATAAGTTTCGTCAAGTAAATAGATCACGTAGCCAAAGTAGTAGAATTAGAGTTAGAATTTTGCCAGAATATTTGTTGCGGGCAAAAGCCAAGAGGTGTGGTAGCCATCTTAGATTGATAGCCACCCCGTTGATGAAGAGTTTGAATTTCGGCAGAATATTTGTCGTGAGCAAAATCCATGAGGTGTGGTAGCCATCTTAGATTGACATCCACCACGCTGTATGAGTCCAGTCATTCTAAAAGAACCAGATTGATCTACAGGCATTCTACAAGAGCCATGTTGATCTACAGTCATTCTACAAGAACCACGATGATCAAGAGTTAGAATTTCGCCAGAATATTTGTCATGAGTGAAAGCCACGAGGTACGGTAGCCATCTTAGATTGACAGCCACCACGCTGTATGAGAGTCCACGTTGAGCTAGTCATTATACAAGAACCACGTTGATCTACAGTCGTCAAAGAGAACAGAGCCAAGGACGACCAACTGGGTTAGGCTACAACGAATCTACCATCAGTGTCATAACACAAAAGATTTGTTATATATATATTTACAGCCAGAAAATTCTGAGGGTAGACTGGTGACAATAGTTATAGGATTAGCCATTGTTAGAGTCGATATCTTATATAATCCATTAAGTAGGAGTGTGCTAGTAAGCTATTTGACTGAAGAGTGAAGAGAAATTGTATTGTGTAGTAATAAAGAATTTGATTATTGTTTTGAAATAGTGTCTCTAGTTTATTGAAGTGAGTGCTAGTCAAAGTGATAGGTTTGAGGATTGTATTAGTGGAGAGTAAAAGGGTGGCGGCAGACCAGTTCAGTGAGCCAGACGAGTAGAACATCATTCCGTCAGCCACATAGGGCCCCTATGATTATCTTCATTTATCATTCACCTGTATCATCTGTACCATATTTAAGCAAAAGCATTCAAATCTTTTTTGGGAATTGCATGGCATAATTGACTAGAATACCAGGCTTCCACCCTAGAGGAAACTGGTCTCAATCCTGGTATTTGGACATGGTGCTATGATCGCAGAGGACAACAGCCTATATTCCTCAGCCTTAAAAATCTCTCCGGTGAAACTTGGCAATGGAAAAACAGGGTAATTATAGTGTTTTTAAAGATACAAAGCTTGACAAACACTGTATTTAAATTATACAATTATTAAGGATAACATCCTATTATATTCCCTTGACTAGCACATTTGCAACTTACTGTACTTGAATACTTGAATTCTGGTATTCAATCAGGAAACTTGCCTGATGCCAGGTATTCAAAAGCTGCTTGAATCGGTGCCTGTCCTTCACATGGAATGCCATGATGGTCCAAAGACATGGTGCAGGTCATTGCATCATCTCATTTGGAATCCAATATGTGTATTCTCAGAATTTTCTTCTTCTTCTTTGTACGCTGTCTCAGAATCAAATTGAATGACTTTGTTTGAAATGCAGAGGTCACTGCAAAGACAAAACTCCCTTCCCTCCTAACTGAGAAAAATGTGATCGCTGCCACCTCTCTCTACTCGGCCATGTTGTTCGCATGGCTCAGGATGTCCCAGCCCATCAGATTCTCCTCAAATCTGTAGTCTGTGTCAACAACCATCCACTGGCTGGTTGTAAGCGCATGACAGGGCCTCTCCTGCACATCATAGCTTTGACAGTTGACTGACTCTCCCTCAACTTTAGACAGGGTTTGACAATGTTCCTCTACACTTGAACATGGCAGTGGTCGATTGACGCAATGGATATCTTATGCCTAAACAAACTTAATTATTATTATTTCAATATGTGTAGTCACACTTACCTCAATCACACAAAAAGTAAAAGGGGAACTGAGGTGCTAGTCCAGTTTGGGCACAACATACTGATCAAGACATCACATCAGGGTCGGGCACAATATACTGACCAAGATCACTATCTCTCTTCCATGTAGCATTCCCTAGAAACAGGCTGTTATTCTTCTTCTTCATCGTACGCAGTCAGACATCAACCTTAATTTTTTCGAAAAAAGCAGCGGTCATCCTGAGGCTGTCGACACTGCCATAGAGCTTGTCTGGTGTTGCCACTGGTGATGGCCACATCTGCTCTCTCTGATCCTCGTATGTCGGGCAGTTTTGCAGCAAATGCTCAGCGGTCATTTTCCCGGTACCACACGGGCATTCGTCAGTGCCACCTATCTTCAATTTGTTGAATAGGTGGTACCTAAGTCTATTGTGGCCAGTGCGAAGTCTGAAGACCACGACCTGCTCTCTTCTGTTCAACTGGTAATAGGCATCGTTTTTGGTGTAGCCAGTATGTTCGGTTTCCCATTTGGTCATGTATCTAGCTCTAAAAAGCCATTTTGACTCTTTGTATGTCATACTAGTATCTGGTTGTGGTAGTCTTGCACCTTCTTTTGCCAGTCTGTCTGCCTCCTCGTTGCCTTTGATGTTACAGTGGGGATGGAACCCACTGTACCACTACCCTTTTTGGTGCGGACTGCTGGCATAGTTGACAGAGTACTGCTCTTAAATCATTAAGCTCAGTATTTTTCTGGCTTTTCAGTGCTGTGACTATGGCCAAGGCATCTGTAAGCAGGACTATATGGCTTTCATTCCTTTTACCGAAACAGGCTATTATAAAGGCAGTCCTTCTGATGAGATGTGGATCGATGTGATTCCCATAGTAGTGAGCATCCCAAACATGAAGCCAGACATAGCACAACCATCTGAAGGACCACCTTCATCAAAGTACTTGTAATGTTAAAGAAAGCTACTACAACCCGCCACTTAACACCCCTTTCAGGATGCACAAAAGAGTAATCTTACTCATTGTGGGCATTCAACAATAACAAAAAGTGAATATTATTGTCTTATTGTAATTGTGAGGGCAAGGTGATTATCATACAATCTGAAATTGTTCTGACAGCTAAGCTAACCTTTCCAACCATCATGCTGTCAAATGCATCCTCGAGCTCACTGGACATGACCACAAATCCTTTGATGGCCCTACATATATCCTGTAGGCTGCTGCGGACAACACGGATTAGATGGTTGAAGCGGATAAGTTCTTGTACCAGCACAGTATTCATCGAATCCGAGTACATCATTTTGAATTTAGTCTGTGGAGAGTTTCATATGTTAATATTTAATGATATCATGAATGTTCAAACTATTGAAAAAGCAAACAAGGTGCAATACCAGCCGACACCAGTATTGAAACATTCAAGTGTCTCTATGTCCACTAAGCAGATGCTGATAAACATGCTGATCATTCTTACATTATGTTATCAATGTAAAACAATTCGTGACAAAATTTGCAACAACACTCTGAGGAAAATGGTGTGGATTGTCAAACTGCATAAAGCATTAGTTAAACCTAGATTGGTATACTGTGTACAGGTGTGGAGTCCTTATTGTAGAGAAGATATAAACATGCTGGAAAGGATACTGGTTGTAACTGGTTGTATACAGACTCTGCAGGGTCTTCTAAACCAGTATAAAGACGTTAAGTTAAGTTAAGATACAAAGAAGAGCGACAAAACTGATAGTGGGATTCCAGAATTACAATTATGAGGAAAGACTCAGAAAAACCTGCCTGCAGTGTCTAGAAAAGAGAAAAATTCGAGGTGACAATACAGGTTTATAAGATAATCAAAGAAACGGATAAATTAGACTATTACAAGTTTTTTCAAAATACAACCACCTACAAGAACAAGAGGCCATAGCTACAAATTAACTAAAGAGAGGTATAGATTAAATATTAAGAAATATTTATTTAGTCAGAGTATGGTGAATGCTTGGAATGCATTGTCACAGGAAGTAGTGGAGGCAGGGACAATTAATACATTTAAGAATAGATTGGATGCGCATAGCTTTTAGAGCAATGAAATGTAAATGAAACTGGTTATATACCAGTTTAAAGACATTAAGTTAAGTTAAATACTATATTGTGGCACCGAAAATAAAGTTAATGGGACATCTGACAATGATGGAGTATGATCAACCTGCAGCAAAGTCATACTAAATGGAGGTTTCAGGGCCTCGAGCAAGAGGACTACCCTGGCGATGATGGATAGAGGGAATACAAAAAACATTCCAAAGTTCAACATGTCAGCAGCACAAGCCTTCCACCTAGCATAAACCAGAAGTCTGCGCATACCTCCTCTCTGCAATGCCGAAAGGCAGGAACAGCAGGACAAGATAACAAGAGGTTCGTAACATGGGGTTCACAGATTCCTCTCTCTCTCTCTCTGTGTGCGTGGGGGATGGCGGTGTGTGTCAATGAAGATTGGAAAGGGAGTGGTAGGGTGGGGGGGGGGGGGGGAGGAAGATGAAACCAAATTTTATCTATATTTTAAAATAGTTTTGATTTTATTTTCGCCTCATGCTACCTACCTGATGTTTCTAAAATATCCATCAAGTATAAGATGGAAACTGACACTAGTTATCTGAGTTTTAATCAAACTAAATGCTCATGGAGATTACCTTAATTTCTTCCAAGTTGAAGTCTTGGGGCAATTTCTGCAAGATATCACCAGCAAGGTCTTCCAACATTTCCTGTGAGGATTTCTCGCCTCCTGAAGTCTAGAAAATGTATTTAAAATGATGTCACTATTGAATGGTCAGTTGACACTTTGTGTTTCACCATATAAAAGGACATGTGATAGTATGCCATTGTACAAAAGGACATGTGATGGTATGCCATCATACAAAGGGACATGATATGGTGTATGCCATCGTACAAAAGGATATATATCAACAGACAAAGTGACCATGAGATTGTATGTTAACAGACAAAAGGACATGTAATGATATGCCATCCTACATAAGGACGTGATATTGTATGCCATCAGACAAAAGCACATGATATTATATACCATCAGGCAAAAAAACATGATATTATATACCATCAGGCAAAAGAACATGATATTATATACCATCAGGCAAAAGGACATGATATTGTATACCATCATACAAAAGGACATGACATTGTATACCTTCAGACAAAAGGACATGGTATTGTATGTCAGAAAACAAATGGACATGAGATTGTATGTCAGCAAACAAAGTGACATGATATTGGATGCCACCAGACAAAAGAACATGGTATTGTATGTCAGAAAACAAATGGACATGAGATTGTATGTCAGCAGACAAAGTGACATGATATTGAATGCCACCAGACAAAAGAACATGAGGTGGTACGTCCTCATACAGAAGGACATAAGACTGGAAACACTTTGATGTTATCCTAACAATAGGCTACTACAGCTAACTGTACTGTTCACTTTATTGAAAGCCTATATGTTACAGCCAATTCCAAGCCCCTTACAGGAAAGGAAACAGTAAGCCCACTGACCCCTACTATGTCCATCAGAAAGCCTTATTGTTACAACCAATTCCAAGCTCCTTACTGGGAAGCCCACAGCAAGCCCACTGACTATATCTATCAGAAACAGTGACTAAATGAGGCTGGCAACTTCAGGGGAACAAAAGTGCTGCAGAAACCATTCATAGAATAACACATATATTTGTCTGCTAGGTCTTCTTGCATGAAGGCCTTTTGTAGAAGCTCCTATTGAAACTAGGGATTCCGTGGCAAAGTGGTTAAGCCGTCGGCCGCGTGATCAAGTGCTGTGGGTTTGACTCCGGACTGCTGTTTTTTTCACGGATGCTTGATGCGGAGTATCCTGCATCTCGTAGTCGCCCCCTAGTCGTCCTGTCCTTGACTTGCCACTGGGTTGGGCGGCTCGAGACGAGAGAGTGAGGATAAAAAGTAGCGCAGTTAATCCTTACTAAAAATAGCGCTAGCAAAATTAATTATGCCATCCTCGTCTACGATGGACGGCGGCCTTTGCCTATTGAAACTATGAACTATAACTAGTATGTCATAAATTCTTCCTGCCTATACCAACATGCAACACTAATAACTATCCTAGAACAATAACACAACTGTGAGCTCAACAATCAATTCTGGTCTGTTAAGAATCTACATCATTGCACTACAGGTAGACCCATAGGAGCTCTGTCCCTCTCAGAAATTGGTGAAGAGTGTAGATATTGTAACTCGCTGGCTGTATACACTCCTGCTTCATCCTCTCAGGTGTCCCTCTGCTGTATGATTTCAAAATCCAGCAATTGCTGGTTCACTGACTGTAGTGTCTTCATTCAAAAGGTGAACAACTTCAAAATGTCACCTCTATCCATTTCTAATGTCCCCATTGCAGGTGTCTGAGAGTTCAGGATGTCAGCTCTTTCCTTCCCGCAAACCCCAGTATGGTCAGGACAGTAGATCACAAAGTTTTTCGAGGTTTGAGGCTTCTTTGTCCACTATCCACGCATACCAGAGTCATCCTTTTGGTCTTCCAAAGCAAGGATTGAAAGTCAGAGACAATTATAGCCCTCATTAAAGAAGTTCCAGATAGTCACATCAGCGTTATTGCCTCAATGTTTATTATGATACTAAGCGTTGTTATGTATGCATCAATAATTTCAGCAATAACCCATCCCCTCACTTTGGCAGAGATACTACAATCAGCTTTCTTACCATGCAGCACAGATCCAGTGAGATATATGACAGCATCAGAATCCTGGACATTTTCACTTATTAGTTAACCTCAAGGTCCACTGCACCAGTCCCCACATTCTCTCCTCAGAGTGATAATGAACCGGTGGTAGTCTGTAATTTTATCTCAAGTGAATACTTTTCTGGGCTTTGCTTAATTCATTGCTTTGTTGGATAACGAGTTTTAGAACATTATGTTTAGCATACATCTAAATTAACTACATCCTGTACTGTTTTGATTTTGTTCAAGTTCTTGATTCTTCTTCTTGTTTCTTATGTATAAGAGTGTCATCACTGTAGTCTTTACCAAGTTCATGCAGGTGTAGTTTTCAAAATGTTTGACCAAATGTTTCCAGTCCACCTTTTCCATTTTGAATTATTCTCTCACTTCCTTGGCACAATGTAACATCCTCAAGTTTCTATTTTTTAATGTGGAACCCTGTCTCATTGTTTATTTTATTCCCATACAAAAGCTAGTGCTCACATAAGTACAATTCTCTATCACCATCTTTATCATTTAGATGAGTTAGATATTCAGATTCTCATTTATGTTGTCCGTAATACTGAACGAGACTATCTGTACTGTAACCCGGAGGTACAACACTGATACAAATTTTGCTTACCTGTCTGGGCAATGTGAGGAGAATGCCAACAAACAACTGTTGTGTCTCCTGCTGGTCCTTAGAGATGTCAGCGTTCTCATGAAGCCCAAAGACCTGAAATATAACAGATAAGCATTTTCAACTGTACAGCACAGTGGTCCAAAACAGGAATAAAATCAAGTGACACTAAAAAAATAGTGTTAATAAGCAGTAGAAGTTTGATAATAATAAAGGTAGGAATAGTGTCAATAAACAGTAGAAATTTGATAATAATAAAGGTAGAAAAAGTGTAAAAAACAGTAGATAACTAAGAAGGTAGAAATGGTGTTAATGAACAGTAGAATGTACGTAACGATAAAAGTATGAGTTCTGTTATTAAACAGTGGTTAAAAATAGACACATGTATCGATGTGGAAATCAGGGAGCAAGACAAAAAACAGTGTAATCATTTCAGCAGGTTGGTGAGGACAGCGTGGGATAGTGGTTAAGTGACACGACTCATAACCCAAAGGTGCTGGGTTCACTACCTATCAAAGCACCAAACGTTACCCTGGGGAAGCAAACCCTTAGAAAATGCAGGAGGAAGCAGAACCTTACATAAAATGCATGCCGAAGTTTGATTAGCTGGGCCGACAGGCGCAAAACAGAAACATAATGCAATGCACACCGTCTTGAGGAAAGAGAAATAAGGCTAATTTTAATTAATTAATTTTAGCATGTTGTAAAAGTCAACTAAAGAGAGTTGTGCATGGAGCTAGCATGCCACATCATGGAAAATAGTCTACTGCACAAACCCTTACTGTAAGAACACACAGAATGCATTTGCATAGACTTCCTGCAAGGGACCAGCTGCAGTGATTGTGCTATTTTCTGTATAGAGTAAAGTGAGGTTAAAAAATAAATGAGTAACATGTCAACGAACCTCTGGATGAGGACTGAGAGGAAGACTTCTGATGTACTCCATATAATCTTCGTAACATCCTTTCGGAGGAGCAAAATAAAGTCCGCTGTCAGAAAACGTATAATTGTTATCATCAATGATCTCCATGGTGTAGAACATCTTCAGTAAGCTTAGTATGAGTCTCCGGTCAAGGTCGTCAGTGACACGCCCTCCATAATTACACTCCCCTGTTAAGTAGGTCAAGGCCTCCAGGGGTGGATTGTCATATTTGTTGATGAACATCTGAATTGCAGAAGTATAAAAAACATAAATAGGTATGGTCAGAAGTTACGCTAAGATGAATATAGAAATAAAATCTACATTTCGACCAAAAGGTCTTCATCAGGGACAACAAATTACAAAGATATGAGCTTGTGACTCATAGAGGGAGGAAAAAATATGCAAAATAAAGAACTAATCAGATAAGAATTCATCTTAACCTTTACCGCACTGGTGTCGTGAAATTGCAATCCATTTGTTCCTTACCGTTGTCAAAATTCTGCACCAACTCTAGGGTCATCGCTTTATTGTATATAAACTACGAGATTAATGTCATAGAAACGACTGAACATACTGCTCTTTTTAATTGTAGAGAGTTCCAACTTCTGTCATGTACAGTTGGATGAATACAATGACGATTTTGAAACTTGTTTTAGATTTTTGGAAAGGATTTCATCTATTTTTTCGCTTGAATTTAAAGATTCACCTATTATTGAGAATAAAGTTTCTGCAACAGACTTTTCTGAGGTAGATCTATTTAGTTTGATTATGAAGATTCAATAATTACATTTATAGTCAAAGTGACAAATATAGCCATTACAGTAAACACTGATAGCTGTAAATAGTATGTTTTCTGCAATTTTTTTTTCTAACAAAGGGATGCCATGGAAGAGTCTAGGTTTAGCTGAGTAGTTTACTTATCTAAAGAGTTACAACATGTATCTACACTACGACATGACTTCACGCAGTAAATATTACAGTAAACACTATTCTGACCGTAAAACAGAACAATATAATTTAAATTACATGAATATCAACAAAAATCAAAGTACATCTAAACTAAATAATCATAATATATATATATTGAACTACAAGAGGAGGTTTTAAGCACTAGCTTTTGATGTTTTCTCCAAGATCTATGGTTTCCAAGCTCTTGCCGTTGCACCCCCCTATCTGCACACTCAGCACACAACCACAAACTCGTCCTCACAATCAGATTACGGACTCAGACGAATCTGTAGGCTCACACACAATCAATAAACTCGTCCTCACGATCAGATTACATAGATCACTTCACATATTCAGACGAATCTGTACACTCACATATGATCAGATCACTTTACAATCAGGCGACCTGTGTATTCACAAATACTTAGATCACTTTACGTATTCACATTCATATGTAATTAGATCACGTATCGTTCACTAGGTGTCCTGGCACGTATGACAAACATTCAGATCTCGTCTTTAGGTGATCTGTACACTCGTGTGACCATTCAGAACATGCATCGTTCCCAAGGTGTCCTACACATATGACAACACATTTAGATCTCTTACTATTCACAGGGTGTCCATCATAAACACCTATGGAGCACGACTGGTCAACTCGAGGTGTATGATGGTCCAGTCACCCCACAAACTCACTTACTCTCAGACTCACTCTAAGCCTTCCTCCTAGCCAGTCCACTAGCCAGTCTCCCGTGTTTTAACCTGCAGAGTATTTTATAGTCTCACTCAACCACATGGCTGTCCAATGGTCTTCTGTTGGCTATCTGACCTAGCCATCACTCCAATCTGGAACCACCCCCAACCAACTGTCACTGGTTGACTATCCACGAATCACTGTCCCTCTAAATGTCGTAGCCAGTCGTGGCATCATCAAACTGTCACCAATCCTGATCTTTGCCAAATCTGAATGGCAGAGTGGTCATCTCCGAACCCCCACCTAAACTCTGAACACTCACCTCTGTACCAGACAAAGTCTTCACCTAAACCCATCATTTCCTTTGTCGACGTAGTGTCGAACCGGTGATAGAACTTGGAACGCTTTCAGGCAACCTTTGTTCTTAGAGTCATCAGCCCAATCTCCCCTGCCCTAAATGCCCATGCTCCATCTGGAACTGTCACAGGTGAGTATACGTATACATTTGTGCTATTTTCCACCACTATCACCTTCATTTTCTTGTATCTCAGAAACTAACATACACACAATAACAACCAACAAGTTCTTTATCTCTATAAAAATTCACAAACAAAACAAAAAACCATAAACAAAAAAAATGTGAATTCTCAAAATCAACAACCATGCCGTGACTCGACGTGCAGAAAAATTAAGCAGCTGCAGGAAATAGAAGTAATTTTTAAATCTGGTATGGTAAAAGTTAATAAACCTGGTATGTTGGAATTGTAAGCAAAGCTCATAACCCCTAGGCCATAGATTTCCCAACCTTCAATCACATCATACAAGCTACAGATATCAAATTAATCAAAGAATGTCGCTCCTGTCAGTACATAGGCCATTGACAACATCCCACCAGCATACAAGGTCCTGGGCTGCTTTCTTCCTCTCTCCATGTGTAATCATTTAATCTTAGTCTCTTCTAAACAGAGAAAATCTCACTGGCCCATAGAAACAACACTGGAAGAGAAACTTTATGGACCTGTATGTGAACTACAAAAGACAGTGAAGTTTATACAAGAGACAACATTGCAGATATAGACAATATTTTAAAGCGAACGAAAGAAGAAGAAGAAGAAGAGGAAGAAGTCCCTTCTACCATTATTATCTCAATGTATTTTTTGGGGCTACCCTCCTCTCTTTCTCCCTTGAGGATTCCATGTAAGAGTCTGTCTGGCAATGCTGGACTGTGCCTTCTGTAGCGTATGTCCTTAACTTAACGTCTTTATACTGGTTTAGAAGACCCTGCAGAGTCTGTATACAACCAGTTACATTTACATCACCTTGCTCTAAAAGCTATGCACATCCAGTTTATTCTTAAATGCATTAACTGTCCCTGCCTTCACTACCTCCCCTGGCAATGCATTCCAAGCAGACACCACTCTCTGACTAAAAAAATATTTCCTAATATCTAACCTGTACCTCTCTTTAGTCAGCTTGTAGCTATGCCCTCGTGTTATTGTAGCTGGCTGTATTTTAAAAAACTTGTTATAGTTTAATTTATCCATTCCTCTGATCATCTTATAAACCTGTTTTAAGTCACCACGAATTCTTCTCCCTTCGAGACACTATTCAGTCTTATTTTCTTTATATAATTTATTGTTGCAGTGGCTGTTGTTGGCTCCTTTCCCATAGGTCTTCATTCCTCACCATGTCATACTACCTCATGCCAATTATCCTGTGTAGGCATCTGTTAACAGGAGTGTTTGTTGTATGGCCGTGGTCGTTCTCCATACAGCAGTATCGACTTGATACTAGCGTTGAATATTCTAACTTTGGTGTGAATCTTGATTTCTCTGGATCTTCTTACATTGTTTAGTGTCAGTAATGGTCCTCTTGCCTTTTCAATCCTGGATCTAACATCTGCATCTGCACCTCCTGGTGTGTCAATTGTGCAAATAGCTGCTGTGAAATTTATCAGGAAATGTGACACTAGATAATAATAGCTGTAGATCAAGGAGTTTTCCCAAAACAGGCAAACATTTTCTAACATTGAATTATCAGGACTTACTTGTAGTTGTTGCACTGAAACCCTAAGGTCTGACTCATTAAACTCATAAGGAATGTTCCATCCCAATGGTCCAAATTTCCCTCTCTCTTGAACCAATGCATGGAAGAAGCACAGCCCAAACAGCAGCTTTTCAAACACCTGTACAGAAAAACAACAATTAGTATGGTGAGATTTGTTCTCGTATGGTTTTAGAGACAAATCCAGGCACGGCAGGCTTTGCCGCACTCATGTGAGGAGTCGACTGTGGAAGCGTCGACATTCTGTTCTTTCGGGTGGCACACTTTCTATGAGCCATGGTAATGGAGCAACAGTCTGCGATCCGAGCATCTTGCATGTTTTGAGCAACAGATGAGAGGTGGGGTCTTAATCTGTTTCACCTGACCCAGATTACTCTTCCCTCCCTAGCTTTTAATTAGACCTATATATTGCTGTCATGTTATCAACAGCCTTCCACACACACAACAAAAACACATACATGCATGCATTTATTTATTTACAGTTTTGTCCCTTTCTAGTCTGGTTAATGTTGGTTTATATTTTACCAATGTAAAAGTGTATTGTGCTGTAGTGTTAACCACTCTATTGCTAGCATCACACAATGTGCTCAGATCACAGAATAAACATCATCGCTGAGGTCAGAGAAAGCGAGCCACTCAAAAGAACAGAATGATGATCCCCAGTCAACTCCTAACATGTGGGTCTCAAGTATAACAGAGTCTGCCATGCCAGGATTGGATTTTACAGTCACATGAAATCACATCTCGCAGTACAAGTCTGATGAAGTTGCCATCTTTGCTTGTAATGGGCAACTATTATTATTATATTGGTCTATTGTCGGACGACCACAGTTTAGGTTCAAAGATGTGAAGACCCTTGACATGAGTCTGATATCCTGGAAAGATGAAGCTGCAGACAGATCCAAGTGGAGATGTACCCTGAAGGGCCACCTCACGCTTGGTGAAGAGAAGCTCTTACAACAGAAAGAAGTGAAAAGACAACACTGCAAGGAGAAAGACAACAATACAAGCCAAGTATATCTTTGTTGTTTATCACTCCAAATCATATCATCCTATAGTCAGTCACGATTGAAAGGGGCTACTACTACTATTGTATAGGGTGAACATTTTTAGAACTTGTGTTTTTCCTGTGGCAGCATATCGCTGCGAAACATTACCCAAATCTCAAGGAAGAGAATTGAGTCATTCAAGTAAAATGTTACAGAAGGGTCCTCAGAAAACAATAGACAGCAACAACAACAAAATAATGCAGGCATTCAACAAGATATAGGAAAACTGGTTCACAAATTCCATAATTAACAGAAAATTGAAATACTTTGGCCACATCAAAATACACAACAGTCTTGAGAGAACGGAAATGAAAGGTACGGTGTCGGGCAAGAGAGACATAGATAGACCAAGAAGGCGATGGCATCATGATATTAAGGAATGCTTGTGCATGACTGGAGCAGGTTGGAAAAGAGTGAGTTTCTTTCAGATGGGCTGTGATGGTAGCGATGATCTGCAATGGACATGCTATATAATGATGATAATGTATAGGGCTCTATCTAGTATAAGTTTACACCTATGTAACACAAACCTTAGGTTTATTACAGCTATTGAAGAACTCTGCGTTAGAGATAGGGTCATTCAGATAAGATCTCAGCAGATTAGCCCTCAGACCTTTTGGTGGTTCGTTGGTCATCTTGACGCCATTTTGAAGGATGGAGACTGGGAAAACTGGAGACGGATAACTGGTCAGCCACAAGCGGAACGTGTCTTTGGTAGTCAGAGAGTCAGTAATTACCTGTATGGTGGAACAAAGTCAAGTTTTTCATCAAATTTTCTTGGAACACGTTAACAGAAGAAAAAAAGTGACATTAAAAAAAATTAATTCTGCTATTTTTATACTAATAATAACTGAACAAATAAACACAAAAAGCAATAAAATGAAATTTACATAAGAACAATAACAACAAATACAATAGAAAGTCAGAACAGTTATCTGTAATCAATAAAGTAAAATAAAGTAAGTAAGTAAAAGTTTTGTCCCATAGTAGTTACACTAATGTCGGGGATTGAAGTTGTTAGAGACCAGTATACTAAGTCAAGGTTAGTCCCATAGTAGTTACACTACTGTATGGGATTGAAGTTGTTAGAGACCAGTATACTAAGTCAAGGTTAGTCCCATAGTAGTTACACTACTGTCTGGGATTGAAGTTGTTAGAGACCAGTATACTAAGTCAAGGTTAGTCCCATAGTAGTTACACTACTGTCAGGGATTGAAGTTGTTAGAGACTTCAGTATATTAAGTCACAGCTTGTATGAGGTAGGGTGTCCAGTTCCTTTTCTGCTGTCTTTTACTTCCCTAATTGTATGCTAAGGTACACATTTACAACTAGATCAACTGGAGCATACAGATAGTGAGAATCGTACCCTGTACATTTCCCATGAAAAGCAAGTAGCACTATGCTAATCATACCCTCCCATCAGTAATCTTGGAATTAAATCTGGCATAACAAGTGTCTGATGTCAGGTAGTCAAATGGTTAAACTCATGTTGGTCTTTTGTCTTGAAGTAGTACCATGATAAACCAAAGGTTTTATTCGGGCCATCTCTCCATCTCATTGCTGAATGTTCGAATGAATGTATAAAGTTGTAGGGCCACCAAGATGTCATTTTTTCGTGTCCATCTGTAGTCAGAAAAGTGCACTATATGCCCAGCACATCTGTATTTTCTTAACAATGTAGTATCTATGACATCATTGAAGGCAGTTTTGGTTCTGATTTATGTGTTATGAATTTGATCCTATAGAGAGAGACTGCCAACATTCTATGCCCCATTGCCCTTTGAGTAATCCAAAGCTCCCTGTATCTACTTTTTGCAGATTCCATACACCACAGCCAGAATAATTATGCTATTGAAAGTGTGAGCTTTCACCTGAACCATCCTTTTCCAATCCTTCATGAAATCTCATGTGGGAGTTTATAATTTCTTGGCCTAGGTAAATGTACGAATTTATGTTTTTGACAGAACAATTTCCAAGCCACAGTTCCCTTTGTAGCCAAAACCTGAAAGTTATGTATGGCCTAGAGAAAGCAACACACAGACTCCCCATCCACAGAGATATAAAGAAGCAAAGACACTCATGAAACAATCCATGAGAACAGAATGGACAGGCCAGCACAAAGAATACAAGCCAGAAAATGACAGCATATACAAACTTGGCAGAGATGGACAGAGAAAGATCTTCAGACTCAAAACGGAACGTTGTAGATTCAAGGCCCAACTCCACAGAATGAGTCTTAGAGACACCGCCACGTGATTGTGGAGCACCCAAGCAAACACCAGAACATATTCTGCAGGACTGCCCAATCTATGCAAACCAAAGTCTGGCCTGGGGAAGCGACCATGCTCAATCAGCTGTGAGGGACTGGCGAAGACCTGAAACGCAGTCTCCTTCGTGAACCTCGTCAGACTAGAAGCATAGTAGTTGATCAAAGAAGTATGGCCTTTATAGATTGACATAAGATCAAATGGTTCAGACATTGTAACAAAAATACATTCAAACCTACATGTTGTGCAAGCCTAGAACACCAGCTAGCAGTGGTTTAGAGCAAGAAGAGGACAATATGGATTAACAGTATTCAAGAAATACAACAGAAGCATAGACTAAATGCAACAATGGCTTCACCGATGTCATATGGAATAAGATTGTACCTCTCCATAATGTCTAGTAGCATAAGTGCACAGATGAAGTTAAGAAGCAGTAACAAATGTTTCTCTAGAAGATCTCTATAAAGGACTGGACAAGCAAAAATGGTACAAAACAAAGCAGTTAACAGCAATAAATAACATATTGATATTAGGGATGCACCGAATTATCAAATTCAATTTAATTTGGTACTCAATAGTGTATTTAATGAACTATTCAAATGTTTAAATCATATTTAATTTGGTGCCTAATGAACTATTGGAATATTCAACTCATATTAAATTTAATTTGGTGTTGAATTAACTTTCTGAATATTCAATTTAAATTCAATTTATCTTTGTGCTAAATATTGCATTCAATAAGCTATTTAAATATTAAATTGTAATCCAATTTAATTTGGTGCTAAATAGTGCATTCAATAAAATATTCAAATATTCCTTTCATATTCAATTTACTTTGGTGTTGAACAAGTGCATCCAATGAACTATTTGTGTCTCGTCAAATAGTAACTTGCAATTGAATATTTAAAATACATTTTCTTTCCTGTGCTCACATTGTTCAATGAGGCAGAGTTGTGATGCGCTGTGTTTTTTGCATCTCACCACCCAGTGCTTCTGGCTTCAGCATGAATTTTTTAATTGGTTAACTTTCCATAGGGGTTGTTGTTTAATGTCCACAATTGGTAAGTTTACTCTTTTGTGGGCCTTGAAAAGGGTGTTAAGTGGTGGGTTGTAGTAGCTTTCCTCACATCCCAAGCGTGCTGATGAAGGTGAACCGGGGTCCTCCAGGTGGTTGTGCTATGCATGGCTTCATCTGTGTGGAGCTCACGACTACAGAGATTACAACGATCCAAATCTCGTCAGCCATGCTGTCTTCAAAACAGCCCGTTTCCAGCGAACACTTCATGGAAGAGAGATTGTGACACGATATCCTGTCAGTGTTTTGTACTTCTCAGTTACCCTCCCATAGTGGTAAAAGGTAAAGTTCAGTCCCATGGCAACAATTACAGTCAGAAATGAAAGTAACTCTTCATACTAAGCCACAGCATATGTGAGGTGGGGTGACCAGTTTCCTTCCTTGCTGTTTTAATTACAGTCAGAAATGAAAGTAACTCTTCATACTAAGCCACAGCATATGTGAGGTGGGGTGACCAGTTTCCTTCCTTGCTGTTTTAATTACAGTCAGAAATGAAAGTAACTCTTCATACTAAGCCACAGCATATGTGAGGTGGGGTGACCAGTTTCCTTCCTTGCTGTTTTAATTACATTCAGAAATGAAAGTAACTCTTCATACTAAGCCACAGCATATGTGAGGTGGGGTGACCAGTTTCCTTCCTTGCTGTTTTAATTACAGTCAGAAATGAAAGTAACTCTTCATACTAAGCCACAGCATATGTGAGGTGGGGTGACCAGTTTCCTTCCTTGCTGTTTTAATTACATTCAGAAATGAAAGTAACTCTTCATACTAAGCCACAGCATATGTGAGGTGGGGTGACCAGTTTCCTTCCTTGCTGTTTTAATTACAGTCAGAAATGAAAGTAACTCTTCATACTAAGCCACAGCATATGTGAGGTGGGGTGACCAGTTTCCTTCCTTGCTGTTTTAATTACAGTCAGAAATGAAAGTAACTCTTCATACTAAGCCACAGCATATGTGAGGTGGGGTGACCAGTTTCCTTCCTTGCTGTTTTAATTACAGTCAGAAATGAAAGTAACTCTTCATACTAAGCCACAGCATATGTGAGGTGGGGTGACCAGTTTCCTTCCTTGCTGTTTTAATTACATTCAGAAATGAAAGTAACTCTTCATACTAAGCCACAGCATATGTGAGGTGGGGTGACCAGTTTCCTTCCTTGCTGTTTTAATTACAGTCAGAAATGAAAGTAACTCTTCATACTAAGCCACAGCATATGTGAGGTGGGGTGACCAGTTTCCTTCCTTGCTGTTTTAATTACAGTCAGAAATGAAAGTAACTCTTCATACTAAGCCACAGCATATGTGAGGTGGGGTGACCAGTTTCCTTCCTTGCTGTTTTAATTACAGTCAGAAATGAAAGTAACTCTTCATACTAAGCCACAGCATATGTGAGGTGGGGTGACCAGTTTCCTTCCTTGCTGTTTTTAACCTTCTCAACTTATACGTCAGGTACCCAGTTACAGTTGGAAGAGCGGTCATTCCAGACACGGACCCCAGCATAGATTTTTTTGTCTGTCTGTCTGTGAACTCAAACCCTGCCATACTGTATTCCCAGTCTAGTAAGCCAGCTCACTGTTGACTAGACTGCACGCTCCTTAGGGCTATGACCTTGCTGGCTCATGAAACTGAATAAATGCATGTTTGGTTTGCGAGTCGTGCCACTCACTAAATTACCCATTTTATCGATGTACAAACTAACATATCCAGACTAAGAGATCAATACCTCAGTATTGTAACTGCTGGCCAGTCCTTCCATTGACTGTATCAAAGCTAAAATGTGATAGCAAATGTGCACACATACACACCAGAGACACATACACACCAGAGACACATACACACCAGAGACACATACACACCAGAGACACATACACACCAGAGACACATACACACCAGAGACACATACACACCAGAGACACATACACACCAGAGACACATACACACCAGAGACACATACACACCAGAGACACATACACACCAGAGACACATACACACCAGAGACACATACACACCAGAGACACATACACACCAGAGACACATACACACCAGAGACACATACACACCAGAGACACATACACACCAGAGACACATACACACCAGAGACACATACACACCAGAGACACATACACACCAGAGACACATACACACCAGAGACACATACACACCAGAGACACATACACACCAGAGACACATACACACCAGAGACACATACACACCAGAGACACATACACACCAGAGACACATACACACCAGAGACACATACACACCAGAGACACATACACACCAGAGACACATACACACCAGAGACACATACACACCAGAGACACATACACACCAGAGACACATACACACCAGAGACACATACACACCAGAGACACATACACACCAGAGACACATACACACCAGAGACACATACACACCAGAGACACATACACACCAGAGACAGACATTGTACTCACACTCTCACATATCCTCTCAAGCTCTGGTAGCCATGATGCTGCAAGATGGCAGTTCTGTAGCACAACCCAAGTACCAGCTTCCACAGCCTGCTCACAAATTTATCAATGTTATACAAATCTAAACCTTGCTACAGGATGCAACATCAGATGTGGCCAGACAGGCCCTGACATGGAACTCTTAGGGGAAGAGAAAGAGAAGTAGACCACAAAATACCCAGAAAAGAGGATTTGAAAAGAACTTTGGTCCCTGGACCTTAACTGGAGACAGGGCAGCTCAAGATCGAACTTACTGGGGGAGGGTTGTCAATGGCATATGCCCCGAAAAAATTAATGGGCATTGATTGATACAAATCTAAAGGTAGTTCCACTGCCCCTAGGACTGAAGTGCAAGAGATATTTTATTTGAGGTATCTTCTTCTTTGTATGAATTATATAATCTGTGTGAGGTATATTATTCTCTGTATGAAGTGTATAGTTCTCAGAGAAAGGTATATAATTATATAATTCTCTGTATGAGGTGTATCATTCTCAGAGAAAGGTATATAATTATATAATTCTCTGTATGAGGTGTATAATTCTCAGAGAAAGATATATAATTATATAATTCTCTGTATGAGGTGTATAATTCTCAGAGAAAGGTATATAATTATATAATTCTCTGTATGAGGTGTATAATTCTCAGAGAAAGGTATATAATTCTCTGTATGAGGTATCTGCTTCTTTGTATGAGGTATATAGTTCTTTGTATGAGGTGTCTGCTTCTTTGTATGAGGTATATAATTCTTTGTATGAGGTATATAGTTCTTTGTATGAGGTGTCTGCTTCTTTGTATGAGGTATATAATCCTTTGTATGAGGTAAATAATAATTTATATGAGGTATGTAATTCTTTGTATGAGGTGTCTGCTTCTTTGTATGGGGGATCTGCTTCTTTGTATGGGGGATCTGCTTCTTTGAGGTCAGATGACCACTTCCAACTTCGCCATCCAAAATGGGAAGTATTCTTCTCAATAGCTAATCTTCTACCCCTTTGTTGATGTGGAGGTACTTTCTTGTATATACTTGCAATTGAGTGTGCAGGCAAACAGATGAATGGCATATGATGGAGTGGTCATTGTCTTTGTGGCCTTCATTCAGACCACTTTTGAATAGGAATTTCGTTACCTTTAGAATTTTTTCCAAGACAGCAGCTAACATCCTGTTCTTTTCTATTTTCAATTGCTAAGTGTCCTTTTATGTGCACAGTGTGTACATAGTTCTGATAGGACTAGGTGCCCAATCACGCCGCGCTTGAGACAAGGGTATGCTTGAAACTAGCTGGTTCAAACACCTGCTATTTCACAATTTTTTTTACTCGTTATGAGTGTCTTATCTCTTAGCTATAGTTCTTAGTTTCTAGTTTGACCCGTTCTTCGTCAAGGGGTGGTCACCCTTGAGCGGGTCCCAACTCAGGATCCAGTCGTTTCTGTCGTGGGCACGTGTCGTCCAGTGTGATAGTAGTCTGTCTGTTGTGAGGTCATGAATGTTGTATTTTTCTAGTGAATCTCACCAGCGAGTTTGGGGCCGTCCCCGAGGTCTCATTTTGTCACGTGGGTACCACATGGTGGTTATGGTACTCCATCTTTCATCTTGTCTTCTGGATATATGACCAGCTATAGCTATAGTAACTCTGCAATATGAGAAGTCAGCTACTCATTTACAGCTGGTTTTACTGGAGTAGGTTTTGTGGGCTGTGTGTGGTGAGACATGGTTAAGTGAAGAGCAGTTGACTTAGTTTAAATGGGTGACTGTATAGCTGAAATGGGTGACTGTATAGCTCAAATGGGTGACTGTATAGCTGAAATGAGTAGTTGTATGGATCAAATGGGTGACTGTATGAACAAATGGGTGACTGTATGAACAAATGGGTGACTGTATGAACAAATGGGTGACTGTATGAACAAATGGGTGACTGTATGAACAAATGGGTGACTGTATGAACAAATGGGTGACTGTATGAACAAATGGGTGACTGTATGAACAAATGGGTGGCTGTATAGCTCAAATGGGTGACTGTATAGCTCAAATGGGTGACTGTATGAACAAATCAGTAGCTGTATGGTTCAAATTGGTGGTTGCATGGTTCAAATGTGTAGTTACATAGTTCAAATGTGTGGATGTATGAACAAATGGGTGGATGTATGGTTCAAACGGATAGCTGTATGGTTAAAATGGGTGGCTATATGGTTCAAATGGGTGGTTGAATGGTTCAAATGGGTGGTTGTATGGTTCAAATGGGTGGTTGTATGGTTCAAGAGGATGGTTGCATGTTAAAATGTGTGGTTACATGACTCAAATGGGTGTTTACATGGTTAAAATGGGTGGTTACGTGGTTAAAATGGGTGTTTACATGGTTAAAATGGGTGGTTGCATGGTTAAAATTGGTGATTGCGTGGTTAAAGTAGGTGGTCACGTGGTTAAAATTGGTGTTTGTTTGGTTAAAATTGGTGGTTGCATGGTTAAAAAAGGTGGTTGCATGGTTAAAGTAGGTGGTTGTATGGTTCAAATGGGTGGTTATTAGGATCAAATTAGTGATTGTATGGTCAAATGGGTGGCTTGCATAGTTCAAATGGGTGGCTTATCCAGGAATGGTGTTACTTTTGGTAATGTGTGCTTTTTTTTGTTCTTTAGATGTTGAGCATAATAATAGTATATGTTAATACATTAATAGTAGATGTTGAGACATTAATAGTAGATGTTGAGACATTAATAGTAGATGTTGAGACATTAATAGTAGATGTTGAGACATTAATAGTAGATGTTGAGACATTAATAGTAGATGTTGAGACATTAATAGTAGATGTTGAGACATTAATAGTAGATGTTGAGACATTAATAGTAGATGTTGAGACATTAATAGTAGATGTTGAGACATTAATAGTAGATGTTGAGACATTAATAGTAGATGTTGAGACATTAATAGTAGATGTTGAGACATTAATAGTAGATGTTGAGACATTAATAGTAGATGTTGAGACATTAATAGTAGATGTTGAGCTGTCATTTTGTCAGTGCTAAAGATACATACATTGGTAGTTTCTTTCATCAGTTTACTTAAAAGTTGGTATCTTAATCTGTTGAATGAGAAATATGTTATATGTACACATGTGTGGGTTTATTTATCTGCGCGGGTCCTGAAAAGGACGTTGCATCATAGTTTACTGTGAAGAGGCAATATTTGTGCCTTTCGACCTATCACATCTGATTTCAGCTGGCTTTTTTTGGCATCGGGTTTGCCTTCCCAATACAATCATTATTCTCTTAGCCAGACTACGCTAGTGCAGTTTGCTTCCAAGGTCACCGAATGGAGGTGAAATAGGGTCTTAGTCAGTTTTGGGTGGAGGACCCTGATGCAAGCATCCAGATATAAGTCTCTGGCTGCTGTCAGCTCATTCACTCTGCTGCGGCTTCGGCTCCACGTGTTCGGCAAATTTGTCTGTGTGTGAAAGCTAATCTCAATGTCAGGGGAAACATTCTGATCAAAACCTCTACCTCGCATCCACGCGGTGTACCTAGAAACAAGTTGTGTAAAAGCAGCCTGGCCAATGAGGTGGGGATCACCCCTGTTGTAACAGTTCCAGCTGGAGCAAGAGAGTTTAGGGCAGGCAGGGGTGATGTGGTTGACGACTCAGAACAAAGGTATCTGAATGCATGCCAAGGCCACTCACCGACTCAACAAAGGAAAACGGAGTTGGGGGCGAAGAATGTGGACAGGTAGGAACTGGCCACTGGCGTTCCAATTTGGTTAATGGGGGGTGAATGACAGATTCGACGGCAGCGGAGCTTGCTGCAATAGATGAGTGACAGGGGTTCAGAGTAATTCGTTCCAATAACAACTGAATAGAGCCATCCCCCTGAGATCCATTGGTCAGCTCTGATACTGCTTGACAGTATATAACACGAGACAAAGTTTAGCACACAGGCTGGATGGAGAGGGGAGGAGAGCGAATGAGAGACTGTAGATATGAGTCCGTTTAGCTCACCGATTTGATAGAGGAGCAATTGATAGACTGTTGTATGAATGTTAGTGATAGAACAGGATCGCTCAAATAGGTGTGTGAGTTTTGTATTAATAGATAATCTGAACGTATGTTGTAAGCAGGACACATTGTTAACAAGGTATGTCCAGATCGCCCAACTGAGGGGATTTGAGTGAGGAAGAGTTTTTGATAAGGTGTGTTGAGGGTGCAGATCTGAGAGGTGTGTGTGGCAATAGAACTGGGTAATGGTAGTTGGGAATTCCATCAATAGCTAATGCTTAAAATTTCCGCTTTAGTTTAATATTTATATTAACATATATATATATATATATATATATATATATATATATATATATATATATATATATATATATATATATATATAATATAGGAATATTTAGTTAAGATGATATGTATTGTATTGTGTTTGTAATTTCACTACTCATTTTTCTTGTATGAGTATTATATAATAAATATGCCATCTGCTGTGTGCTATATTATTTGCCGTGTGTGGTCAGGAATGATGTGGTTGAGTGTGATAATGTTCTAAGTTAGAATAACCCTAGGGCAAACAGTGGGATCTGCTACACTGTGTCCCCATTTTGATAAGCCTAATGAAAAGCCTAGTATTACACTACAGCCAGGAGGGTAACACTCATCTTCTTCAATGCACCATGGGATATAAGAAGAGACATTGTAATCCACTACATCGCCAGGAGTGAACATTCAGCACAAAAAGCTTAGTGTAAGTGAATATATTCTTTGAGGTCGAAGATGTATCAGTGAATGAGCTGACAGCAGTCAGTGATCTATAACTGACTATTTGGATCATAATCAGTGATCCATAACTGACTGTTTACATCAGAATCAGCGATCTATAACTGACTATTTGCATCAGAACCAGTGATCCATAACTGACTATTTACATCAAAATCAGTGATCCATAACTGACTGTTTGCATCAAAATCAGTGATCCATAACTTACTTTTTACATCAGAATCAGTGATCCATAACTGACTGTTTACATCAAAATCAGTGATCCATAACTGACTATTTACATCAGAATCAGTGATCCATAACTGACTATTTGCATCAGAGTCAGTGATCTATAACTGACTATTTTCATCAGTCAGTGATCCATAACTGACTGTTTGCATCAGAGTCAGTGATCCATAACTGACCAATGCCCTATTCCGCCTCCAAGTGGTCGCACTACACACAAGACTGCAAACATGCAGCCTGGCTAAGAAATAAGGGATCAAAATGGGAAGGCAAACTTGACCCCAAAAATGTTGTGCTGAAATCAGTTGTGCTGGACCAAAAGGCTTTGCTGTAAACTATGACACAACATCACAAATGTCCTTTTTAGGACGAACGCAGAATACAAATGATAATAATAATAATAAGAAGAATATATTCCAAACTCACTTCCCTAATCAGCTTCTCTGCAATTGGACCTTGACCTTGACCCAGTGACACAGTCTGCAGCTTGCTTTTACCTGTACCTAAAATCATATAAGGCACAACGAATACTCAACAACGTCCACCAAGCTGACAATATAGATAATGGGTAAACAAATGTTAATGTCTGTTCGGGAAAAAAAAAAAAAATATACATGCAGTGCAGTGCAAGTGATCAAGGCATATGGATAAAGAAAATTTAATAGCAAAGCAACCGTGTAATACTTGGAATCCTAGTATTCAAACAGGCGTATTAATGTCTGTGGCAGGTAACCAAGGGCCTCGGCTATACATAGTAGGTATTTTAAAACTTCCTGCGGCCTATTAGGCCTGGGGGAAGGTACAAATAGTTAGGGTATATTTTTAACTTCAAATTTTTAAATTTTGTTCGGGAAGCGGTCGTTAAGCCTACTCTTTTCTTTGTCTAACTGCCAAGGGATTTTTAATATGCTCAACACTGAACATGGGAGTTCGATCTCACTACCCAGAGATCAAGGGAATTTTACTAGAAGATCTACATGAAAAAATCCTGGTCTACACTGTGATTTGAACTCGTGACCTTGGCACCTGAGGCGGACACCTTACCTCGAGACCACTGAGTATTGATTTTTAGAAATGTACATAAGTCAGTGTGGTCCAAATGGAGTCCAGCCCAACAAATTGAATGTGGCTTGTGCTCATACAAACCATTTAAAATCAAATTATGTGTATAATTGAGTGGCTGAGTGACAAAGCACTAGCTTATCATGGCAAAGGTAGCGGGTTTAATACAAACTCCATAAAAAGCTGAGACAGCTCAATAAACTTTCTAACACTTTATCCCTGACAGTAGTATCTGCTATGAGACTGACTTCACCTTTCATTTGTATAATTAATACATTTGAGTTCTGATGCCCAGATGAAAAAAAGCAACGTTAACATGCTTGATTGAAGTCATAATTTGAACCAGCATTGTCTCAAGTAGAATCAATAGTTTCAGCATGGAAAATGAATCTTGTGAGACATCGGTTGTTTTTGACCTTCTCAGTAAAGATTGCATAAGGGATCAAGATGCAGAGCAGTGCATGAGCTGCAGGGTTCAGCGACCCATAGCTGACTGCTACCGTCAGGGCCAGCAAACCAGAGCTGCCAAGACCCTTCTACACCTCCATATGGTGATCCTGGATAACAAGCTGCAACAGAGCAGACTGGCTAAGGAAAAGGGATCGAAGAGGGAAGGCTAACCCGGTACTCAAGAATGCCTGCTGATGTCTGATGTATAAGACCGAAAAATGCAAATATTGAAGTCAAGCTGTAAACTACAACACAATACATTCCGTTCTCTAGACTACATTGTGTTACTTGCAAAGCTCTTTTCATGGCTTGGTAGCAGAAGCTTGGAAATGAACAAAGAAGAGGGAGATATATACATAAACAAAATGAAGTGTATAAAAACATAAGTAGATATATAGTTCATTTAACTTAACTTAAACTTAACGTTTTTATACTGGTTTAGAAGACCCTGAAGAGTCTGTATACAACCAGTTACATTTACATCACCTTGCTCTAAAAGCTATGCCCATCCAGTTTATTCTTAAATGCATTAACTGTCCCTGCCTCTACTACCTCCCCTGGCAATGCATTCCAAGCAGACACCACTCTCTGACTAACAAAATATTTCCTAATATCTAACCTGGACCTCTCTTTAGTCAGTTTGTAGCTATGCCCTCATGTTATTGTAGGTGGCCATATTTTAAAAAACTTGTTATAGTCTAATTTATCCATTCCTCTGATCATCTTATAAACCTGTATTAAGTCACCACGAATTCTTCTCTCTTCGAGACACTGTTGGCCGGTTTTTCTGAGTCGTTCCTCATAACTGTAATTCTGGAATCCCACTATCATCTTTGTCGCTCTTTTTTGTATTCTTTCTAGCATGTTTGTGCCCTCTATGATAAGGACTCCACACCTGTACACAGTACTCCAATCTAGGTCTAACTAAAGCTTTATACAGTTTGACGATCACTTCCTTGCTCCTATGTTTAATATTTCTTTTTATCATACCTAACATTGCATTTGCCTTTTTCGCTGCTACCTTAACTTGCTCACTCACCTTTCCTGTATGATCTATTATAACTTGTATGTTTTTATACATTTTATTTTAATCCATTGTGCTACCACGGCCTCACTTTATTTTTTAAAAATGAATGACCGCCAATTTTACATTGTTGATTCATGTGACCCTTAGACTTTGGACCACCCTCAACTAAGCTAAAGATATATAATCTATATTGTTCTAAATATAAAAACATAACTTCACTTTACTTTTGGTTCCATGGGAGCATAGGGTAGCAGCAGTCAATGGCCACTGATTACTATGTTTGGCTATCTTCTTGAGTTACACTCATTAAGCTCTAGCTTTCTCTTCTACCATTCTTGACCAGGTTTTCTTTGACAAGATCACTTATCTATTACTTGCATGTTCCAATCTAGCACATGAGTAGTTATGTTGTTAATATGTCGACTGAAGGTGCATTCTACTCATCTCAGTGTTCTCTCCTTAATCTCTAGGTATATTTGATCACTGTCTGGTTCTCTTCTACTGTTCTTTGCTAGGTTATTCTTTGGCCTGCTCACTCATCTATTCCTTGAAGGCTCTATTACATGACATAGATGGTTATGTTGTTAGTGTGGTACCTGAAGTATGTCCTGCTCATCTCAATGTTCTCTCCTTAATCGCTAGGTACATTTGATGGCTGTCTGGTTCTCTTCTACTGTTCTTTGCTAGGTTATTCTTTGGCCTGCTCACTCATCTATTCCTTGAAGGCTCTATTACATGACATAGATGGTTATGTTGTTAGTGTGGTACCTGAAGTATGTCCTGCTCATCTCAATGTTCTCTCCTTAATCTCTAGGTACATTTGATGGCTGTCTGGTTCTCTTCTACTGTTCTTTGCTAGGTTATTCTTTGGCCTGCTCACTCATCTATTCCTTGTGGGCTCTAATCCATGACTTAACTTAACATCTTTATACTGGTTTAGAAGTCTCTACAGAGTCTGTATACAACTAGTTTCTTGGAGGGCGGTTTAACCAAAGTGTGAGTCCATCTTAATAGATTCAAACACTAGAGCTAAGTAGACCCACAGCCAGTGAGGCACCATCTATAGCTGCTCTTAATAAATCATTTAAGGAAAGGTGCAAATAACTTGGGTAGATTTTTAATAGATGGTTATATTGTTAACGTGTTAACTGAAGGTATGTCCTACCCATCTCAATGCCTTCTTCTTAATTTCCAGGTACATCTTATGGATGTCTGGTTGTCTTCTACTGGTCTGTATTTACTATTACATCTGTTATCTGATTAATCAATCAAAACCCCTCAACTTTCTGTGGAGCATAAGTTTTCAACATATAATTGTCATGTCTTCATGTCCTGCACCATCATTTCCTGCCTCTCTTTGTCTCTCCTGCCATTTTCAGATTTGTCTAGACTTCCCTTTTCATCAGTGTTTAGGTCAGCCTCTACTTCTTTTGACTTGAAGATTTCAGTAGTGACTGTCGTGTAATGCTTTCAGCTGGTCTTCCATAGTCTGTGTCTGTGTCCTATCCATTGCAACGCCTTCTCTTTACGCCTAGTCCCACTGATGTCTGCCCAGTTCTTTCCCCCAGTTACATATTAGTGACCTTATCATATCATTTTATTCCCTCAATTTGATGCAAGCATCCATTGTTGAAAAGCTCGAACCTTTTTAGTTGTACTTTTCTGTGTTCCTCGTGTCACAGAGCCATACAAAAGGATGAACTTGACATTGGAGTTAAAGATCTGTGTTTTTGTGGTCCACTTAATTGCTTTTGATTTCTATAAATTCCCTAAAACAATAAATGCCCTTTTGTATTCTTGTATTGTGAGCAGTATGGGTATCTAAAATTGTCCTAAGTGTTTTGTGTCAGCTGTTTATAAGCCAATGTTGAACAGGATCCTTTCTACGTCATCTATTAATCTGCTGTGTGCGCTTTTCTCAGGCCCGCATTATCATTCATCTTTAATGCAAAACAAAAAATGTGTATTTATCAAGAAAATAATGAGGATCTGTATTCTTCTTCATCGCCAGAGAAAATGAATTTTTCAACATTATATTCCCAGAAAGGTATAATGTGGATATTGTTTCTAGAGATTTCCTTCAAACAAAACCCGGATGAATACTTGATTCACTCTTTGCAGGTTTTTGGCCTAGATTATTGTTGCTGATGTCACTCGTACTTGAGTTAGGTACTCTTAACTTATTCAGTTATAGGTTACAGTGGCCTCCTCACATCCGGAGGCATACTTGAGAAGGTGGACCCATGGGCCTCCTGGCTGTAGTGCATTGTGAAGCTCCTCAGTAAGCTCACCACTTTGAGGATCTCCACCTCATTGCCAGACTGCCATGAAACAGCCTGTTTCCAGGAAGATCTACTTGGAAGTGAGATGGCGGTCTTGATCAGTACATTTCACCTGACCCTAACATTGTCTGGTCAGTATGTTTTGCCTGACTAGCTGTTAGTTTCCTCTCCCCTTTTGCCTACAGAGAATAGTCGTAAAAAAGAGGACTGTGTGGTTATAACAGGTCTTGGTTATGTGGTTAGCGGAGCAGCATAGATGGCGTCTGACAGACTGCAGGTCTACCATGTTCTAATTTACAGTTCCACCACCACCAATCCCAAAAATATTCGATTGTATATTCCAGGGGCTAAAAGATGCTGGGATTGAAATGCCAAGTCACCAGTGGACTTTCACCTGCCAAAACAATATATGAAATAAAGGAGGTCACACCTCCCCATGATCTAACGACATAAGTAGACTGAAGATAGATAGAATGCAAGGTGACAATGACATTTAAACAGGTTAAAAAGTCTGCTGAGTGTGAAGTAGCCATCGGAATTCACAAGAAATCTCTAGAAACTTGAACCAAAATGTTAAATATATGGTGCAACAACGTACGAGCCATTATCTCTGCTTGGTTTATTTCTTCTCCAACAATACTCAACTTGCGCCTTTCCTCTGCTAATTTCTCTTCTGCTGCAGTTCGTTTTCCAGGAGAAGGAATCATGCCTAGGTGCAAGGATACAGTGATTAGTGCACACACTAAACATAAACATACATGCCAACTTGAACCAAATGAAAACCGGTAGACCAAACTATAATTTAAACAAGTATATCTCAACCATGGTTTCCCAGAACGTTAGGGTTCTGAGAGAAATCTCTAGGGGTTCCACGAGAAAAAATGTTGAATAGACTAATCATATGTAAATGTATTTGTGGGTTATTTTTTGTGTTTTATATTCTTAATTTACAAACATGTTACACGTATTCTTGGATAAATCTTGGATATTATAAAAAAGACTTCAACCTGTTATATCATTTAGAATTATAATCGACCCCGAATTAAGTATTTGTGTACCAAAGGACAAGCACAGGTTTTACATTAGAAAAGAACATGTTATTTTCTAATATGGCTTCAAAAATAACATTCCCTGGCACATATATTTTTTGATGTGACATTTGACATTGATTTATCCAATGTCTTTTCAAAATCGTAAATAAACAACTAAATTGTTGTGGTAGTCATTATCTGTTTTTGTTCTGTTTATGTGTATTATTTATGATGTTGGTTAACTTTGTTTATTTGTGTGTGTTTACAAATATAGAGTTAATTTTCTTTTTTTTTAAACATGAATATGCAGTTTGACTTTATTAACTTCAGAAAAACATGAGGTATTTTTTTCTTAAACCAGCTATCATAAAAAATGGGATCAAGATGCTGAGCAGCGCATGAGCTGCAGTGGTCAGCGACCCATAACTGACTGCTAGCGTCAGGGCCAGCGAACCAGAGCTGCCAAGACCCTTCTACGCCTTCACGCGGTGATCCTGGATTACAGGCTGCAGCAGGGCAGACTGGCTAAGGAAAAGGGATCAAACAGGGAATGCTAACCCAGTACTCAAAAATGCTTGCTGAAGTCAGATGTGTTGGACCGAAAGGTGCAAGTATCGCAGTCAAGCTGTAAACTATGACATAACGCATTCCGTTCTCTGGACTTCATTCTGCTACTTAAGCCCTTTCAGGGTTTGGAAGCGGGAAATTGAGAACAAACGAAGTCAAGCCAAGCCATAAAAAATAATTGACATTTTCCTAATGAGCTTGAAGTTTATAAAAGAGAAAGAAAGATATTAATAATGATATATAATAATTGTTATGTAGAGGTCCCCTGAGCATGAATATTATTTAAAGGATTCTGCAAGAGAGAAAAAGTTGAGAAACACTTATTTCAGTAAATGGTTTTTATTTTTGCAGTTTGAAGCAATGTGCATACATTTATAGATCTGATTACGTAACTACAAGTCTAACCATAAAGCATTTTAAGTTCTTAAAAAAAATTAGGAGGCTTCACGTGAAAAGGTTCACAATTGTGATTGAAATTTGTAACACCCTGCCATCTTTATGTAAGCTGGTAGTATTGTTTCTATGGGCTTCATGAGTGCTCCCAGGTGGCATCACTGTGCAGACGAGTCACATGACATCAAACTAGCTATTTAAAGACGGTCGCCCTACTAGTCACATACACCAAATAGGAGCATATTATTTTAAAATCCATTTTTAGCAGCAAAGGGGAGAAACCTATCTAAATTCATTGACGAATGAAGGTTTAGCATGGTGATGCATGCCTTTCACTCCAGAAAGTGAACGAGTGAAGTAGGAAGCTCTGAAACAGCGGGAGTTCTGTCACAGACTGTTCTCCACCAAGTTAGGCACACCAAGTAGTGACACCAGAGTCATTTGCAACAGTTAAATGCCATGTCATGAAAAATAACAGATGACTGAATGAAACAGCTGCACTATTTGACATCAGTCAAGGTTCAGCACATCTCATCATCCATAATGTGCTTCAGTTCCACAAAGTGTCTGCAAGGTTGCTGCCATGACAGATGACTTCAAAATTGAAAGAACAATGTGATGCACAAGTGGCTACACACATAACCAAGACTTTTTTCTAGAGGAGTCCATATACTTTGTAGGCATTGGAAGACTTGTATCTAATGCATTAGAGACTAATTTTTAAAATGGGACAGTGTTAACAATTTGTTTTTAAATTGTAAGGTTTCCATGTGACGCACCGTCATATAAGTGGTTAACTGGAAATGTGAAACCTAACCATTCCTTCTAATGCCAGTACCAATTTTTGATTACTGTCAGAAATATGTTAGCAGGAAGCCAATTTTGGACTGATCTTATTGATTATGTTAAGAGTTCTTAACCTCACTTTTTTTGTACTGGTGTAGAAGGCTCTGCAGAGTCTGTATACAACAAGATTCTACTACTCTAGAAACAAAATGCAGTGCAGACACTCGGAATTGAATTTTTATAAAGTAATTTTTTCTATAATTTATCAAAACTAAAGTCTTTAATTAAGGAAAAAGCTTGTACAAAAATAGTGTTCAGTCATACACAGAAGGAAATGCAAAAACCCATTAAAATGATGGACTACATGTTCAAGTTAACATCTATGTGAACAGAGTAATTGTGATCAGTGCAATAGACAAACACATCAAATCATGTTAAATAACATGCAAAGACAAAACAAAAGAATGATTAAAAGTCTTTTTTACACAAGAACTGTTAAAAATAAGGACTGATGTTTCAACAATAATAATTTTGATTGGACAAAAGAATTCAGCACAAAAAACACAAATTAGCTGAAACTAACAACCTAACATGATAAGAGTCTAAAGATAAACATGACTAAACAATAATTAAATAAAACCATGTAACGTTGAAAACAGTACTTCGGCTATTATAATGCCTTCAATTAAATCAAATCCTTTTAACTTCCTGGGGATCACAGGTCATCAACGAATATTCGCCAAGTCTTCCTGTCATGCGTCATGTCTAGCTCTCGCACGTTTTTACTGCCGCTGTTAGGTTTGCTTCAACTTCCCTTCTCAATAAATGTTTAGGTCTACGTCTACTTCTTTTGCCCTGAGGATTCCAATAGCCTTGTAATGCTATGAGCTGGTTTCCGTAATGTATGTTCTAACCATCGTAAATGCCATCTCTTTATGTCTAGTCCCACTGGTATCTGTTCGGTTCTTTCCCACTGTGTTTTTGTGGTGGACTTACTTTCTTTCGATTTGCACAAATACAATAAAGCAATGAAATATTCCCTCCCATTTTTGGTAATCTAAATTTGATATCTCTATCAGTACCTCTGACCTTGTCTATATATATATATATATATAAATAAAGATATATGAATGAATCTACCAAAATGATGTATCTACATTATCATCAAGGAGTGAATATTACCATCTTATGCTAGTTATTTATTTAGTTTAGCTAACTGAGTTGTATTGTGCTATCTTAATTTATCCAGTCCTAGATCAAGATCTTTATTAGTTCTAACTTCACTCATCCACACAGTGAAGTAATGTTAGTAGCAGCTACCTTCACTGATGAAGATGGTCAGTTAACATGTTAAATCTATACCATGCATGTTGTTTTAAGGTTATCTATACTTTTGTTGCATTATGAAGACTGCAAATGTTCAACCAGCTACATGGCCTGTGTCTCACGGCAGAACAAATGTTATGTAATCTAGTTATGTTATCTTCCGGTTATTCAGTTATCGTTACCTGGTTCTGTTGGAGTTTTGAAAAACAAGGCAACAAGGAAGGGAACTGGTTAATCTCCCACGTGAAAGCTGAGACTTTCTACAATGAAGTCCTCCTCCTCTACCAGCAACAAGGACTGGAACTAGTCAATCTACCTCATGAAAGCTGAGACTTTCTACAATGAAGTCCTCCTCTTCTACCAGCAACAAGGACTAGAACTAGTTAATCCCCCACATGAAAGCTGAGACTTTCTACTATGAAGTCCTCTTCGTCTACCGGTAACAAGAACTGGAACTAGTTAATCCCCCACATGAAAGCTGAGACTTTCTACTATGAAGTTCTCTTCTTCTACCATTACATCAGAAAATGAATTATCCATAGTTTTATCAAATGATGGCTTACACCGCAAAAAATATCTGGCTAATTTTACCTTTACCAAAAAAAAAACTAAAGCTCCGTCAGGTCTGAACCTATGTCTCCTAAATGGGAGAAAGGTATCATTCTAACTCAGTCACTGGCTACACATGTTCATAAGAGGACATCAAATTACATTTCTTTACTTTACCTTTCTCTTCAGCAAACCTGTACAGACCAGCCATAGGATCTGCACCAGGGGATAGAACAAAAATTAGCGGGGAGAAGAAATTTGAGTCTTCATAACACAATGACAGGTCAAAGGTTGGAGGTTCGATGTACTTCTGTCCCATTCTATCCACAATAAAGTTCTGGACTGCAGGAATCATCTGGCAAAGACATCAGTATCTCACAGTCTGAGATCAAAACAAATATCTAGCAACAAACTTGTAAATGATTATCAGCACATTGTTTACCCATAATTGATAGACTCTGTACACAATCAATAAATATGTGCTGAAATTTGATCTGTTGTTTATGCCTCTTCAATCTTCCCTCCATCCAAATTTCTTTAGTTTTGTTTAAATACTACACAAAAGACAACTTTACACAACATATAAATCTATACTCTGTACCTGAAAGTTTGTATACATATTTTAACAGATATATATATATATATATATATGTATTGATACTATCAAGAAGTGCGGAAGGGATAGAGCAGCTACTTTCAGCCGTTAATGGACATAGTAAAGATCAAAATCTGTTCATAAACATAAACAAAACAAAGATAATGACCACCGATAAAACACAATGTCAGCATACATTTACAGTGGGTGGTGAGGAAATAGATCAGGTTATACATTTTGAATATCTGGGCTCCAGAAACGACAAAAATGGTGACTGCTCGAAAGAAATAAGAAGAAGACTAGCTATGGCAATGCAGAGACTGAACAGCCTGAAGAAATTATGGCAGGGCACCAACAAAACGATAAAAGTAAAAGTCTTGAGAGCCTGTGTTTTTCCTGTGGCAGCTTATGGCTGTGAAGCATGGACGATTACCAAAACTTCTAGACAAAGAATCGAATCCTTCGAGTCAAAATGTTACAGAAAGATCCTCAGAATACCCTGGACAGAGAAAAGAACAAATGTAGACATTCGGCAAGAGTTGAGCATAGAGGAGAACTGGTTTATCAATTCCATTTTGGCTAGAAAATGCAAATACTTTGGTCACATCAAGAGACACAATGGTCTTGAGAGGACGGTGATGGAAGGTATGGTGCCAGGCAAAAGAGGAAGGGGTAGACCAAGAAGACGATGGCACCAAGATATCCAGGAGTGCCTGAGTATGACAGTGGCGGAAGCTGGAGTTTTGGCAAGGGAACGAGTTTCTTTCAGACAGACTGTGATGGGAGCGACGTTCTACAAAGGACATGCTACATGAGAGAGATATATATATATTTGAACACAACTTATTTCATGTCACTTTGTTATTCCCTTCTTAAGTATGGGCATATGTTTATACATGTGCATGAAGAACGATGTTTACTGGCAAATACTGACACAATGAACATGTCATGGTCAAATGCACACGCATAACATGTGACCTTTAAATCTGTCAATATGACAGTACCAACAGGACGCATGTATAAGTTATGCACTTAGATGTTAAGAAAGCCAATTTCAAATTGGTAAATAAATCGTCCTTTGTCCTTAAAATGTCAGTTTTTAATTGTTTGGAAACACAATTTTAATTTAAAGTATTTCAGACTTATTAGGATTTTGGGTAGGTTGAGTGTAGAAGAGATGGTGGAGAGGTGAGCAGTTAGGATGTGGTACAGATGGGTGGATTGTGGGGAGAAATGGGCGGGTTAAAGGGGTTTAACCAATTAACTACTTTCATAATTATTCAGAGCAAAACTAGGTAATCTAGCTAGTCTATTCATAAATTATACAAAATAAATAGTTTCTTCTCCGTTCGTCTTCAGACTGTGACTACAATGACTCTAACGAAGACGTCAGCTGAAAACTTCCAGTTTTTTTATTGTAAGGACATTGGTTGTCATGTGCTATTTCTTTTACTAGTGTGTGATGGGCAGAACTGCATTAAGTGCTCCACTGTCATGGTGGTTAGTGTGAAACAATGGGTATGTTGTTGTGTGTGTAGGGAAGTGGTTAGTGTGAAACAATGGGTATGTTGTGTGTGTAGGGGAGTGGTTAGTGTGAAACAATGGGTATGTTGTGTGTGTAGGGGAGTGGTTAGTGTGAAACAATGGGTATGTTGTGTGTGTAGGGGAGTGGTTAGTGTGAAACAATGGGTATGTTGTTGTGTGTAGGGAAGTGGTTAGTGTGAAACAATGGGTATGTTGTGTGTGTAGGGGAGTGGTTAGTGTGAAACAATGGGTATGTTGTGTGTGTAGGGGAGTGGTTAGTGTGAAACAATGGGTATGTTGTTGTGTGTGTAGGGGAGTGGTTAGTGTGAAACAATGGGTATGTTGTGTGTGTAGGGGAGTGGTTAGTGTGAAACAATGGGTATGTTGTTGTGTATGTAGGGGAGTGGTTAGTGTGAAACAATGGGTATGTTGTGTATGTAGGGGAGTGGTTAGTGTGAAACAATGGGTATGTTGTGTGTGTAGGGGAGTGGTTAGTGTGAAACAATGGGTATGTTGTTGTGTGTGTAGGGGAGTGGTTAGTGTGAAACAATGGGTATGTTGTGTGTGTAGGGGAGTGGTTAGTGTGAAACAATGGGTATGTTGTGTGTGTAGGGGAGTGGTTAGTGTGAAACAATGGGTATGTTGTGTGTGTAGGGGAGTGGTTAGTGTGAAACAATGGGTATGTTGTGTGTGTAGGGGAGTGGTTAGTGTGAAACAATGGGTATGTTGTTGTGTGTGTAGGGAAGTGGTTAGTGTGAAACAATGGGTATGCTGATGTTTGTGTAGGGAAGTGGTTAGTGTGAAACAATGGGTATGCTGATGTTTGTGTAGGGAAGTGGTTTGTGTGAAACAATGGGTATGCTGATGTTTGTGTAGGGAAGTGGTTAGTGTGAAACAATGGGTATGCTGATGTTTGTGTAGGGAAGTGGTTAGTGTGAAACAATGGGTATGCTGATGTTTGTGTAGGGAAGTGGTTTGTGTGAAACAATGGGTATGCTGATGTTTGTGTAGGGAAGTGGTTAGTGTGAAACAATGGGTATGCTGATGTTTGTGTAAGAGAGTGCATAGTGCAAAACAATGAGTATGTTGCTGATTATTTATGATGTTGTAATTTAACATTATATAAAAACCATTTAGCACCTGACAAACTGCTTACTGCTTGTCTGAATGAATAGCCTATAAACATTCACTTCTCATTTTGACCAGCAAGCAAACATCTCTTTGAAAGCAATTAGGAAAATAATTTTAAAAATTAAAAACAAACCTTATCAGGCCTGAAACATCTCAACACTATTAGCTCTTGCATGCGGGTGAGATTTGAACCAAATGGCCCTGGGCATTTCTCATGCTGGGGGTTAGCTGAGTCGTACAAGTTCTTCCATTCATGAGGCTACAAGAAAATGTGTCAATCACTTAATAATAGGTATGTAGCTTTCCTAAACATACCTTAAGATGATCAAGCTATGACCACGCCAAGAAATCCAGACATTTTATATATAAGATGCTTTACTGTAACATACCCTTCTGTCTGAGCAGATATCTCAGAAACTAAAAATGAGAATCATTAAATGTTATTTGCATTCAGTCTTATTGTAGGAAGTGGAAACCTGAACAATGACAAAGGAAATAAAGAAGAGCAATGAAGCCTTTGAAATGTGGGTCATCAGAAGACTTGGACAAGTTTCTTGGAAAGATAGGCAAATAAATAGTGAGGCCATGGAACTAGTCTAGGTGGAGAAGATACTTCTGACAGAAATAAAAAGCAGAAAAACAAAATATTTTGGTCATGTCAAGAGACAAGACAGTCCGCTGAAGGTTATATTGGAGGGAAGACGGGAGGGCAGGAGAGCCAAAGGACGGCATAGGAACAGATGAACTGACAACATTGAGATGTGGTCGAGACACAGCCTGACTGAGTGTCCCTACCTGCCACGGGCAGAGACAGCTGAAGATCCATTACCATCGACCTCCGATGCTGAGATGGCACTTGATGATGTTGATGACTGTGACAATGAACATGATACAGCCAGATGGTTAGTATGAGATACTGTAGGCTACTTTATTGTGCAACAGTACAACTGCTAGGAGAGAGAGAGAGCACTGGGACCAGCAGCCCAGGACATATATGATAGGCTTGGGTGTTCATGATACCAAACAGAATGCAGTCGTCCTTTCCATCAAGTCAGCTGCCAATCAGCTCACCCAGTCACAGGATCATTCTCCATTCAGGGCCAAGATGCAACTCATTGTTGGCTGCTTGCATCAGAGTCAGTGAATCAGATTCGACCAAGACTGTATTCTGCCTCCATGAGATGGCCCTGGAAACAGATTGCACTAGTGTATTCTGTCTGGCTAAAAGAAAATAGAGTTGGTGGTGAGAAGGCAAACCTGGTACCAACAAAAGCCAGGTCAAATCAGATGTGTCAGGCCAAAAGGCGCAGATGTCGCAGCCTCACTGTAAACTATGACACAACATTCTTCTTAGGAGAAACACTGAAGAAGAAAAAATATGTAGAAGATCTCCCATTCCCTCACACAGCACATCAGTATCGTTTAATCTATTCAGTTATACACATCTTCCAGGTAAGATCCACGGCAAGTGTTTCTTGCTTGAATGGGAAGTCCTAAAAAACTAGCACCCTTACTGCTATGTTTATTCCTATTTCTGATATCCACCATGTGTGTTTATAGCACCCTTGTAAACATCATAAACAAATGTGTGTACTGAATCATGAACTTTTTTGCAGCATTCCAAGCCATAAATGGAGTCAAACTGGGCTGTCTGCTAGCCCTAATGCTTCTTAGCATGGTATTTGCAGCCATGCTTTCTGAAGCTACACTGACGTGCATCTCAGATAGAGGACAGATGAGCAGCTGTTCAATTTGAGGTGCCAGAGGTCCCTCACATAAGGTGAAAGAAGCTACGATCTTAGATCTACTCTTTGCTGATGTTGACTGTACCATTAACACATGGTCAGAACAGGGCATGCAGACCAACTGTCGGAAGTGGGAGAGGATAAAAAGCTGCTACAAAATATACAAAAACAACTAGTCTGGCTTTTAAGCGGAATAGGGTCTTGGTCTGCTCTGATTTGCTGACTCTGGTGCAAGCAGCCAGCTATGAGTTACTGGCTATTGCAGCACACCTTTGATCACTACAAAGAACACTACTTTAATGACTTACAGAATTCTGCACTAGTTCCATGAAGCCCTTGAAAGCAGGCAAATGTGATGCCCTGACAATCTCTGCCCATGATTTATCTGACAACCAAGAGGATGCAGGGTTCACAAATGGGTTTTCCAACGCTACACCTCCAGTTAACAAAAATCTCCACTCCTGGTCATCAATCTCTTCCCTGGTGAGAGTGGAAAGGCACAGTCAGAATGAGCACTATGTGTTTTACTGCAAATTTCAACAAGTTAATTCATATAATAGTTAACTTGTATATCCTGAAGCACAATGAAGTCTTTCAAGTGTGTTATAAAAGGTGAATAAAGAGGCTGACATTTTATGATTTGGAGAATGTAATGCTCCTATTATGGAGCTGACCTATTTGGAGAATGTTATGCTCCCATTATGGAGTTGACATATTTGGAGAATGTTATGCTCCCATTATGGAGTTGACATATTTGGAGAATGTTATGCTCCCATTATGGAGTTGACATATTTGGAGAATGTTATGCTCCCATTATGGGGTTGACATATTTGGAGAATGTTATGCTCCCATTATGGGGTTGACATATTTGGAGAATGTTATGCTCCCATTATGGGGTTGACATATTTGGAGAATGTTATGCTCCCATTATGGAGTTGACATATTTGGAGAATGTTATGCTCCCATTATGGGGTTGACATATTTGGAGAATGTTATGCTCCCATTATGGAGTTGACATATTTGGAGAATGTTATGCTCCCATTATGGGGTTGACATATTTGGAGAACATGTCCTTCTGTTTGTTAATCCTCATCAAGAATCCTATTTACAATTTGTTGACCACATTATAAGAGGGTAGGAGCAGCTCACCAAAAGTAAAAAAAATTGCAAAATTTGCTGATGACACAAAACTATGCAGTAGTGTCTCATCTAAAGCAGAAGTGGATATATTGAGGTCGGATTAAGATAAAATTCAAAAATGGTCTGTACTTTGGCAAATGGAGTTAAATTTAGATAAATGTACAGTCATCCACATGGGTAGATCCAATATGGAACATAATTACAGAATGGGAGAGAACAATATTAGAAAGATAGATAAAGAAAGGGACCTAGGGGTTATAATAGATCATACAGGTAAGGTGAGGGAGTAAGTTGAGGTAGCAGTAAAAAAGGCAAATGCAATGTTAGGTATGATAAAAAGAAATATTAATCATAGGAACAAGGAAGTGATAGTCAAACTGTATAAAGCTTTAGTTAGACCTAGATTGGAGTACTGTGTACAGGTGTGGAGTCCTTATCAGAGAGAGGATATAAACATGCTGGAAAGAATACAAAAAAAGAGCGACAAAGCTGATAGTGGGATTCCAGAATTACAGTTATGAGGAAAGACTAAAAAAAAGCCGGCCTACAGTGTCTAGAAGAGAGAAGAATTTGTGGGGACTTAATACAGGTTTATAAGATGATCAGAGGAATGGATAAATTAGACTATATCAATTTTTTTTTAAATACAGCCACTCACAAGAACAAGAGGGCACAGCTACAAGTTGACTAAGGAGAGGTCCAGATTAGATATTAGGAAATTATTTTGTAGTCAGAGAGTTGTGAATGCTTGGAATGCATTGCCAAGGGAGGTGGTGGAGGCAGGGACAGTTAATGCATTTAAGAATAAATTGGATGCGTATAGCTTTTAGAGCAAGGTGATGAAAATGTAACTGGTTGTATACAGACTCTGCAGAGTCTTCTAAACCAGTATAAAGACGTTAAGTTAAAAGGTTTGGATGTCGGTCTTTGACCTGGATGACAAGCGCTCAAGCGCTGGTTATTGATCCAGTGGCCTGTCGAATGGCATATAGTGATATCTGCAGGTGTTTGTGAGCTGTTTGGTTTCGTACAAAGTGTTCCTTTTGTCTGGTCGCGGAGGAAAAAGTTATTTCCTAACATTGGACATTCAAAAAGATGGTGTTTAACAGTTTCATAAGGATGTGTGCACAGCCGACAATCTGGAGTATGTTCTGGCTGGATTTTGTTCCAGTGACAGTAGGACTATATGTGTTGAGTGGAGTGTTGGAAAATGGTGCTTTGGTCTTTCCTTTTCAGGAGGTTAATGTTGTCTTTGGGATGACTATATGTTTGTAGATTCCTCTTCCAGTATTCTCCATCTGTTCATCCTTTTCAATAGTTGTTTGACTGTCTGTAGGGTTGTTGGTGTGTAATGTTGTTCTTGACTTGATCCGTTCTTAGCCTGTCTTCCTTGTCATTGCGAGGTATATTTGAATGACCAGGGATCCATTGCATTACTATTCTGACTGTGATACATTGGTTGGCATTCACATATTTAGTTATGTTCATGCTCACAATGACCACCATCTTCCAGAGCTTAAAGGGCAGATAATGAATCTGTAAAGATTATGATACTTTGGGCTTTTGATGGGAAAACATCAAATACAGTCCTCAAGTGCTACAGACCTACTTCCAGTGCTGTTATTTCTGTCTCATAGTTTGAACATCTCCCCACAGGCATCAAACAGCTCATCAGATGTTCTGTCTCAATACTCTATATAGACCAGTGGTGAGGCGTTCATATAAGCATTGCTTACGTTTCCAAGTTCGATTTAATGTCTTACAAAATGCAGTATAAAATGATTATGCTATCATACATCTTACAAGCGCATCAATTTTGTATCTTGTCAATTTTTTTACAATTGAAACACACACTAATATAGTGTTATTAGTATTAATTCAAAAGCGCATGCCAAAAAAACACACCTTCCAGCGAGTAAGGTATCGCATTTTTGCACAGCAAAGACCTGAAATGCACAGTCTCCTTCGTGAACCTCACCGGGTAAGAAGCACAACATTAGTTGATCGTGAACCTCACCAGGCTAGTAGCACAACATTAGTTGATCGTGAACCTCACCAGGCTAGTAGCACAACATTAGTTGATCGTGAACCTCACCAGGCTAGTAGCACAACATTAGTTGATCGTGAACCTCACCAGGCTAGTAGCACAACATTAGTTGATTGTGAACGTCACCAGGCTAGTAGCACAACATTAGTTGATCGTGAACCTCACCAGGCTAGTAGCACAACATTAGTTGATTGTGAACGTCACCAGGCTAGTAGCACAACATTAGTTGATTGTGAACGTCACCAGGCTAGTAGCACAACATTAGTTGATCGTGAACCTCACCAGGCTAGTAGCACAACATTAGTTGATCGTGAACCTCACCAGGCTAGAAGCACAACATTAGTTGATTGTGAACCTCACTAGGCTAGAAGCACAACATTAGTTGATCGTGAACCTCACCAGGCTAGAAGCACAACATTAGTTGATCGTGAACCTCACCAGGCTAGTAGCACAACATTAGTTGATTGTGAACCTCACTAGGCTAGAAGCACATTAGTTGATTGTGAACCTCACTAGGCTAGAAGCACATTAGTTGATTGTGAACCTCACTAGGCTAGAAGCACAACATCAGTTGATCGTGAACCTCACTAGGCTAGTAGCACAACATTAGTTGATCGTGAACCTCACCAGGCTAGAAGCACAACATTAGTTGATCGTGAACCTCACCAGGCTAGTAGCACAACATTAGTTGATTGTGAACCTCACCAGGCTAGAAGCACAACATTAGTTGATCGTGAACCTCACCAGGCTAGTAGCACAACATTAGTTGATTGTGAACCTCACTAGGCTAGAAGCACATTAGTTGATTGAAGAAGAAGAACTATGGAGTCAAAGATGCAGCACAGTAAATGAGCTGACAGCAGCCAATTATGAGTAGCTGGATGCTTGCTCTGAATCAGTGAACCAGAGATGACCAAGACCTTTTTCCATGTCAAAGTGCCAACCCTGGAAAAAGACTGCATTAGTGCAGTCTGGCTAATAAAATATGGATTGCAGTTGGAAGGCAAACCCAGCACTCAAAAAATAGCCAGCTGACATTGAATGTGTCAGACCAAAAGTACAGATAACACAGCCTCACCGTAAATTACGACACAACATTCTTTTCAGGATGAACGCTGAAGAACAGGAAGATGCTATCACTATAATCACGTACCTGCTCTTGGCCAAACCAATGAAAAGAAGGAACGAGAACAGCAATTTGTCCTTCTCAAACAAAGATCTGCACACATTCTTGTAGATGCTATAGGTGAAATGGCTGTTCAGGTTCTCTATTCTGTTTTCAAGCTCAGCCGACCGAGAACTATGGAAAATAGACTGAAACAGATTCATAACAGATGTTTTCATTAGTATGATGTCTCAATAATATAAGTAGAAATTGTTACACCTTTACTGTCCCTACCATCAGTATGTCTCAATAATATAAGTAGAAATTGTTATACCTTTACTGTCCCTACCATCAGTATGTCTCAATAATATAAGTAGAAATTGTTATACCTTTACTGTTCCTACCATCAGTATGATGTCTCAATAATATAAGTAGAAATTGTTATACCTTTACTGTCCCTACCATCAGTATGATGTCTCAATAATATAAGTAGAAATTGTTATACCTTTACTGTTCCTACCATCAGTATGATGTCTCAATAATACAAAGGGCGCTCCAAAAGTAATGCCTCCTAATTTATTCCATGAAAACCATTACAGATAAAAAAAAAGCACAATAACATTTAGTAGACCAATGTCCTGTCTTCAAAAAACAATTTTTCATCATAGTCATCACTCTTGGCTATACATTTTCTCCAACGATGAATAAGAGCATACATGCCTCGCTCATAAAAATCTGCACCAGTGGAGGTCATACACTATTTCACTGCTACAATGACAGCGTCATTGCTAGGAAAATGTTGCCTTAGCCTGAACAGATGGAAGTCAAAAGGTGTCAAATCTGGACTATACGTCGGGTGTTGTAGAATAGTCCAGCCAAGACTGACAATGTGCTCAACGGTCTTCAAACTGATTTTGAGCTTGGCATTATCATGTTGCAAAAGACAGGTTGTCTTCTTCTCTGGCCTAACCCTGGAAATTCGAGCCTTCAGCTTAGTCTGCCTCGCAATGTAACGATCAGAGTTTATGGTTTGTCCAGGTTCCAGGAAATCAAGAAAGATTACCCCTTTCCTATCCCAACAGACAGTGCACATAACTGCTGAAGGCTGCGTCTTTAACTTTTTCCTCGATGGGTAATTCACATGTAGCCACTCCATTGACTGCTGTTTTGTCTCAGGATCGTAGTGGTGGCACCACGTCTCATCACCAGTGATGATGCGATACAGGAAACTGTCACCTTCATCCTCATAATGGTTCATGAGGCCATGACAAACTTGCATGCGATGTTCTTTCTGTTACTGTGTCAGCATATGTGTATCCGGCTTCATCATGCATGTCGCTCACTACTATGGGGATCTCGGATTGACCCTCAACCTTGTTAGCCAGGCTGCCATGTAAACAGCTTGTTTCCAGGGAGAATGACATGGAGGTAAGGTGGTGGTCTTGGCCAGTATATTTGACCTGACCCTAACTAATATTTCCAGATCAATATGCTTTGACTGACCAAACGTTAGTCTCCTCTCCCTTTACCTTTTAATAAAACACTGTTAGGCAGTTTCTTTGTTGAATCATTCATCAATGGAAGTTTGCACTTATTTTAACACATGTTCCTCTAATCTCACATTTGTATAAGCAATTATTCTTATTCTTATTGTCATTTTTTATCTTTTGTAAACATTACAATATAGACCTTAATAGTAATTTCCTTTTTCTTAAACCTTTACTATCATCATCATTACCACCATTATTATCATCATCAACATATCAATAGTCAACCTTATATCACTAGACATGGTGGGCTGGTACAATCATTCTTTACATGTCAAATGTGAGACCAGGGCTGAAGATGCAGCCCAGTGAATGAGCTGACAATAACCAGACTCATAGCTGACGGATTGCATTAGGGTAAGCGAACCAGAGCTGATCAAGACACTATTCTGCCTAAAAGTGGTGACCCTCAAAACAGGCTGTATTAATGTAGTGTGGTTAAGAGGATAGGGTCACAGTCGGAAGGCTGAACTTGAATGTGTTGGGCCAAAAGGCGTTGATATCACAGCCTTGCTGTAAATTATGACATAACCTCCTTTTCAGGATGAATGCCAAAGAAGAATAATTTATGTGACTATTGATATTTTCAATCTATACTTCTATAGCCTTTCTTTAACCATGCCAATTCATATTTTTCTTGGTATTTCTCTTGTTGAAGCTGTGCTGTCTGTTGGTGTGGGTTTTGTGCAATGGTTAAGAATGGAGACATTCTTGCCATTTGATAAAACCCCATCATTTTCTTGTCTGTCTTTGTATGCTGAATTGATTAATTTCTTACTTTGTTTCTTCTATTTTATTCTTTACATTATTCACTTTTATCTCCTATCCAATAAAGTGGGCCATATAAGGTTTGCTTAGCCATATGTAGCTTGTGGGCCATGCCTTTGAAACAATTTCTCTAGAAACATATTGGGCCAAGAATTCAGCACAATGAATGAGCTGACAGAAGCTAGCAACTCATAACTGGCTGCTTACATCAGGGTCAGCAAACTAGAGCTGACCAAGAACTGACAGCAGGCCTCACTAGTGTAGTCTGGTTAAAATTGCAGGCATCGTAGTGGGAAGGCAAACCAGGTAGCCAGAAAAACCAGCTGAAGCCAGATGTGTTGTCATGAAAGGCACAGATATCACAGCCTTGCTGTAAATTGTGACACAACATCCTTTCCCGGACAAACACAGAAGAAGAATATAAAACAAATCACCAAATATTATATAACATAACATACAATTTAGTCATTCTGATCAGACATGTTAGTCAGGTTCAGGCAAAATATACTGGCTAAGATCCTCACCTTGGCTTACATCCAGTCCTTACTGGAAACGAGCTGTTTTCATGACAACCTGGCTAACGAGATGAGAGATCAACATGATCCCTGTAGTAGTGAGCGACATGCAGATGAAGCCAAGCATAGCACAACCACCAGGAGGACCCCGGTCCACCTTCATCAACTCACTCATGATGTGAGGAAAGCTACGACAACCCGCCACTTAACGTCCTTTTTAGAGCGCACTAAAGAGTAATCCTACTCATTGTGGGCATTCAACAACAACAACAATTTAGTCAATAACTTTCACAGCGCGTTGAGAAGAAGAAAATTCAGCAGCAAGACAAGCAACAAACCTGGAGATAAAGGTTGATAAACCAAGCCAAGGAGTACTGGTACATGGGGTCAATGTTGGCCAAGTCTGAGATGGTGAAGAACAGCATGCTACCATGTTTAGCAACCTGAGGATTCAGCAACAAAGTAAAATTGTACATATGTCACAGCAAGAATTTTATATATTACAAAGTAAAAGTTAGTTGCCCATCGCAAGCAGTGACGGCAGCATCAGCATAGTTTTGTCTTGATGATGTAACTTCTGCTGTATTTGGATTATAGTGAGGAAGAAGCTGCGCTGGTCATCAACCTCACTCTCTGGTCCTAAACTACCTTGAACCAGTGGCAAGACATAAGTCAAGATGACTGAAGATACTTCAGGATGCAGGCACTCTAGTTCCACTTCATTGAGACCAGGAGTGGCTTGAAACCTGTGGGGTTCAAACCCACACCGTTTCTGCTCATGGCTTTGAGAGGCGAGTGCCTTACCTCTTGACCACAGCACCCCCAGTAAAACTACACATCACAACAACAATTATATATATTATAGCTTATATATATTGAGTTTGTGATCCAAGATAAAGATATCCACCAAGAATACATAGTATCCCTGACTGATGCCGCGTCAGTATTAGCAGCGCTAAAACAACACAAAAATAAAGATCTCGAGCAATATATATTTTCCCTGATACAGCTCTCAGCAGAACACCCAAGGTTTGTCATACAGTGGATCCCACCCCACTGCACTTTTGAAGGCATTGAAGTTGCAGACAAACTAGCAAAGTGTGGAGGAGTATCCCCACAAACAGACTTGAGCATCACATATAATGAGGTCAAAACCATAATTAAAGCCAACTTCAGGGTAAAATGGGCTGATCAACACCCAGGCTTCCGAAAGAAGACAGCTACTTTAGTTTAACTAGAGAAGAGCAAGTCATCATCTTCAGACTGAGAGCAGCATAATAGAATCAAGGGCCATCTTTACAACAAAATGAGGATTGGGACAGATGACAAGTGTCCATGTGGGGAGCATGCTATGACCGTGGAACACATCCTACAAAACTGCATGCTCACGCAGAACAAGAAAGAACAATACTGGCCTCGCGAGACAGATATGAGACAAAAGCCGTATAGAGATAAAATAGCTTTACAAACAACGGTGTCCTTTGTAAGAGAAACTGGGACCTTGATTAGAGGATGAACGAAGAAGAAGAATATATATTACAAAGAAAACTGTACATGTCACAACACAAATTATATATATAACAAAGGAAAACTGTACACATGTTAGAATGATAAGTATTTATATAAACAAAGTAAAACTGTACACATGTCAGAACACAAATTATATATATAACAAAGTAAAACTGTACATGTCACAACACAAATTATATATATAACAAAGAAAACTGTACATGTCACAACACAAATTATATATATAACAAAGTAAAACTGTACACATGTCAGAATGATAAGTATTTATATAAACAAAGTAAAACTGTACACATGTCAGAGCGATAATTATTTATATAACAAAGTAAAACTGTACACATGTCAGAATGATAAGTATTTATATAAACAAAGTAAAACTGTACACATGTCAGAGCGATAATTATTTATATAACAAAATAAAACTGTACACATGTCAGAACTTTAATTATTTATATTACAAAGTAAAGTTTTACAGTAGTGGTGGAGAAACTTGAATCTGATATAGCAGAAGTATGCTCTCCTTACCAAGACAAGATGGAGTAACAATATTCAGACTCAGATACTATATGCTCACATAGACTTATTATCTTGTTATGAGAACAGGAAAACAATATAACATGTTCTCCAAGCCAGCTGACTCCATGAGAAGAGCAGACAGACAGCAGCATTTTCCCTTTCCAATTCAACTGAAGAATGCTTTATGGTGATCAGAGAAACCTTGTTATTAAGCTGTTAATATACGCTCGTATTAATGAGAAGCTTATGGTCAAGAGTTCAGGATATCGGCCACTTAGTCTGAAGACCTGAGTTCAAACAGAGTAATGCTTATTCTATTGGGACTGAAATCGATGCCAGCCTGCCAACTGTTTGTAAACTGCAGGATCAAAAGATCTTTGTTCACATTCTTCTTGCTCTGCTTTTTGCTTCATAAAAAGAAGTGGGTCACCACTGCAGCTTGTCCCTTCCAGGAAGCCTGCATCAAGCCAATTTGTGTGTTTCTGCAGTAACAGTTTCTGTAGCAGTTATGTAATTTCATAATGAGGTGGAGCCTTATGCACACTCTTCTTTAGTTATCTTTTATGACATATCTGGAAGGCTGCAGGAGACTTATTTCTTGTTCCTGAGACCACATCAATCAAGCGGTCAAAACCATTTCAGTTCACTAGGCAGCACAGGTCATAATCATGGACTTACTTTCCGTATCCTGAGCACATCAGACGTCATTTTTCCAATGTTCGGCCACATGGATTGTCTTGTTGCTCTCCCTTAATATGTCATTCATATTTCATGTTTCCAGAAGGTTTTGGCGGGTCATCAGGTGGTCTGGGACTTGTGTTGAGAATATGCTCAACTTAATTTAACTTATTTATACTGGTTTAGAAGACTCTGCAGAGTCTGTATACAACCAGTTTCTTTACTCCACTTGATCTAAAAATAATTATGCCCATCCAATCTATTTTTGAATGTATTAAGTGACCCTGCCCTCACTATTTCCTGTGGCAATGCATTCCAAGCATTCACCACTCTCTGACTAAAAAACAATATTTTCTAATATCTATACTGAACTTTTCTTTAATTAATTTGTAGCTGTACCCTCTTGTTCCTATAGTCTGTACTTTGAAAAACTTGTTATAGTCTATCCTTGTCCTTGATTATCTTAAAAACCTGCATTAAATCACCTCAAATTGTTCTTTCCAGACACTGTAAGCCGGTTTTTCTTTCCTCATAACAATAATTCTGAAATTATACTATCAGTTTTGTCGCTCTTCTTTGTATCCTTTCCAGCATGTTTCTATCACCTCTACGATGACGACCCCACACCTGTACACAGTACTTCAATCTAGGTCTAACTAATATTTTATACAGCTTGACTATCCCTTCCTTGCTTTATGTATTAATATTTCTTTTTATCATTCCTAACATTGGTAGTTACCTCTTTTACTGTTACCTAGACTTTCTCACTCACCTTACCTGTATGATCTATTATAATGCCTAGGTCCCTTTCCTTTTCTATCTTCCTAATATTGTTCTCTCCAATCCTATAACTATATTCCATATTCTAACTACTCGTGTGGATGACTACATTTATCTAAATTAAACTCTATCTGCCAGTTCTCAGTCCGTTCTTGAATTTTCTCTTTGATGTTGATTGAGAACTGCAGAATGAGATCTGCTCTACAATCCATGTTGCTTTGGTACTGAAAGCATTTGCCAACTGAAAAGTCATTTCCACGGAATGCCCAATTTCTGTGTCAATTACAATCTACTTGGAAGCTCCTTTCATGTCCCCACAGTCTTCAACAAATGTGTGCCTAGTCATCAAACGTTGACCTGCCCGTTTCTGTTGAAGGATTTGAAGCTTAAGGTTTGTACAGGATGGAGTAGCCGGCCCCATGCCAAAACCTCTTCAGTCACATCTTATGATATGCATAGCACGTTACAATGTTACTACTCTTTGCTTCACTTTTGGGCTCTGGTAACCCATGGGAGGGCTTTCATTCCTAAATCTAAATATGCCTATGCTGAACCTAACAAACCGGGGGAAAAAAAATCTGCGTTGATGATAGTTAATAAATTAGCTAGGCGTGAAAACAGAATTGTTGAAAGACAAAACGAGCCGACAAATCATTTATTTTGGCCAAATTAGAAAAGACATGACATTCTTGTAAAAACCATACTAGTGATACAAGTTGAAGGCAGTCAAGCTGACAGTAGGCAGGGCTACAAGTAGAAGTACAACACCAAATGGTAGACAAGCAGCAGTCTGTTTGTGTGTACCACCAGGGCAAGAGATAGAGAATGTTGGAGAGCCACTGGAGATCCATTGTGGAGACGGCACTTGAATTGAATTGAATTTAACAAATTAATATTTAAAACAGAATGTCTACTAATTCAATCATCATACTTCACCATTTTGCTTCAATACAAAACATAGAACATAGATCAACATTGTATCTGGCCCATTTTAACTCATTGACTCTGTAATTTATGGGGTCTCTGAATAGTATTTGTTTTGGTAACGCAAAAAAGCCTTTTTAAAAAAGAGAAAGGAATCAAGAACACATAAAGCTAATGCAGTTTCCTATCAGCTCTCACCATTACTAACACACACATACATCCCAATGAAGACAAAGAGAAAGCTGATAAATAATATTTTTATACCAATTCTATGCTACCAGTGTCAGACATGAACTCTCACTAGGGCACAAGAAAGAAAAATCATGGTATGCGAAATGAGATGTTTGAGAAAGGCTGTCGGGTCACAAGGCTGGACAGATTGAGAAATGGAATAATCAGATAGACCGTGGGTGCAACACCGTGCATGGAGTACATAGAGAGGCAAAGAATTAAATGGTTCGGACACCTGACAAGAATGAAACCAAAGTTACCAGCTGCTCGTATCTACATTACCAGACATCAGGGTTGCAGAGCAAGAGGCAGACCATGAAAAAGATGGATAGATGGGTGTCAGTGAGACACTGAAGAAACACGGAATGACAACAACATCGGCGACAAAGCTGGCACATGACCGAATACTACACCTCCCAATGTCGTCTAACGACACAAGTGTAAAGATGATGATGATGAAAAAAGCCTTTGTAATGTAAAGTTCCATATACCTACCTATTCATCTTTATTCAGCATAAAGCCCATACTGATGCAGCTGAAAGACACCATGACAAGGACACACCTAGTCAGGAATTTATGCAATGCTGATGCAGAGAAACTACTAGTTACCCAGCAAGCGATGGAAAGATGCGTTCTCTGGATCTTGATTAGAGATCTAATCCACAATGCTGAAATCAGAGAACGCACCCTATTTTGAGACATCATGCAGGCAGTGTTGTCTTGCAAATACCACTAGGCTGGCCACATGGTGCGCATGCCAGATAACAGATAGACACTAATAACAACGTTTTTGTCGCCATATAATTAAAAATGACCATGCGGCAGCCCACCCATACGATGGCGAGATGGTCTACTGAGAGACCTAGCTCCAAAATGGTACAAGGTAAAGAACGAGCTGCATACAAAACATTGTTGGCTACCTCATATTCGGCACACCTGGCTGGACTGAAGTTGAGGATACTGTATTGTATTGTATTGTACAGGTACCAATCTCTTGACTACAAGCCTGTATATAAGAATACGTACTGGTTTGTATCCATTTCGGGTGACATCAATGTCTTGTTCAGTTTTGGTAGCAACCTTCTGTTTCTTAGAAATCTCCATTGACAGAACCTTGCTGGATGAGAGAATCTCTATGGCCCTCTCATCTTCCAATATGTTGCCCTGGAGAAATGTAACATTTATATAGGTTGACTAACTGAAGCTAAATAGATGGGCAATGGGGAATTCTGGCAGAAAAGTCTACAAACATATGGTCATCCCAAATCCCAAAGACAACATCAACCTCCTGAAAAAGAGAGAACAAAGCACCATTTTTCAACTTCTACCTCAACACATGCAACTTAACAGTCACTTGAACATACTCCAGAGTGCTGGCTGTACACACATCCCTATGAAACTGTTGAGCACCATCTTTTTTAATGTATGGCGCTTGCCGGTGTTAGGGAAGAGCTTCTTCCTCCGAGGCCAGACAAGTGGAATACTTTGTACGGAACTAAACAACAGCTCGCAAACACTTGCAGATACCACTATATGGCATTGGGGTAAATGGTAGGAGCCCACAGACCACTGGATCAATAAGCAGCCATCCAACCAACTAACTGATGCATGTAAAATAAATATAAATGTAACAATAATAATAAAAACAGTTGCCCATCACAAGCAAAGTTGGTGACGACATCTGACCTCTGCTGTGAGAAGTGTTCCTGTATAACTGTGAAGACCAATCCTAGCATGGCAAACCCTGTTGCACATATGTGAAGAGTTTGCTGTAGAAGCGTCATGCATTCTGTTCTTTTGGACAGCACAATTTCTCTCCACCTCAGTGATGACATTACGCTCTGCAATCTTATCACCTTGCGTGATGCTACAATGGTGAGGTGGAATGGTTCTGTGCATGCTTTTTTTAGGAGGTGACATCAAAATCAAAGCTTTTCACAGACACTTACAAACAGTCTCTGTTTCTATTGTCCCCCTGATAGGACCATCTGCCTGTTTCGAGCTCGCCACATAGCAGCTGTTTGGGAATGTTCTCATCGGGCATGCAAACATGTCCACTCCATCTGATCTGGGGTTTTTGCAGGAATGTATGGATGCTCAACATATCTGACTTGCTAAAAATGTCTGAGTTTGGTCATTTGTCCTGCCATTTGATCTTGAGCAATCTACATTGACAACTCAAGTGATAACAGAAATAAACAGAAATGTAGATAAGTATCAGATCATATTAGTTTCCATCTCCATATCTATGGTTGTTGTAATGAATCCCCCAACATCTTTTATCTCGTCTTGATGGTACAATCTGGCAGGCTTTTTCTGTGCATCTTTTAATGCATTCATTCACTTATAACAGTAATGTCTTCTCGCAAGTTTCTCCTCTACTTTCCCTCCCAGTATGGTTTTCGACTCTGATTTTGTTCATCAAATCTCTATTCACCTCTAACTTCTCCAAGACCTCCTTATTTGTTTTCTTGTCTTTAACTTAATGTCTTTATACTGGTTTAGAAGACCCTGCATAGTCTGTATACAACGAATTTAATTTACATTTCCTTACCCTAAAAACTATGCACATCCAATTTATTCTTAAATGTATTCATTATCTCTGCAGATGTCGGTATTTTGGATGTGGTTGCTTAGAGAGATATTTAGGATCTCACACAGGAGAGTGGTGGGCTGGCTCTGCATTAAACTGAAACTCCAGCAGACGACAGACATCAAGACCAGAGCTCACATATTCAATAGGAAATGTGAAAACACTACAAATGGCTGGTACAAGCTGATATATATGGTATCACCACAATATTTATTTTTTAAATATATCTCAGCCATTAAAAACATTCATTCAAGAGGCTTACCTCAGACAAGGAAAGAACTTCCAAAATCTTGTCCTCAATGTCCTTCAGTTGTCGCCTGTTCTGAGCACTTTCCAGTATGAGTTTATTCTTCTTTTCTTCCAGATCAGGTTTTTCTTTGGCAGCAACAAGACCCAACAGCTGATCCTCTAGACCCAATGGGGTGATCATGAAGTTCAAGAGTGTTACCTGAAGACCGTTGCAGCAATGGCCCATTACACAATAGTTTAGCCGAATATCAGACATGTAATTTAAGTATGATAAATTTACTTGCCGTTAAATAATAGCTGCATACATTTGGTTCTTCTCTGCTATTTAATGATACCTGTTTCTCACCTTTAAAAACTTATCATGACATGTTTTTTTCTAGTCAATCTATCATATTCTTCACTCGCTTTTAATGGCATTCTTTCCTCCAATATTAAAATTAGAAAAAAAATTCATTAAAACTGAAGAATAATGGTAAGAGAAAAACACATACAAACAGGAAAAGACAAGGATTCAAACTGGAAAACAATAACAGAAAAACATACAAACAGAAACAGACAAGGATTAAAACTGGAGAACAATAACAGAAAAACACATACAGACGGGAAAAGACAAGGATTCAAATTGGAGAAAAATAACAGAAAAACGCATACAAACAGGAAAAGACAAGGATTCAAACTGGAGAAAAATAACAGAAAAACGCATACAAACAGGAAAAGACAAGGATTCAAACTGGAGAAAAATAACAGAAAAACGCATACAAACAGGAAAAGACAAGGATTCAAACTGGAGAAAAATAACAGAAAAACGCATACAAACAGGAAAAGACAAGGATTCAAACTGGAGAAAAATAACAGAAAAACGCATACAAACAGGTACAGAAAAGAGAGAATATTTCTACCATTTTTCCATTTACATCTTACATACCTCTCATTCGCTCTAAATAGAATTGATATTTCTATTTAATGTAATTCTTTCCATACCTCTTCTATTCCTCATACTTTTAGTCTTTGTCATCTTTATTAATATACCACTCACTCACTATAAATGTCATTCTTTCCTTCAAACCTCTCTCCTTCGACCTTTATAATTTTCAACTTAAATAGTGTCCTTCTCCCTCACTATTTTCCTTTGCTTCGCCTTTCTCTTCATAACACTTTTTCTATTTTCCATCTTTAATATGATTATAATCGTTCTTATTCACTTGTTGTAGTTGCATTTCCTTTTCAATTTCCTTCAATTCACATGTCAAATTTTTGTTTCCCTTTCAATTCAAATGTAAAATTATTAATCATCTTTCAATTCACTTGTTAAACTTTTATTCCCCACACAATTCACATATTAAAACTTGTATTCCCCTTTAAATTCAGATATTAAAATGTGTATTTCCCTTTCAATTCACATGTTTATTCTTTAATCCCATATTCAAATCACATATTATAACTTTTATTCCCCGTTCAATTCCCATGGTTATACTTTAATTCCCCTTTCTTCTTCTTCTTCTTCTGCGTTCGTTCTCAATCTCAAGCTACCATTCCCTGAAAGGGCTTAAGTAGCAGAATGTACTCCAGAGAACGGAATGCGTTGTGTTGTAGTTTACAGCTTGACTGCGATATTTGCACCTTTTGGTCCAACACATCCAACTTCAGCAAGCATTTTTTTAGTACTGGGTTAGCATTCCCTCTTCAATCCCTTCTCCTTAGCCAGTCTGCCCTGCTGCAGCCTGTTATCCAGGATCACCGCGTGGAGGTGTAGAAGGGTCTTGGCCGCTCTGGTTCGCTGGCCCTGACGCTAGCAGTCAGTTATGGGTCGCTGACCACTGCAGCTCATGCGCTACTCAGCGTCTTGATCCCCATTCCCCTTTCAATTCACATGGTTATACTTTCATTCCCCTTTCAATTCACATAGTTATACTTTTATTCCACTTTCAATTCACATGTTTATACGTTTATTCCCCTTTCAATTCACATGGTTATACTTTCATTCCCTTTTCAATTCACATGTTTATACTTTTATTCCCCTTTCAATTAACCCGTTATCCTTTTACCTGTTCCCACTATACTGTCAACCTGTCCTTTCTAACATACTTAGCACAATAAACGTCCTTCCCATCTATTACCGTTCATCATTATGCATGCAGTTACCTTGACTGAAACTTCTGGCAGATAGTGAGGATTTCTCATGCCAGTGGTGATATAGAACTGGAAGTCTCTGCTGAACTGAATCACTGAGTCACCAAGTCGGATGTACTCTACGTTATTCTGGAGAGATAATTATTTAAAGTATATTACATTTACGATTTCTTTTTGGGGAGTTTGTAATTTCATGGTCCAGCTCTTGGCTTGCCTTGTCCACTTATGGCATTGTGGTTGGCTGCAGTTTTCTGTCAGAGCCAGACGTGTCACTGAAGTAGTCATCATCCTATGATGATTTAGAATATCTGTAACATTTTTTATCGTGGTGTGTTATAGGTGCACAGGGGTTGTTGATCAGGTTCCATTCTCATTAGTTGGTCAGACCACTTGATTTTCTCCTCATCAATATATTCTATATGGAGCCTTGATGTTTTACACCTCTTCATTTTGCATTCTGTCTCTCCTAGTTACACTGATGGTTTTCTCCCATGTCGTGATTTTTGTCTCTAGAGATGTTACTGAAGTTCACATTTGTCACTGGTAACACAGTGTTGGAATGAATATTTTGTTGATCAGTAGTCTTTTTGTGGTCATATTTACGTTAGGGTGTTTCAATAATGGTGACAGGTGGTATGCAAGTGTCCACATTTTGGTTTCTCAATTTCTGTCCAAACCTCCATTCTGTGTGAAAAACACTGCCCAAGTTCATCCTGCACTTGTTCTATCTTGTTCTCATTTACCATTATATTCAGGTGATCTACTTATCTGTAGAGGTTCTGTTTTGGATCCGTTAATTTTCATACTGTATCTTCAGGAATGTCATCCATCACAACACATCCAATCATCGCTAAGCTGGCCACGTAGTCAGAAGGAAAGACAAATGCTGGAGCACAGCAACATCTTTGTGGTACTCACGCGGCAAAAAAAGACCACCTGGCAGACCCATCACTAAATGGCAAGATTCGTTCGAGCTGCACAACACTCACGATCTTGAAACAAACAAGTTAGCCATCTACTGGACAATCCCTGCCTGAGACAAAATTGACTAGAAACCAACACAAAACCAAAAAACATAGCACTGCTCGAGCCCAGTCGCTAAGCAGAGAAATGCACCCGGCTACTACCAACTTGCACAAGAGTTGAGACATCATCAAGGGCTAACGCCCATATAGATCCACAGTACGACTAAGACTAAGACAGTATCTTTCGCACACATAGTTGAGCACTGTCAAATGTTGCTGTAGATCATCTCAAAGTGCAATGTGTCTACGCCAGCATCTTCTCTTCAGCACTGTTATCTGGTTCCTTCCAACACTTCCACACAACATTAAAATCCACAACTGTATACTTCATGTTAGATTGGCTTGGCTTTGTTCATTCTCAATCTCCCACTACCAAACCCTAAAAGGGCTTCAGTAGCAGAATGTAGTCGAGAGAACGGAATGTGTCGTAGTTTACAGCTTGGTTGCGATATTTGCACCTTTCGGTCCAATACATCTGACTTCAACAAGCATTTTTTAGTACCAAGTTAGCATTCCCTTTTCGATTCCTTCTCCTTAGCCAGTCTGCCCTGCTGCAGCCTGTTATCCAGGATCACTGAGTGGAGGTGTAGAAGGGTCTTGTCAGCTCTGTTTCACTGGCCCTGATTCTAGCAGTCAGCTATGGGTCGCTGACCACTGCAGCTCATGCGCTGCTCAGCATCTTGATCCCTCGTGTCAGATTGATAGATATAATAACAAATATTGTGACCAGGAACAGGACATTTCAGCAGCAGGGGTCTTCAACCACTGGGGAATTAAACCAACAATTACAGCAGCAGGGGTCTTCAACCACTGGGGAATTAAACCAACAATTACAGCAGCAGGGGTCTTCAACCACTGGGGAATTAAACCAACAATTTCAACAGCAGGGGTCTTCAACCACTGGGGAATTAAACCAACAATTTCAACAGCAGGGGTCTTCAACCACTGGGGAATTAAACCAACAATTACAGCAGCAGGGGTCTTCAACCACTGGGGAATTAAACCAACAATTACAGCAGCAGGGGTCTTCAACCACTGGGGAATTAAACCAACAATTCCTTTTGTTATTTAATTTGTAGAACTCTATGAAAATCATCCAAGTGAATGTTTTATTACAAAAATGTAGCAATAATTAATGATTCCAAATATTATATGCATATTATTTGGGATATACTTTTTTAGTCAGACAATTTTAGGAAAATTGGAGAGACAACCTGAAATATGGTGAAATGGTTGTATGAGACAAAAAGCGTTGAATATCCCTGACCTAGAAACTGAGGAGATAAAGTGGCAGAAGAAACCTAACAATATAAAACAACATGCACTGAATTGGAACTCACAAAGGAAGAGAATAGTGAGGAGGTCACAGAACTGGTAAAGTATGATTGAAGAGGTTACATCAACTGGAGCGTTTCCTAGCTGCCAAAGACGGATGTGTCGAACCGAAAGGTGCAAATATCGCAGTCAAGCTGTAAACTAGCTACACAACACATTCCATCCTCAGGATTACATCCTGCTACTTGCAAAGCCCTGTTCAGGGCTTGGTAGCAGGAGATTGAGAATAAATGTAGAAGAAGAAGAACCTCGTTTCCAGGGAATACTTCGAGGAAGCCGAGGTGAGGGTCTTGGTCAGTATATTTTGCATGACCTTAACATAATTGATCAGTATGTTGTGCCTGGCCAGACATTAGTCTTACGCCCCTATTTCAGGATGTTAAGGAGATGCAACAGAATGCGACAAGACAGCTGTATGCTATTTCAGAAGATGATTTTTAAATATGCTTTGATCAGTAGAAATAGCACTAGGCTAAGGGTGTAGTTTTTTTATCACACCTTGTAAAATATAGACAAGAAATAAACGACATGATTAAAGAAAGACAACAATGGATTTGATAAGTTAAAGCCTAGAAAGCAAGAACAGGATACAATGGAAAAACAGAAAAAAGGCCATGATAAAATCGAGACAAGAAAGCAAATGGTTTAGAAAAAGTAAAGCAAGCAAGGAAAGTATTAAAACTAGATATGAAAGCAAGGGCAAGATAAAAAATAGACGAGAAAGTGACTGCAGTATTAACAATAGACAGAAAGCAAAGATAGAATGAAATAAAAGTTAGACAGCAAGGATATTTGTTTTACCTGTTTCTCCATTCAACTTGTTTCCGAAGGTGGAGTGTATTGTACTGTGTTATGTGCCTTATGACCCAATGCATCTGACTTCGGCGTGCATTTTTAAAGTGAATTCACATCTCATAGGGGTCAACCTTCCTGTTGGATTTCAATCCCAAGCCCCCAAACAAGATTACGATAAAATAAAGTCGAGAGCAAAAATTACATTCTGATCAGACATGTTAGTCAAAGTCAGGCAAAAAATACTGGCCAAAGCTCTCACCTCGGCTTTCTAGTAGCCCTACCTGGAAATGAGCTGTTTTCACTGGCTAACAAGGTGAGGGATTGACGTGATCCCCGTGACGCGCATTAAGCCAAGCATAGCACAACCGCCTGGAGGACCCCAGTCCACCTTCATCAACATGCTCGGGATGTGAGGAAAGCTACTACTGCTCACCACTTAACGTCCTTTTCAGGGCGCACATAAGCGTAACCATCTCATTGTGGGCATTCGCAAATAATAAAGTCAAATGCAAGGAAACAATATTTTAATCTCAAAAAAAAGAACATAATAAGTAAAATGAAGTCCGTTAAGTAAAGACGGGACAAAAGAGTCAAGAAATTAAGAACATGCTACAATTAAGCCCAGAAAGCAAGAACTAAAAAAAAATCAGTTCAAAAAGCAAGTACATTACTGAAAGAATGCTGACACTGACCTGTTTGAATGTCTGTTTAAGTAAGATTGGCTCCAACACTGGGTCCAGTTCTTCTCCAATGTTCTCCAGCAGACATGGGTTACCAAACTGCAAGATGAGACAGCTAATTATGATTTGACTGATCATATTATCAATCAAAACCCTTCAACCATATGCATAGCATAGGTCCTCAACAAACAATCTTTATGAACTTTGATCACCTGCCAGTTACTACAACTCTATTCATGATCGGACAGTGTTCTCTCTATTCGCCTCCACTTTCCATCTCTAGGTGTGTCGAGGTCTACCTCTATTTCTCTTGGGGTTACAGTGCAGATGCTGTCGAGTAATGCTACCAGTATCCCTCCTCAAAGTGTGACCTATCCATCCCCATTGTCACTACTTCCCTTCTTATGTGACACATGTTGACATTTGAGACCTTATCATGCCACTTCAAAAACAAAATTCTCCGCAGGCCGCCGCTCACAAACACCTAGCTTGATTAAGCCTTTGTTGTCCACCACATCTTTGAACCAGAGAGCAAAACTGAATTGACATTTTGAGTTGAAAATGCTGATCTTCATTATGGACCTGATTACCCGGAATTTCCAGAGTTTATCCAACATAATAACTTCATCTGCCTTCACGATTCTCAAGTGGATGTCATTATCTGTGCCTCCAATTTTGTCAAAATTGCTGCTCAGATAAAGGAAAAAATCCACATCATATTACATCTTCAAGGAAATAAGATGATATACATGAAATCCTACACTGATAAAAGCACTGTTAAGAACAAAGTAGTTGTAAATACAAATATTTACAGATTTCACAAGTGGTTTGCAGGACAAACAAAATAGAATCAATGCTTCCTTCCATACAACCCCCAGTTCAACCCCATGACAGTCATGCTTCAGTCGATCCAGCTGTAAATGGGTACCTGGTATACGACTTGGGAAGTAAAAGGCAGCGAGGAATGGAACTGGCCACCTTACCTCATACAATATGTGGCTTAGTATTCTGAAGTCTCTAAGAACTTCATTCCCTGACAGCAGTGTAACTAATATAGCATAAACTTTTACTTATCACACCCTGACTAAGAGGCCAATGTCCTAACCACTATTCTCTGAGGCCAGCATTGAGCAAACAAAGTGAAAAGACATACCTGTATGCAGTTTTCCAGAGAACGTAGAAAGTTTGCATTGCTAAATCTGATGACCTCCAACTTGTTTGACTTCTCCATGTTTTTGATCCACTTGCTGGCCTGGCCTTGAGGGTCAATCATTAGTGGCCAGCGGTTGGCACATATCACAATGATTGCATTATCTACAGAGTAGCTGTGGACACAAGATTAAAGAGTTGTGAATCGTGATAGTGTTTCTGGTCTAGCGCCTGATCAGACTGCTTAAACCCATTCGTCCGGTTGTTTGTGCTATTCTATCTGCTTCCATTGCCTGATGTGAATTCATATTACTATATCTCTAGCAAGCCACCAATAGAGGATTATATTTTAATAAGCCTTGAGCATCATTTCTATCATTGTGCTGTATTTTTCCTTTACACTGAATCAAGTACATATTTGCCTTCTTTAATCAATAACGGGCGCACAGTCATTTAAGTCAAAATCCTTCCTTCATCATATTTTTACTTCTTGAACGAGTTCATAACATTATTCAATGACAATATTAGAAATTGATTCGCGCATTGGAATACCCCGTTGTGTTCATTATGCAGTGTGATAGTTATTTCATATGTTACATTTCATTCTGCCCGGAGCAGGATATGATGGTCATATTGATAGTGGTATCACTTGCAGCCTTGGCAGATGATTGACAAAATAGTCAGTGACCATCATGCATCCTTCAAGGTAGCAGAATCCTTTCTTCACTGTGTTTGGTCTATAGTCATCTTTTGTATGGTGCCACAGCCAGATACTCTTGACATCCTCAGCAACCCTATTAAGAAGTTATGATACAAAGGCACGGCTTTTATCATTTCTATCCTACTTATAAGGGGGCGCATTAGCTCAGCTCATAGCAAGCAATTTCCTATTGTCTGTGGTAACAGTGTGCCTCGGTTCGAATCGTGTCCGCAGATTTAAAAAAAATTCCTAGGGGGCTGCTTCCCTGGTCAACCTAGCTGTAAACGGGTACTTGACGCATGAGTTAGGGAAAGTGAAAACAGCAGGAAAGGGCATTGGCCATAACACCTCTCACAGACTGCAGCTTGGTACAATGGGGTCTTCAAAAACTCCATTTCCAACCAGCGGTTAATTCTGCTGAATTTCCACTTTACTTACTTTTAAGGTTTTCATTTGAAGCCCCCTCGTATATACATACTTTCAAGTAATTTATTTGAAGCCCACATATATACATACTTTAAAGTCTTCTATCTTCACTTAAAACATTTCTCATCATGTACTATATTAACTGTGTGTGGTTAAGGAATTGTGAGTTTGGTTTACAAACCCAATGTACCAGGTTCAATTGACGTGCACTCAGATATCTGTGACCAGGAATGTTGATTTTGTCATGATATGATCGCCTCTCCTAATCAACCTAGCTGTAAATAGGTTCCTGATGAGGTCAAGGGAAAATATTAGAGCTGCTGTAGGAGCTGCAGAGTTCATGCTTTGTTGCCAACACTTTGGCAATGAAAGAGGCTGAGCACATATGGGTCGCCCAATGAAGTCGATACTATGATCTATTTTCCATTTTCCACTATCCTAACAGACAAAAAACACTTTAAAAATAAATTGTTGTGACTCACTTGTCCGCAGGCAGACCGGCAATCTGCCAATCCCTTATTCTCACTGGGTCACCAAGAGTGTTGGACAGGGAGTATGTATGTGACACTGGAACTCCTTTATCCTGACATAACCGAAACCATCCTTGGATACAGTCCTACAGACAGAAACAAATTTTCAATAAAGGAATAATTCTTCTTTCATTTGCCTAAATAATTACATCATACCATTATTATGAAACTGTGGCAATGTGGCGGGCTGAAAGTTGCAGATATCGCATCGTCGCTGTAAATTACCATAAATAATTCTGGTGACTGCGAATTGAGATCAAATAAAGACTTGCAATTGATACACATAAACTAATACAGGTGAAAAATGTGTGTGGCAAGGCACATGCAAGCAAGACAAAGTTCCAACTGATGAGGTCATGTATTTTCCCACTGGCAACGATTGTGAGACATGGACATTAAACTAATCAATTACAAAAATCGCCCGAGTGGTCTGCTGGGATCTTTGTGTATGAAAAGGAAAAGAATAGCACCACTGCCTCACAGAGAGCATGTCATAAGAGACGACTAACTGTGTGACATGGCATAACACCGGCCATAGTTAGGTGGTTTGTTTAGAGCAGCATAGATGGCGCCTAACAGGCTGCGAGTCTACTTCGCTCTAGTGTTTTGAGTCTATTAAGATGAACTCGCACACCGGTTAACCACCCTCTGTAAGCGCTTGTTCCAACACAGCGGAGTGGTAAGCTGCTTGAGCCTAGCCCGATAAGCCGGAAATCCTTCTCATGGCTACATTTAACTCATACCAGAGCTGGGAGCTGCATAGGAGCATCTGCCCCTGTCGGCTAAGAACTAAGAATTTCAAAAATACATTACAACTCTTTTTAATGAAGTGTTACAGAAGAATGCTGAACATACTAAAGACAGAAACAAAAATTGAGAAATTGTGAAATTATTGTATATTACCGAACATTAGCTCCTAGTAAACATCGCAAGAAAAAAACTGACATAATTCGATCATGTGAAGTGACATAAAGATCTGGAAAGATAATGGAGAGGTATAGTTCCTGGAAAAAGGCAGCCCAATGAAGATGGTATCAGGACTTTACTGACAGTCTGAGGATGTCTTTGTATGACACAGGCTGACTCTCTATAAACCAAGATGATGCACACAAAGCTGCTATGACGGAGACTGTCACATGACAATAATAACCATTATCATGTTCCACATCCACTAGTTTAGATATAATGGATCTCCAGCTATTCCTTCCCATGTGCTGTTTATTTGTTTATGCCTTTGGCCATCTTTTGTGCTATGATGTTCAGCTGTTCACATATGTTGCACTAAAATAACAGATTTCTATCAGTGCCAATTTAAAAAAAAGTTAGTTGTCCATCACAAGCAATGATGGTGACACCATCAGATAGTTTGTGTCTTGAGCATGTAACTTATGCTAGTCATTGACCTCACTCTCTGGTCCCAAACTACCTTGGGCCAGTGGCAAGACATAAGTCAAGATGACTGGAGGTGATTCAAAATAATGCAGACACTCTGGTCCCACCTCCTTTGAGACCAGGGGTCACTTGAAACCTGCAGGGCTCAGACCCACGTCATTTCCATTCATCGCTCTGAGAGGCAAGTGCCTTACCTCTCGACCTCAGTGACCCCTTCTCTGTGCTATACAGTTTATTCAATGAATAGACTGGAGAAGGCCATCCTGTCAATGTGCTCCCTTCATGCAGCTGACAAACTTGAGCATGTTATACTGTTTGTTTGCTGTCCTCACAGAGACACATGTCTGTCTATACAATCTGTTGAACAGAGGATATCTGATTCTGCAGTGACCAGTTCCAAGTGTCCTTCTTATTCTTCTGCGTTCGTTCTCAATCTCCGCTACCAAGCCCAGAAAAGGACTTTGCAAATAGCAGGATGTAGTCCAGAGAATGGAATGTGTTGTGTCGCTAGTTTACAACTTGACTGCGATATTTGCACCTTTTCAGTCCGACACATCTGTCATTGGCAGCTCAAAGTTTGAATGTTATCAACTGATTCTCTTTTTAGAATGGAATAAGTGGTTTACTATTGTTATATTAGAGTGGTTCGCTGGGATCTGTGTATGATTAAAACAAGAATAGTAACACTACCTCACAGAGAACATGTCATAAGAGGTAACTAACTATGTGACATGGCATAACACAGGCCATGCTAAGTTGGTCTGTTAAGAGCATCTTAGATGGTGCCTAGCAGGCTGCGGGTCTACTTTACTCTGATGTTTGTAAGATGGACTCACACATCGGTTAACCACCCTCCAAGACACTGGTCGTATATAGACTCTGCAAAGTCTTCTAAACCAGTATAAAGATGTTAAGTTAAGTTTATGGAATTGTGCAATTGAACAATGTAGTCAAAAGTCATAAGCGGTCCACTACTCAACAAGGTAGTTAATCTTGTACAGGTCCCAACTCTGTCACATTACAATAGTGTAGTTTTGTCACAAAGTGACCAGTGGACGGTTGGATTGTTCATCCCCCGGAAGTTGCCCCAGCAGGGTCATGCTGGTGCTGTAGGAGCCTGGGCTGTTGGTTCTAGGGTTGGCATTGGTCATCTCTTTCCTGATCAGCGGGACAGCTGCTCCCAATTGAGCAGGGTCATGCTAGTGCTGTAGGAGCCTGGGCTGTTGGTTCTAGGGTTGGTATTGGTTATCTCTTTCCTGATCAGCAAGACAGCTGCTCCCAATTGAGCAGGGTCATGCTGGTGCTGTAGGAGCCTGGGCTGTTGGTTCTAGGGTTGGTATTGGTCATCTCTTTCCTGATCAGCGGGACAGCTGCTCCCAATTGAGCAGGGTCATGCTGGTGCTGTAAGAGCCTGGGCTGTTGGTTCTAGGGTTGGTATTGGTTATCTCTTTCCTGATCAGCAAGACAGCTGCTCGCAATTGAGCAGGGTCATGCTGGTGCTGTAGGAGCCTGGGCTGTTGGTTCTAGGGTTGGCATTGGTCATCTCTTTCCTGATCAGCGGGACAGCTGCTCCCAATTGAGCAGGGTCATGCTGGTGCTGTAGGAGCCTGGGCTGTTGGTTCTAGGGTTGGTATTGGTTATCTCTTTCCTGATCAGCAAGACAGCTGCTCCCAATTGAGCAGGGTCATGCTGGTGCTGTAGGAGCCTGGGCTGTTGGTTCTAGGGTTGGTATTGGTCATCTCTTTCCTGATCAGCGGGACAGCTGCTCCCAATTGAGCAGGGTCATGCTGGTGCTGTAGGAGCCTGGGCTGTTGGTTCTAGGGTTGGTATTGGTTATCTCTTTCCTGATCAGCAAGACAGCTGCTCGCAATTGAGCAGGGTCATGCTGGTGCTGTAGGAGCCTGGGCTGTTGGTTCTAGGGTTGGTATTGGTTATCTCTTTCCTGATCAGCAAGACAGCTGCTCCCAATTGAGCAGGGTCATGCTGGTGCTGTAGGAGCCTGGGCTGTTGGTTCTAGGGTTGGTATTGGTCATCTCTTTCCTGATCAGCGGGAAAGCTGCTCCCAATTGAGCAGGGTCATGCTGGTGCTGTAGGAGCCTGGGCTGTTGGTTCTAGGGTTGGTATTGGTTATCTCTTTCCTGATCAGCAAGACAGCTGCTCGCAATTGAGCAGGGTCATGCTGGTGCTGTAGGAGCCTGGGCTGTTGGTTCTAGGGTTGGCATTGGTCATCTCTTTCCTGATCAGCGGGACAGCTGCTCCCAATTGAGCAGGGTCATGCTGGAGCTGTAGGAGCCTGGGCTGTTGGTTCTAGGGTTGGTATTGGTTATCTCTTTCCTGATCAGCAAGACAGCTGCTCGCAATTGAGCAGGGTCATGCTGGTGCTGTAGGAGCCTGGGCTGTTGGTTCTAGGGTTGGTATTGGTTATCTCTTACCTGATCAGCAAGACAGCTGCTCGCAATTGAGCAAGGTCATGCTGGTGCTGTAGGAGCCTGGGCTGTTGGTTCTAGGGTTGGCATTGGTCATCTCTTTCCTGATCAGCGGGACAGCTGCTCCCAATTGAGCAGGGTCATGCTGGTGCTGTAGGAGCCTGGGCTGTTGGTTCTAGGGTTGGTATTGGTTATCTCTTTCCTGATCAGCAAGACAGCTGCTCCCAATTGAGCAGGGTCATGCTGGTGCTGTAGGAGCCTGGGCTGTTGGTTCTAGGGTTGGTATTGGTCATCTCTTTCCTGATCAGCGGGACAGCTGCTCCCAATTGAGCAGGGTCATGCTGGTGCTGTAAGAGCCTGGGCTGTTGGTTCTAGGGTTGGTATTGGTTATCTCTTTCCTGATCAGCAAGACAGCTGCTCGCAATTGAGCAGGGTCATGCTGGTGCTGTAGGAGCTTGGGCTGTTGGTTCTAGGGTTGGTATTGGTCATCTCTTTCCTGATCAGCGGGACAGCTGCTCCCAATTGAGCAGGGTCATGCTGGTGCTGTAGGAGCCTGGGCTGTTGGTTCTAGGGTTGGTATTGGTTATCTCTTTCCTGATCAGCAAGACAGCTGCTCCCAATTGAGCAGGGTCATGCTGGTGCTGTAGGAGCCTGGGCTGTTGGTTCTAGGGTTGGTATTGGTCATCTCTTTCCTGATCAGCGGGACAGCTGCTCCCAATTGAGCAGGGTCATGCTGGTGCTGTAGGAGCCTGGGCTGTTGGTTCTAGGGTTGGTATTGGTTATCTCTTTCCTGATCAGCAAGACAGCTGCTCGCAATTGAGCAGGGTCATGCTGGTGCTGTAGGAGCCTGGGCTGTTGGTTCTAGGGTTGGTATTGATTATCTCTTACCTGATCAGCAAGACAGCTGCTCGCAATTGAGCAGGGTCATGCTGGTGCTGTAGGAGCCTGGGCTGTTGGTTCTAGGGTTGGCATTGGTCATCTCTTTCCTGATCAGCGGGACAGCTGCTCCCAATTGAGCAGGGTCATGCTGGTGCTGTAAGAGCCTGGGCTGTTGGTTCTAGGGTTGGCATTGGTCATCTCTTTCCTGATCAGCGGGACAGCTGCTCCCAATTGAGCAGGGTCATGCTGGTGCTGTAGGAGCCTGGGCTGTTGGTTCTGGGGTTGGCATTGGTCATCTCTTTCCTGATCAGCGGGACAGCTGCTCCCAATTGAGCAGGGTCATGCTGGTGCTGTAGGAGCCTGGGCTGTTGGTTCTAGGGTTGGCATTGGTCATCTCTTTCCTGATCAGCAAGACAGCTGCTCCCAATTGAGCAGGGTCATGCTGGTGCTGTAGGAGCCTGGGCTGTTGGTTCTAGGGTTGGCATTGGTCATATCTTTCCTGATCAGCGGGACAGCTGCTCCCAATTGAGCAGGATCATTGGTTTCACTACTTTTGTCCAGCTGCTCCATCACTCCCTCTGCCTCTGTTACCCTTTGTTTACTTGTAAATGGGCTGCCCCTTGGGTGAGTGCACAGATGAGAAAGCCTGAACAGGGTATTCTGCATGATATCTCCATAAAAACGAGTTGTGTAATAGAATATTTCTAGTAATATTGTCAGCTAGGCGAGCATAGTTGATAAGGTCACAGTTGCCTACAGCATTCAATGACATTGAAATCAAATCATTTTGAATGCACGATGTTGACCGTTGGGCAGGATTCGATCTAGTGTTCAAAATAACAAGCACACCCCGTAATGAACATGTCGGTGAATTCCAATGCACAAATCCATTTCTAATATGGTCATATTATATACACATATACTCTAAAGCAGGTACGGGAATCTTTGCACCTAGGAAGCGTCTTCTCTGACAATGCCAGACTGGACAGAGATTGAAAATCAAATTCAAACGGCAAACAAGGTGAGTTGCCAGCTAGCACCGATACTGAAATATCCAAGTGTCACTAAGTCCATAAAACAGACGCTGATAAACATGCTGATTATCCCTATGTTACATTATCAGTATCAAACTTTGGCTCTATTAGATAAGTACAAACATAAGATGGAGACTTGTAAGATGAGCTGTGTATGAGGTGCAGCAGGAAAAGATAATTTACTACAAAATTCACAACAGCATGTTGAGAAAAATGGTGGGGACGACATCGGCTAATTACTATATTGAATCAGACAATAAGTGGCTTGGACATTTGACAAGAATGTCGTGTTATCAACCATTTCCAATTGAACATAATCCAGAAGAGAGACGACTGAAATCAAGGAAAAGTTGAAAACCTGAGCCAAACCGGACCGAAAAATCGCATTAAAGATATGGTGAGGAGTGGACGGAGATCAAAGAAGAACTTGTGATATGGCATTATGCCATACCCTGTGTGACGATCCCTGAACAGATTACAAATGGGAGTGTCCAGGTATAGATTGAACTTGAAGAAATGGGGACATGCAGACGATGTCTGCGAACGCAGAACCATCTAAGACCTCAAACATCTGTATAACTGTCCAAAAATGCGAGAACCATGTACTTTGGTGAATCTCACATCAACAAATGAAAGAGCTTTCAAGAAGTAAGCAGTGAGGGCATACTACATGGAGGTTTCAGGGCCATGAGCAAGAGATTGACCTCGGGGACGATAGATAGAGGGGATCAAAGAAACACTAAAGTTGAACATGTCAGCAGCACAAGCCTCCAACCTAGCACAAATCATGTCTACATATACCTCCTCTCTGGAACATCACGTGGCAAGAGCAGTCGCACAAAAATTGAAAAAGAAGACGAAAGGGTATTTTAGAAGAGCAGGTGACGCAGCAGTTTTAATACTTGTTTTCTGATCAAGGGGGAGGGATGGGTTCAAAAATCTAGTACAGTATACGCTGTTTTTGTCCCGGAGTAAAGATTGACATTAGGCTCAGCTGAAGCATACTGATACAGACTCCCACCTCTCTTCATTGTTATGCTCCTGGAAACAGGCTATCACAGGATTCTGGCCAGCAAAGTGGGAACTGACACTGTGACCTCCATAGTGTTGAGATTACTATGAAGTCTGACATTGCACCTTAGCCAGGAGGATCAAGATCTACCTTTTCAAGTATGCCTTGTAATGTATGAAGAGCTACTGTAACCAAGAAACATCAAGAGTGAAGAACTCAGTACAAATAGCTTCAAAAACAGGTTGTTTTTTTTTTCCCCCAACCAAAAGTGAAATAAAAACCTAGCCTGCACACTGTGACAACTACAGTAACTCAGGTCAGGTCATCCCATAACTGGTGAGGTCATTGGAGCACACATGAAGATACCCCTACAACCCCTCTCTATCAGCGGCCGCTGCCTGTGCCTCCTCTGGACAGAGAATGGTCCATTCTTTTATGTTGTCCTCACACCTCTTTTCGGGACGACATCTTAGTCGTCTGCCTTGCACCTTTCTGTGCAGGATCGTATTTGTAAGACCGTTTGATCTCAATATGTGGTTGTACCAAGGTTGCTTCCGTCTTTTAACCATTACTACAAGGACTTACAGCCTTTATTCCTCAGCCGGGGACGGCGTGGCCTAGTGGTTAAGTGGCATGGCTCACAACGCAAAGGAGCTGGGTTCGATCCCCATCACAGCACCGGCCATTACCCTAGGGAAGCAAACCCTTAGAAAATGCAGGAGGAAGCAGACCCTTACATAAAATGCATGCTGAAGTCAGATGCACTGGGCCGATAGGCGCAAAATAAAAACCACAGTGCAACGCACACCGCCTTGTGGATTAGAGCAAAAAGGCGAATGCAAAAAAAAAAATAAAAAAAATTAGCCTATGAATCCAATCACCCTTGACAGACCTTACAAATAGAAAAACCGTGATGACAGTTTGTGTAAAGAGGGTTTGATAAGCTTAGTTACCTGTCTGTAGTCAAGGATAAATGGTCCCAGGTAAGCCACAACTCCAGCAGATAGCAGCACATCCCCAATGATGTTGTCATAGGTTGCATTCAGTTGCTCTACATTCTGAAATTCAATGCCAATTGATTACAATTACTTCTACTTCTTGCTCTGGTCTGTTTCTTGAGGACATGAGGCTGTTGCACTCAACTGCTATTATAGGTGGTCTCTTATCTTCATAGTCGACCTGTACTTCTGCAGGGGCAGATGCCCCGTGCAGGTCTCAGCTCTGGAATGAACTGGATGTTGCCAGGAGGAAGATTTCCTGCTTAGCGAGCTAGGATCGAGCAGCTTATTACTCCACTGCATTGGGATAAGTGCCGCAGAGGGTGGTTAACCAATGTTCAAGTCCATCTTAATAGAAACACTGGAGCAAAGTAGACCCACAGCCTGTTAGGGACCATCTATGCTGCTCTAAACAAACCACCTTACCATAGTGTTATGCCATGTCACACAATTAGTCACCTCTTACAACATGCTCTCTGTGGGGCAATAGTGCTATTCTTGTTCTTGTCCTACACAAAAACCCTGGCTGACCACTCTGGACTTATCTTACATTTCGCAATGAGACCCCAGTTACTCTGTTCTTCACTAAGTATTCATTACTCTCCTTATACTTCTCTTCTCCTGTAGGTTCCAATCCAGTATATGCCGGCTTGCGAGGACTGACAAAAAAAATATCAGACATTACACTGGAAAAAAACTAACTTGTTAAAAACCTGGTAATCAAGATGCTGAGCAGTGCATGAGCTGCAGCGATCAGTGACCCATAGCTGACTGCTAGCATCAGGGCCACCGAACCAGAGCTGCCAAGATCCTTCTACAACTCCATGCGGTGATCCTGGATAATAGGCTGCAACAGAGCAGACTGGCTAAGGAGAAGGGATCAAAGAGAGAAGGCTAACCCGGTACCCAAAAAATGCCATTATGAAGTCGGATGTGTCAGACGGAAAACTGCAAATATCGCAGTAAAGCTGTAAACTACAGCACAGTGCATTCTGTTCTTCGGACTACATCCTGCTACTTGTTAAACCCTTTTCAGGGCCTGGTAGCGAGAGTTTGAAAATGAACAAAGAAGAAGTTATATAATTTACATTTCTCGCATCAATTTACATAGACTAGCATTGTATTTATAATCATAGCTTAGTGTTTACATTTGTAGCATGGGTAAGCTGAGTTTCACTAGGTGTAAGATACTGGCCAAATGAAAAGTGCCAGTATAACACAGCACTTTAGATCTGAGTGATGTAGATTAGGCATAAGATACTGACCAAAGGCAAAGTGCCAGTATAGCACAGCACTTTAGATCTGAGTGATGTAGATTAAGTACTACTGTAGATTTTATCTTTAATCTTCATTGTTGTGAGACCGTGTCGTTGCACTATAACTTTAATGTTATCTTTCCACCTGCCTCGAGACCACCTTCTTGCCCTGTAGCCAGATCTACCAGCATTGTAAGCCATCAGTGGAAGTTGATGAGGGTGCATTCTCATGAGACGACTGAACCAGCCCATTTTGTGCCTGGAAATGTACTCTGAACAAGACATAGTGCCAATCATACTTTGATTGTCTTCATTTCACATTCTGTATTTCCTGGTAACTCCGATGACCTTTCGCAAACATTTCATTTGACATGCCAAAATTATGCTCTCATGCGTCCTGGGCAGTGACCGATTTTTGACACTGCTAGCACAGAATTGGCATAAATATACTGTTTTTCCTCTGCTGTTTTGTTTTACAGGTCTGTGTTTATTATTATTGTTGGTTATGTACTACAAAGCACCAGAGATATCTGTTGGTGAAAGTTTGGTTACCTGACATTTTTTCTAACCATAAAGCAGTGCAGATCATATATTTCTGTTAAATAGTCTGACATCATTTTCCAGATTTTTCTCCATTAATCTATTCAGCATGACTGAACCTGCCAGGACCCCGAGGCTTCAACGAAATAGCTCACTGGATTAATAGTATAAAGAAGCACTCTTTCATGTCAAGATTGCAAGTGACAATTAAACATGTGAAACTATGAAATAATATTACATTTTCTAAAAATCATAAATTAATTTAAGATTTAAGGTATTTTTAAGAATCACCTTGGTCCATCTGTCCTTCTCACCACCAAGTCCAGTGATCAGTTTGTTTGCTCTGTCAATCTTGACTTTTGTCAGTTCAATGCTATCCTCCAAATTCTGGAACAGATTAAATTATAATTAAAATCAGCTAAATCATTACAGCTAATGAAGAGGTAAAACAACAAACTGTAACTCCATAGTGTTGACTCTATGAAAATGTGCTAAATCATTATAGGTATAATAACAGCCATCCATGGCAAGTGATGTTATGGTGAGTCCGGAGATGACTGTATAGTCTAATATAGGCCCAGAAGCCCTTTCCACGTGTGCAACATTTAAGGTCAGCGTTAGATATGTGAGTGTCAGTTGTTTTTTATTTTAATAAAGTGCATTTTCTCTGAGCCTTGGAGATCCTGGGCTCCTCAGCAGTAGTAGGGTCTCTGATGGTGGTTCTAAGCCATTTCTGGCGGCCATGTACCAGACACGCCCATGAGTTTACATCGATGTTGAAGCGTTTCAGTGATATTTTGAGGAAGTCTTTGAAGCACTTCTTTTTGCACAACGGCCAAACGCAGACCCTCTTTCAGCTCACCGTTCATTCGTCATCTGAAGGTCTAATCACCACCTGGAGGTCTATAATTCATAGGGAGATGTATATGTCCCATAATTCTTGCAGAGTGACAAATTCATTATGTGAAGGTCCATAATTCAAATTTGGATTGGGAAATAATATACAGCACAGTGAATAAGCTGACAGCAGCCAGCGACTCATAACTGGCTCCTTGCATCAGCATTACCGAACCAGTCCCAATTCCACCCCCAAGCAGCAGCCCTAGGAACAAGCTGGGCTAGTGTGGTCTGGTTAAGAGAAGAAGGTCACTGTGAGAAGCTAAACCAAGTACTCAAAAAAGCCAGCTGAAATCTGTGTTCAACCAAAAGGAACAGATATCGCAGTCTCACTGCAAACTTATAAACAATGACCATTTCAAGATGAAATCTGATGAAGAAATCTGAATTGCCTTTTACTTGACTATCTCTTCTAGTACTTAAAATAACTCATCTCTGGATATCTCCCTGCTGTTTTGCTTGTACATGATGTTTTACAGCAAAAAAAGAGAGAATGAAGTTGAAGAAAGAAATGTTGAAGAAAGGAATGTTGAAGAAAGAAATGTTGAAGAAAGAAATGTTGAAGAAAGAAATGTTGAAGAAAGGAATGTTGAAGAAAGAAATGTTGAAGAAAGAAATGTTGAAGAAAGAAATGTTGAAGAAAGGAATGTTGAAGAAAGAAATGTTGAAGAAAGAAATGTTGAAGAAAGAAATGTTGCAAAATCTATGAGAAAAAAGTCTGACATATTTATAATCATCAATACTTGACCTTCTTCTCAGTCTGCTTCTGCACAAGGTGATCATTGAGTCCCTGGAGCCTGTCTGTCACAGATTTCAGCTCGGTTTGTTTTACCCAAAGTTTCTCCATTTGTACAGACAGTACTGCTTCTGCTGCCTTCAGACTCTCCTTCTTTGGAGCCACGACCTTATTATGAATAACAGAATACAGATGTTTCATTGACATCGCTATAACTCCCCATTGGATGGTTTAAATGTTGAATAACTTTTGAAGGTAACAATGCACAGAGCTGAAAATAGTTGCATTGACCTAAAAATTCCAGACAGTAATCTGTTATTCTCTCCTTGCAGAGAAGCACATAATAAATTTGAATTTTGATTTGCTTGAGATGTTATATGACTATTTGTTTAGCTAGTTCGTGGTTTTCTTTTGGGGTGTTTTATATTTATTCAGTCCCGAATAAAGCCCTTTGTAGGTCAAAACATTGAGAATGGCAACTGTTCTCATATGAAACTTCGAATTCCTCTAAGGTAGAAGCCTCTCCAGCTTGCAACATTATGCACCCAGTGTCCAGGATAACCAAAAGCTGTCCAGTGTGGAGTAGTCTTATGGGTTTGAAAGAAATCTCTAGAAACAATACAGCAAACATGATACATTATTACAAAAGCTAAAAACTCCTTTTCCTAGTAATTAAAAGTACACCCTAACATAAACATGTCCACAAAAAGACGGCTGATCAACAGTAATTTCATGCTCTGCTACCAGTGTCAAGCGTGGACAATGCCAAATTCTTTAGAGAAAAAGATCACGACATGTGAGATAAGATGCCTATGGAAAACCATCAATGTAACTAGGAGAGATAGAATGTGCAATGCAGAGCTGTGAAACATCATTGAAGGCCTTGCACTGAACATCTTGATGAGGAGAGAATATATTGATGAGGAGAGAATATATTGATGAGAAGAGAATATATTGATGAGGAGAGAATATATTGATGAGAAGAGAATATATTGATGAGGAGAGAATATATTGATGAGGAGAGAATATATTGATGAGGAGAGAATATATTGATGAGGAGAGAATATATTGATGAGGAGAGAATATATTGATGAGGAGAGAATATATTGATGAGGAGAGAATATATTGATGAGAGAATATATTGATGAGGAGAGAATATATTGATGAGGAGAGAATATATTGATGAGGAGAGAATATATTGATGAGGAGAGAATATATTGATGAGGAGAGAATATATTGATGAGGAGAGAATATATTGATGAGGAGAGAATATATTGATGAGGAGAGAATATATTGATGAGGAGAGAATATATTGATGAGGAGAGAATATATTGATGAGGAGAGAATATATTGATGAGGAGAGAATATATTGATGAGAAGAGAATATATTGATGAGGAGAGAATATATTGATGAGGAGAGAATATATTGATGAGGAGAGAATATATTGATGAGGAGAGAATATATTGATGAGGAGAGAATATATTGATGAGGAGAGAATATAGATGAGGAGAGAATCAAGTGGTTTGGCCTCCTAATTAGAATTTAACCTGACCAACTACCCACCCCTGTGTACCTGTAACGCACTGCAATTGGGTTTTCTCAACTGTGAGAGACTGAAAATTAGATAGATAGAAAAGTTGCGAATATTCTAAATCATCATAGGATGACGACTACTTCAGAAATAATGTCTAATCTAGGACAGAAAACTACGGCTCCACACGACACATCACAGCACAAGTGGATAAGACAAGACAAGACAAAACTTTATTTAAACCTTCTTTTTTTAAATCATCATTATTATTTAGTTTTCCTCTAGCCCTTCCCATTTTCAACTCACCTTAACCACACTGTCATAGACATCTATTGCCTTGACCCACTTACACAGACCCTCACAAGCTGACGAGACATTCTTGATAATAGCAGGGTCAAATTCGCTGTTCACAATATACTTGTCACGAATCTTCTTTATAATGGGAGGTGGGATGTGGTCTTTGTCATATTCCTTCAAAGACTCCAAGAATTTCATGTCACTAAGCATCTGAAATAGAAGAAGCAAAAACATTATAAACAGACATATTCTGGATTGGAACCCCCAGGAGAAGTAAAGAGTGGGAAGGTTGAGAAAAACACCACGTACAATGAACAATGAATAATGAGAAAGCCAAAGAAGTGAATCAAATTTCATAGATAAACCAAAACAGGCACCATTGAAGACTGAATGTGCTGTACTTTAAAATGAAAAGGGAGAGGCAAGAAAGTAAGTATATCGCTGGTTCATTGACTGCAGTGTCTTCATATAAAAGCTGGTCATTGATCAGCTTCAAAATTTCACCTTTATCTATTGCCAATGCCCCCACTGTGGGTGAACCTGAGGCCAGGATGTCAGTTCCTTCATTTTTGCAAACCCCAGCATGGCCAGGGTAGAAGATTCCCACAATTTACATAACCATGATAGGAAGGAAGACTAACGTCTGGTCAGGCAAAATATACTGATCAGACATGTTAGTCTGGTTCAGGCAAAACATACTGGACAAGACCCTCACCTTGGCTTCCTCGGAACCCTTCCTGGAAACAGGCTGTTTTCATGGCAGCCTGGCTAACAAGGTGAGGGATCAACATGGTCCCAGTAGTAGTGAGCAACACACAGATGAAGCCAAGCAAAGCACAACCGTCTGGAGGACTCCGGTCCATCTTCATCAGCATGCTTGGGATGTAAGGAAAACTACAACAACCCGCCTCTTAGCGTCCTTTTTAGGGTGCACAAAAGAGTAATCTTACTCATTGTGGGCATTCAATAACAACATAACCATGTTATACAGGATCAGATCAAGCAAAACAAGTTGGGAAAAGATATAAGAAAGACAAGAAGAAAGAGACAGAATTATGGAATATAATATGAAAGAAATAAACAATTGTAACAGGGTCCTAACCAAGGGGACATTGAAAGCAAATTGTAACCATTTTTATTCTGAATCAAGGTCACTAGAGAACGAATATTCTTAAGAATTTGTGTAATTAGACCACTGGTCAGGGTCACACCAAATGCAGTGAAAAACTTTAAATAACAGAGAGTTCAGACAAGGTTTAACTGTATCTTAGGCATTTTAAACGAAGCCTATCTTTGGTTGTAAAGTGTAACTTTTCATTGTCTGTAATAAGGTCAAGGGACAATTAACTATGCAATGGACAGAAATGACTGGTTTTATTTATCAATCCTTATTAAGTTGAGGTTTTACTCCAAAGTTAGGTAGAATTTTTGGGGGGTGGGGGTGTGTGGTGTGTGTTTAAAGAAAAGAGGGTGTCTAGAATTTAAGCTCTGGATTATGAGTAGACAGGTTATGGTGATTAGCTCTCATCCACAACAAAGGAAGGAGAATGGAGCTTAGGAAGCAGATAAAAAGTGGTGTTTAAACCAATTTGGAAGATTTGGCAGCAGAGATGGACCCAAAGTTAACTCATTCTGGGAGCCTTGACTGATGACTTTAAGGAGACATCAGTACAGCTGAGGCCTATACACAATTGCCTCCAGCTGACACTGATCGTCTGATTCTAATGAGTATCTGATCGACAGTCAGCGTGACTCGAGGTCAGTCGTAGCCCAAGGGTGGCTCAGGTCAGAAACACTAGCAATCCAGAGTCTTGAGAGAGAAACATGTTTGGCAAGACATTAGGGATTGCTTTCCTTTTTATTCCAGTGATACCTAAACGAATATGGCTGCCAGAAGTCACAGATATGTTACAAGTAATGAGGAACAAGAAACAAGAACATAATTTATAATTAGCTCACAAAGCATTCTGTTCTCCAGACTACATCCTGCTACTTCGAAACACATTTTCAGGGCTTGGTAGCGGGAGATTAAGAACGAACGAAGAAGAATTAGATTATGTTGTTAGGGAGTGAAATAGATTGGAATTGACCAAGAGATTATGAATCTGGGGATAAATTAAAATAGCTACTGAGGTGTGCTTTGATAATGATAGCCTCATATTGTATTGGTGTAATTATATCAAGTTATGTAATAACATTCATTTATTGTTTTATTTTCTCTTCAAGTAGAATATTTGTAACTATGTGTTTGTTTCTAAGGATGATTGGGGCTGAACAGCTTTGCTTATGAAACAAAAATCTGTAAAAAATTAAACTTTACTCATTATTATATTAAGGCTCTTGTCTTGTTTTCCCAATAACTTAAGATGTCATAGGTGATTCAAATCTCACTACTTCATGTCTGTCTCCACCGTAGACTGTCCAGCACCTGCATATCGGCTTCTTTCAATGATTTGCTCATCCACCTTTGAATATCTTCTGTCCAGCACATCACAGATAAATGACTCTTTAACATCAGAAACTGTTCTGCAGAGTTTTATGTTAGACAAACCATTGGATTGTAGCACATGACCGTACCATTGAAGCTTGCACGTTTTTACAACTGATAAGTCTAGATATGGTCCAACAAACTGTACCAAGTATAATTGTTATATTATGTTATGCTATGTTATGCTAAACAGACCTGAAATCACTATATTCCTGGCAGACCCACAGGTTGCCTAGTCTCTTTTCAAAAATGTGATATTGTAAATACTATGTTACAGGCTTCCTGTAAATGGGCATGCTGTATTAGCAACCCTATGTTTCATTTGGAGCCTAAAGGCAAATAAATCAATGTTATAATAAGATTATGTTTCAGAACTGATAATCTCATACCTTTCTGGATGCCTGCCAGAAATCTTCGAACTGTCTTCCATGAGAATCAACCTTTCTGTCTGGTTTGATGCCCTGAAGAATGACAGATAGGAGAGCACAATGAGTCCTTTCCAGACAGGACAACGAAAAAACATGAGAAAATTATAAATTTGATATAAAGGTGAAGGTTAGTTCCATGACAACAATTGCCACGGGAATGAAGATAACTCTTCATGTACTAAGATGCAGCCTATGTGAGATGGGATGGCCAGTTCCCATCCTTGCTGTTTTTAACCTTCCCCAACTCATATGTCAGATACTCATTTACAGCAGGGTTAACTGGCGGAGCAGTTATACCACGCACAAACTATGACATGGCCTGGATTTTTTTCCTGTCCGTCCGTGAATTCAAACCCTGACATGCTGTAATCCCAGTCTAGCAAGCCAGCTCACTGTTGAGTAGGCTCCACGCTCCACAATTTGGTATGTAATACAGCAAAACAAAGATGTAGGTCTGAAGAACTGTTAAAGACTATGAAACAAATACCCTTCCAACTATATCCTAAGATTCTATAGGAAGGTTTGCTGCGGCAGTCCCCCTCCAACGATTGGTGCTGTTGCTCACCTTCTCAAGTTCTCTCTATGGCACTCTAGTTCCCTTAGCTTCCACTTCCACTTAGCTTGGCTTAACTTAACCTGACTTAATGTCACTGGTTTAGAAGACTCTGTAGAGTCTGTGCACAACCAATTTCTTCTACTCCTTATCTTGTCTTTCCTGTAACTGCAAGAGGTCATTCAGGACTCACTTTCCCTGTGAGCGATGTGTCTTAGGCATATTGCTAACAAGACAGGGCCCAATCTCCCCCTCAGGTGATGTGTTAGTCCAATATTGGGTGCATGTGTAGATTTAATAGACACACCAAAACCAGCACTGTCAGCAAACATGGCAGAGTTCAGCCGTGTGCACTGGACCGTGGAAATTTGACACAGGGTAAATGAAATACTATTTTAAATAGCAGATGAACATGCTAATATAATCGGAGGGAAAAACACCACAAAACAAACAAACTAATCCAAATGACAAACCATATCACGTTTCTGAGGACACAAATATAAGTTGTCGACTAGTGTGAACTTCAGACAAATCCATGGCTATCCATAACAGACTAAAACACGAGAGCAGAATTATACCTGCGGCCTGTTTTGTGTAATCTTTGTGTTTCATTAAGTGTTCTTTGACCTCCCAATGCAATACTTCTCACCCTTTGTGGTTCCAACCCAAATGCATTTCTGGCCTCATTGTTAGGTTTTTTTTTCTGAGGATGTGTCCTATCCATCTATTTCCAGCTGTATTAGTTATATGTTGTGGTCTTCATCACAGATTTTAGTTTTGAAGAAAGAATATTGTAAGAATTGCCAAATTGTCCTTCGTTCTTTTCAGGGTGCTTTAAATATCGCTGCCAACTACCTACACGTAAGCTTTTTTTGTATAGGTTATGTAAAAAGACAATACTCCACATAACTAATTATGACATTCTTCACATATTATGAGCCTCTAAGTGACAGGGCAATTAGAGTGCTTTGCTCTCATTACAACATAGATCAGGCACATAAACCAGCTGTGTCTCGCTTTAGTCTCAACAGTTGTAAAATAGTACCTGAGAATCACGGAGTTAAAATGGCAAGGCAGTGAGCAAGGGAAGTTGTCACCTCACTTCACAATAACTGAGAACAGCTAGCATAGTGAAGTGTCTAACACAATGCCAATATTTGCTATGAACTTTCTCTACCTTTAGTCTTACCCCTTTACAACAGCCGAGGAACCATACAATCAGTCTCTAACACTTTATCCTTAATGACTGTACTTGCTGTAGAACTAGCTTTACCTTTGATCTTACCCCTTTACAACAGCTGAGGAACCATACAATCAGTCTATAACACTTTATCCTTAATGACTGTACTTGCTGTAGAACTAGCTTTACCTTTGATCTTACCCCTTTACAACAGCCGAGGAACCATACAATCAGTCTCTAACACTTTATCCTTAATGACTGTACTTGCTGTAGAACTAGCTTTACCTTTGATCTTACCCCTTTACAACAGCTGAGGAACCATACAATCAGTCTCTAACACTTTATCCTTAATGACTGTACTTGCTGTAGAACTAGCTTTACCTTTGATCTTACCCCTTTACAACAGCTGAGGAACCATACAATCAGTCTCTAACACTTTATCCTTAATGAGTGTACTTGCTGTAGAACTAGCTTTACCTTTGATCTTACCCCTTTACAACAGCCGAGGAACCATACAATCAGTCTCTAACACTTTATCCTTAATGACTGTACTTGCTGTAGAACTAGCTTTACCTTTGCTCTTACCCCTTTACAACAGCCGAGGAACCATACAATCAGTCTATAACACTTTATCCTCTTTGACTGTACTTGCTGTAGAACTAGCTTTACCTTTGCTCTTACCCCTTTACAACAGCCGAGGAACCATACAATCAGTCTATAACACTTTATCCTCAATGACTGTACTTGCTGTAGAACTAGCTTTACCTTTGATCTTACCCCTTTACAACAGCCGAGGAACCATACAATCAGTCTATAACACTTTATCCTCAATGACTGTACTTGCTGTAGAACTAGCTTTACCTTTGATCTTACCCCTTTACAACAGCCGAGGAACCATACAATCAGTCTATAACACTTTATCCTTAATGACTGTACTTGCTGTAGAACTAGCTTTACCTTTGATCTTACCCCTTTACAACAGCTGAGGAACGAAACAATCAGTCTCTAACACTTTATCCTTAATGACTGTACTTGCTGTAGAACTAGCTTTACCTTTGATCTTACCCCTTTACAACAGCTGAGGAACCATACAATCAGTCTCTAACACTTTATCCTTAATGACTGTACTTGCTGTAGAACTAGCTTTACCTTTGATCTTACCCCTTTACAACAGCCGAGGAACCATACAATCAGTCTCTAACACTTTATCCTTAATGACTGTACTTGCTGTAGAACTAGCTTTACCTTTGCTCTTACCCCTTTACAACAGCCGAGGAACCATACAATCAGTCTATAACACTTTATCCTCTTTGACTGTACTTGCTGTAGAACTAGCTTTACCTTTGATCTTACCCCTTTACAACAGCTGAGGAACCATACAATCAGTCTCTAACACTTTATCCTTAATGACTGTACTTGCTGTAGAACTAGCTTTACCTTTGATCTTACTCCTTTACAACAGCCGAGGAACCATACAATCAGTCTCTAACACTTTATCCTCTTTGACTGTACTTGCTGTAGAACTGCCCCTACCTTTGGTCAGAGATCTCCTGGAAGTCCTCTCCACTCGGTGGCAAGATTCGCTCGAGCTGCACAACATTGACAACCCTGAAACGAACAAGTAAGCTATCCACTGGACAACCCGTGCCCAAGGAAGAACGGACTGCAGCTTGAGTTGGGACCTGCACAAGACCAATTAATGCAGTACTGCTCGAGCCTAGCCCGCTGAGCAGAGACATGCACCTACTAGCTACCACCAACTCGCACAAGGACAACCACTCTTGTAGAAGTACTGGTTGACTAAGACATACCACCTGACAACAGCTGAGGAAACATACAATGAAGACTCTACACTTCATCTTCAATGAGTGTATTTATTATAGGAATGTTTTTCCAACTGAATTTATAAATTTACATGTCTGTTGCTACACACATCTGACAGGTTTTTTTTATTTTCTCTGTTTACTGTAAAATTTGTGTATCTTGTTATACAGAATTAATATCATTGCACTTTGTGTAGACTTATTGGGGCTCGTGGTGACTTAATACAGGTTTATAAGATGATCAGAGGAATGGATAAATTAGACTATAACAAGTTTTTTTAAATACAGCCACACAAAATAACAAGAGGGCATAGCTACAAGCTGACTAAAGAGAGGTCCAGATTAGATTTTAGGAAATATTTTTTTAGTCAGAGAGTGGTGTCTGCTTGGAATGCAATGCCAGGGAAGGTAGTGGAGGCAGGGACAGTTAATGCATTTAAGAATAAACTGGATGCGCATAACTTTTAGAGCAAGCTGATGTAAATGTAACTGGTTGTATACAGACACTGCAGGGTCTTCTAAACCAGTATAAAGACGTTAAGTTAAGTTAAGTTAAGTTAAGTCCCTCACAACAAATGCCAAAAGATATGGATTCTGATGGACACTGAAGCTCACTCGTTGTACATGCATCTTTTCCATTCTCTTAGGCTTGAATTCCATTGTACTTTAAAGTTCAGACTGAACTGTTCAATGTACATTGGTGAACCCACATTTTTGCACATGTGTCTTTTGATATTTGTTTGTTTTGGGTTTTTTTGCGATAAATTTATTGTGATTTGGTCCTATCTTTGTATGAGAGTAATCACATTAACTATTTCTTGTTTGGTCCACTCTATTTCATAACTGGCATGCTGTGTCTTCTCCTTCCTGGCACATCTGGTTAATGGCAGCTACCTAAACCGCTCATGTTACATTATGTCTTGTTGTTATTTGTTATCATTCATTTTTCATCCCAGATAAAGGCCTTGCGGCCGTAATATCGGTATTGTTTTGTTATTGTCCTGGTGCGTGAGTCATTACCTATATGTGTCACTATGTTGGTGGCTTTGACTTTCAAATACTTTGTGAATATCTGGAACATTATTTGGTACTTACAGGTTCCTGTGCCATTTGTTATGAACACGTGATTTAGTCCTGGACATCCTACATTACCTATCTATTGGATGTCACATCCCTGCATCCTTTGCGGTATACTTGTTTACAGGAAAGGCTTCGGGAGTAAACCCAGAGGAAAAAACTGCATCCTTTGCTATCTCTAGTCGTCTTGATAATGTCTTTCCACTGGCCAAAAGTAGCTCAGGATAAGAGAGTGAGGTTGACATATTGCACAAACCTCCCTCACTTTAATCCAAATCGCAGCACAAGTCACCCATTTCAGCAGACAAGGCAAAAGGAAAGGATTGTCCATACTGCTAAACAGAGAGAGTGGTCTCCATAACATGGGATGGACAAACGTCACCTATATATGTTTCTAATATTCAGAACCCCTGCAGCTACAATCTGCTTATTTCAATGTACATAGAACAATGTTCTGTGAGAAATGAACAAAGCCAGCAGATCTTCTGCTTCTTCTTCTTCTGCGTTCGTTCTCAATCTCCCGCAACCAAGCCCTGAACAGGGCTTTGCAAGTAGCAGGATGTAGTCCAGAGAACGGAATGCATTGTGTCGCTAGTTTACAGCTTGACTGCGATATTTGCACCTTTCAGTCCGACACATCCGTCTTTGGCAGCACAGCAGATCTAATACTTGTGCTTCACAAAAAGGTCAAAACAGACAAACTCTTACTTTCATTATACAGATAGACTCCATGAAAACAGACAAACTCTTACTTTCATTATACAGATAGACTCCATGAAAACAGACAAACTCTTACTTTCATTATTCAGATAGACTCCATAAAAACAGACAAACTCTTACTTTCATTATACAGATAGACTCCATGAAAACAGACAAACTCTTACTTTCATTATTCAGATAGACTCCATAAAAACAGACAAACTCTTACTTTCATTATACAGATAGACTCCATGAAAACAGACAAACTCTTACTTTCATTATACAGATAGACTCCATGACAAGCTTAACCCCTGGAGGGGGATCATTCATGTGTTTAACAATTGTAATGTCATTCTGTTTCAGGGTGTCCAGAGCAGCAATGGCTGCATTCATGGCAGGCATTGCAATTACTAATTTGTCTTCACAGTCAATCTGAAGAGATGAACTAAAGTTTATGGCTGGGCAACATTTTGAAATATAAATATAATGACAAAAGAAGGCAAATTCAATGTCAATAACAATGAGAACCATTCTGTAGGGGCTGAAGATGCAGCACAGTGAATGAGCTGACAGCAGCCGACAACTCGTAACTGGCTGCTTGCATCAAGGTCAGCAAACTAGAGCCGACCATGACCCTATTCCGCCTCCAAGTGACAGTCCTTGAAACAGGCTGCACTAGTGCAGTCTGGCTAAGATAATAGAAATTGCAGTGAGAAAGTAAACCCGGCGCCCAAAAGCACCAGCTGAAACCAAATGTGTTTGACCACAAGGGTCAAATATTGAAGTCTCACTGTAAATTAGAACACAACGTCCTTTTCAGAATAGCGCAGAAGAAGAAAATATACTGAGTCTGATATTCTTCTTCTTCTTCTCCTGCAATCATTGTTCATTTAGACTCTGGATTCGTGAATAAAGTCTAAAGTGAATAGTCTTTTTCAGGGTCTCAATACCTCCATACAGTTTCTCCTCAAGTGGAGTGGACCACATCCTAAATCCTAATCCTTCACTGATCTGTGTGTTGGGGACAGTCCCCCCCCCCCCCCCCCCCCCCAAGCACATGTGCTGCTGCCAGGTCACAGTAACATAGGCTGGTAGTACCTATCAAATTTGGTGTACAGGTGGTGCTCATTCTGAGTTGGCCAGTTCGGAAACAAAGTTTGATAAGCTGGGTTTTTATACTGGACAGGGTAACCCCCCCCCCCCCCCCCCCCCCCCATTATGAGATGACTGCATATGTTCTATATAGACTAGATGCATCATAACACATTCTGACTTGACTAAATCTGTCTGGTTCCTCTTGGAACATAGGGCTGCAATGCATTCTCTCCACAATTCATATTTTGAGCCATCTTTTTTTAGTTCCCTTCCCCTCATGACACTCTGGCTTGCCTAGCCTGCTCTTTGACCATTCTTACCCAGGTGTCCTTTGCCCTCCCCACTCTTCTTTTTCCCTCTGGATTCCAATCTAATGTATTTCTCGACTCATTTCTAACTTTCTATTTGAGAAAAAGTATCCATCTCCATTTTCTCTCCCTGATCACCATCTGTATTATATATTGCTGTGTTCTGTCTCACAGATTTTGTTTAACCCTTTGAACCCTGGCTGCCCAGTCCGCAAAATCCCATTCCTTTGTGCTAATGAGAAATATTCACAATGTAGATATTCAAGTAAAGCTATTTACTATAACAAAAATATCTGCTCCAATTTAGTTATTCTATCTCAAATTGACTGACCTGCTAATCTCAAATGTTTCTATTTCAGTAGAGTGCGGAATATATTCATCAAATTTACTTGATACATTATGTTGGATACCCCCCATGACCTGATCCTTCGAGGAACAGATTTAGTATGATATTAATCAATGGACGAATGGTAATCCAAGTCACACACTTGTTGTCTTTCAAATAATAACTGATTCTTGTCAGAATATTCACCATCTAAATTCAATTCATCATTCTCTTCCTTTTTCTTCTTCGCTTGTTCTCAATCTCCTGCTGCCAAGCCCTGCAAGTAGCAGGATGCGTTGTGTCACTAGTTTACAGCTTGACTGCGATATTTGCACCTTTCGGACTGACACATCCGTCTTCGGCAGCATCCGTCTCAAATCTTTGAAATTACATTCAACGACTTGGTCTGTTATTAGTAATTTAGAATGGCCATTTCCTGAAATTTTCTAAATCACAAAAATCATTGTGAAGACAGGCTTCGATATTTGTGTCACCATATTTGCTATTTCCAGAACTGTATGTACTGTGTAGACGTCACTATATTATGGCCAAAATCCAAGTGATACAACCAAAAATACTCTTTAAAATAGTGGCCCATCCGTTATACTGACAATGGGTGGGCTCAGGGAATGGGGTATTAACACAAACCCCAATATATCGGTGCCACTGGCTCAAAGGGTTAACAAAAATGCTTGCTATTAGACTGACCTTAATGTCTTCAGCTTCCTGTGCTGCTTTGTTAGCCGTTGCTTCATCAACCTCCACAATCCTCTTGATGTCTTCAACTTCGATTGTCTCTCGCTCGATGATAGTTATCAATTCCTCTGTCTCTTGACTGGTCTCAATTAACTTTGGCTGAAGTTCTAACAGTTCTGCTTGCATCAAACTGATCTGTTAGGAAACAAAATAATGAAAGAATTGAATTGGCAATCTTTGTCAGTTTGTGTCGTTATGTAATCAAAATAATAGCAGCATCCTTCAGTTAGGACTGACTACCTGATGATACGATTTGTTAAAAAAAAATTAAATACTTAGCCTTACTTGTTGTCTTTCTCCTTGTGTTGTTGTCTTTTCACTTCTTTGTGTTGCAAGAGCTTCTTTTCACCAACTGCGAGGTGGCCCGTCAGGGTACATCTCCATTTGCATCGGTCTGCAGCTTTGTTTTCCCAAGCGAAGATGTCAGACTCATGTCCAGGGCCTTCAAATCATGTTTACACACATCTTTGAACCTCAACTTTGGTTGGCCGACTGCTTGCCATGCACCAACGGTACATAGAGGATATCTTTGGGATTGCGACCATCTTCAATGTGGCGAACATGACCAAGCCATTATAGTCTTCGCTGCCTAAGGAGAGTGTATATGCTTGGGAGACCAGTTTGAGAGGGAACCTCTGCATGTGTCACTCTGTCCCTTCATGTAATTTACAATGGGTCGCAGGTGCCTTAGATGGAAGTTGTTCAGCCTGTGCTCTTATTTGGTATAAGTTATCCAAGTCTCACTACCATATAGAAGCGTGCTGACGACACATGCACTGTACACCATGGCCTTGTTTCTGGTTTTCCCAAACGCACGTTGTGAGGCGAGCAAATGTAGCAGCAGCTTTGCCTATGCGACTGTGATATTCTGGGTCTAGAGAGAACTTGTCGTTGATGACTAATAAAAATAACTGATAACAAATTCACCTTCTTCTTGGCTGTAGACAAATGAAGTAGTCAGTGACCAACTGACGAGTTTCAGGAAGCAACAAAATCCATCCACTTCTACTGAGTCTGCGACCATTATGTGTATGGTACCTCAGTTATTGTTAATGATACTCATTTCAGCTGATAAATAAATATCTACTTCTACTTCTGGGAAGAAAGACTAACATTTGGTCAGGCAAAATATACTGATCAGACATGTTAGTCAGGTTCAGGCAAAACATACTGGACAAGACTCTCACCTTGGCCTCCTTGCTCCGTTCTCCATCCAAGCAGCCAGCCAAGCGTATATATACTCAGAGAACCAGTCAGGTGTTGATTTCATGTTCTTCGGATCTTTCCAGACAGAACACACATTCTCCCTTGTCCCTTAGTCACTCCCAAATCTATCATCCTCAGCATGTATGCATTTTTGCGACCCTCTGTCTCTTCATCATTCTGTAGACTGTCCATAACTGCCCTTATCAAATCAACTGTCTCTCGTCATCCCTGTGTCGTTCCTCACAGAGCATCAGCTCTTTCGTTGCCCCAGATGCCTGCATGTCCCAGGCAGTAGATCCATGTGACACCTTGTATACAAGAGTTGTTCAGAAGAGAGACCCACTCCCTTCTTAAAATGCACCATTCTGTCTTATCTGCGAGTCTGACAGTATCACTGCGTGTGTCACAAGTTGCGTCACCAACCAAGTCAGGGCCGCTGTTACCGCTTCAGTCTCCATCCTCAAACTCGATGTGACTGGAGTAGGCAACTCATTTCTCCACCTCCTCTCTGCCATATTGGTAGTTGACACGAAATCCCAACCGCACTTGTTTGCATCTCTGCCGGCGAAGCCATCTGTATACATAATTTGGTCTTGTGATCCTTAGTGTTGCTGGATCAGCTTCTGTATTGAAGCTTCTGTCCTAGTGCCGCCCCACTCGCGACACTCTTGGCTCAGTTGTATCACTACCCTTGTCAGGGGGCTCTCGTAGCCCACTTCTATCCATTCACTACCCATCCTACTTTTTCCAATGCACAGACCCTCATCAGGAAGTCTTCTGCCTCTGCCATCCATGACCTTCCTTGCTTAATGCTTCTGCCTTTGAGTGTATCCAAGTCTTGGTGCAAAGGGTGGTGTTTGTTGTTGGCAATATTGGCGTAAGCCTTTACCTGCGTTATTGATGTCGCACCTTGATGCTTGGTAAACCAAGCAGGAATCTCATGGCAGAAATGAGAGTATCTCTAGTGCATCTCAGAACTGTTCTAATGGTGTGTGGCGACTTCAATGCATGTGATGTCATTTGGGGAAACCCAAACAATAACCCAAAGGGGCAGGTGCTTGACCAGGTCCTCCTTGAATCCCGTCTGAATATTCTCAACTGTGAGGTGAAAACCAGACTTGCTACTCGAATAGCAGACTCAAACATTGACTTCACACTGGTTTCATGTCATGTAGAGACATACACCAGGTGCTCAGCACTGACATATCACGGAAGTGACCATTTGCCATGTTCTGTTTCCATCACGAAGGGACAGCCCAGCAGATATACTAAGATGCAACATGCTTTTAAATGCATGCGCACCAAAGACTCGATGTTGGGTAGCTTGAGACAATTGACATGGAAAAGCAAGAGAACCCGAACAAACACATGTCAACCTCCCTGGTTGTCCGAGGAGATTGAGACCGCATGGAGAAGCAAGAAGAAGGCCACCAAGGAATGGCAGCAGAAGAGAAGACTCGCAAACATCATCTTACAGAGAAGAATGGAGGTAGAGACCAGAATGAGAAGGGTTGCTGAAGATTTCAAGTTAATGGCCAGAGCAGCAAAACAGCAACGGTGGGAGACATTAACGGAAGAGGTGGTGGCCGATAGAGCCCTGCATAAATTCTGGAAATTAGGGCAATGAACCAGCAGATGGACACAAAATCTAGTGTGTGCATGAAAGATGAGTTGGGACAGGTGCTGGCTACTGACAAACAGAAGAGAAGAGCCTTTTTTGACAAGTACCTTCAGCATACTCACCAAGACGACATCGTTCAACGCAAGGCACTGGTCACAAATCTAGGAACAATGAAGGATGAGTACGACCTGATTAGGGTTGAGGAGGTCAGACACTCCATTAAGAGAGCCTCGGACAGTGCACCTAGGCCCGATGGAATACGATACAACCTGCTGAAGGACTGTTGGGATGATGAGCTCGCAAAGATTACAAATGATATTAACAGGAGTCTTAAGGCAGGTCATGTACCAGAGGAGTGGCTACACAACTATCTTATCTTATCTTATCTAGCAAAACCAGGCAAAGATGCTACTGATATAAAAGGCTACCACATCATCACACTACAGAATGTGTACGGTAAGGTGCTGGAGAGAATCATTGCTAGACGAGTTGCCAGTGAGCTGGAAAATACAGGTCAATTTCCAGACACTCTAACGTATACAGACCTGGCAGAGACACGGCCACCAATGCAGCTGTCTTGGCATACGACATATATGAGGGCTTCCAGACAAAAGAGGAAACTGTCGTCGAGACGATCGACCTGGAAGATGCCTAAAATAGGGTCAACTACGACAAACTAATCGACCTATTAGTAGACCTCAATATTGACCTACGGATCGTCCGTTGGATTGCAACGATCCTTATGTCAAGAAACGTGGCTCTAAAGTACAGTTCCTGGACGTCAGAGATCAGAACCATAGCGAACGGACTGCCTTAAGGCTCTCCTCTGGCTCCTGTACTTTTTAATGTGTACACTTAAAAAATTGCACAGATGGAGGTGACGGGGCCTAGTAGGATCCTCACATATGCGGACAACAATCAGGGCAAAGACAGGACTGAAATTGTCGTGGGTGTGCGAAGCAAGCTGGGGAACCTATCTGAATGGTGCACCGACTACAATGCCAAAATCAATCCATCTAAGGCCAAAATTGTCTGGTTCTCCCTAAACAATAGGTTGGTCTCAGATACACTACCAGGAGCCATCTGTATGGGCACCATCATTGAGAGAGAGCATGACATGAAATATCTGGGTATCACATTTGACATAAGTCTCTCTTTCAATAAACATGTTGACAATGTGATTCTGAAAGCAAACAGGGGTATCAATGCAATCAAAGTCATGGCGGCCACAGACTTGTAACAATGGACTCTCTTCCTGTTGATACAAGCACTGGCTTTGTCTGTCCTGGACTGCGGTCTTTGGTTACTCACGCTATCGCAAACACAGGTAGATAGACTGGACAGATTGTCTACTTCTATCCAGAGGTAACATCAAGCACAAATCTAGAACTAAGAACACAACAGCAGCTAATGCAGCCGTACAATGAAGAGAGAAAGTGGAGATGTATAGAACAAAACTAGCAGAAAAAAACAAGGAAATTAGGATATACTTGCGCTGGAATATACAAGGAAGGAAATGAGTGTGAAAGTCAAGGAACACATAGCAAAGCATAATAGAGGTGGAGGCTCGTGTAACTGGAGTCTTGTGGGCAGAACTCAAGAAGATAGCTTAGAATAGGAACAGATGAAGAGTATCTATTGTAGCTCTTTGTTCTGTGGGGGCAACCAGATGGATGTATGATGATGATGATGAATTACAGTATTCAGCAAGTGTTAAGCGTTTTTAACAAGGCAGGAATATACTGGGGATGATGATGATGTTTTCAGTAAGGTGTTACATATTTTTTAACATGGCTGGAATATACTGGGAATAATGACGAATGATGGTTTTCAGTAATGTGTTATGTGTTTTTAACATGGCTGGTATATACTGGGAATAATGACGAATGATGGTTTTCAGTAATGTGTTATGTGTTAAATCTGGCAAAGATGGCGCCGTAACTGGCTGCAAGTCTACATTTCTCTACTGTTTTGGATCATTATGGATGCCGCCAGACCACGGATTTGCCTGGAATTCACACTAGTCGACGACTTACACTTGTGTTCACGGATACGTGGAGTTGTTTTCCGTCTGGACTTGTTATTTCGTTCTTTTTTTGTGATTTCTTCCATCCGTTTATCCTGGTCTGGACGCCGGCTGAATGGTGCTACGCTTAAATTAGTTATACCTGTGTCGTATCTCACGGGTTAGTTCTGCCGGTTCACCTTCACGAATTTGGCGTGTGGGAATTTTAGATGCTACTATGATGAACTGAATACAGCTGGGGAGAGATGCCAGACTCACTCACACGCTGAGTGTTGTCCATACGACCTCTTGTGGTTATCGAAACGGCACGACAAACTGCGTTAGATGCCTTCCCACCTTTCTACCCTGCGGGTTACATGTTTATGGAAAGGCTTCGGTGGTAACCCTGAGGCAAAATCTGCATCCTATGCTATCTCCAGTCGTCTCGATGAATGTCTTGCCACTGGCAAAAGGTAGCTTAGGCTCTGTGAGTGAGGTTGACAAAAGGCGCAGTTTCTTCCTCACTTTAATCCAAATCTCCGCGCAAGTCACCCATTTCAGCGGACACAGCAAGAGATACGACTGTCCACACGGCTGAACAAAGAGAGTGGTCTTCATCACTTGTGATGGACAAACTATGTGTTTTTAACATGGCTGGAATATACTGGGAATAATGACGAATTATGGTTTTCAGTAATGTGTTATGTGTTTTTAACATGGCTGGAATATACTGGAAATAATGAAAAATGATGGTTTTCAGTAATATGTTTTTAACATGACTACAATTTGCTTGGTATCTAAATTGAAATAAATGAAGGATGCACCTGATTTTCAGAGAACTGCAGTTTCTCCAATCCTACACTGTATCTGTCCTTTAGGGTCAGAATCTCCAAGCGCTTCTTGCCCAAGAGATTTTTGAATGTCTTGATGAGCTCAAGGTAGGAGGTTGGTGTCACATAACTTACTCTTCTCATCACATCAAAGTATCTGATAGATGATCCATCCACCAAGAAATAGAATTAGTATTCAACTTGTAATTCAGATGAAAGAAGTGTAGATTAATCTATATAAAAGGGTGAAACATGTTGGACAGCAGATGTTGTCATTGGGAATGAAGTGTTAGAGACAAATAAATAAAGGGGTCTCACAGCTGATGACTTCAGTAATGATGTGTTAGAGAGAATTTTTCAGGTAAAGGTAGTCCCATAGCAGGCTCTGGCATGAGAGATAAAAAATGTTGGAGACCATTAAGAAAAGGAAGACTAAACATTGTCATTGGGGATGATGTGTTAGACTGAGAATTTATTAGGTAAAGAGAGATCCGTGTCAGATTCTGTCATTGGGAATGATGTGTTAGACTGAGAATTTATTAGGTAAAGAGAGATCCGTGTCAGATTCTGCCATTGGGGATGATGTGTTAGACTGAGAATTTATTAGATAAAGAGAGTTCCATGTCAGATTCTGTCATTGGGGATAAGTTAGACTGAGAATTTATAGGGTAAAGAGAGTTCCATGTCAGATTCTGTCATTAGGGATGATGTGTTAGACAGACTATTCAGTAATGGTAAGCCTATAGCAGATAACAGCATTAGATATGAATGAAGTGGTAGATACTTCATTGTAAGAGGTCTCAACTTTTGTAAAGTGGGGCGACTATGTAAAGAATGTTCTATGTTTTTATGTGAAATTGATTAAATATCTGTCTATATATATCAGTCCAGTCAGGCACAATATACTGACCAGGACGGCGTGTGGATTTATGTGATCCTCGTAGTAGTGAGGACCACGCAGATGAAGCCAAGCATAGCACAGCCGTCTGGTTGACTGCGGTCCACCTTCATCAGCATGCTCGCGATGTGCGGAAAACTACCCCAACTCGCCACTTAACGTCCTTTTTAGGGCGCACAAAAGCGTAAAGTTACTCATTGTGAGCATTAAACAACAACATAAACAACAACACATATATCATATAATATTTAAAAAGTATGTCTGCCCTGTAAAATCTCCGACATGTGTTATAAGTGAAAAAATGTATTCTCTGATAAAATCGTGTGTTTTCTGAGTTTTAGAGATAAGTTAATAGTAGTTCCAAGGCAGTTACTGCTCTTGGGGATGAGGTGTTACAAACTTCATTGAATGAAGTCTCAGATTTTGTGAGGTGGGTGACCATAGTGCCGGATTAAGGTCTAAGCTAAATAAGCTACAGTTTAGGCTCTCACAATCCGCAGGCCTTACAAAGCTTGCAGCATTATGATAAACATGTAATCAATAAAGGCATTCCAGAATATGTTTTCAAGCGTTGTGAGATCTTCTGGTCTAATTTTTTTAATAAGGAGCTTCCAAGCTTATATATAGCTTAGGGCCTCACCAAGTCTAAATTGGAACTGGGTGACCAGTCTCTCTCCTCACTGCCTTGTGGCTTCCCTAAAAGTAAGTCAGGTGTCTAATACAGCTGGGTGAACTAGATTGCTATTGGGATGTGAACCGACCCATTTGCTGTGAAAGACAAGCCCTTAAATCATTCTGCTACGAGTGTAGCTGAGATGTTTACCAAAATACAGAACAAGCATGGCATAATCAAATATAGGGTTAATAATTATACATTTTTATGGGAAGGAAAGAATAGGCATAGCCCCCACCTGAAACACAAAGAAGTGTTGCATCAAAAATTGAAAAAGAAACAGGTAAATGACCCAAGGCACCCTATGTTAGGACACCAGGTGCAGAACACATGACTTAAAGCCAAACAAAGTTTCTTACAGCCAACACCACCCCTACAGACTGGTCCCAGAAAACGGTGTATCGAAAAATTGAATGAACCGACGTAGACCCCTTGGATTGAACTGTAGGAGGAATTTGCACCTGGACTCCACTTGCCTTATGGATGTCACTAAATAGACTCCGAACTGATGTATCACAATGCAGGAAGAATGTAAAGAAATGGGGATGCAGGCATGATGAGACATGAAACTAAAAGGCAACACAAAACCCGAACCACCTGATGATCTTCCCAAACCTCCTGGAAACACAAAATATGAATGACATGTTGAGAGGTAATGACAAGACAATCCCCGTGGACTGACATGGTGTCCAGGACATGGAAAGTAAGTAAGGGCTAAACTCAGGTCACCTGTCATGTAATCAAAAAAAAAGCAAACAATCCCTGATAAAACCCCATAGCATTGACTGTAATTGAAAGGACTTACCTTTCCTAAATGAGGCAAAACCTTAGCAAGCAACATTGCCAAATAAGACATCACCAAACTTTCTATTAATGAGAAAAATGTGCTTACTTCTGGGACAAGGCTCGGACGCTCACATGGAAGTGTTTACAGATGCTGACTGTGCAAGTTCTCATCTCTGAGGACATTTCCACATCATCCAGGAATTTGTTGGCAACCAGTTCTAAAGCATCTTCAGGCCAAGCCTAGGCAAATGTACAGATAATCTAGTATATTATTAAAGGTGGTAAAATATTCAGTTGATTGGATAATTAAGGCTGTGTGGACTACCAGGCCTCTTAATGAAGGGGAAAGAATTTGGTGACCATACCTTATTATGCATGACGTTATGATAGGTGGCTATAGAGAGTTGTCTACTGAGTGGTACCTGGGGTGGAAGGGAGAGGGTCACTGTCACCTGCTAAGCATTGGGAACTGAGACGCTAGTCCAGTTGGGCACAACATACTGACCAGGATGTCACGTCAGGGTCAATACATTGACCAAAACCACAATCTCTCTTCCATGTAGCATTCCTTGAACACAAATTGTTTTCAAGGCAGCTGACGAGATGTGGATCGATGTGATCCCCGTAGTATTGAGAGCCACGCAGGTGAAGCACAACCACCTGGAGGACCACGATTCACCTTCATCAGCATGCTCGCGATGTGAGGAAAGCTACTACAACCCGCCACTCAACGTCCTTTTCAGGACGCACAAAATAGTAAGCCTACTCATTGTGGGCATTAAACAGCATCAACAAGCTTCTAATCATGTTACAAAAGGTGACGAAAGAAGGTTGTGCGTAGAGCTGGCAACCTCAGCATATAAAACCAGTGCTGCTGAAACTGTCACTACAAGTTCTTGGACACAGGCTTCCTGTAAGAGGGCCAGCTAAGGAGGGGAAAAAATGGTCCTATAATTAGCATGGAGTGAATAGGGGACATGAATGATGATGATGTCAGGATGTCCCGAATGTGGATACTTCTTCTTCTTATTCCTTTTCTTTGTCTGTATCATCTTGTGTGTGTAGGCCATCAACCAAACATCTCCAGTGCTATTTCTTCAGTTATTTCCAGTTACTTTTCACTTTTCTTCTATCAGCCTCTAGGTCTCTTGTCCATGTGTTCTTTTGTCTTCCTTTGTCTCTTTTTCCCAGAGGGAAACTGTGATACTGGCTTTTGCAGCGTATGGCCTATCCTGTACCACCTTCTTCCTAAGACTTCCTGTTCCATCTATGCTCTATTCCCTCCCATAATCTATCATTTGTAACTGTTGAAGCACTGCAGCGATTTGTTAAAAAAGTCCAGTAGTCTCTTGATATTGAGTTTGGTGGTCTGTCTTGTTTCTGGTTCATATAAAAGGACCGACTACATATGTGTATACTGAGGACCTCTTAAAAAAAACAACAACAAAAACTGTCATACATTTTTCCCATTACTGGGGTAGTCGAGGGATTTTGAAGGCTGAGGACTACAGACCGCTTCGCCACTGCTGTCGCCACGTCGTGTGCTGGCTATATTTGTTTATTTCACCCCGAACAGAAAAACAACATATACCATACTGGGGATTCGAACCGCTGCCCTCCTTGTCGGCAGGCAGGCCTCGAAACCATTCGGCCACGCACTCACCGAGGACCTCTTAATTGATTAAAAAATTATTTGGCTACTACTCCCTGCTATGCATGTCACAAAAGGTGAATGGAATTTACTACTGAAAAAGAATATCAATGTTTAAGAGCAGGGAGGTCATATTTTGTGATGGACAATGCTAGTACCGAAGGGACACCGAGGTCTTTGTGTATGATAAGGATAAGAATAGCACCACTGCCCCACAGAAAGCATGTCGTTAGAGGCAACAAACTATATGACATGGCATAACACAGGTCGTGGGCAGGTGGTTTATTTGGAGCAGCATATATGGCACTTAACAGGCTGTGGGTCTACTTTGCTCTTGTTTTGAGTCTATTAAGATGGACTCGCACATCGTTTAACCACTCTCTGCGGCACTTGTCCCAACGCAAAATAGTAATAAGCTGCTCAAGCCTCCTACTGGCTACATCCAGCTCATACCACAGCTGGGATCGGCACATGAGTATATGCATCTGTTAAAGTACACGGTCAACTAAGAACAATGCTGGCTGGCAGGCTGACCTAGCTCAGAATGTGGTTTCAACCTGTCAGTGGACTACCGCAGCTATGAATCTGCACCGTCTTGCATCATATGGAACTCTACAGCCAGTTCAGATCTGGTACAAACCAGGGGAATATGACTGTGTAACATTGTTTTTGTTTAATGTCCACAATGAGTAGGGTTACTCTTGTGTTAGCCCTGAAAATGACGTTAAGTGGTTGTCGTAGCTTTCCTCACATCCTGAGCGCGCTGAAGAAGGTGGACAGAGTTTCTCCAGACGATTGTGCTAGGCTTGGCTTCATCTGCGTGCTGCTCACTAATACGGGGATCACATCAATCTCCCACCTCGTTAGTCAGGCTGTCATGAGAACAACCTGTTTCCAGGGAGAGCTACGAGGAAGCCGTGATGAGCGTCTTGGCCAGTATATTTTGCCAGACCCTGACTAACATGCCTGATCAGTATATTTTGCCTGACCAGACTTTAGTCTTCCTTCCCAACTGTGTAACATAAAATAAAGCATTGTAAACAGAAGATTAACAACATCTCCATCATCATTCTGTGCTGTTAGGGAGATGGCGTGGGGTAGAGGTTAAGTGACATGGCTTGCAACCCGAAGGTGCTCTGTTCGATCCCCATTACAGCACTGGCCGTTACCCCCGGGAAGCAACCCCTTAAAAAATGCAGGAGGAAGCAGATATTTACATAAAATGCATGCTGAAGTCGGATGCACTGGGCTGACAGGCGCAAAATAAAAACAACGCACACCGCCTTGGAGAATAGAGAAATAAGGCAAACGCAAACAAAATTATGTGCTGTTGTTTCTAAAAGCTGGTCAAGGTGAACCAAAAACAGCAAGGTGTTCAAAGTGTCAATATATGGGTGAGGATCTTGGTCAATCAATCAATCAATGTCCGTTGCTGCTTTTGAGGCATAGGTCATTGACAACCCTCCTCCAGCAAGTTCGATCATGAGCTGCCCTTTTTGCCTATCTCCAGTTGAGGTCCAGAAGTTGAAGTCCATTTTCATAATCTATTCTTCAGTGTTACTTGGCCTACCTCTCTTCCTCTTTCCATGTGAATTCCATGTCAGGGCCTGTCTGATGGTGCTTTCTTTAGCTTGTGTCCTATCAAACCCCATTTCCTACATTTGATCTGTTGCTCCACTGATTGTTGTTGGCTCCTTTCCCATAGGTCTTCATTCCTCACTCTCTCTTATAACCATTATCCTCCGTAGACATTTATCAACAAACGGATCTTGCCTCATCGAATGATTACTGCGAGCTGTTGAGACTCAGTCCAGGCTGCGTGATTTGTTAGCAAAGTAAACGTTCAATATTTCCCTTGTCCGTAGACATTTATTGACAAACGGATCTTGTTGGTAGTACAAAATGCTTCATTATTGAATGATTGCCATGAGCTGTTGAGATAGCATGGACTGTGAAATGTGTTCGCATAGCAGACAATCAACATCTTCACCGTCTGCTCGTGTGACTGAGCGTCTCTCAGCAGACTCGTTTAGATATCGAAGTCGTTTCCATGTTGCACATTATAGAGCCATTGTTTCCTTCTGAGTAAGTCAAGATAGGTGACTAGAAGGTTGTCTGTGGGATGGCAACCTCACCATGTAAACTCATTGCTGTTTAAACCGCACTGCAGACAAATGAATTCCGATTCCCTAAAAGCTGATTAGGATAACCCAAATGCAGCCATTTGGAGTGACAGGCAAATCATGATCTTCTTCTCGTTCACCACGTTATTTTTCTATTGCATCACCACGTGAAGTCCATTTCTTTGTATAAAGTTTGATGTGGTGGAGAGTTCTTCAGCACTGCCACCAACAAGTTCTTTATTAATGATGTCTCTACACACAAATAAATCACATCTATAGATCAACAAATAAAAAGGTTACAGGCTCTCAAAGTCAACAACACTAATAAAACGTGATGTGCTGACAAATAATGCAGTCGCAGATTAAATTTGCGTCAATTTTTAATGGAGGTGCCTAAGGTTGACACTCTTTTTAGGAGTGAAAGGGTAAACTTACTCCTCATGGTCATTAAACAACAACAACAACTGTAATTGTATTAGTGATTTTGTAGTAGCAACATGCTTGGAGGAATGTGATTGATATTCTCTTACAGCTACACCAAATTACCTAATGTCAGTGTATGGTGAATGCTTGAAATACATTGCCACAGGAAATAGTGGGGACAGGGTCAGTTAATGCATTCAAAAGTAGATTGGATCTACAGTTGTTTTTAGATCAAGTTGAGCAAAAGAAACTGGTTGTATACAAACTCTGCACAGCCATCTCAATCAAGATAAAGATGTTCAGTTAAGTTAGCAGTACCTCAAACCAGTCAATGGTGCAGCAGTTGATCAGAGAAGGAAACATGCGAAGTCGGTTTCTGAATGCATCACCAATGGGGCTGAAAGCCAGCACCACATGAAGGTTCCGTCGAATCCTCTCAATAAACTTGCTGTACATATTGAGTGGTGTAAACTCTAGCTGAGAGTTTTCCTTCTGGTATAAGACTTGCATCTGTCAAAACATTCAAGTCAAACATGTTATTTTTCATAATTAGTTGAACTAACAGTTTATAATATATGAATCATCATCCTCATCATCATCTGGTTGATCAGTCCTAAGACTGGTTGTAAGGTTGTCTGAGCATACCTCTCCATTTGACCCCATCCTCTGCCGCTCTCGTCATTTCAGCATGAGTTCGTACTTTAATGTCTCTGCATGCCTGAGATGTAAAAGTGAGTGTTCCTCTTTACACCTGTGGTATCTTCTGTAGAAGACTTTCATGCTGCACATATATATATACTCAAGCTTCGTTTTTGTATCCTTTTCAATATTTGTCTTTGTGCCCCTATCTCAGTGGAGACATTGTCATTGAATCTTCGTTCTGTCTAATTCACTCATTCCATTCTACGGTAGCACCAAATTTCAAACACTTCAAAGCTTTCCCATCTTTTTTTGCTAGAGTCCATGTTTCAGCCCCATTCAGTGCAATTAGCCATTCTTGAGTAGTGATTATCATTTTCCTCAATTCTATCCCAATATTCTTTGAAATTAACGATTTCTGTCTTTTTCTGAAAGTCTTTTTTGCCAATCTAGTTCTTGTCCTAATTTCTGTCCCATGGAATAGAATTGCTAAATGAAGAAAGTTTCAACCAGACATAAAAAGACAGACAAGTCATGTAAATAAAAATATAATCCGAGAAAGAGAAACCACAAGCAATTACTTTATTAATGTTTTTTTTTTGTTTTTTTTTCGTTCGGCTTTTTTATTTATTTCCCAAGTTGGTGTGCGTTGCACTGTGGTTTTCATTTTGTGCCTGTCTGCCCAGTGCATCCGACTTCAGCATACATTTTATGTAAGGGCCTGTTTCCTCCTGCATTTTCTAAGGGTTTGCTTTTCCAGGGTAGTGGTCGGTGCTGTGATGGGGATCAAACCCAGCACCTTCAGTTGTGAACCGTGTCACTTAACCACCAGCCTACGCCATTCCCCCTAATTACATTATTATTTACACATCTATCTGTACTAATTTATTTCTAAACACCATTTTTGCATGGCATCTTTATGTTAGATATTATGTTGTGAAGAGGATATCATAATTGCACAAATTATTACAGAGGACGCCCACTGTGAAGTTAAATCAGAACTACGATCGCGGTAGCCAAAAAGGCATTCCGCAAGAAACAAAAACTTCTTACATTAAGTAACATCAATAAAGAGTTGCACATAAATAATAATCACCACGTGTATCTTGCCCGTAGCACTGTACGACTCTGAAACATGGATAATAACTTAACTTAACGTCTTTATACTGGTTTAGAAGACTGCAGAGTCTGTATACAACCAGTTTCATTTACATCACCTTGCTCTAAAAGCTATGCGCATCCAATTTATTCTTAAATGCATTAACTGCCTCTACCTCCACTACCTCCTGTGGCAATGCATTCCGACGTATTCACCACTATTTACAAAAACTATATAAACAAAAGGGAAGAAAATACTTTTGAAACTTTTGAGATTCTGTGTTATCACAGGATGCAAAAGAGTGAGCATGAACAAAAAAAAGGTCAAACAAGCAAGTGTAATTTTTCACGTTTTACTCCTGGACTTACTAGACCTGAGAATTGGGTATGAATTTAATTATTTTTTTATAATTTTCAATTGAGCCCAACAAACAGCAGCTAACAGCTTGCACTTTCAAACTTTTCAACTGTCAGTGGTTCTTTTATATGCACAGAGTGTGCACGTGGCACCCAAGTTTTGTCATCAATCTCTGATAGGAATAGACACCAAGTGCCACTTCCTGTTGAGACATGGGGACACTTGAAACTTGTGGGATTTGAACATCTGACCATTTTGCACTTTCACCTCTGAACTATACTATGATCATAGAAAATAAGATCAGGGTGGTCAGCACCAATGTAAAGTTGATTCTCTATGGTGAGATGCAGAAGAGTAAACGCTTCCATGGGGGCAAAAAAAAAGCACTTTATAGACACCATTAAAAGTTCTCTAAAAGCTTTCAGCATAAACCTCGAAACATGGGTAGATGCTGCACAAGACAATACTACCCGACACACAGCTCTCCACAGAGGAGCAGCATCATGTGAGGCTTCCAAAAAGGCTGCAGCAGAACAACGGAGACAGGCTAGAAAAGCCAGTGAACTATCACGGTCTCGTGAAACAAACATTCCATGCCCTCACTGCCTGCTACTATGCAGATTCCATAATGGACTTGTCAGCTATTTTGCACTAATCCACAACTCCGACTCACAGAATACTCAACTGAAATGACTGGTTGAATGAAAATAGAAAAGGTCTTCATCATCCGTGATGGATGAACAACAAAGTTGGTCCTGTTATATGGCTCAGAAATATGGCAAGTGGCTAAGAGTATCACATCCAGACTGCAGACCTTCACCAGCAGATGTAATCATCACATATTTGTATTAGATAGAGATATTAGCATACACAGACCCATGGCAAAGAACACTACAGCAACCAATGGAGCAGGAGATTAGGGAGAGAAAGTGGAAATGGATTGAAAACACACACTATGACCAAAAATATTACTAGACATGTTTGATTTAAATTAAAAGGGAAAGAATGAGTGGGAAGGTCAAGAAACAATTGACAAAGAATAGCGGAAGAGGAGGCTAGTGCTTTCTGAAGTGTCATGGACTGAACTCGAGAAGATGACTTAAAATAGGAACAGACGGAGAACATCCACTGTGGCCCTATTTTCTTAGTGGAACCAGATGGATGGATGATGAATGATAATTTTCCCTGCAGAAAGGGGAATCAGAGGAATTTAAAGGCACTTACTTTTTCTATGATCTCCAGTCTTTCTTCATTTTCATAGAGATTTGGGATGTCTCCTGTGTTGAGAATCATGTTAACATCTTCAAGGAAGGACTCATCCTGGAAAATAGAGGTCATAATCTCAGTATGTTTTGAAGCCCAGTGGTGTACAGCAGATAAAAGTTTTATCATCAAAGCAAAAATGATAAGAAATTGTTGTAGTTTATTCTTTTTTTTAAATTCTTCGTACACTGTCAGATGTCGACTTAAATTTGTTCAAAGAAAGCAACAGTCATCCTAAGGCTGTCGACACTGTCATAGAGTTTGTCTAGTGTTAGCACTGGTGATGGCCATATGCGTTTTCTCTGGTCCTCATATGTCGGGCAATTTTACAGCAGATGTTCAAGGGTAATTTTCCCAGTACCACAGGTGCAGTTTTCAGTAGCACCTATCTTCAGTTTATTGAATAGATGGTACCTCAGTCTGTTGTGGCCTGTGCGGAGTCTAAAGACCACGACCTTCTATCTTCTGTTCAACTGGTAATAAGCATAATTTGTGTGTGTAGCCAGTATGTTCTGTTTCCCATTTGGCCATGTATCTGACCCTAATAAACCTTTTGGACTCTTCGTAGGTCACACTTGAATCTGGTTGTGTTAATCTTCCACCTTCTTTCGCCAGTCTGTTTGCCTCCTCGTTGCCTTGAATGTTAGGACCCACTGTACAACGACTCTTCTGGGTGTGGACTGCTGGCATAGTTGACAGAGTATTGATCTTCATCATCATCAGTCTCATAATCAAGAAGGTCGTTGCAGTTTGTCGTACCAGCTCCCACCATACAACAACGGTGTGTCTTGGGCCACTACACACCTGACGGAGCAAATCTCTCTCCAGGTGGCAGTTCATTATAGTTGTATCTAAATTTCATACAACAAAGCTGAAACTGTCAGCAGCTAGGGCGAAGGGTGTCAATCTAGTGGGGTTCAGCCTAATGACCTAGACCGTCAAATATGACACAGGTTTAAGTATGTGCAATTCATACAGCTGATGTTGATTCCAGGATAATCGGACGGAAGAAAACACAAAACAAAAGAATTAACCAGTCCAAATGGAAAACAACAACACGTTTCCGTGAACACAAGTGTAAGTCGTCGACTAGTGTGAATTCCTGGCAAATCCATGTTCTGGCGACATCTATAATGAACTAAAACAGCAGAGCAATGTAGATCCGCAGAAAGTTTCAGCGCCATCTTTGCTGCTCACTAGTGACCGCTATAACCACGGACAGGGCATCTGTAAAAAAGACTACCTGGCATTCATTGCTTTCACATGTCAGCACAGCATTTGTAGTTTAGTTTTACCTTTCATCTTCTAGAAGTGGCCAGTTTGCCATTATTATCCCATCGCCATTATTATCACAATCATCTATTGTCTCTGAATCAAAATCTGTGCTTCAAGCCTCGGAAAACAGAATGTCTCCAGATGTTAATAACATCTACAAATTAATTGTCCAATTGGATACTCGGTTTTGTGCCGGGATATTGTTCTAGCTATGGACCTTTCTGCCCACTCTCTGATGTTGTCTTCCCACCTCTTTTTCTGCCTCTCTCTCTCTTACTCACCTGTGAACTGCCAACTCACAGGTAAAGGGATTATCATCATAATCATCATGGTAACTCCCATCTTAATGACACAACGAAGTAATATTTGCTCTCATGTCTTACCAAGAAGGGATCAAGTCACAATATTCAGATCAGATCGCGAACTACTAATGCTATTCTCTTAAGACATCATTGCACTCTAGGCAGACCCGTAGGTGCTTAGTCCCTTTCAGCAAATGGTAAAGAGTCTAGATACTGATAGTTTCTGTAACTTGCTGGTTGCCAGTACTTTAGATCCACACAAGTTCTCATAGGTTCAAGGTCTATATATCCACTCATGCTACAGACAACTATTCTGCATCTTCCGAAGCAAGGATTGATAGTCAGAGAAAGTTATGGCCTCATTAAAGAGGTCCCAGATAGCCATCTCAGAGCTGGTCCCAGCCTCATTCTCCATTCTGATACTGGACATGGTTGTCCAGTATGCACAGCTCCTCTATGCAATAGCCCTGTCTCTTATTCTAGCAGAGAAGCTCCAAGGTGAACGTTTATTTCCCCCATAAAACACAATTCACATTTGGGAAAACTATAATCTGGCAATTGAAACTGAAATACCATAATTTAAACAGATTTCAAATCAGACACATAGACATGTGCCTTTGTGAGAGTATCAGACACACCATGGCATTCTCCAGAAAATTTGTGAGATATACTATATAGTGATAAGAGAGGTTTGAGATAAACTGTATGTTTAATGAGGACAAAAATAGATGTGGTTTTTGTTGTTGGAATACTGCATGACAATGAGAAACGTATGGGACAGGCCTCTAAGTTCATGAGAAAAATAGGTGTGGTTATTTGAGGGATAAACTTTACGGTGATGAAAACATTCAGAGATAGACAGACATTTTCAAAAGAGAAATAAGTGTGAGGGATAAATTGAGGTAAAAAGAAAAGGACAGAGACAGACAAATTCACAATAGAAGTGTGGTTATTTTGAGGGATAAGGTGAGGAAATGAGAAAGGGTCAGAGATAGACAAATTCACAATAGAAGTGAGGTTATTTTGAGGGATAAGTTGAGGAAATGAGAAAGGGTCAGAGATAGACAAATTCACAATAGAAGTGTGGTTATTTTGAGGGATAAGAAAATGAGAAAGGGTCAGAGATAGACAAATTCACAATAGAAGTTGGTTATTTTGAGGGATGAGAAAATGAGAAAGGGTCAGAGATAGACAAATTCACAATAGAAGTGTGGTTATTTTGAGGGATAAATTGAGGAAATGAGAAAGGTTCAGAGATAGACAACTTCATAAGAGAAGCAGAGAAACAAGTGTGGTTTTAGACAATTTCATAAGAGAAGTGTAGTTATTTTGAGGGATAAATTGAATAATGACAAGAGAAGGTAAGAGATAGATATTTTCATAAGAGAAACAGGTGCGGTTATTATGAGGGAAAAATTGTATTGTGACAAGAGAAGCCAGAGAGAGACATACATTTTCATAAGAGAAACAGGTGTGTGGTTATTGTGATTGAGGTAATGAGAAAGGGTCAGAGATAGATAATTTCATAAGAGAAGTGTGGTTATTTTGAGGGATAAATTGTATAGTGACAAGAGAAGGTAAGAGATAGATATTTTTATTAGAGAAACAGGTACGTTTATTGTGAGGGATAAATTGTATAGTGACAAGAGAAGGTAAGAGATAGATATTTTTATTAGAGAAACAGGTACGTTTATTGTGAGGGATAAATTGTATAGTGACAAGAGAAGGTAAGAGATAGATATTTTTATTAGAGAAACAGGTACGTTTATTGTGAGGGATAAATTGTATAGTGACAAGAGAAGGTAAGAGATAGATATTTTTATTAGAGAAACAGGTACGTTTATTGTGAGGGATAAATTGTATAGTGACAAGAGAAGGTAAGAGATAGATATTTTTATTAGAGAAACAGGTACGTTTATTGTGAGGGATAAATTGTATAGTGACAAGAGAAGGTAAGAGATAGATATTTTTATTAGAGAAACAGGTACGTTTATTGTGAGGGATAAATTGTATAGTGACAAGAGAAGGTAAGAGATAGATATTTTTATTAGAGAAACAGGTACGTTTATTGTGAGGGATAAATTGTATAGTGACAAGAGAAGGTAAGAGATAGATATTTTTATTAGAGAAACAGGTACGTTTATTGTGAGGGATAAATTGTATAGTGACAAGAGAAGGTAAGAGATAGATATTTTTATTAGAGAAACAGGTACGTTTATTGTGAGGGATAAATTGTATAGTGACAAGAGAAGGTAAGAGATAGATATTTTTATTAGAGAAACAGGTACGTTTATTGTGAGGGATAAATTGTATAGTGACAAGAGAAGGTAAGAGATAGATATTTTTATTAGAGAAACAGGTACGTTTATTGTGAGGGATAAATTGTATAGTGACAAGAGAAGGTAAGAGATAGATATTTTTATTAGAGAAACAGGTACGTTTATTGTGAGGGATAAATTGTATAGTGACAAGAGAAGGTAAGAGATAGATATTTTTATTAGAGAAACAGGTACGTTTATTGTGAGGGATAAATTGTATAGTGACAAGAGAAGGTAAGAGATAGATATTTTTATTAGAGAAACAGGTACGTTTATTGTGAGGGATAAATTGTATAGTGACAAGAGAAGGTAAGAGATAGATATTTTTATTAGAGAAACAGGTACGTTTATTGTGAGGGATAAATTGTATAGTGACAAGAGAAGGTAAGAGATAGATATTTTTATTAGAGAAACAGGTACGTTTATTGTGAGGGATAAATTGTATAGTGACAAGAGAAGGTAAGAGATAGATATTTTTATTAGAGAAACAGGTACGTTTATTGTGAGGGATAAATTGTATAGTGACAAGAGAAGGTAAGAGATAGATATTTTTATTAGAGAAACAGGTACGTTTATTGTGAGGGATAAATTGTATAGTAAGGAGAACAGGTCAGAGATCAATATTTTCATAAGAGAAGCATGTGTGGTTATTGTGAGGTATAAATTGTTTGTGATAAGAACTGACAAATTCAGAAGGGACAGAAAAAAGTGATATGGATGAGGTAAAGCTGTACCTTGATCTGATAGTCACCAAACAAGAAAACTGTTGGTACACCGAGCTCACCAGCCCGTCGCATCATCTTGCAGAGGTCAGCTCTCCATTCTGTAGTGGAGTAGTTCTTGATGATTTCAATCTGGAAGAGCTCAAAGTCTGCTATGAAGGCAGCCAATCGAGTTAAACTCTGACGACCACTGCCTCCAATACCTACAAGAGAGAAAGCAATCCTATTAAATCAAGCAAAAACCTTTTAGCTCACTATTCTTCTTCTTCTTCTTCAATCTACTGATGCTATGCTTCTAGTCCGGTGAGGTTCACAAAGGACACTGCATTTCAGGTCTTCGCTGGCCACCCCCACAGCTTTTCGAGCACGGTCGCTCCCCCAGACCAGACTACCTCTCTTTGATCCACATAGGTCGGGCGGGCAGTCCTGCAGAACTTTGTTCCGTTCCAAACTGAGGGTCCTAGTTTTCCAAATGCTACAAATACTTTTGCAATTCTCGAGTTTACTTCATCATCAATATGGACTCCTCTGGAAAGTGTACGTCATGGCACATTAGTGATGGATAGAAGTGACACTTTGAAATTTATCAAGGGCCACCTGTTGGATGAGGAACCAAAATAGATAATTCAGCAATCCACAGACTGCAAAGCTTCGACATTAAACGAAGTTCGAGCAGAGTTGGGCGTATGAGAGAAGGAGCAGGAGAGTTTACAACCAGGGAACTATGGGGACAATCACCATCCTGATGACCCTTTGCCATTTGCTGAAAGAGACTGAGCCCCTATAAGGATGCTAGGAGTGCAGTGAAGTAGATTCTTAGAAAAAAAGACAAATAGAGAGGTTCCACTGTATTGGCTTGCAAGCTTTAACACAGTGAAGCAGAGCCGATATATTGACTTGAACTATTATCATACTTATATTTGAAAGTTTCTCAATTACAAATTGTCCAGAATTTATAAATATACCTATGCTTCCATCCAGATGATTTACATTTTTAAATTGTATGTATTGAGAAGCCCACATATTTCAGAGTGAACGAGTTAAATCACTTAATAACCAAATCACAGTGAAATTCACTTAGTTCAAATGTACTTAGATTCAATGTCTAATTCAGATATTGAAAAACATTAACATCATGTGTTAGATAATTTAAAAAAATTAATCAATACAGCATTTATTACCATTTCTGAGGTCAATGGGAGGATACATATGGCCAAGGAATATAGGTCGTTTTTGCCACGACAGTGTACAAGCTGGATTTTTATTTCACCACGACAGACAAAAATCTGTACATTATTGGGGGCTTGAACCAGACAAGAGGCAGGTATCCAAACCTTTCAGCAACCTACTCTTAACATAATTTATATATTTATACACACAATAATGTTTGCAATGCTATTTTTTGTAATGAAAGCAAAAGTCTATACCACATTTTTTGTATTCTAGCAATCTGCCACTATCATCCTTCCTTTATTGCTCCTATAGGAACATGAGGAAACCACTGTAACTGGCCTAAATGCAGGAAACCAACATCATAGCATTTATGTTTTGCAGTAGAGGGACGGGGTAGGCTGCGCGCACGCAGTATGCTTAACTTGACCCTGACTAATATAGTCTGATCAGTATGTTTTGCCAGACCCTGACTAATATAGTCTGATCAGTATGTTTTGCCAGACCCTGACTAATATAGTCTGATCAGTATGTTTTGCCAGACCCTGACTATTATGGTCTGATCAGTATGTGTTGCCAGACCCTGACTATTATAGTCTGATCAGTATGTTTTGGCCGATCCTGATTAATATAGTCTGATCAGTATGTTTTGCCCAACTCTGACTAATATAGTCTGATCAGTATGTTTTGCCCGACCCTGACTAATATAGTCTGATCAGTATGTTTTGCCCGACCCTGACTAACATAGTCTGATCAGTATGTTTTGCCTTACTGGACATTAATCTTCTGTCAAATGAAAATGCTGTTTTTTATATTAGAGATTTTACTTTTCTGCTTGGACTCTGTAGAATTGCATGTGTCGGAACTCATACAATTCTATTTCGGGCTGTCTGAGTTTTGCCCAAGAGATTTCAGTGGGCAGCCCTGGATACCTCTTAAACTTTTCTACATCTGGTTCTCTATAAAAAAAAACTAATATGTTGTTTGTCTCTGCAGTCACCATGTAACCTGTTTATTACAAAAGAACATGAGGTAGTTGACTGACCAACAAGCAAGCAATGTCCGTTTGGCTGTTTCAGGATGCGGCTAACACGAGAAATGTGTTCAATAGCAAAGCGGAACATCACAAGGTCCATGGGTGCTTTGCTCATGAGGTTGTAGTCTTCAAGGTAATGCTCGACAGTCTGGAGGAAGAAAATACAAGCTGAGTGATGGAGGCTGAGAAGAGCATAGCTAAAGTGGAATGAGGTTCAAATAAAAAGCACTGGTTGTTGTTCCTAATGCCACTCACACTTGAGAGGTACTCCTGATGACTTTCCTTGGTAGCAGGTTACAGTTTACATCCTGAGGTGTAGTAGAGATGGTGAACAGGAGTTCTCCTGGCTGTAGTGTAATGGCTTCTCAGTAAACTCACCATTATTTGGATCTGCACCTCGTTAGCCAGACTGACACGAAACAGCCTGTTTCCAGGGAGAACTGTTTGAAAGTGAGATGGTGTCTTGATCAGCATGTTTTGCTCGACCTTGACTAACAGTCTGGTCAGTATGTTTCACATGACCCTGCCCTGACTAACATAGTCTGATCAGTATGTTTAATATGACCCTAACATAGTCTGATCAGTATGTTTCACCTAACCCTGACTAATAGTCTGGTCAGGGTGTTTCTGCCAACCCTGACTAACATAGTCTGATCAGTATGTTTCACCTAACCCTGACTAATAGTCTGGTCAGTACGTTTCAGCTACCCTTACTAACATAGTCTTATCAGTATGTTTCACCTAACCCTAACATACTCTGATCAGGGTGTTTCTGCCAACCCTGACTAACATAGTCTGATCAGGGTGTTTCTTCCAACCCTGACTAACATAATCTTATCAGCATGCTTCACCTAACCCTAACATAGTCTGATCAGTATGTTTTGTTTGACCTTGACTAACATTGTCTGGTCAGCATGTTGTGCCTGACTGAACATTAATCTCCTCTACAATAAAAATGCTGGTATATGAGGTGCTTTTTAGATTAGAGATATTACTTTTCTGTTTTGATTCTGTAGGACTGCATGTTTCAAAACTCATCCAATTCTATTCGAGCTGTCTGTTCTGCCCAAAAGATTTCAGCTGGCTGCCCTAAATTCCTCTTAAACTTTCCTTCATTTGGTTTTGTGTGGCATAAAAGTTACAAATGATCTCTTCTGCGCACAAATCTCCAATCCTCATCTTCACTCCCATAATAAACATTATGGGGATCACAACAGCTTAGAGGTAGAGATAGCTATACATGAAAGGAAAGGTGCTCGTCTATCAAGAAATGAAATGGTGAAACAGTAGGTGTTTGAACCCAGCAAGTTTTAAGCATCCCGTGGTCTCAAGAGAGGTGAGATCGGATGCTTAGTCCTGAGACTGGCAATATACTCGGAGGTTCCGTGCACATAAAAGAGCCATTGGCAGTTGAAAATTGAAAAGGGCAGACTGTTAGCTGCTACCCAGACAAAAATTCTAAAGGTAACAAAATTGTTACCCAATGCCCCTGCATGAAAGCCAAAGAAAGACAGCCCCTTCATCATGCAAAGACACACCAGGCCAATACCCTGTTTGTGTACATACTAGATCGAAAGTGTTTACAAATAAGTACTTCTACATCACTAGGGGCAGATGAGGAGCATCAAAGAAGTAAGTCAATATTCACTGCAGTTGTCCTCTGGCAGAAAGCCTACACAACAGCATCATTAACATTTTTCTGCAGGGCTTTCTACAGCACAACCCTACTTATTTGCCTTTTGTGGCATGCTTAGTAGGTTATAGTAAAGGTAGTCTCAAAGTAGACACTATATGAGGCTACGATTTATTTACGAGGTGGGGTGGCCAGTTCTCTTCCACGTTGTCATCCTTCTCTAATAGTAAGCCGCATACCGATTTACAGCTGGGTTGACTGGGGTGTGTTGGTAACGGGAGTTGAACCCTATACCTTCATGAAAAGCGAGTGCTCTACCACTACACAAGTTCTCCACATATAAGCATACCTTGCCAAGATTGGACACTCAAATAATTCCGGGAGCTATGCTGGTGGGAATATTACTCTTGACAAGGTCAACCAAGCCAGACAAGTCCTTGGAGAGGGGGCCAGACTCCAAGGCAATAGACACTTTGAGTTTAAACAACACTTGGATGCCTAGCATAATCTACTCAATCAGTACTTTGGCACAGTCTACACAAAAGAGGACTGCTCCAAGATCCCAGAGCCTATAGATATTTTTCAAAGAGACATGGATATAGCGGGATTAAGATCAATCTGTATTACAGAGGAAATGGTTTTTAAAAAATTGGAGGGGTTGAAAGTGGATAAATGTCCATGTCAAGATGGTATTCGTCCAAAATTACTGTATAAAATTAGAGACCAACTAGCAAAACCATTGGCTATATTATGTTCTCGATCACTTACAAAAGGGATTGTTCCACGGGATTGGAAAGATGCGAGAGTGATCCCCTTATTAAAAAAAGGCAAAAAATCAGATCCAGCGAATTATAGACCGGTGAGTTTAACGAGCATAGTCTGTAAATTGTTAGAGGCAATTATCAAAGAAAACATTGTAATGCATTTAGACAAATTTAATCTAATTAGAAATAGTCAGCACGGGTTTACTAGAGGGAGATCATGCTTAACAAATCTATTAGAATTCATGGAGGAGGTTACTAAAATGATAGATCAAGGGGAGCCAGTGGATGTTATTTATCTAGATTTTGCAAAGGTCTTTAATAGAGTACATCATCAAAGATTGGTTAGAAAGTTAAAATCACATGGAATAGGTGGGGAAGTTGCCAAATGGATTGAAAATTGGTTAACGGGAAGAAGGCAGAGGGTGGGCATAAATAAGGAGTACTCTGAGTAGTGTGAAGTGAAAAGTGGTGTGCCACAGGGCTCGGTTTTGGGACCAATTTTGTTCTTGATATATATAAATGATTTGGACATTGATATGAGATCCATGATTGCAAAATTTGCTGATGACACAAAACTATGCAGTAGTCTCTCATCTAAAGCAGAAGTGGATATATTGAGGTCGGATTTAGATAAAATTCGAGAATGGTCTGTAAGCTGGCAAATGGAGTTTAATGTAGATAAATGTACAGTCATCCACATGGGCAGATCTAATATGGAACATAATTACAGAATGGGAGAGAACAATATTAGAAAGATAGATAAGGAAAGGGACCTAGGGGTTATAATAGATCATACAGGAAAAATGAGTGAGCAAGTTAAGGTAGCAGTGAAAAAGGCAAATGCAATGTTAGGTATGATAAAAAGAAATATTAAACATAGCAGCAAGGAAATGATAGTCAAACTGTATAAAGCATTAGTTAGACCTAGATTGGAGTACTGTGTACAGGTGTGGAGTCCTTATCATAGAGGGGATATAAACATGCTGGAAAGAATACAAAAAAGAGCGACAACGATGATAGTGGGATTCCAGAATTACAGTTATGAAGAAAGACTCAGAAAAACCGGCCTACAGTGTCTCGAAGAGAGAAGAATTCGTGGTAACTTAATTCAGGTTTATAAGATGATCAGAGGAACAGATAAATTAGACTATAACAAGTTTTTTAAAATACAGCCACACAAAATAACAAGAGGGCATAGCTACAAGCTGATTAAAGAGAGGACCAGATTAGATATTAGGAAATATTTTTTTAGTCAGAGAGTGGTGTCTGCTTGGAATGCATTGCCAGGGGAGGTAGTGGAGGCAGGGACAGTTAATGCATTTAAGAATAAACTGGATGTGCATAGCTTTTAGAGCAAGGTGATGTAAATGTAACTAGTTGTATACAGACTCGGGATCAAGATGCTGAGCAGCACATGAGCTGCAGTGGTCAGCGACCCATAGCTGCCAAGACCCATTTACACCTCCACGCGGTGATCCTGGATAACAGGCTGCAGCAGGGCAGACTGGCTAAGGAGAAGGGATCGAAGAGGGAATGCTAACCCGGTACTCAAAAAATTCTTGCTGAAGTTAGATGTGTTGGACCGAAAGGTGCAAATATCACAGCCAAGCTGTAAACTACGACACAACGCATTCCGTTCTCTGAACTATATTCTGCTACTTAAGCCCTTTTAGGGTTTGGTAGTGGGAGATTGAGAACGAACGAAGAAGAAGAAGAAGTATACAGACTCTGCAGGGTCTTCTAAACCAGTATAAAGACGTTAAGTTAAGTTAAGTTTTATAACATAATAATAATCTGCTTAGGGGATCAAGGCCCATTGCACCAATCAGCTGTGATCTCAATTGTGACTGAGGTCCATGAGATAACGTGTGGGCAATTTGTCACAGCTAGATATTGTGCGGGCAACCCCGTGGGCGCCATGAGGGACAATGTCCTTTCAATCCTTCAGTAAACGTGGGGGCGACGTGGGCTAGTGGTTAAGTGACATGGCTCATAGGATGTCAACTGAAGGTGCTGGGTTCGCTCCCCATCACAGCACCAGCCGTTATCTTGGGAAAGAAGACACTTAGAAAATGCAAGAGGAAGCAGACCCTTACATAAAATGCATACCAAAATCAGATGCACTGGGTCAACAAGCTTAAAATAAAAACATAGTGCAAGGCACACTGTCTTGGTGAATAGAGAAATAAGACGAACGCAACAACAACAAAATCCTTTAGTGTGACTCCGAAACAAGGATGGCCTTGCAAAGTGATCAGAAGAGTCAGAGACACATCCTTGGAATCCACTAGTATGACTTGGTTACCAACACTGAGGTTGTTCAACCTACACATATCGATATGTTTTCTATGACGTACAATCGCGATCTTTCTATCTTTGGTCATGGGGCCCACCTCCCCCAGGATGTCTCAGCCCACCAAATTCTGCATCTGGCTGTTGAAGTTAAATGTGGGGAAAGACCATACCCCTACCCGTTATCAGACACTTGATATTCCAGATTGAATATAATATGGAACATAATACCAGATGGGTGAGAAGTAGAATGGCTTGGCTTGGTTCGTTATCAATATCCTGCTACCATGCCCTGAAAGGACTTAAGTAGCAGAATATAGTCCAGAGAACGGAATGGACTGTGCCATAGTTTACAGCTTGACTGTGATATTTGCACCTTTCGGTCCAACACATCCAACTTCAGCAAGCATTCCCTATTCGATCCCTTCTCCTTAGCCAGTCTGCCCTGCTGCAGCCTGTTATCCAGGATCACCTCATGGAGGTGTAGAAGGGTCTTGGCAGCTCTGGTTTGCTGGCCCTGACGCTAGCAGTCAGCTATGGGTCGCTGACCACTACAGCTCATGCGCTCCAATAGTAGAATGATAGAAAAGGAAAGGGACCTAGGGGTTATAATAGATCATACATGTAAAGTGAGTGAGCAAGTCTAGGTAGCAGTGAAAAAGGCTAATGCAATGTTAGGTATGATAAAAAGAATTATTAAATATAGGAGCAAGGAAGTGATAGTCAAACTGCATAAATTATTAGTTAGACCTAGATTGAAGTACTTTATACAGGTGTGGAGTCCTTATCGTGCAGGGGATATAAACATGCTGAAAAGGATACAAAGCTGATAGTGTGATTCCAGAATGACAGTTATGAGGAAAGACTCAGAAAAATTAGAAATGAGAAGAATTCGAGGTGACAATACAGGTTTATAAGATAATCCAAGGAAAGGATAAATTAGACTATAACAAGTTTTTCAAAATACAACCACCTATAAGAACAAGAGGGCATAGCTACAAATGAACTAAAGAAAGGTCCAGATTAGATATTCGGAAATATCTGTTTAATCACAGAGTGGTGAATGCTTGGAATGCATTGCCACTGGAAGTAGTAGAGGCAGGGACAATTCATGCATTTAATAACAGATTGGATGCACAAAGCTTTTAGAGCAAGGAACCTGCCAAAGATGGATGTGTCGGACCGAAAGGTGCAAATATCGCAGTCAAGCTGTAAACTAGCGACACAACACATTTCATTCTTCAGACTACATCCTGCTACCTGCGAAACCCTGTTCAGGGCTTGGTAGCGGGAGATTGAGAACAAACGCAGAAGAAGATGAAGAGCAAGGAAATGTAAATTAAACTAGTTGTGTACAGACTCTGCAGAGTCTTCTAAACCAGTATAAAGATGTTAAGTTAAGTTATTACAAATTAAATTTCAGAACACATTAAATGACCCAAAACATACCTCCTTAAGCACACTGAGCTCCTGAATCTCATTGTAAAGACACTCATCTCCTTTAGACTTTGACTTGTTCAAAAAATCCCCAAAGATGACAGAGCGAATATCCTCATCAACAATCAGCTTCCCAGGTTCAACAATGTGAATAAAGAGGTTGTTCAGCTTTTCCTTAAAGTGCGTTTCAATTCCAAGCTAGAGGAAGCAGAAAGAATGAACAGTTAAATATAGTGGATTCTCGGTCAGTCAAAATCAAATATGTACATGTGTTTACGATACCTGAAAGTGGATTGTTTTTTGTGATTGTATCCTTTAAGTTTTACAATGTCAGGTGAATTCCCATGATGAATTTGATCGTTATTTAGAGCTCCTCTTCAGCTCAGCACAGTTTTGAGTTTAGTGTTGAATTGTTGGGCCATAGAGGGAATGGTTGTAATAAATTTATATGAAAAGTGGAGAAAAGAATAGTTATGCTGTAACCTGTCAAATACATTGTAAGAGGCATCTAAAGAAAGCTTGGTATGGGTCTGGCAGCCCTATTTTCAAATATTTATAAGCCTTATAGAAATAAAAGACGACATCTACATCCCATGGCTGAATAAGTATGATTAAGTCAAGTCTAACAACAAAGAAAAGGAAACAGCTATACTTGTATCTAACTCTCTGTATTGTTTAACAGAGCCAACATCACTACCCTTGATAGATGTATATACTTGTATCTACTTGTCATTTGTGAGGTAATGTTTCTAAAAGCTGCTCCCAACAGGAATTTGGCTTGTGTGAATTGCAGAGTGTTCAAAACCATGAGTTGGATAGTCTTCTACTCTAGAAGAGATAGGATCTGAGAACCGACAGAATACTTAAACTGCAACAAAACACTAACCTTGACCATTCTGAAGAACTGGTCGCGATCGTCGTCAGACACCAACCTGTCATAGAAAACCCTGTAGACTTCATGTATCCATAGTCTAGAGATTTTGCAACCTCCATCTGCTCCTTCTGGGACTAGACTTGGCTTCATTAGGAGGACGCCCTGTGAAGAGATAGGTCAGGCACTAATAAAATGTAAAGAATGGTAAAGTATAGATTTCGTTATTATGCTAAGTTGTTGCTATTGTTGTTTTCTCATAGCTGCTTTTTCAAGTCTGCTTTTGGAAGCCCCATGCCATCTTAACTATAAAGTAGAAAATACATGTATCTGTCGGTCCATCTTGTAAATTAGTCGAAAATTTAGGTCAGGTCATCACATAACCGGTGAGGTCATTGGGGAACACATGATATACCCTCACAACCCCACGTCACCCCCCTCTCTGTAAATGGTCACTGCCTGTGCCTCTTCTGGTTGGAGATTGGTCAATTCTTTTATGTTAACTTAACTTAACGTCTTTATACTTTTTTAGAAGACTCTGCAGAGTCTGTATAAAACCAGTTTCATTTACATCACTTTGCTCTATCCAATTTATTCTTAAGTGCATTAACTGTCCCTGCCTCCACTACCTCCCGTGGCAATGCATTCCAAGCATTCACCACTCTCTGACTAAAAAAGTATTTCCTAATATCTAATCTGGACCTCTCTTTAGTTAACTTGTAGCTATACCCTCTTGTTCTTGTGGGTGGCTGTATTTTTAAAAAAACTTGTTATAGTCTAAATTATCCATTCCATGTTGTCTTCTCAACTCTTTTTAAGATGACCTCTTCTTGAGGCCCTATTGCTATTATAATTCTTTCTCGTATTTCCTCATTACAACGCGTGAGATGAAGTGGCTGGGAAAATGAATTGGTGTGACAAGGAAATATAGTGAGAACTGCCCATTACGCTAAATGCAATTATAAACTACAATGTTTTTGGTCATCTAATGAAAGTGCAATGACAGGACAAATTCTTCAACAATACCGGCTTACAATGATTGACTCAACATGCTGGCCCAGGAAAGGCAACTTAAGTTCCCCATGGCCCTTAACAGCACAACTTGGAATTCTGGTATTCAAAAAGATGTATGCATGCTGCCAGGTAGCTGATGGCTATCCGTAGTAGGTTTGTTTTTTCTCCACAATTTTTACTTCCAGCGGTTTACTATAGGTCTGGGAGAAGGTAGGTTGTGTATTGAGTAGGAATTTCATTACTTTTAGAATTATTCCCGGACAGAGGCTAACATCATAATCTTTTCAATTGTTTAACAATTTTCAACTGCTAAGGATTCTTTAAGGTAACATTAGCCTTTTTAGGTAACATTCTTTTACAGCCACAGGGTGTACACCTGCGTGCAAGGGCAAGAACGTAAAAAATTCCTTGCCAGTTGGAAATTGAAAAGAGTAGACTTCACAGCTGCTACTGCAGCAAAATTAAAGTTAAAAATCTATTCAAATTATTCTAGGAATTCTCACCCCACAGAGAATATGTCACAAAAATTGGACTGTGTGGCTATAACATCAGGTCTTGGTTGTGTGGTTAGCAGAGCGGCATAGATGGCGCCTGACAGACTGCTGGTCTACCTTGCTTTAATGTACACTTCCACCACCACCACCAGTTCCAAGAAGACGATCATATATTCCAGAGACAACCAACCTAACATTTGATAATAGATACTGGGATTGACCGAGGCAAGTCACCAGTAAATTTTCGACTGCCAAAAATAAATGCAACAAAGGAGGTCACATCTCCCCACAATGTCTAATGACTCAAGTGGCCTGAAGACAGATAGTACATGGGATCTCCCAATTTAACTAAGCGCTGGTTGCACCTTCCTTGAAATCACGGCATGCTTAAAATTTGTGGGATTTGAAACTCCACAATTTCATACTTTCATTTCTTAAGGGGTAAGCGTCTTTACCTCTCAGCTTTAGCAACCCCGTAACAACAGAGGTGGAAGAAAATGTAATTACTGACTGTAACAGGGTGTGTCAATATTACAGAAACTACATATTGCCAACTAATGTTGCATAGCACTTTACCTGAATCACTCTAGAAAAGTCTCTCAGGTTGAACAGGTAATGTGACTTAGAAGGTGTAGGTAAGAAGTTGACAATGGCTTTCTGGTATACTTCCATTGTGGCACTGAGAATGATCTATATTAGAAAAGAGATAAACGATGAGTAAATATCTCTCTCTCTCTCTCGCTCTCTCTATATATATATATATTTATATGTGTGTGTGTGTATGTGTGTGTGTGTTGCATCTCATTTTATATATATATATATATATATATCACAGGTGCTAAGTTCTTGGAGATTTAGTCGTAAAGTAAATCCATTTGTAATGGGATGCTTCTAAAACTTGTGTATATTTATAACCATTTTACAAATTAAATTGTTTAATATTCATTTTTATTGATATGCTGTTAATTTTACATAACAAATAACAAATATGGGGACAGTGTGGGTTAGTGGTGGTTTAGTGACATGGCTCATAACCTGAAGGTGTTGGGTTCGATCCAGTACAGCACCGGCCGTTACCCCGGGGAAGCAAACCCTAAAGAAATGCAGGAGGAAGCATAAAATGTATGTCAAAGTCAGATGCACTGGGTCAACAAGCACAAAATAAATCTGCAGTGCAACGCACACCCGCCTTGGAGAATAGATAAATAAATCAAACGCGCACACACACACACACAAAATAAAATACATATTCATACATTTTTACTTTTACATAACATACACATATTGATACATTGTTACTTTCACACAACAGATATGTATTGATTGTCATCGTTGTTGTTATTGTTGCTGAATGCCCACAATGAGTATGTTTACTCTTTTGTGCGTGCTGGAAAAGGTGTTAAGTGGCAGATAGTAGTCGCTTCCCTCACAACCCAAGGGTGCTGATAAAGGTGGACCAGGGTCCTCCAGGCTGTTCTGCTATACTTGGCTTCATATGTCTGACACTAACTACTAGAGAGATCTCAGCAATCTGTATCTCATCAGCCTGACAGTCTTATAAACAGCCTGTTTCCAGGGAACGCTACCTAGAAGAGAGATAGGGGTCTTGGCCAGTGTATTATGCCTGACACTCATGTGACGTCTTAGTCAGTATATTGTGCCTGACCAGACCAGCGTCTCAGTTCCCCATACATATTGATACACTGTTATTTTTACGTTGCATTGCTGTTATCATTAAAATAATAGATACATGTTTGTACGCTGTTAATTTTACATAACATTGATATGCTATTACTTTTACATAACATAATGATACATTGTTATTTTTACATAACTTATTGATACACTATTACTTTTACATAACATATACATATTGAAATGATATTACTTTTACATAACATATTGATACTCTGTTAGCTGAGTTGTGCAGGCAGCACAGATGCAATGTTCTGATGGTCCACGACACCCATCATGGTATCCCGTAGACCATATATAAATGGTATGAGCCTACCGTCACAGAGATCTCGTCAACAAACGGTTTGGCAATGTTCAAGTATTTTTCAGCAATTTCGCATTGAAACAATTGTGAAGTGTTTGATTTTCTGTCTGTATATTATTTTCTGTCTGTATATTATTTGATGTGTGTGTTTGAGCCATAATTAATCCTAATTTGACTAGTTTATCTGATTTCTCATTTTATATGTCCTGGAATCCACTGGATTATTTGGCATGTTATCTGTGTTTTACCAATTGCCACAGCCAAAACTACTCTGTTGTCAGTCTAGAGATCATCATCATCAAGTCATTCAGCCCTGGGACTGGTTTGCAAGATCAGGAATCTGTCTTTCCATATCTGTCATTTACAGCCATCTTCAACTCAGCATATGTCTTTGTCCCCCTGCCTCTGCATGCTTGTGTCACAAAAGTTATTCTTTGTTCCCCCCCTTTCCAATCTTTCCCTGTGTTCTGTCTTCCAAGACTTTCTTCATTGGGCCCACATGAAGTCAGTTGTTGCCCATCCAGACCAATCATTTTTGGATCTTTTACAGCAACTTTCTTTCCTATCCTACTTCCATTTCGTTTGATTATCGAGAGCTCAATTTATTCCTCTTTCGGTACCACATATCAAAAGCCTTCAAGCATTTCTCCTCTTTTTATCTTTGAAGATATGCTTCCATAATGTTTTGGTTCAGCCTCCCTACAAGGAAGTTAACAGCAGTGGTTACATCGTTTTGCAATTTGGGCAGAACAGAAAGGGTTATGAAGAGAATTCTCTGCATACAATAATAATAATTTTCGCCTAGGTATCTAATACCCATTGTGTCGGTTGACCGCTACTATGTCCAGCTGCTGAGACTTGCAGCCAAACCTCACCCAGTACTAAAGGTGAGACTGCTATCTACTGGAGCTATGTAGAATGGGGGCCGCCCCTCCCACGTCTCCAGCTGGCCAGTGGGAGACCGTTGTTACACGTAACTGCATGATCTGGCGAGCCAGAATTTCCTGGTGCAGTCGAACTACATGTCCAAACACAGACAGGCGGTGGCGGACCAGAGTGTCCAAGATGGAAGACTCGTCATTGCAAAGACCTCAACGTTGTGGACAAGATCAAACCCCCAGATACCGAGGATACGTCGCTGGTTGCACATATCATAGCTGCTCAGAAGTCAAATAAGGAAAATAGACAAGACAGCAAGAAGCCACATACTTTCAAACTGCTGTTGGAAACCACTTGTGCTGAGTTCATTAAACTCTTGATGTTTCTCTGGTTGCAGGTTACAACAGCTACTCTTACATTATGAAGCATAATTGAGAAGGTGGACCAGGGTCCTCCTTGCTGTAGTGCAATGTGAAATCCATTAAATTATTAGTGCTTATTTTAGTTTTAAAAGAGGACTCACTCTAGAGAATCTTCTGTGACTTGTCTCAAATGATTTAAAGTGCCATTCAATGATGGGAGAAAAGATATTCCTCAGTGTCTCATCATCAAACATCTCAATGCCAATAACGTTGAAGTGACGCAGGAAGCGAGGGGTTACAGTGTTCCTGCCACCTCCAGGAGGACCCATGGCTGCCAGCATCACGATGTCAACCAAATTCAATGTGCTGGTGTCCTTCCTAATGATTACAACATAAATTACATTCTGGTTTATTGGGTTTTTTTTTTGTTTTCTCCTCTCCCTCTCTCTTTCTCTCTCTCCCTCCCTCTCTCTCTCTCTCAGATATCTTGTCATTTTCCTTAGTTTAAAGCATACACGTTAGATGTTTTTTCACTATGAAAGTACAGATGGGTCGGCCATGTGGTCCACTATAGATGGATGAGGAGTGTGTCATTCTAGTGGCCGTACAACTACAACCGCCCACTCGGTTGGTTACCCACAACAAAATAGGAGAGATGGCCTGCACCACACATTTGGCAAAATGCAGGCACAAATCCAACAGCTTTTGGCTACCTGGCATCAGGCAACTGTGCATGATTGAATACTAGGATTCAAGTTGTTAGTTTAAAACTACAATGAATTAATAAATATAGCTTAAATTATTTCTCTTGTTTTTTCTTCACCCGTTACCTCCCAGACCACATCATGCATTTTATTTGAAATACCAAGATTCTATGTGCACTTGGGAAATAACAAGATTATAAAATGCAGAGGTGCCAATGGAAAAGAAGCAGATATTGCAATCTACCCTTACAATGCTGTACAATATAAATGTACAATATATAATATAGGTGTGCAATGGTGTGTTTTGTGTTCGGCATCGCAACCCAGCAATGTCGGATCGGCTAGCTCTTCTTCTGAGGGGCGAAAAGTGAAATGAGTAGCCTGCCGATAAGGGCGAACACACAAGTCAACCTCACCTCCAAGTGGTGCACACTGGGAAACTATGACCGCTAGGCTGTAGGCAAACGAGGCAATGGCTCGCCTGGGGAAATGGGCTCCTCCAGGTCAGATGCAGATGTTGGCCCACACCGGCTTGGAGAAGAGATGGGCTCCACCAAGAGAAAACAGTCAAAGATTCACACATGAGGACATAACAGCAATAGAGCCTTTTGAAGACCTCTTGGCAACTGTCAAAAGAAGGAAACTCGCTTGGTACGGTCACATATCGAGATCAAATGGTCTTGCAAATACAATTCTCCACGGAAAGGTGCATGGCAGACGATGAAGAGGCCGTCCCAAAAAAAGAGATGGGAGGACAACATAAAAGAATGGACCAATCTCCGACCAGAAGAGTCACAGGCAGCGGCCGCTGACAGAGAAGGGTGGTGTGGTATTTTTAGGATGTCTTCATGTGTGCCCCAATGACCTCACCGGTTACGGGATGACATGACCTGACAATATAACTTGCACTCAAACCTACAAATATAGAAGAACTAAATATATAATTGTACTACAAATATTTATTGTTTTGTCATTCATTTATAATTTACCTTGTAGTATATTGCTACACAAACCTATGGATTTTGTAATGATTTGCTTTAACCAAGCATATGCCACAGATGGGTGACTCATTATCCACTAGTCCACCGTGGTCCATGATAGAGACCGATGCAATAGAATTTGGGTGTAACCACTGCTGAAGGACGGGTCATCCAGTAATCCATTAATCAAAAGACATAACACCTTGCTGAAATCAATACTGGAAGGCAAGGTGAAGGACAAATGTGCCAAAGGTCGACAATGCTATAAGTGAAAGGACAACATCAAAAGATCTTCATCATCATCTTCATCATCATCATCTATCAACTTGTGTTATTAGATGTCGTGGAAAAATGTAGTTTTCTGTAGTGTGCCAGATTTGTCAAAAAAATATAAAAAGATGAACAAGGAAACGCCTGGCAGGTTGTACGAAAAAGGCAAGAGATAGGGAATGTTTAGGATCCAGTCAGGTAATACATACTGATCACACAATGTCAGTCAGGGTCAGGTAAAATATACTGATCGCACAATGCCAGGCAGGATCAGGTAAAATATACTGATCGCACAATGTCAGTCAGGGGCAGGTAAAATATACTGATCGCACAATGTCAGTCAGGGGCAGGTAAAATATACTGATCGCACAATGTCAGTCAGGGTCAGGTAAAATATTCTGATCACACAATGCCAGTCAGGATCAGGCAAAACATACTGATGGTACAATACCAGTCAGGTAAAATATACTGATCGCACAATGTCAGTCAGTGTCAGGTAAAATGTACTGACCAAGACTCCTAATTCACTTCCACGCAGTTCTAATTGGAAACAGTTTTATGATAGACTGGCTAATGAGGTTGAGGATCTACATGATCCCTGTGGTAATGAGTGACATGCAGATGGAGTCAAACATAGCACAACAGACCTTCCTCAGCATACTCGGGATGTGAGGAAAGCTACTGCAACTAACCACTTAACTTTTTTTTCCGGGCATACAAAAGAGTAGACTTACTCATTGTGTGCATTCAACAACAACACTGGAAAGATGGCACCTGAACTGAGTCCTTAATAACGACCTACCTATTTAGGTCAAAATGTCTGTACATGTCTGTTAATGTTCTCATCCAAATCTCTATCACAATCTTGTTAGTATTTCAGCCAAATAAAGAACAAGATACAATGATAGAAAGCCCGTCAAACCAGTATATTTCATCTATCCATTGGCTGAGTATCTCTATTATAATCTTGTTACTATTTCAGCCAAATGAAGAACAAGATACAATGATAGAAAGCCCGTCAAACCAGTATATTTCATCTATCCATTGGCTGAGTATCTCTATTATAATCTTGTTACTATTTCAGCCAAATGAAGAACAAGATACAATGATAGAAAGCCCGTCAAACCAGTATATTTCATCTATCCATTGGCTGAGTATCTCTATTATAATCTTGTTACTATTTCAGCCAAATGAAGAACAAGATACAATGATAGAAAGCCCGTCAAATCAGTATATTTCATCTATCCATTGGCTGAGTATCTCTATTATAATCTTGTTACTATTTCAGCCAAATGAAGAACAAGATACAATGATAGAAAGCCCGTCAAACCAGTATATTTCATCTATCCATTGGCTGAGTATCTCTATTATAATCTTGTTACTATTTCAGCCAAATGAAGAACAAGATACAATGATAGAAAGCCCGTCAAACCAGTATACTTCATCTATCCATTGGCTGAGTATCTCTATTATAATCTTGTTACTATTTCAGCCAAATGAAGAACAAGATACAATGATAGAAAGACTTGCCTGTCAAACCAGAATCTGTGATCTATCCACTGTCTCAGTATCTCTATAGGAGGCTGAGCACCATATTTCTCCTTGGCAGGCATGTTCAAATCATCAACAAATACACACAGCTTTGTTCCTATGGCAGGGCCATACACACCCTTCTTTCTCCTGTAAATACACATGTATTTGCTTACTTTTACATTCACTTGCATCAATAAATGTCATAGGAAACTTTTTAACCCGCCAGATTAAAAAATTCAGCTGATTTATCATTCAACATGTGATGTTAAGACATGGTTGTTGATTTTGAGAACCTCTAATCTTTATTTTGTGTGTGTGTGTGTGTCTTGAGATATATTAATAAAGAACTTGTTCGTGTTATTGTTGTTATTGCGTGTATGTTAGTTTCTGAGATACAAGAAGGTGAAGGTGATCGTGGTGAAAAATAGCGCAACCATGTAGACTCACCTGGTAGCGTTCCTTGATAAAAAAAATTTTTCTAAATTCACATAAAAACGTGCAAATTCTACTATTCATAAGGTTGCAATTTCACGACACCAAATGTGTTGTGTCAGTTGCTGTAAGCCTATGTTGCAGGATTTCTCTTATGTCATTTATCCATCTGCTATACGGCATTCCTCGTGCCTTGTAGCCAGGTCTTATGTTGTAAATCTGTTTCTATTTCTGTTTCTAAGAATTTACATCACTGCACTCCTGGCATACCCATATGTGCTCAGTCTCTCTCAGCAAATTGCGTAGGGTATAGATGTTGATGGTCAATGTAGCTCGCTGGTTTCACAATCTCCTGCTTCGTCCTCTCATGCGCCCTACTTCATTAGTACCTCGTTTAATGTTGAAACTTTGCAGCCTGTGGATTCCTGCTTCATCTATTGCGGAGTCCTCATATACCAGACGGTCATTGATCGATTTCAAAATGTCACTTCTATCCATCACTAATGTGCCATGATGGGAGCTTGTGAATTCATGATGTCAGCTCTTTCATTACCCTGAACCCCAGCATGAGCATGACAGTAGATCTATGTCAACCCCTGGAGGTTTGAAGCCTTAACAGCTACTATCCACTCGTACCCTACGCCACCTCTTCTGTACCTTCTGAAGTACGGCTTGCGCGCCTGTCACTATGACTGCCCTTGTTATAGAAGTCTCAGGTATCCATTTCAGTGCTGAGGTCACTGCTTCCATCTCCATTCTCAAACTGGAGGTTGTTGACATGTATGCCCTACTACGTTCAGCAACGATCTGTCCTCTCACTCTAGCCGTAAAGCCCCAGCCTGATGTCCCACTGCGCAGCACTGATCCTTCGGTGTATATGACGGCATCACTCTCCTGCATGTTCTCAATTACCAGCTGATTCCCCTCATGCTCTGTTCCCCCGTTGCCTCATTCTCTGCATTCCTTGCCTAAGGTTATGACGACTCTCTAGCACTCTATCTAAAATATCCTGCTGAAGTCGGATGTGGTGGACCAACTATCAATGATGTTGTACATGTGCAGTGGCAGTTGAGAAAGTGAGGTTGACAAATTGTGCAAATCTTCCACACTTCAATCTAAATCCATGACAAAAATAGAGCTCACTAGAATTACTAATTAGGTCCAATATTTTTTCATAGAGCAGTTAAGGCAAAGACACTTACAAATTAACTGAATGCTTTTGTGAATAAATGACTTGGAAAACTATTTAACATTGACTGGGAAAACTATTTAACATTGACTGGGAAAACTATTTAACATTGACTGGGAAAACTATTTAACATTGACTGGGAAAACTATTTAACATTGACTGGGAAAACTATTTAACATTGACTTGGAAAACTATTTAACATTGACTTGGAAAACTATTTAACATTGACTTGGAAAACTATTTAACATTGACTTGGAAAACTATTTAACATTGACTTGGAAAACTATTTAACATTGACTTGGAAAACTATTTTACATTGACTTGGAAAACTATTTTACATTGGCTGGGAAGAATTCAAGACCAACAACATTGGTTTGGGAAGAATTCAAGACCAACAACATTGGCTGGGAAGAATTCAAGACCAATAACATTGGTTTGGGAAGAATTCAAGACCAACAACATTGGCTGGGAAGAATTCAAGACCAACAACATTGGCTGGGAAGAATTCAAGACCAACAACATTGGCTGGGAAGAATTCAAGACCAATAACATTGGTTTGGGAAGAATTCAAGACCAACAACATTGGCTGGGAAGAATTCAAGACCAATAACATTGGTTTGGGAAGAATTCAAGACCAACAACATTAGCTGGGAAGAATTCAAGACCAACAACATTGGCTGGGAAGAATTCAAGACCAACAACATTGGCTGGGAAGAATTCAAGACCAATAACATTGGCTGGGAAGAATTCAAGACCAATAACATTGGTTTGGGAAGAATTCAAGACCAACAACATTGGCTGGGAAGAATTCAAGACCAATAACATTGGTTTGGGAAGAATTCAAGACCAACAACATTGGCTGGGAAGAATTCAAGACCAATAACATTGGTTTGGGAAGAATTCAAGACCAACAACATTGGCTGGGAAGAATTCAAGACCAACAACATTGGCTGGGAAGAATTCAAGACCAACAACATTGGTTTGGGAAGAATTCAAGACCAACAACATTGGCTGGGAAGAATTCAAGACCAACAACATTGGCTGGGAAGAATTCAAGACCAACAACATTGGTTTGGGAAGAATTCAAGACCAACACCATTGGCTGGGAAGAATTCAATACTAACAATCTAATAAGAGAAATCACCAACTAGCCATTTGTTTCTACCATCATAAGAAATAAATGGTGGACATACATCGAGCATATGATGAGAATGAAGAACAACACTTCTATTACAGGCAGTTGTATGGGCTCCAGCTGGCAGCAGAAAGAGGATGGTCTAAAGAGACTCTTCGCAGAACGATCATCAGAGAGGGCTCAACTGTGGGTATACACAACATACAAGAACTTAGACAAATGGTGTTACACTGATCAAACTGTAGAGTAATACTTCTTGCCATATGGGATGAGTTTGGCACTCAAACTTAACTTAGCTTAACGTATTTGTACTGGATTAGAAGACTCTACAGAGTATGTATTCAACCAGTTTCTTGGAGGCTGGTTTAACCGATGTGCAAGTCCATCTTAATAGACTCAAACACTAGAGCTAAGTAGACCCGCAGCCAGTTAGGTACCATCTATAGCTGCCTTAAACAAACCACCTGGGAAAAGATACAAATAACTTTGGTAAATTTTTTATTTGAATTTTGTCTAGGCAGCAGCCGTTAAGCCTACTCTTTTCGATTTCCAACTGCCAAGGAATATTTCACATGCACGACACTGAACTCAGGAGTCCAATCTCACTACCCAGAGATCAGGAGAATTTTTACCAGAAGATTCACGTGAAAAAATCCTGGTTTTCACCAGCAAACCAGCGACTTCCGGCACCCCAGGCGGACACCTTACCTCGAGACCACTGAGTCCCCCAAAGAACATAAATAGATTGAATCAATTAAAAGCAATTTTTAAAAGTGGAAGTAGTACCAAAGCAGAATACTGCCCTTGGTGGTTAGACTTCCTTGGTCTCAGCTTTAGTGACCAGCACATTTCCTAATCCGAAAGACTAAAACATTCATTTACAGTTGGAAGATTAAAGTGTGATCAGACTAAGTTACCCATGCTATCAGTTTTGACATGCCAGATAAAAGCTCTAATCACTCAAGAGAATGTGAAGAAAAAAAAATAATGGAGCCAGACGGTATTGGAGATCATCCTCATATGGCATTTCTCCAATGAGAGCAACATATCCTAAAGGACAAGCAACATTAACAGTCTACCTTTCAAGTTTGGAGAAAATAATATCCTGTGTTTGATTGGCAGATGTCTGAGCGGAGAAGTTGATGTTGTTGATCACATACTTGTCTCTTGGAAGCTGAAAAATGAATTATAATATATTAGGAACATATGTGGAAAATGCTGGATTTAACCATTTTTACATGACAGTAGTTGTTGGAATTAACCATTTTTATATGACAGTTGAACTGTTTTATTTGTTTTCTGATTGGCACTGTTTTTTGTTTGTTTTCGTCTTTTTTAAAATGATTTTGTGTGTGATTTTGTTTTATTTCAAAGCTACTTGTATCTGAATTTTTCACACTTTGACTTTCACTGGCAATGGGTTTGCAATGAAAAACATTTTACATCCTGGAGCATATGAAAAGTGAACCTGGGTCCTTCTGATTGCAGTATAATACAAGGCTTCACAGAAGGCTCACAATATGGGGGATTGGAGTGTCAATCTCCACCTCAGTGACCAGTCTGCTATACCACAGTATGTTTCTAGGTACAACACATGGACAAGAGGTGGGATCTTAGTTAGTATGTTGCACCCGACACTGATGCGAGTCTTTGCACCTTCTGATCACCGATCGAATGAGTTAACCACTCTTTTATTCAATTATTATATACATTTATTCATGTATTATATAAAGAGTATTTTTCTAGATTCGGTAGATTGGGCTCATTAGACTTGGTTGGCAGCCAATCTAAGAGAAGGTGAACTGACTCTAAACCTGGGTAGACAAAGCTCGTTAGCCTGTTCAGGCAGTTCGCCTATGAGAGGAGGAACTCTAATTTTAAACCCGCAAGTTCCAGAGAGTGTTGGCTAGTCTTGAGACGATGAGCGTATTATCGGATGTCTCGAGTAACTAGCATCTGGGGGCAATGATTCCACTGCCTTGTGGAAACCTCACGAGAGGGTAGGGCTACGAGAGTAAACCCAGACAGAAAATCCGGAGTGGTAGCACCTACGACGGATGGTTTCAAAATTTCAAACTCATTCTGGCAGCTCCTGCAGCTGAGCTGGGGCCAAATTGTCATGCTTTGCATTCCTTTGGATTATTACCAGCAAGGCCGAGAGGGGGATCCTGCAGTTTGGGCAGCCCAGGGTCTCCATATTCAGTGCCCAGGTTTGCGCCCTGAGAGGCTACTCACAGGGGGCCACGCGCATGGTCTGCAAAGACTGAGACACCTATGAATAAATGAACAAATGATTTTTCTAGAGTTGTATTCTTCTTCATTTGTCCTACTGCTCTAGCCTTGTGTCACAGGAAGGAGGTATGCGTAGACTTCTGGTTTGTGGTGTCACAGAGAGAGAGGTATGCGTAGACTTCTGGTTTGTGGCGTCACAGAGAGGGAGGTATGCGTAGGCTTCTGGTTTGTGGCGTTACAGAGAGGGAGGTATGCGTAGGCTTCTGGTTTGTGGTGTCACAGAGAGAGAGGTATGCGTAGACTTCTGGTTTGCGCTGGGTGGGAAACTTATGCTGCTGGCATGTTATACTTTTAACTTTTGGAGTGTTCCTTTGATTCCTTCTATCCATTGTCACTGGGGTCGACCTCTGCTCTTGGCCCTACAACCTCCATTTAGTGTGACCTCACTACAGGCTGATCATACTGCACCCTTGTCAAATGTCCAAACCATTTTATTTTTTGTGCTACAATATAGTAATTAACCGATGTAGTCCTCACCATTTTCCTCAATGTGATGTTGCGAATTTTGTAGTGAATTGTCTTTTCTTTCATTCTGCACCGTACACAATGCACCTCATAGATCTCAATCTTCCATTTGTGTCTATCCAATATGGCCCAAGTTTGACACTGATAACTTAACGAAGGCATGATCAGTGCGTAGAGGTGTGTATTAACCCCAAAACAGGTATCTTCCAGATTTGATTAAAAACAGACAATTCACCTAGAGTTTAATAGGTTAGATTAGAGTGGGCCACCAAAATCTATTTTTAAAAACAGCCGGTTACAAAAATATTGACAACAAAACAAATGCATGGCCTTGGTAAAAGAGCTAACAACAGCCACTAGAACCAACAAAATGAAGAGAAGAAAATAGGGCAGGGTAGAACATAAGATGAGGAAGACATCGTCCAACACAGCTAGTCAGGCTCTGACATGAAATCTGCAGGGGAAGAGAGAGAGATAAATCTTTAAAAATACACGGTAAAGAGAATGTGAGAAGGAACTACAATTAAATGGTTACACCTGAAGAACGACAGAAAGAGCAGCCGGGAACTGTGAATGCTGTTGGGATGTGGTCAATGGCTTATGCATCGAGAGGAGCGATCCGGGAACTGTGAATGCTGTTGGGATGTGGTCAATGGCTTATGCATCGAGAGGAGCGATCCGGGAACTGTGAATGCTGTTGGGATGTGGTCAATGGCTTATGCATCGAGAGGAGCGATCGGCTTTGATTGATTTAATAAATATTACAAGATCATTGCCTACTAAAACCAAAATACAGCAAGCAAACTTCATTGGAGACATACTGCAGTTGTGGGCTCTGACAACACATATGGGAGTACAATTCAACACTGACCTCTAACAAGTAGCTGTTTGTGATGGCACTTTTACCAGTACCGGTGGGTCCCACAAACAACACAGGTGTCTCGTTGAGCAGAAATGTTTGCAGGAAGTACCTCTGTCTTTCTGTCTCCACAGTGTTGATTATTAGTGAGTTGACCTGGTGGTAGGAATATACAGTAGGTATTAGAAGTCACTGCCAGGTGATTTCTTCTTGTTGTTGAATGCCCACAAGACTCTTTTGTGCGCCCTCGAAAGGACATTAAGGGAATATGGTTGCTAAGGATGTCTAGAATGCCCTGCACGTGCCATAACAGTGCAGATGAACAACAAGATGTCATATTTGCAGCTAAAAGATGGCCGCTTCACCATTGACATGCACCAAAGATGAGCAGCATCCTTTACTTTCCTTTTTTTTAAGCAGCAAAGGAGTGAAACCTATAGAAGTTCATAGGAGAATAAAGGTCCAGTACGGTGATGCTTGCCTTTCACTCCAGCAAGTGTATGAGTAGAGTAGGAAGTTCTAAAATGATGTGAGTTCTATGACAGACTGCTCACGACCAGGTCAGGCACACCAAGTAGTGACCCCAGAGTCAGTTGCAGCCGTTGACCGCCAAGTAAACTAAAATAGCTGATTGGCAGAGAATGAATTTGCTGCACATCTAGGCATCAGTCAAGATTCAGCACACCACATCATCCATGAAGTGCTACAGTACCACAAAGTATCTGCAAGGTGGGCGCCATGGCAGCTTACTCCAGAATTGAAACAACAACGCATTGATGTCTGTCAGATACTTTTCTTGCGGCTCTGTGAAGCATAAAGTGATGATTTCCTAGTAAGAATTGTTACTGGAGATGAAACCTGCGTTCAGTACCACGAGCCTGAAACGAAGAGACCGAGCAAGGAATGGCGCCATCTCTTCTCACTGAAACCAAAGAAGTTCCGCACATAGCAATCTGCAGGGAAGGTTATGCTCTTTTTTGGGATGAACGAGGTGTTATTTTAGAGCACATGCCCAGGGACAACACTGTCACCAGTGCCATGTATACAAATCTTCTAAGGAATCATCTTTGACCCACAAACAAATCCAAATGATGTGGACTTCTGAGTAAAGGTGTCCTTTTGTAACATGACAATGCTCAACCCCCATACTGCATGTGCAACAGTGCAACCAACGAGGACCTCCACTTAAAGTTTCTACTGGGTATAGAAAATGGTTGTATACAGACAGACTCTGTAGAGTCTTTTAAACCAGTATAAAGAGGTTAAGTTAAGTAAGTTAAGTTATATGGGTTTTTGCTGGTCTTGTGTCAAGGTGTTCATAAAAGCAGGTATAGCATGTTCAGATACTAAGGACTTCATGATTTATATAACGTAAAATTACGTTACAAAGAATACCTGTCTGTTTATTTTAAAGTTATAAAGCAGCTAATGTAAAAATGATGTTACAGCATGATAGGAAACAGGAATGTATTATGTAACAGAAAGTACATATTTATACAATATACACTATGATTAAGTAATAATTAAGTATATATATTAATATATATACATATATATACATACACTAGGGACAATCATTAAGTAACATCAACCGTATTATAAAGTGTATGGAAGAGTATGTACAACAAAAAATCTTATTTCAGGACACAGAATAGCTCTTTAGCAATACCCCATGGAGAGATTGTGACGATCGAACAGTATACGGATGAGCAATATAGCGTACAATGTGGCCGTCACACTGTCGACTTGATACGGGGCATTATTAATTTTTTTTCTTGGTGGCCAGATGGTGTGAAAGCTTCTGAAATCTACAGTAGAATGAAGGTTTAGTATGGAGACAGTTGTTTGAGTCGGGGGAGAGTATATAAATGGGTAAAAGGATTTCAAAAAGGAAGGCAGAACGTCATTGATGAACTGCGGCGTTGGGGGACCAGCAAGAGTGACAACTGACACAATGAAACAGTAGATCGACCAGCTAGTTCGTGGCAACAGGCAAGTCAATATTGATGAAATAGCAGAAGACTTCAACATGAGTCACAGTGCTGCACACAAAATTTCCAAGATGGTCTTAGTTATAGGGAAGTCTGTAGCATTAGCAGGTGGGCTCCAAGACAGCTGACAATGAGGTAATGGAGGAGGTACAAAATTGGTTAAAGGTCCCACCAAAGTACTTTTTCTAGTGGGCATCCACAAGCTAGTGGACAGGTGGACAAATGTGTTAGTCATACACAAGCTAGTGGACAGGTGGACAAATGTGTTGGTCACACACAAGCTAGTGGACAGGTGGACAAATGTGTTGGTCATACACAACTAGTGGACAGGTGAACAAATGTGTTGGTCATACAAAATGTGTTGGCATGCACAGTGACTATTTTTGTTAAAAAGAGACCAAAAATGTATGGTTCACACTTATATAAAAAAATTGTAATAAAACTGCTGTTATTTAATGCCTGTCCCTCATGCACACACACATCTATATGTATATATACCCTTGGATCAGTTTAGAAACTTCTTACCCAAGGGGCAGCTGATTACAGGTAAACAAGAGGATAATGGATGGAGAAGGAGCAGTGCAACAACAGCCGGACAGAAACAGTGAAACCAACGACCCTGCTCAAGCCTGGGCCGTTGATCAGAAAAGAGATGGCCAATACTGATCCCAGACTACAACAGTGTCAGCATAACCACGTGGGGAAGACTTCAGTGGACATGAACAATCCAATTATTAACTTGTCACTTTCTGACATGACTACAAAATTTGTGGTTCAAATAACGTCAAGCTCGGTTTGACAAACCGAACTTACCATGGTTTATTTTTATGGCACAACCACTTCTCCTGGTCAACTGTAGCTGTAAAGGGGTACCTGACTAGGTGAAGAGAAAATTTTGAAGCTGCAGTGAGACTGTGAAATGAACTGAGCCCATATATATACATTCCTGTATTCACTCATCGTTATGATCTCATAATATCTCTTTCTCTATCTCTCTCTCTCTCTATCTCTCTCACTCACTCATGCACACAACAAATACAAACACACAGAAAGTAAATGTCTATTCTTACTTGTGCTTTGTCCTCAATACTGACAGGATGGACGAGGTTGGCCCATGAACACCATGAACCGAATCGTTTGCGCATGAAGACGTGATCAAAAACAGTGCCCTTCTTAGGAATGAGAGCTGCCCTTGGGAGCTTCAGTTCCTTTGGCCTACAAGAATACATGAAATGAGTTCTTAGAAAGGTAAGGCAAAGTAAGGCAAGGACACTATAAGACTGAATATCTAGCATAATGAAGTCTAATGCTTAATTCCCTGCAATAAGACCATTAAGAATACATATGAGATGAGCTCTTAGAAAGGTAAGGCAAAGCAAGGCAAGGACACTATAAGACTGAATATCTAGCATAATGAAGTCTAATGCTTAATTCCCTGCAATAAGACCATCTTTAAAAAACACAAACTGAATACCTTAGACGAGTTTTAATCAAGTAATGAATAAATATTTGCTATAACAATTTATCCAAAGTATGTGCATGTTAAGTCTAAATTGCTTAATTCTAATGTCAAGTCAGTACTTCTGTATGGAACAGAAACTTGAAGAATGATAAAGGCAATACAGAGGAAACTCCAGTCGTTTGACAATAAATGTTTGCCAATAAACACCTGCGGTGGATAATGGGTATAGGCTGGCCAGACATGGTGAGGAATGAAGACCTATGGGAAAGGAGCTAACAATAACCAATGGAGCAACATGTCAAATGTAAGAAATGGGTTTGGATAGGACACATGCTATGGAAATCAACATCAAATGTGACCAGACAGGCCCTGACATGGAACCAACAGAGGAAGAGAAAGAGATGTAGACCAAGAAACACCTGGGGGAAGAGACTGTGAAAATGAACTTGGTCCCTGGACCTCAACTGGACAAGGGTTGTCAATGGTCTGTGCCCCAAAAGGGGCGGTGGGCATTGATGATGATGTTAATGTGCATAAGTTGTTTCATATGTGGAAGGGGTTTCCGTGCTAGAATTGGATACACCCACCTCCGGACTCACTGGTGAGGTGCAGCACAATATGTCTGATTGCTGTTGTCATCATCGCTTGCGATGGACAGCTATTATTATTATCATCTATGTGCATAAGTGTTACCAAGTCTTGAAAAGGAAAGAAAAGAGTGCTAACACTGGAACCTTGATTAAAACATGATGGATCAGTGACCTTACAAGGACAATCACATAATGACACCTACATTACGGCCACAAGGTCTTCATTAGGGACAAAGAACAAACAAAAACAACTAACAATACATGATGTAAAATGAGCGGCATAAGTTAGAAACCATTCCTGAAAATGGCCAGGAACTTTTACCTTTATATGTTTCAATCTACATTTGACCTTCAGTACCACTGCAGCTTCGATTTATTATTGACACTGGAGCCTGTCAATATGATTTTAGAAGTGACTTGTTGATTGTCAGCACCGCTTCACTGATTATATAGTTTTGGGTTACAAAGAGCTATTCAACGATCCAGATTCTTCCTATTATGTATGTGAAGTGCTTTCAGGCAAACCAGGTTAATCACAGTGGCTTTGACTTTCACTCTGTGAAAATACTTTGTGAATATCTGGATCATTATTTGGTACCTACAGTTTCCTGTGCCATTTGTTATGAACATAAAGATTTAGTCCTGATCATCCTACATTCCCAACCTATTGGATGTTACAACCCTGCTGCTTTTCAGAATAACTGTATGAGAAAGGCTTTGAGAGTAAAACCTGAGGAAAAATCTGCATCCTGTGCTATATCTTGTTGTGTCAATGTCTTGCCACTGTACAAAGGTAGCTCAGGATGAGAAAGTGAGGTTTCGTCCTCACTTTAATCCAAATCACCAAGTAAGTCCCCATTCCAATGGACACAGAAAAAAGAAAATATTGTCCACACGGCTGAACACAGTGTGGGCTTCATCACACATGATGGACGAACATTATATCGTATATATGTTTTATCTACTTTTGACCTTCATTACTGCTGCAGCTTCGCTTTATTATTGACCTGTCAAGCATGTTGTAAGGTGACTAAGGAGGGTTGGGATAAGTGGCTTTCTAAGACATTTCATTTCAGACAGTGACATTTTCCACTTCTGCGTTTTAGATAAGGACCAAGTTTGACACAAGTGGCACAGAAGTGGTAAAAATATGCTGTTTATCAGTTGTTTTTTAGTAGACAAGCTGATGTTCGTATAAACATGCTGGAAAAGATACAAAAAAGAGCGTTTAAGCTGAATTTCTTTTACATAGGCCCCTCCAACGTTGTTGTCTGATTATTAGGAACATGATGTGTCGCTTGAGTTTAGCACGTGTTGTTCTTACCTGGTTCTCTATTGCTATCATTAGGGCTTAAGTATAGCTCATGTAGTACTGAGGTAATACTGACTAGAACAACTAACACAAAATTTGAGCAGAATTACTTAGGGTACTTATCCTTTGTCCCTTCCATGTCACACAAGGTGCGAAAGAACTCATCAAATTTGAGGCGGGAATTAGCATCCAGGGTAGCACCCAATGACCAAACCACAGCAAAGAAGAAATAAGCAACTATCATGTTCGTCCGTTCCTCATCTAGCTTCTTCTCAATTACGCTTAAAGTGGGAGGCTCTACAGCTCCCACATCTGACTCTAAAATGTTCACTTCCTCCTCCTCATTCAAGAAGTCATCTTCATCATCATCTTTGCCAAGTTTCCTGACAAACAAATGATTATATGTGAACGTTACAATTTATTGTGATGCACGTTGAGTCATTATTTTTTTATTTACACCTAATGTAAGATTTACATATATACATTATACAACATTGGGACATGTGGAACAGGAGGCCAGAACCCTGAGCATATTCTACAGGAATGCCCAATCTATAGGGAAAAGAGATGCCAGACCTGGCTAGAGGATGCGGAGCTGAGACAAAAGCTGTGGGGCAGCCGATCCGACCTGGTGAAGACTACAGACTTCATCATGGCGACTGGCTTGCAGATATAGCATGACCAAAAGATCCTGAACGCAAAGAAGAATAACATTGAGCCAAGATACAGCAGTGCATGAGCTGAAAGCAGCTAGTGACACACAGTTGTCTGCTTGCATCAGGGTCAGCGAACCATAGATGACCAAGACCCTATTCTGCCTCCATGTGGCAGCCAGCCCTGGAAACAGGCTGCACTAGTTATTTGTGTAGTCTGGCCAAGGAATAGGGATTGCAGTGGGAGGATAAATCCAGTGCTCAACAAAGCTAGTTAAATTGGATGTGTCGGGCCGAAAGGCACAGATATCATAGTCTCACTGTAAACTACAACACAACATCTGCTTCAGGATGAATGCTGCAACATCCGTGTCTAGGTGTCATTTCTTGAAAACTTATACTAATGTAAAAATCATATGGTCTGTACTAAAAATGATCAATACAGATAATGACACTGAAGACTCTACAGAGTCTGTATACAACCAGTTTCATTTACATTTCCTTGCTCTAAAAACTGTGCGCATCCAATCTAAACCGGGTGAGTCTATATTTTTGTGCTATTTTTCACCAATATCACCTTCATCTTCTTGTAGCTCAGAAACTAACATTCACACAAAAACAACAACAACAAGTTCTTTATTTTCTCTCTCTCTTTCTCTGTTTCTCTTTCTCTTTCTCTCCTTCCACACACGCACGAACACACACACATTTTTGTTTATTATTAAAAAATATAGAGGTTCTCAAAATCAACAACCCCGTCTGGGCATGACGTGCTGAAAAATTATGAAGATACAGGAAATAGACTAATTTTGTAAACTATAAAGCAAAAGGTTACAAATGAAGTACCGTAAAGGTTAAGCGGTCTAGTAGAGACTAAGGAACAGAGATGCAAACCTCTAGAAACAACAGGAACATACTCCAGAAACTTCTGCATAGAAATAGAGGTAATCAATATCGCTGACGAGAAATCGACTGAAATCGAGGCTGTTTGTTTGCTAAAAACATCACTTCGCTCTTCATAGATTCGAACCGCGAAAAGTCTTTTGTCCTAAATTTAAAATGAATTAAAAACCTTTTATTATCTACTTCATACGGATTGAATCCAGTCCATAAGTTAAGTTGTTGCCCAAATTTTGTTATGTGAGGTTGATCTATTTGTTTATGTAGATGAAATAAATACTTTTTTGGTGAAAACTAACAGATATTCCGATCTTATAAAAGAACAGTGCTTTGTGTGATTTCAAATGATTTAATTAAGGAGTGAGTCTATATGTTTGTACTTTGTTTTATTAATTTTCCCCTTCATCGTCTTGTAACTCAGAAACTAACACACACAACAAAAACAATAACACCAACAAGTTCTTTATTAATTTATGTCTCTACACACAACATAATCATATCTATAGACCAACTAATGAAATGGTTACAGGCTCTCAAAGTTAACAACCATAGTCAAATGTGACATGCTGAAAAATAGTGCAGCTGCAGATAAAATTGTGTCAATTTTTGGTGTGATATCAGTTCAGTACATCCCGTAATTAATCAGGTCGTTGGGGCACACTTGAAGACACTCCCAAAATCCAACGCCCTCTTTCTGTCTGCCGCCGCCTGTCGTATCTCACTGGGACGAAGGCTTGACCACTCAGTGATGTTGTCTACCCACCTCTTCCTTGGACATCCTCGCCCTTCTGTCCCGGTACGGAACCAAAGAGTATCCAGTTGGTAATTCCGTTGGACCTCACGACGTGCCCGCACCAGGCCATCTTTGTGTGATATTGTAAAGGTTAAAATAAATGATAATGCTGACTGACGGATGAAGTTGATAGTAATATTGATGATGGTGAGGTGAGAGATGAAAGCAACAAACTTCCCATCCTCCATCAGGCAAGTGTAGAGTTTCAAAAGGCTAGCTGTATAGTGCATGGGGTGAAGCTGTAGAAGATGTTTGCAAGACTTGCTGACAAAATTGACGCAGGGAGGGAGGATCCACTCAAACAGCATCTGTGAGAAACAGAAAAGAAAGTCATACATGAGTGAGTCGAAAAGAGAGTCACAGCATCTTGTGGTCTAAATCATTAAGCATAGAGATCCTTGGCTCATTTACCATTGTACTGAGTATTGACATATAGAGATCTTTAGCTCATAAACCACTGTACTGAGTATTGACATATAGAGATCTTTAGCTCATAAACCACTGTATTGAGTATTGACATATAGAGATCTTTAGCTCATAAACCACTGTACTGAGTATTGACATATAGAGATCTTTAGCTCATAAACCACTGTATTGAGTATTGACATAGAGAGATCCTTAGCTCATAAACCACTGTACTGAGTATTGACATATAGAGATCTTTAGCTCATAAACCACTGTATTGAGTATTGACATATAGAGATCCTTAGCTCATAAACCACTGTATTGAGTATTGACATATAGAGATCCTTGGCTCATAGCTGACTGTTTGCATCAGGGTCAGTGAACGAGAGCTGACAAAGACTTTATTCCGCCTACAAGTGGCAGTCCTGGAAACAGGCTGCACTAGTGTAGTCTGGCTAAGAGAACAAGGATCACAGTGGCAAGACAACAAACCCGGTACCCCAAAAAAGCCAGCTGAAACCAGATGTCTCGGACACTGAACACATGAGTCCAGGATCAGGAGAATGTTTACCAGAATATCCACGTGAAAAAATCCCGGTCTCCACCGTGATTAGAGCCCGCGACCTCCGGTACCCGAGGCGGACACCTTACCTCGATACCACTGAGCCACCCCCAGTATGTTTCACCTGATTATATTTCTTTTTGCTAATGAGAACACAGATGTAATGGCAGTTTCCCATTTATTTTATGTTTGATAGAAACATGGACAACCCAGAAGAAATGGGAACTGTCTCACCTTGATCATATCTTGCTGTTCCTGTCTCAGAGCTTCCGGCAACTGTGACTCCATCCAGGAGCAAACAAGTGGTTCCCAGCCAAGCTGTAGTGGATCCATGTAGATCATACCACATCTGGTTAATGATCAGGAGAAAAAGAACATATTGCAGGTTTTAAAAAAACAACATAACAGGATAAGTAGACAAACCACCAAACATACAGGTAACACACTGACACATAGACAAACCACCAAACATACAGGTAACACACTGACACATAGACAAACCAACCATCAACCATACAGGTAACTCATGGGTAAGCAGACCAACCATCAAACATACAGGTAACACATGGGTAAGTAGACCAACCATCAAACATACAGGTAACACATGGGTAAGCAGACCAACCATCAAACATACAGCTAACACATGGGTAAGTAGACCAACCATCAAACATACAGGTAACACACTGACACAGACAAACTACCAAACATACAGGTAACACATGGGTAAGTAAACCAACCATCAAACATACATGTAACACATAGGTAAGCAGACCAACCATCAAACATTCAGGTAACACATGGGTAAGTAGACAAACCATAAAACATACAGGTAACACATGGGTAAGTAGACCAACCACCAAACATACAGGTAACACATGGGTAAGTAGACAAACCATCAAACATACAGGTAACACATGGGTAAGTAGACCAAACATACAGGTAATACATGGGTAAGTAGACCAACCACCAAACATACAGGTAACACATGAGTAAGTAGACCAACCATCAAACATACAGGTAACACATGGGTAAGTAGACCAACCACCAAACATACAGGTAACACATGAGTAAGTAGACCAACCATCAAACATACAGCTAACACATGGGTAAGTAGACCAACCACCAAACATACAGGTAATACATGCACAAATAGACCAACCACTAAACATACCAACCTGCTGACTGTAGCTGGGGATGCCTGCTCCAGGTCTTGAGGTTCAAACACCATGTTCTGTGTGTTGTTCATCTGAATGATTTCTCCACTCATTAAGCAAAGCTGGGAACACAGAAACAAAGTTAATATTTCCTTCCTTTGCACTTTCCTTCACACAACGCCTGTTTGTTACCAGGGCACAAAATGGGAACAAAGAATATTAACACTGTAAGCTGCCAGGCATGGTTTATGAGATAACTAAGCAAGATCAGGGTTAGGTATGAATACCTTATCTGTAGAAACAATAAGCTGCAAGAAAAATAAATGGAGACCTCTAAGCCCCATGGTAGTAATAACAAAGTAATGATCCTGTTTACACACCTGTTTGGATAATAAAAATATGGTGTTAGGCTTATATTATCCTGACTAACGGCACACAAGGGGTTATGTGGTCAGCATCATGCCGGCCACCTTTACTTTTGAGATTGTTCTGGGTCTACGCCAAGTGGGTATATTTTTCTTTATCGGAAAAAAGCCGGCCCCCTTCACTTTTCAGATTGTTCTGGGTCAACCTCAGGTAGGTGTTTTTTTTTTGTAATTGGAAAATATCCGGCCACCTTTACTTCTCAGATTGTTCTGGGTCAACCTCAGGTAGGTGTTTTTTTTTTGTAATTGGAAAATATAGGCCACCTTCACTTCTCAGATTTTTCTGGGTCAACCTCAGGTAGGTGTTTTTTTTTGTAATTGGAAAATATAGGCCACCTTCACTTCTCAGATTTTTCTGGGTCAACCTCATTAGGCGGGTGGGGTGGGTGTGTGTGTGTGTGTGTGTGTGTGTGTGGGGGGCGGCTCTTTCTTATTTCTTTTTCAAAGCTGCCCTCTTCTGTTATTATATGACCTAGAAGAAGAAAGCAACATAATTGAGGTTCACAGCCAAAGTTAAAACTAGAGAGATAGGAACAAAAGATTTGGTTGAGCAATGAAAGACTTTGAGGAAACATCTGATACGATTTCATGCTGGCTGTGGACAATGGAATAATGGGTGATAAATTTGTTTCTTTATTTTCAATGATGATTGTGGCATTGCTGGAGTTCGCAAGGAAGATTTATAGGGCTGTGGAATATAGGCCACTTGCCTTTGCAGTTTCAATGCATTGTGTAGGCTGGGTTTTTATTTCAGTTAGTGATACTAGTATGACGTACGAAGAGTCAAAACAGCTTATTAGAGCTAGATACATGACCAAATGGGAAACCGAACATACTGGCTACACCAAAAACGATGCCTATTACCAGTTGAACAGAAGAGAGCAGGTCGTGGTCTTCAGACTGCGCACTGGCCACAATAGACTGAGGTACCACCTATTCAACAAATTGAAGATAGGTGGCACTGACGAATCACCGTGTGGTACCGGGAAAATGACCGCTGAACATTTGCTGCAAAACTGCCCGACATACGAGGATCAGAGAGAGCAGATGTGGCCATCACCAGTGGCAACACTAGACAAGCTCTATGGCAGTGTCGACAGCCTCAGGATGACGGCTGCTTTTTTCGAAAAAATTAAGGTTGATGTCTGACTGTGTACAATGAAGAAGAAGAAGATTTCAGTTAGTTAGTAGCCCCTTCCAGTCATGGCTATGGGATGATATGACTTGGATTGATAAATTTAAAAATTTATTTTCATTTTACTTGTAATCCTGGTATTCAATCAAACATTGGATGTCTGATGCCAGGTAGCCAAATGACATCTAAATTCATATATGTCCTTTGCCTTAGAGAACCACGTCATACCAAGAACCTCTCGAAGGTCATCTCATCATCTCATTGGTGGACGTCCTGGAGGCCTTCGAAAGTTGTAGGGCCACCAGTACATAACTCTATGTGTCCATCGGTTGTCAGACAAGCGTATAACATGACCAGCCCATCTGTATTTTCTTAATAGCGCTGTATCCACGACGTCGTTGAAAGAGGTCTGGCACCTAATTTTAGTGCCATGTATGCGGTTTCGTAGTGAGACTGACAGTGTTCTTCGCTCCATCGCTCGTTGGGTCCCTCAAAGTCTGTGAGCATCTGTTTTTCTGAAGTTCCAGACCTCACAACCCTATATCATGGCAGGAATGACCACCCTGTCAAATACATGAGATCTTGTATTGTCATTTTTCATCTGCTGAAGGATGGGTTTGATTTGATGACAACGGACCTAACCTTTCGTTATTGTCCTTGAAATCTCACAATTCAGTTGATGAGAGTTCGTAATTTCCTGGCCCAGGTAGATGTAAGAATTTACGTTTATGATGGGAACATTTCCTAGCATTAGTTCCTCACCTCATGAGGACAAAATATATTCAGCATGTAGTGAGTTTTTTGTCTGTTTAGTCTTATACCTACAGCTATGCTAGCTTTGTTTAGCTCATTTAGCTTCATGATGCTGTGGTTGAGGATGATTATATCATCGGCAAACAGTAGATGATTAAGCATTTCGCCGTCTATTTCAATACCCATGTCCTCCCAGTGGAGTTATTTGAAGACTTCCTCAAAGGCCACCGTGGAAAGTTTCAGAGAGATTGTGTCACCTTGCCCGACGCCACAATGAATCTGCACTTTTATCGGATGGTAGAAGAGCGTGATGTTGGTTGAGCAATTCGATTAATCTCCCCCATCAGTTGAACATATTGATCATGAACACCTTGATTTTTAAGGACATTTGTAACTGCAGTCATTTTGATGCTATCAAACGCTTTTTCAAAATCCACAAAAACTAAACATAATGGCATGTGTACTTCTTTAGCCACTCTAGTATTTGATTGATGGTGAATATCTGATCATTAGTCGAGTAGTCTTTTCTGAAACCAGCTTGCTCTTGTAGTTCACTTCTTCTGTGTTCGTTCTCAATCTCCGCCTACCAAGCCCTGAACAGGACTTTGCAAGTAGCAGGATGTAGTCCGAAGAACGGAATACGTTGTGTCGCTAGTTTATAGCTTGGCTGCGACATTTGCACCTTTCGGTCCGACACATCCATCTTCAGCAGGAAACTCTCGTAGTTGATTTTCATCTAGTTGCTTTTCTAATCAGTTCATGATCACCTTTGTAAAAAGCTTATATATGGATGATAGCAGAGAAAAAGGACGGTAGTTGGCAAGGTCCTTCGTATTACCTTTTTTATGGATCAAAATTGTTTCGGACGTTTTTCATTTATTTTATATCCGACAGAAATAAACTCATAACTTTCCTTGGCCACCCAGTACATTTATTTACAACTGTAATACAAGTTTCCACATTGCCACAAGCTGGCTCAGTGGATAAGACATCAATCCCGCAACCAGAAGGTTGTGGATCTTACCCACAAGATTGACAGGGAAGAGACAGACAATGAGCAACAGGTGGATGACTTGACACTTGGGAGTCATTACTGTGTTCTGCCGAAGACAGATGTGTCGGACCGAAAGATGCAAATATCACAGTTAAGCTGTAAACTAGCGACACAACACATTCCGTCTCCGGACTACATCCTGCTACTTGCAAAGCCCTGTTCAGGGCTTGGTAGTGGGAGATTGAGAACGAACAAGAAGATTACTGTGTTACTTCTACCTCATAAAACCTCTGACTATGAACAATGAAGTCTTGAACACTTCATCCCTGATGGCATTGTCTGCTATGAGACTACCTTTATCATTGTTTTAGCTTCACCTTGCAGATTTATTAACTATAAATAACAGGTTATCTTCTTCTTCTTCATCGTATGCAGTCAGACATCAACCTTTATTTTTTCGAAAAAAGCAGCCGTCATCCTGAGGCTGTCGACACTGCCATAGAGCTTGTCTAGTGTTGCCACTGGTGATGGCCACATCTGCTCTCTCTGATCCTCGTATGTCGGGCAGTTTTGCAGCAAATGCTCAGCGGTCATTTTCCCGGTACCACACGGGCATTCGTCAGTGCCACCTATCTTCAATTTGTTGAATAGGTGATACCTCAGTCTATTGTGGCCAGTGCGAAGTCTGAAGACCACGACCTGCTCTCTTCTGTCCAACTGGTAATAAGGCATCGTTTTTTGTGTAGCCAGTATGTTCGGTTTCCCATTTGGTCATGTATCTAGCTCTAATAAGCCGTTTTGACTCTTCGTATGTCAAACTAGTGTCTGGTTGTGGTAGTCTTGCACCTTCTTTTGCCAGTCTGTCTGCCTCCTCGTTGCCTTGGATGTTGTAGTGGGATGGAACCCACTGTACCACTACCCTTTTTGGTGCGGACTGCTGGCATAGTTGACAAAGTGCTGCTCTTAAATCATTAAGTTCAGTATTTTTCTGGCTTTTTAGTGCTGTGACTACGGCCAGGGCATCTGTAAGCAGAACTATATGGCTTTCATTCCTTTTACCTGTCACCATTTCTTCCACTGCCGCCCTCAGTGCCTCTGCCTCCGCTCTGAAATTGCTTGTGTATTTTCCAGTAGCGAATGACAGTGTTATTTTTCTGCCATTTGGTAGGTTCAGAAATGCTCCTGCCCCTCCGTTCTGTGTTGTGTTTGTTACAGAACCGTCGGTGTATGCATGGGTCCAGTCCATGCTTGGGTAGTTTCTCTTCTTTCTTTTTCAGTCTGGCAGTTTTTGTTTCCAATACCTGGTATATTTTCTACCACCTCTGGAAATATATGCTGCCTCCAGGTAGGTTTTCGTACAGTAGGGATGGGCTTTGGTGTTGTTAGTGCGTTCATGGGGTCTTCGTGCATCTTTGCTTTGGCTATTTCTGCAAAGTTTCTCCGCTTTAGTTTCCCATTTCCGAAATAACAGGTTATCAAAATCACATAGTGTTTCTCTTATACGTTTTGTTGTTTTTTGTTGTGACTGTCTGCAGATAGTAAGTTTACTGTTTTGTGTGCTCTGGAAAGGGTGTTAAGTGGCAGGTTGCAGTAGCTTTCCTCACATCTCGAGTGTGCTGAAGAAAGCAGGCTGTGTCCTCCAGGCCGTTGTGCTATACTTGGCTTCATCTGCGTGCTGCTTACTAGTATGGTGATAATATCGATCCCCACTTCTTTAGCCAGACTGCCAAGAAATACAGCCTGTTTCCAGGGAGAACAACGAAGAAGTCGAGGTGAGGTTTTTATTTTAGGATATAATAACTAGTTTTCCGCCTACCTTTTTGTTATCATCCAGCACAGTGTTCATGTTCTCAATCCAGACTGCATCCACAGGTCCATCAAACAAAATCCACTTCCGGAATGGTGATGTATCTGAAGCATGTTCTCGAAAAGTGTTGGCCAGCACACCTAGCAAGTTTTTTAAATTTAAAAAAAGAAATACATCAACACAATAACGACAAAAGATGTGATGGAATAAAAACAACTAACTGAAGACCCCATTGACCAAATATTTTTGTATAACATGCCGCTAGATGATGATAACTGGTTAGGCCGGTTACCAGCTGGTAAGTTCAATGAAAAATAGTGGACAAGTAGAAATGTTTCAATGCAATGATGACAAAATATGAGGTCTGTTCAAAAATTATCTGACCTTTAGGCTGGAAAAGTACAACTACACATCTGGAGGTTTTAAACCCTCATCCCCTTCAATGCACTCTCCTTGGGACTCCTCTACCTCTCCCAGCTGTCCTGCCATAGTTGGAAGCATTTCAGGAAGGTGTCTTTGGAAATGGAGTACAGCTGTGTTGTTGCATTCCGCATGTCTTCTCATGACTCAAATCGGGTCCCTTTCAGTAAAATTTTCAGCTAGGGAAGAAGCCAAAAATCGCAAGTAGCTATGTCAGGAGAATAGAGAGCTTAGCAAACCAGAGGATTGTTGTGTTTGGCCAAGAAAGTCTGAATGGGAGGGTGCATTGTCATGATGGAACTGCTAAGTTCCCGTTGTCCACAGGTTCGTTCGCTTGCGTCGAACAGCAGCACGAAGGCGACGGATAGCCTCCAGGTAGTACTCTTTTGTGATGATCTGACCTTGTGGTGCATACTCGTGAAGCACAACCCCACGAGAGTAAAAGAAACCTGTCAACATGACTTTGACATTGCTGTGCACCTGCTTCGCTTTTTCAACCTCTGGGATGATGAATATCTCCACTGTGACGATTGCAGCTTGGTTTCCTGGTCATCAACGAAACCCTTTTGAATTTTCCTAATGGTTTCTACTTGAGTATCGCCTAGCTTTTCACAAAAACTGATGTCACACCACTGCTCAATTCCTTCTGTCATTTCAAGGTAAATGAAAATCCGACTGGAGCTCACTACACTCAACAATGAAAGGCTGACTGCCAGCCATTGGCGCAGTCTGAGGAAAGAGAAAATTTCACTCATACTCATGAAGGTCTCCTATATCTCCCAGCCAAAGGGCAACACCCATGATTCATTTATTTCCGCTGAAAAAATTAAGGTCAAATACTTTTTGAACCCACCAAACAACTAGCTGAAGACACCAGGGACCATGTCTTTGTATGGCATGCCACTATATAATAACTGGTTAGGCTGGTTACCAGCTGGTAAGTTCAATGTAAAATAGAGGACAAGTAGAAATGTTTCAATACAATGATTTGAATACATTCTATACACTTTCACAGGCCTCCCTTTTCGTTTCGTTATCTTTTTTCTTCCATTTCTCTTTCTTGACATATCTCTGTTTTCTTGTTATTGTCTATTGATTATTTTGTGACTACTCATACATTCAATATGTAACAGTTCCAGCTGGAGCATTGGCGTTAAGGGCAGGGGTGATGGGGCCAGCGACTCTGGCAACAGGGGTTACCTGAATGTGTGCCAAGGTCAATCACCTTCTCGTCATTAAGTTGACAAAGGAAACGAGGGGTTAGGGGAAGACTGTGTCTGGTACATGTGGGGGGGTTAGGAGCTGACCACTCTGGCATTCCGATTTAGGTAGTAGGGGGTTGGTGACAGTCAGAGTCTGCCATGCTCTGCTGCAACATTTAGAATGACAGGGATTCAGGGTTATTCGTCCAATAACAACTAGCTGGAGGTAGATTCAAACTAGGGTGGATGCCTAAGTCAGACAACCAACAGACGACCATTGGACAGCCATGAAGTTGCTTGAGACTATATAATACTCGGCAAAGATAAACTGAGCAGACTGGCCTGGAGAGAGATAGAATGAGAGACTAGCTAGTAGGCCGACTAGGAGAGCGTTTGATAGGCTGCTAGTAACTAGCAGGTTGATTAGGAGTTTGTGAGAGAGAGAATGAGTTGCAGGAGGACTGAATCAGCATACGACTTCGAGTCTTGGTCAGTCGCTCTATAAGTGTGCATGTTGGACACACTGTGACTAGTAGAGATCTGAATGTGTGTGGTGAGTGCAGGACACTGAATGAACAATGTGTGTTCTGAAGTAGGTGTATGCACAGATCGACTGAGCGTGTGACCATAAGTGAATATGTGATTATGACTAGAGGAACGTGATCAAAGTATTTGTAAACGCACAGATGGGTGAATACCAAAAGATATCCTATATGGAGAGCTGACCACGGGTAAGAGAAACAAAGGCAGATCCTTCCTCCGCTACAAAGATGTTCGCAAGCGTGACCTGAAAGCATTGGATATGAACACCTGCAACTGGGAGGAACTTGCCAAAGACAGACCCAGCGGCAGGCATACTTTGTGTGTTGGTCTGCAGGCAGGGGAAGACAAGAAGCGTGAAGATGCAGACTACAGACGTGTGCGGAGAAAACAAGGGCAACAACTGAGTGGCCTCCCTCTAGCGTGAAGTCCATTGTCTCTCGAGACTGATAGGATACCAATCAATCAGAGATATGGATAGAGGTGACATTTCAATGACCACAGTTTGACATCACAAAAGATGAATCAGTAGTTCACAGATTGCTGGACTGAAATCAAACAAAAGCAGAGAAGTGTATTAGAGGACAGAGCAGAAGTGGGCACTGTTCTGTTCTGTTCTATGTTCTATACTAGGAGTCGACTTTACTGCACTCTGGGCATGCCCATAGGTGCTCAGTCTCTCTCAGCAGATGGCGCAAAGTGTGGGACTGATGGTACCTGTAGCTTGTTGGTTGTACACCTTCCTGTTTCTTCCTCTCAGATTCTCTGATCCACTGAATCCTAATTTGATTCCTAAGTGCCGCAGTCTGTGCCTTGCAGACTCATCCAAAGCAGTGTCGTTTTCCAGCAGGTGGTCCTTGATAACCTTCACTATGTCACCTTTATCCATGTCTGCTGTGCCTGTTATAAGTGCGTGTGGCGACAACAAATCAGCTCGCTCGTTGCCCGGAACCCCAGCATGACCAGGACAGTAGATCCACACCAGTCCCTGGAGTTTTGAGGTCTCCAGCGCTGCTATCCACTCATGTCGTAGCCACCCATTCTGCACCTTCCGAAGTAGTGTTTGGGAGTCTGACACGATGACTGCTCCTGTTGAAGATGTCTCAGACAGCCACCTCAGAGCTTCAGTCACCGCCTCCATCTCCATTCTCATACTTGATGTGGCAGTCTCATATGCGCCACTTCGTTCAGCAACGGTCCGGTCTCTTATTCTAGCAGAGAAGCCACAGCCTGATGTTCCACTACTTTGCACCGACCCATCAGTGTATATAATGGTATCACTTTCATGCGTATTGGCGCCTATCAGCCGGTTGACTTTGAGCTTTGCCTGGCTATTTCGCCCCTTCCTACATTCACTGCCCATGGTTATGATGACCGTGTGGTGCTATGTTAGTGTATCCCCAGTGTGGACCCATTCCTCTCCCTTGACCATCGTCTCGACTGCAGTCACCTCTCCTATAGTATGTTCTGCCTGTGCCATCCATGACATCCCTCTTTTGATTCTGGTTCTCTTGATGTCCGCTGTGTTATTGTACAGCGGGTGCCTGTTGTCCGCTATGACTCGTATAAAAGCTGTAGCCTGTGCCACTTTATACCTGGATGTTACTGATGGCAGTGGGCACTAACAGTGAGCAATAGAAACTATCGGTATCAACACTCTTTGCTATTTGTTGCGAAAGACTTGAGTACCTATGAGTACACCTGAAGTGCAGTAAAGTCGATTCTCAGGAGCAAGAACAAGAACCAGATACTAAATGAAATGTAACAATAAATCTAAAAGAATCTTATGGCATAGTGAGCGTCTGATTAGTGGAGTGGCAGAGCACACGCTTTTTAAGGCAAAGGTACAGGGCTCAACTACCGCCACCATCATGCTTATGTCTACCCAGCTGTATAGAGGGTTCATTTGTAAATGGATACCTGACCTACGATTAAGAAAAGAAAGACAGCGAGGAAGGGAACTGGCCACCCCACTTCACTCAGGCTGTGGCTTAGTACAATGAAGTTTATAACACTTCATCTCTGACAGCAGTTTTTGCTATTGGACATATATGGCATAACATTAAACGGTCTTGAGTTACCTCCAGTCCTCACGAAGGTCATCCTGTCACTGGTCCGAGGTAGTTCAAGACAAGAGAGTGAGGTTGATAAACACAATTTATTGATAATATATATAATGACACAAGCAGCAAGAAAGAAAATTGGAGTGTTCAAAACAAAATGTTACAGAAGAATCAAAAAAATTCCTTGGAAAAAGAAAATGACAAATAAAGCCATCCTAGAAGACCTGAATGTTGAAGAAAACTGGCTCATTGAATTTCTTTTGCCATGTATAAACGTCATGACGGACTGGAAACAACAGTCCTGGAGGGTTGGTACCCGGAAGGCGATGCTGGGGTCGACCAAGGCGAAGATGGATACAAGATATCAAGGAAACTCTAAACATGAACATGGAGCAGGCGGGAAGAACGGCTACAGACCGAGATTCATATCGGCTGGTTAGATAAGAACAACATTCTACAAAGGACATGCTACATGATGATAAACCAGTTCACATGACATCATCAAGACATGTGGCCATCAACGCTTGCAATGGGCTTTTGCCATAACATTAAATGTTGTTGGTATCTGACCACTCTTGAATACTCTTCTTCATCAGTCGCAGTCAGACATCAACCTTTATTTTTTTGAAAAAAGCAGCGGTCATCCTGAGGCTGTCGACACTGCCATAGAGCTTGTCTAGTGTTGCCACTGGTGATGGCCACATCTGCTCTCTCTGATCCTCGTATGTCGGGCAGTTTTGCAGCATATGTTCAGCGGTCATTTTCCCGGTGCCGCACGTGCAATCGTCAGTGCCCCCTATCTTCAATTTATTGAATAGGTGGTACCTCAGTCTATTGTGGCCAGTGCGAAGTCTGAAGACCATGACCTGCTCTCTTCTGTTCAACTGGTAATAGGCATCGTTTTTTGTGTAGCCAACTCTTGAATACAAAAACCACTGAACATATTGTAACACTCACCATCTGCCCACTCATGAGAAACAGGATCAAACCTTCCATACAGATGGCCCATACTGATGGCCTTTGGGTTGATGATTCTGTAGATGACCTAAATAGTAACACAACCACAGAAAGAAAATACTGTTTATTATGTCAAACGCCATGCACTGCTTGCTGTCAATTCTAGTAGATTTACTACAGTTCTACCTCCTCTGTATGGAGGCCTAGACCATTTATCTTCTTCTTTTGTCTTGCTGCACTTGTCTTGTGGTGTCGCAGAGAGGAGGTATGTGTAGACTTCTGGTTTACACTAGGAGGAAAGCTTGTGCTTCTAATATGTTGAACTTTTGAAGGGTTTCTTTGATCCTCTCTATCCATCACCACCGGGGCTGACTTCTTGCTTATGGCTCTGCAACTTCTATGTAGTATGACCTCTCTGCAGGTTGATCATATAGCATCCTTGTCAAATTTCCAAACCACTTGATTATTTGTGCTTCGATATAGCAGTTAACCAATGTAGTTACTCCCCACTTTTGTGAACATGCTGTTGCAAATTTTGTTACGGATTGTCTTTTCTGCTGCACTTCATACACAGCGCATCTCACAGGTCTCCATCTTGAGTTTGTGCCCATCCAGGATGGCCCAAGTTTTTTTTTTTTTTTTTTTTTTTTTTTTTTTTTTTGCGTTCGCCTTATTTCTCTAATCCCCAAGGCGGTGTGCATTGCACTGCGTTTTTATTTTGCGCCTGTCGGCCCAGTGCATCTGACTTCAGCATGCATTTTATGTAAGGGTCTGCTTCCTCCTGCATTTTCTAAGGGTTTGCTTCCCCGGGGTAACGGCCGGTGCTGAGATGGGGATCGAACTCAGCACGTTCTGGTTGTGAGCCGTGTCACTTAACCACTAGGCCACGCCGTCCCCTCGGCCCAAGTTTGACCCTGATAACATAACGTGACGATGATCAGTGTATTTATCAGTGTCTGTTTAGTGGACATAGTGACACTTGGATGTTTCGGTATCGGTGTCAGCTGGCAGTGCCCCTTGTTTGCCTTTTGAATTCTATTTTCTCTCTCTGTCTGTCCAGTCTGCCATCGTCCGTGAAGACACTTCCCAAGTATGTAAACTCCCATACCTGCTTTAGTGTTTGGTCGACAGTATGTAAACTCCCATACCTGCTTTAGTGTTTGGTCGCCAGTATGTAAACTCCCATACCTGCTTTAGTGTTTGGTCGACAGTATGTAAACTCCCATACCTGCTTTAGTGTTTGGTCGACAGTATGTAAACTCCCATACCTGCTTTAGTGTTTGGTCGACAGTATGTAAACTCCCATACCTGCTTTAGTGTTTGGTCGCCAGTATGTAAACTCCCATACCTGCTTTAGTGTTTGGTCGCCAGTATGTAAGCTACACATTTATTACAGTTGAAATAATTGAACCCCAGCAACTTTCTATCTGAGGTAGGACCAGTCAATATAATTACCAATGGTGAATGAGAGACGTGAATTGCATTTTACAAAAGATGAGCTGGTAGCAAAGCTGTTATGACTACTACACCACTACTACTACGACTACTACGGGGATCACGTCGATCATCCCACCTCATTAGCCTGCCATGAAAATAGCCCGTTTTCAGGGAGGACTGTGAGGAAGTCGAGATGGGGGTCTTGGCCAGTATATTTTGCCTGACCATAACTAACATGTCTGATCAGTATGTTTTGCCTGACCAGATGTTAGTCTTCCTCCCCCTCCAACTCATATAAATTCACACTTCACCATTCTGTTTGGAGTAGCCATCTGGGTTCGAAATAATGTTCTAGAAGCAATATATACATATGAGGGACAGTTATTAAGTAACAGGAATTCTATTATAAAGTGCATGGAAGGGTAAGTGTAATGGAGAATCTTATTTCTGGACACAAACTGGCTCTTTAGCAATACCCCATGCAGGGGTCGTCAGAATCAAGCAGTATGCACATGTGCAATATAGAGTGCAACATGGCCACCCCACTGGTAACTTGCACCGTGGAAGAACAATGAGGCATTATTCATTTTTGTTGGTGGTCAGTAGGTATGAAACCTGAAATCTACAGAACAACGTAGGTTCAGTGTGGAGATAGAAGATTGAATAAGGGGAGAGTGTATGAAAATTTATAAAGATTTTTAAATGGAAGATAAAACATCATTGATGAATTGCAGAGTGGTAGACCAGCAAGCATGACAACTGACACAATAAAACAGCAAATTGACCAGCTAGTCCGTGGCAACAGGCGAGTCACTATTGATGAAATAGCCATAGATTTCAACATGATTCCTGGCGCTACGCATAAAACTGTCCATGATAACCTTGGTCATAGGTTTGCAAATGTGACATGGCAATAGTGATGGTGAAAAATTGGTTAAAGGTTATAGCAAAAACTTTTTTCTAGACGCATCCATAGGCTAGTGGAGAGGTGGAACAAGCGTGCTGTCAGGCAGGAAGACAATGTAGAAAAATAAGACACACATAATTTATGGTTCGTAATTTTGTAAAAACATCATTCCTGTTACTTAATGACTGTCCCTTGTTAATAGTTGTCCATCACAAGTGATGAAGACCACTCTCTTTGTTCAGCCTTGTGGTCAGACGTATTTCTTGCTGTGTTAATAGTTGTCCATCACAAGTGATGAAGACCACTCTCTTTGTTCAGCCGTGTGGACAGATGTATCTCTTGCTGTGTCTGCTGAAAAGGGTGACTTGCGCGGTAATTTGGATTAAAGTGAGGAAGAAACTGCGCCTTTTGTCAACCTCACTCACAGAGCCTAAGCTATCTTTTACCAGTGGCAAGACATTCATCGAGACGACTGGAGATAGCATAGGATGCAGATTTTGCCTCAGGGTTACCACCGAAGCCTTTCGGTAAACATGTAACCCGCAGGGTAGAAAGGTATGATAGCATCTAATGCAGTTTGTCGTGCCTTTTCGATAACCACAAGAGGTCATATGGACAACACTCAGCGTGTGAGTGAGTCTGGCATCTCTCCCCAGCTGTATTCAGCTCATCATAGTAGCATCTAAAATTCCCACACGCCAAATTCGTGAAGGTGACCCGGCAGAACTAACCCGTGAAATACGACACAGGTATAAGCGTAGTGCCATTCAGCTGGCGTCCAGACCAGGATAAACGTATGGAAGAAATCATTAAAAAAAGAACGAAATAACAAGTCCAGACGGAAAACAACACCACGTTTCCGTGAACACAAGTGTAAGTCGTCGACTAGTGTGAATTCCAGGCAAATCCGTGGTCTGGCGGCATCCATAATGATCCAAAACAGTAGAGAAATGTAGACTCGCAGCCAGTTATGGCGCCATCTTTGCCCTTGTATATCTCAAAGAAATACTCACATAGTTTTCCTCCATCAGCCCTTTCAAATGCAGAACTCCAAGTGCAGCAGCCAATGTTTTGAAGGCTGATGTTTTCCCACCTAAAGGATCGCCCACAATCATCAGACCATGTCGTACCAAAATCATCTCATAGATCTGGAATAAAGGCACATTTATAATGCAAATTTGGAAGTATATGTCTGCCTTTGTACTCATATGTTTATCACTTTGCTCCTATATTAATTTATATATCTAAAACTGAAAGTCTGTATTTTTGATGTTTGGTATTTAGCTTAAAAATTAACTTACTGTCTTTAAACTGGCTTAGGAGTTCATGAGCTGCAGTGGTCAGCGCCTCATAGCTGACTGCTAGTGTCAGGGCCAGCGAATCAAAGCTGCTAAGACCCTTCTACACCTCTACGCGTTGATCCTGGATAACAGGCTGCAGCTGGGCAGACTGGCTAAGGAGAAGCGATCGAAGAGAGAATGCTAGCCCGGTACTAAAAAAATGCTTGCTGAAGTTGGATGTGTTGGACCGAAAGGTGCAAATATCGCAGTCAAGCTGTAAACTACGACACAACGCATTCTGTTCTCTGGACTACATTCTGCTAATAAAGCCCTTTCAGTGTTTGGTAGTGGGAGATTGAGAATGAACGAAGCCAAGCCAAGCCAAACTGGTTTAGAAAACTCTGCAGAGTCTGTATACAACCAGTTTCTTATACTTCATTTAATCTAAAAACGATGTACATCCAATCTATTCTTGAATGCATTAATTGATCTTGCCTCCACTATTTCTTGTGGCAATGCATTCCAAGTATTGAAATCTCTAACACTTCATTCCCAACAGCAGTGTCTTCTATGGTATTACTTATTACTTGTATATGTAGTATACAACAGAGAATGGAGGTGGAGGGATCTTTCTGAGCCTAAACAACAGTACACAAAGACAGCTATCAGGGGCTACTGAAAAATTTTCAAGTAACTTCAGAGCAGAGGTAGATGCATTGAAACCTGCAGCAGAAATGATAATGACAGATGTGCCGAAGATAGATGTGTCGGACGAAAAGGTGCAAATATCGCAAACAACGCATTCTGTTCTTTGGACTACATCCTGCTAGTTGCAAAGCCCTGTACAGGACTTGGTAGCAGAAGATTGAGAGCGAACGTAGAAGAAGAAGATAATGACAGATGAAAACACTGAGAAACAAGTTGTACTCATCACAGATACACTATCAGTAGTGGCTGTACTGGGGAGCCAGAAAAATACTGACCTAAATTAACTTAACATTTTTGGGAAAGAAGAGGCTCACAGACTGTCAAGAGAAGGATAAATCAGACTATAACAAGTTTTTTTTCAAAATGCAATTGCCTACAAGAACAAGAACAAGAACAAGCCACAAATTAATTTAAGAAAGGTCCAAATTAGATACCAAGAAATATTTTTTTTAGTCAGAGTGGTGAATACTTGGAATGCATTGCCACATGAAATAGTGGAGGCAGGGTCAATTAATGCATCAAAAATAGATAGTATGCACATAGGTATTTTTAGATCAAGTGAATGCAAATGACTCTGCAGAGTCTTATAAATCAGTATAAAAACGTTAAGATTACACAACTCATCAATCAAATTTAGCATTTTACTAGGTCAACAGAGGTGAATAGGTGGTAATCTTTAGACCACGCACAGGCCACAACAGACTGAGATGCCATCTGTTCAACAAAGTATAGGACATACAGATGAATGTGTCTGTCGAACTGACAAAATAACTGCTAAGCATCTACTACGAAGGTGTCCAACATATGGGGAAACAAGTAAAGCACATTTGGCCATCACCAATAACATTTTTGGACAAGCTCTTTGGAGATACAAAGTCTCAAGCTAACCACTGTTTTCTTTTAATATATTATTTTTCTTCTTATTTTTCATAATTTGTTTGTCAAACTCCCGCTACCAAGCCCCAAAAAGGGCTCTACAAGTAGCAGGATGTAGTCTGGAGAACGGAATGCATTGTGTTATAGTTCTCAGCTTGACTGCAATATTTGCACCTTTCAGTCCGACACATCCAATTTCAGCATGATATTTTTGGGTACCGGGTTAGCCTTTCTCCTTCAATCGCTTCTCCTTAGCCAGTCTGCTCTGTTACAGCATGTTATCCAGAATCACCACGTAGAGGTGTAGAAGGGTCTTGATAGCTCTGAGTCACGGGTCCTACCTGTAGTAGTCAGCTTTGGGTCGCTGACCACTACAGCTCAGCACCTTGATACCTTTAAATATATTCAAATTAACATCTAAAAGCATACAAAGAAGAAGATATGTGTAGCATATTACTTTTTAAAATTAATTCCTAATAACTCTAATCTCATAATACCTGAATAACTTTGGTCACAAACCAAGGCACTGGCTGTAAGTTCTGGTCCTTCATTCTTTCTATCAAAGCTTCTTCAAGACTGACATAATCAGGAGTTGGAAGTGTTACACCAGGAAAGAGATCTGAGGTTATGCCTTGAAAGAGCTCAATGTCGTCTGATAAGAACTAAATGAAGTAACGTCAAGAAAATGTTTATGTTTTTGTAAATAGACATGCAGAGTTTTCATTGATAAGAAAAACATTATCTATGAAACAACATAATTGTTTCTTCTTTCTCTTTCACTATCAGATATTCACATCAATGGCAATAAGAGAGTCATGTCTGTGGTTGTCTTTATGAGGTGGGTTGCATCGTTCTCAATCAAACATCTACATCAATGATTTCAACAAAGTCATGTCTCTGGTTGTCTTTATGAGGTGAGTTGTGTAGCTCTCAATCAAACATCTACATCAATGATTTCAACAAAGTCATGTCTGTAGTTGTCTTTATGAGGTGGGTTGTGTAGCTCTCAATCAAACATCTACATCAATGATTTCAACAAAGTCATGTCTTTGGTTGCCTTTATGAGGTGGGTTGTGTAGCTCTGTGTTGGCGCCCGGGTGTCCAGTGCAGTAATATTTTTTAGGGCTACTTTTCTAGCCATTGTCTGTCCCTAGCCTACCTGAAAGGCATCAGTTGTGTGTCATCAGAGTTGTTTTATTTAGGAAGCTGTTTTACTGGACCATCAATCCTTTCCCTCCTGATAAAAAAGATACTCTGTCTAAGCTTAAATATGATAATATTGAGACTGTGATTTTCTGCATCTTTGCTATGGGTCAAGGGTCCTCTTTTCTTCCCATGCATCCTTTTAACCATATGTCAGAATATCCTTTCACCTTTTCCAAGATTGTTTCACTGAAATGGTGCATTCCAAATAATGTGCATATACTATTGAAAATCTAATATTTTTTCTGTATTAATACACATTCATTTATTTAGAATAACAGATGGGGATAAGTTAGTTGCCCATTGCAAGCGATGATCGTGACATCATCAGATGACTTTGTCTTGATTATATAACGTTCGCTATATTTAAATTTTCATCATCATCATAGGCGTCTCAGTCTCTATAGACCATGTGTGTGATGCCCTGTAAGTTTTGTCCATCTTTGTCTCCTGTATTTCGACACTGTCTGTTTTGGCTGTAAAGGCCGATCTGTGAGTGACAGTCCCTGCCACGCATTGTATAACAATACTGAGGAGGCTGGATTGCCTGGCTGTTCCTTGATTTCTTCAGTCTTTCTCTTTTCTCTGCAGCCAGAAGACCTCTACGAGCATCAGCAGTCACTATGCCCCTCCCCCCCTCTCCCCAGACTGCTCCCAGACTGTCTCCAGATAGCACGATCCTGAGCAATTTCTTATCAGCTCTCGGATGGGATGTCGCATGACTTCATGTCCCTCTTGCATACGTCCTTGAATCGCAGTGTGGGATGGCCGACTCTTCTAACTCCAATGGCTAGCTATCCATAAAGGATATCCTTTGGCAGCCTCTTGTCTTCCATGTGATAAACATATCCCAACCACAGTAGACGTCGCTGGCTCAACATTGAGTACATGCTGTGAGTGTTTGCTCTCTGTAATACCGTATTATATGACACTCTTGCCACCCAATCTCCAATTTACGCTGAGACACCTCATGTGAAAGGTGTTCAGCCGCCGTTCCTGTTTAGTGTAAGTGCTCCAAGTCTCGCTTCCATACATGAGAGTGCCAAGAACGCGGATCTGATAGATTTAGACCTTAGTGTAGTGAGACACAGCAGTATTTTCCCAGACTCTCTTCATCAGGCGGGCCATGACGGTACTTGCCCTGCCAAGCCTACTGTCTATCTCCTTCTTATAGTGAGGAAGAAATTGCATTGGTCATCAACCTCACTCTCCGGTCCCGAGCTACCTTGGTCCAGTGGCAAGACATAAGTCAAGACGACTGGAGGTAACTTAGAACGCAAGCATTCTATTCCCACCTGCCTGAGACCAGGGGTCAATTGAAACTTGAAGAGACTTGATCGCCCACCATTTCTGTTTATCGCTTAGAGAGACGAGTACTTTACCTCTCGACCACAGTGATCCGGGTTGTCCAGAACCAAGACCACCTCATGACATGCCCAAACCTACCACACACATGTACGATGGAAGGCCTACTCAAGGGAAGTGACACGGTAGTCAGGCCCTGGACCTCTTCTGTATGATGTGGTCCAATAACCACAGAAAGTAAGTACTTTGATTATTTTGATATAGTCTTTTATAAATTTAATGGGGAGGAAGACTAACATCTGTTCAGGCAAAATATACTGGTCAAGACCTTCAACTTGGCTTCCTCATAGCCCTTCCTAAAAATGGGCTGTTTTCATGACAGCCTGGCTAACGAGGTGAGGTATCGACGTGATCCCCATAGCAGTGAGTGACACGCAGATGAAACCAAGCTTAGCAGAACCACCTGGAGGACCCCGTCCACCTTAACCAGCACGCTCGGGATGTGAGGAAAGCTACTACAACCCACCACTTAACTTCCTTTTCAGGGCGTACAAAAGAATAACCCTACTCATTGTGGGCATTCAAAACAACAACAATATAAATTTAATAGCAATAGAAAATGTTGATGGATTTTTGAACTTGAACAAAAGTTTTTTTAAACAATATTCGTAACAAACTACTTAAAATAGATTACACTGTAGAACAATTTTGAAAATAATCAGAGGTTATTCTTCCTCTACTGGGTAAATCAGTAAGTAGGTCATAAACTGATATTGGATAGCTGAAAAATTATGTTGGTAGTTTCTATCTGTCGAAGATGGATGTGTCATGCTGTAAACTAGCGACACAACGCATTCTGTTCTACGGACTACATCCTGCTATTTGTAAAGCCCTAGTCAGGGCTTGGTAGCTGGAGATTGAGAACAAAAGAAGAAGAAGAAGAAGAAGAAGAAGAAGAAAGAGGTAGTTTCTAAAGGTGTCATTAGGTGGCAGTAACATTCAACTTTGTGATTACTGTAGGTAGCAGATACTAGGTGCCACATGCACAGATTAAATATAAAATAATGTTCGTGCTCACAGAGTGTCCAATCAAAGAACAGCACAGAAAATGACTTTCTCAAAGGATATTCATAAAAAAATTCTTTCTGTTTGTTGTGAGAAGTATTTCTCATGTAAAGTGGTGCATTTATCTCCTGTTCAAATTACAACAGAAGTATTTGTGCGGGGGGTGTAGGAGATGGTTTAAACTGATGGTCAAGTGATGATAGTGTTACAACTGCAACAGGGTTTTCACATGATCCCACGTTAGCAAGAGACGTTTTGTGAATGGCGAAGAGGGCTGAACGAGAAGCGCAAATGTGGCTGAGAATACAGATGAAAGACATCTATACTGCAGATTTTGGGACACTGGTAAAGTGTTCGAATAAGTGTATCATTGTTGGTGGAAATTATGTTGAGAAATATGTAAGTACAAAAATAAATGTATTTTCTTCTTCTTCGTACACTGTCAGACCTCAACTTGTATTTGTTCGAAGAAAGCAGCTGTCATCCTGAGGCTGTCGACACTGCCAATAAATGTATTTAAAGTTTATTTCTCGTTTAGTTCTTTTTAAATACCCATTTGTGACCTATGACTTGTCCTCATAACATACAAGATTCGTCCAAGAGAAAAATGAAGACTGCAATACTAACATGTTTCATCAGAGTGGCACCCTAGGTTTACAGAAAAGGACCCTATTTCCATCCTTGTATGTCATAAGAGGTGGTTTAAGAGGGCTGTGCATATTGCTGGCAACCTCTTATTGAAAAGACTATTGCTTCAAAACTGCACTCCAAATGATTGGAATCAGGCTTCCTTAAGAGATGGTTTGGGCTAGCCAAACACAATGTTGGATCTTTCTTGGGTGAAAGGACATTCAGAATATGTTACACAGAGACTAAGTACAAAGAGACCCCTGCTCCTATTTGGTAACCAATAGATGTTAACCCTACCAGACTGCTGTCCCCATTTTACGGTAATTTCCTTAACTGCCTCTAAACCGCTGGACCTAATTTTCGGTAATTTGGATAGTACGTCATAAAATGCGTCAGAATCTAAAAATAACCAACCAATCGTGGTCAATCCTCGTGATTAGTCATTGCAAATGGCTGCCCCCATGTTTGAATTGATTTTGTGGGGTTTAACGTGAACAAATTCGGAAAATTGACAATGAAACGAACGGCTGATGAACCAAGCACTTCAACAGGAAAGCAAAGTAAGTCTAGGCTTATGACAGTCCAACAGGTGATCAATAATTTGGTTGATTCAGACTCTGTTCAAGTGAAACAGACAGTGAGAGCTCGAGTGATGAGATGAAGGCTTTTCTTGGACTGAGGATATATATGGAATACTCATGTATAAAGCCCAGCTATCAGGATTATTGGACAAATGAGGGCTCTTTGTTGTGTATACTCCCGGATTTCGAAATGTTTTATGAATCGAGACAGATTCTTTGCCTTTTGCTGGGTGGATTAGCACACAAAGGTGGAATATTGACGCTAGATGAAATCAGAGCTGGGCCATTGTACGAAGGATCGTTGCTGACTGGGTGAGATGAAGGGAGTTTATTGTTGCTTTTAAATATGCAACCAGGTGTGACAGTCACTGATCGCTTTGAAAGTCATTGAAATAGGATCTAAGAAGAAGAAAACCAGTGTTTGAACTGTTTCCACAGACTCAACAAACAAGCAAACACAGCAACTTGTGAACCAGTTTCACAACATCAAAGAAAGTAATAGTGAAAATCACTGTCCAACCTTAGGTAAGTTAACATCATTGATCGACCTCAGTACCAGTACATCCTCTTCAACATTTGGATACTTCAGCTTCAAATTTCCTGCTGCTGTCAGAACAGACTTCACTGCTCTCATGCCATAGTCATAGTGATGTTGGGAGGAAAGCTGAAATGATGTGACATTATCAGTAAATTGAATTTAAATCCTATAGATGATTACAGAGTATTCATATTTGTGTTTCATTTGCAAGATGTACTATGTTAAAATAGAACTTGAGCATCTGGCTTCGTCCGAGAAATAACAATTTCTTTATACATAACAATTCTGTAGTGTCATACAGACGTGAATTAAGTTGCATTGATTACTACGACTTCACATGTTTGACTTTTTAAAAAATGTAATTAGCATTTGAATTGTAAACAGCATTTCGATAATCACTCTTATGAAATATTCATTTCACACAGAAAACTTTGTCAGACCAACACTGCACTCAAATGAGAGAACGAAAGTTACGAAACTGAAAGTTTGCGAGTGGAGCACATGACTGGGTCAATGTTTATATTCCAACTTGTGATTCTCCAGGGTCAAAGAACTGACCTTCCCTTATATTGATCAGTTTCAAAATATGGGCTGGACCTGGGGCTTTGAGTATCTGTTGATTTAACCTTACCGCATCCTTAGTCCAAAAATTCAGACAGTGTAGTTGAATGTACACAAACTATTACCTTTTGTTCCTTTTTCAGTCCAACCAGTGTAAGGGCCACTATTATATTGGCCTTCTTTAGGAAGAATGCACTAAGACACTTGACATGCTTTCCAGTGGCAGTTTATATAGCAATTTGTTTTAAGCTAGACCCATGAACAACTCTTTATAGTCACCTTTTATGAAATGAATGGAGGTATAGTGGTTATATTCTTTCCTCCCCAGGATCCACACTGTGAAATGTGGCAGATTTTTGTTGTTGAAACGTAGCAGAGAAATAAGAAAAAACTTGAATATTCTGAGTATTTACGATATACTTGTCTCTTCGATCAGTATTGTTACTTTGTTAAAACTTTACTACATTGTATATTACTGTAGTGTAAATTTGATTTCTCATATCTACCTGTTCTGAGCATAACCTATATGTAGCAACAATCTTCGTTGCAAGACTCCGAGAACTGACAAAACCATTGGAATAAAGAGAGATCTCAGCTATCATGGCATAATCTGGCACCATCATGGCCACTGTCCGGAATAAAACCTTAAATGAGAAAAGAAATTTTACTGATAGAAATACTGTATATTCAACACTTCATAACGGGCAGTTAGTAATTTGTCACTGTTGTAAATAAAAGTGGACAATTTCTTTAAATCACTAACACCTCAGTAATAAATGAATCAGTGGTAAGAAACACTCCAAGTTAGGTCAATGCAACAGGGAGGCTACTGAATCGTGAGATGCAGGCCCCCTACTCTACCCCTCAAGCAATCACCTAGGCTCTATAAATTTCTGACACTTGAAGGGGGGAGGGAGTACGTGGGGCCTGTATCCACTAGGGTTATTACTTCCATGTGTTATTTTCATGTTACTAGTTTTGTGTTTCCTCACAGCCAATGGGGAGAGGAGACTAGCATCTGGTCAGACAAAACATATTGATCAGACTTTTTAGTCAGGGTCATATACAATATAGTGATCAAGATCGCCACCTCACCTTTTCCCGTAGTTCTTTCTGGAAACAGGCTGGCCAGAGAAATGAGGGATTGACATGATTTCCGAAGTAGTGAGGGACATACAGATGAAGCTAAGCATAGTCTATTCGCCTATGGCCCCTGATGCGCCTTCATCAGCATGTGAGGAAAGCTATTGCAACCTCTCACTTAACTCCCTTTCAGGGCGAACAAAACAGTAAACTGACTCATTGAAAGCATTCAACAACAACTACATCCAATATCTCATACATTTGAAGATTCATTTCAGGAGTCTCTATAGCTGAAAGATAAGAAACAAACAAATAAAAAGCATGAAACAGTAGGTTTTGAATGCCACAAGTTTTAAGCACCCCCTGGTCTCAATGGAGGTGATATCAGCACCTTACCTATCAGAGATAGATGGTAAGCTTGGATGTCTTGAGTATATGCTGTGTATGTAAACGACCCATTGGTAGTTGAAATTGTTTTTACCCCATAATCGCCTTAGCGCCACCTGAGACACGAATTGTTGTGTCAGAGATAGAAAGAGAGAAACAGGTAAACAATACAAGGCACGCTGTGTTTGAACATCAGGTGCAATGCACAAAACTAAAATCAAGACAAAGTTTCTAACAGTCAACCCAGTTCCTACAGACTAGTCTTGAAAATGCTGCATACAAAGATGGAAAGAACTGACGCAGGTCTGCTGGATCGAGTTATTGGAGGAACCTGGGACTGGACATCATCTGCCTTACACAACATGAAAATCACTAAATGGACTTCGAACTAGCGTATCACAATGTGGGAAAAACCTAAAACGAAGGGGATATAGGGATGATGAAATATGCAAATGTGGAGCAACGCAAGACCACCTGATGATCTCCCCAAACCTCCCGAAGACTTGCAGTATGGACGACCTGCTGAGTGGCAACAATATCCATGTGGATAAATATTGGAAGAATGATGTGTCACGTAGTACCTGGGTCACTAAAAGTAAGTCAGTTGAAAATCTTAAAGAAACTGGCTGTTTGGCACTGTCCTGGCAAAAACATTTTAAAAATAATACAATTTGTACCCAGCATAAATCCTACTTTCCCCCAGGCCTAGTCAAGTCAAGACAAGTCAAGTCATCCCATAACGGGTGAGGTCGTTGGGGCAGACATGAAGACACCCCCACGCCACCCCTCTTTGTCAACAGCCGCTGCTTGTGCCTCCTCTGGTCAGAGATTGGTCCATTCTTTTATGTTGTCCTCCAATCTCTTTTTGGGTGACCTCTTCTTGCACCTTTTCATGTAGGATCGTATTTGCAAGACCGTTTGATTTCGATATGTGGCAGTACCAAATAAGTTTTTGTCTTTTGATCGTTGCCAAGTAAGCCTCAGAAATTAAATCACAAAAAGGAAACTACTATGGATATCATTCAGCTACCTGGCAGCAGGTATGTACCAGCCTGCCTGAATACCAGGATTCCAAGTATTCAAAGTTTCAATTAAAACAATTCTGAACTTCAGCAATTAATAGCTAAATATAATGATTACAAATTTGATACTGCATGGTTAAGTACCAGGAAAGAGAGGGTGGGGTCGTCCAAGGAAGAGATGAGCAGACACCATTACTGAGTGGTCAAACATTAGTCCCTGTGAGGCATGACTGGCAGCAGCGGACACATAGAGATGGCGTAGGATTGTGGGGGTGTCTTCAAGTGTGCCCCAACAACCTGATGGGTTACGGGATGAACTGAACTGTAATGATTGTCATTAACTCATTAACTACTGCATTTTAAAAAAATAGATTCATTTATGTTTAAATTGATCAAATAGAGGTGTGTCTCATAATTTCAACTGTAGCTTTCACAATTTGCAACAGATTTGATTTTAATTAAATATTATTTTAAAGATAAATTAATGTGTTAAAACAACTAAAATATTGACATATTTATATGATTTTGTAGATTTTATAATTATCACAATGTGACTGTGGGGAAAACAAATTGTAAAAATCATATAAAAATGTCTACTTACAGCCAAATCCTGGTGTTCTAATGCATTTGAAGTCTTTTTCTGGATAATTCCGATGTTGTTTATCCAATTATGAGTTGAAATCATCCAAGAACATTTAGAAAGACCCATACTTGTTTTCATTTATCTAGCTACTTCCACTTTTCTGTAAACCGTTTCCTATTTGTCATGCTAAATAATTTTATACAACTTCGTAATAAATGTTAAACCTCCAAATATTTGATGGAGGATTCAAATTGAAAACCTTAAAAGTAAGATAGAAATGAGAAAAACCATGGATATGGATTGTAACCTGTTAATATGGTTGCTAAGGATGTCAAGAATGTCTTGCACATGCCATTGTCTGATTAGCTGCAAAACTAATAACAACCGTAGGTCAAAGAGTCTCACAGAAAAGATAGACATTTCTAGCCACACATAATGTATTATACCTTCAAATTATCAGGTAGTTCAGATCTGCCTGCATAGCCTGGGTTCATAGTGATAAATATGGTACAAGTTGGGTCCAGAGAGATTTCTGTGCCTTCAAATACAAAGGTAACTGCTTTGTCTATGATAGCTCTTTGAATTGTCTGTACCTGCTGGGCTATTACTGACAGAACCTGAAATAGTAATTGAAACCAGTAAAGGCTAACAGATCTTTATGGGTAACAGCATTGATTATTAAAATAAAATAAATGACACTTGGAATCCTTGTGTTCAAACAGGCAGATGTATGCCTGCTGCCAGGTAGCCGAAGCTATCCTTTGTAGTTTCTTTTTGCAATTTACTTCCTGCAGCTTACTTGGCATGAGGGAAGGTAGGTGGTGTATTGTGCAGGAATTTCATTATTTTTCTAAAAAATGTTTGCTGGAACTGCGACTAACCGCCCGCTCTTTTAATTTTCAACTGCTAAGGATTCTTTTACGTGAACCCTCCTAGTTTATCGTCCATTTGCGATAGGACTAAATGCTTCATCTCAGCTCTCCTGAGATTCGATATCACTTAAAACTTGTAGGATTTTAACACCTGTTGTTCCATGCTTTCGTTCTTGAGAGGTAAGTGTCTTACCACTGTGCTTTAGTGGCCCCATACTTGTGATATGAAAGTATAAAAAATAAAAAAATTAAACACAATTTTCAAGAATACATATATTGAGGTAAATTGGTCACTTTTAATCAAGTCTATAGATGTCTATAGATTACAACTCAAACTGAGTCGTCTGCCGAAGTCTTTGTGTATGACAAGGACAAGAATAGCATCACTGCCTCACAGAGAGCATGTTGTAAGATACGGCTGTATTCTTGTTGTTTGTGAATGCCCACAATGAGTAGGTTACTCTTTTGTGCGCCCTGAAAAGGATGTTAAGTGGCGGGTTGCTGTAGCTTTCCTCACATCCCGAGCGTTCTGATGAAGATGGACCGGGGTCCTCCAGGCGGTTATGCTATGCTTGGCCTTATCTGTGTGTCGCTCACTACCACAGGGATCATGTCGATCACTCTCTTTGTTGGCCAGGCTGCTATTAAAATAGCCCATTTCCGGGAAGGACTACGAGGAAGCCAAGGTGAGGGTGTTGCCAGTATGTTTTGTCTGAACCTGACAAAGATGTCTGATCAGTATATTTTGCCTGACCAGCCGTTAGTCTTCCTTCCCCACACGATTGTGTGACGCAGCATAACACTGACCATGGTTAGAGGATTTGTTAAGAGCAGCATAGATAACACTTAACACGCTGTGGGTTTACTTTGCTCTAGTGTTTGAGTCTATTAAGATGGACTCGTACATTGATTAACCACCCTCTGCAGCGCTTGTCCCAACGCAGCAGACTAATACGCTGCTCAAGCCTAGTCCGCTAAGCAGGAAATTCTTGTCCGACTACATCCAGCTTACTCCAGAGCTGGTACCTGCACAGGGGCATCTGCCTTTGTAGAAGTACAGGTAGACTAAGACTAAGACTATAGATTTCAACACTTAGACATTCATACCTCCAGCTCAATCCTGTTGAACTCATCAAAGCATGCCCAAGCACCAGACTGGGCAAGACCTTTGAAAAACTTTCCCATTGCTTTGTAGTCTAGGCCATCTGAACAGTTAAAAACAACGCACTGAGGAAGACATTTAGCAAAACAAAAATATCATAAGAAAAATGCATTTATATTTCATAACAATGAGAAGCAAGAGAAGGGATAAAGTGCATGATTGACACAGGTTGTCTTGTTAAAAACTGGGGTTTATTGTAGTTCAGTATGTGATACTGTTGTTGAGAATGATGTGTTAGGTCTACATTGTATGGGTTATCAACTTTTATAAGTTAGGGTTATCAGCTGTTGTAAGGTAGATTTATCAGCTTTTGTAAGATAGGGTTATAAGGTTGTGAAAAGTTAAGTTATTAGTTTTTTTGTAAAGTAGGGCTATCAGCTTTTGTAATGTAGGGCTATCAGCTTTTGTAAAGTAGAGTTATTAGCTTTTGTTTACATAGGGCTATCAGTTTTTATAAAATAGTTATCAGCTTTTCTTAATGTAGAGCTATATTCCTAGCTGAATAGTGCTAGTATAAGGTAAAGGTAGTTCCATATCAGACAGTGACGTCGAGGATGAAGTGTTAGATCGTTTGCTGTACAAGATCTCCCCTTTCTGTGATGTGAGGTGGTCAGTCCCTTCCCTCCTTGTCTAGCCTTCACTAACTATAAAGGGTTAGATACCCATCTATTACTGGGTGATCTTAAGTCTGATATACTTAATACATACAGTCAGTCTTATTTGTACAAGACAGGTCTAGAATAGACACAGATTACAAGAAGTATAGGGAATTTCTTGTTGTCCTGAAGGACAACAGATTGTTTTGTCAATCATCGATCAATGATCATCTTCTATTGCAATCTATGCTCATTTAGACCTGGACTCCTGATTCTACAATTACGTCTTCTGAATTGTTCATGGTCTCAACATTACTGTACAGTTTCTTCCCTAGGAGAGTGGACGACATATTTCTCCTTATCGTCTTCTTTTTCGATCAGCTGATGCTATGCTTCTAGCTCAGTGAGGTTCACGCTTCAGGTTTTCTCCAGTCCCCTACAGCCTTTCAAGCATGGTCGCTCCCCCAGGCCAGAATACCTCTCTTTGGTCTGCATAAGTGGGGCAGTCCTGCAGGATCTGTTCTAGTGTTTGCTTTGGTGCTATGCAATCGCATGTGGCGGTATCTCTAAGACCCATTCTGTGGAGGTGGGCCTTGAGTCTGCAATGTTCCATTCTGAGCCTGACAATCTTTGTCTGCACATCTCTCCTCAGATGCTGGGGGAAGCCCAGAATTACATGTGCTGCTGTCATGTCTTCCAGGTCACAGTAACATAGACTGGTGGTACCAATCTTGAATTTGGTGTATAGGTAGTGTCTCATTCTGTTGTGACCAGCTTAGAGATGAAATATGATAACCTAGTCTTTTCTGGACAATTCATAGAATCGATCATCTTCATGGTACTTGGGGTGTTCGCACTGCCCTGTGCCTTATAATGCCCTGCATCTTCGTAGTTGACTAGGTATTTTTCTTGTATCAATTTCACTCCCACTTTTGCTAGACTATCGGCCTCATTTACCTTGATATTGCAGTGTGATATCCACTGAATCACTGCTTTGTGGAACCCTTGAGACATTTTTGCCAAGCCTGTCCTCAATTTGTTCAGTTCAGTGTTCTTGTGGGATTTGAGTGTCATTGCGCTGACTGTGCATCAGTTAGTATTACGATTCTCCCATGCATATGATTTTTGGAATAAAGGGCCGTTTCTGCTGCGGTCCCGAGTTGTATGCCGGGGTCTTTGTGTGACAAGGACAAGAATAGCACCCTTGCCTCACAGAGAGTATGTCGTAAAAGGCGACTAACTGTGACATGTCATAATACTGGCCATGGTTAGGTGGTTTGTTTAGAGCAACATAGATGGCGCCTAACAGGCTGCGGGTCTATTTTGCTTTAGTGTTTGAGTCTATTAAGATGGATTCACACCTCGGTTAACCACCTTCCGTAAGCACTTGTCCCAACACAGCGGAGTATTAAGCTGCTCGAGTCTAGCCTGCTAGGCAGGAAACTCTTCTCCCGTCTACATCCAACTCATACCAGAGCTGGGACCTGCACAGGGGCATCTGCCTCTGTAGAAGTACAGGTCGACTTAGAACTAAGAAGATCTGCTGCAGTTTTAAGAGCTTTTATTTCAGCTTTGTTAGAATTGACAGATGCTCTAAATTCTGACTGAACTCTTTTATATGCGCTAAAAAATGTTTACATTGTCTAAACTACCATTAGCCCTCAGTGGCCAAATTGGAAGTTATACTTCATACATTAGATTTTCCACATACCTGACAGTAACACTGTCACATTATCACTGAAAGATTTTGGTAAAAATACTAACATATTATTTATACATATAACTAGAACTTTAGTTCGCCCAGGAAATAACATCATTTGTTAATGCACAAATTCGGTAGTGACTTCATTACGAAATATTCCCTTAACACAGAAGACTCAGTCAGAACAACAAGTACCTTGTAATTTAAAAAATTGCATTTGCACGTTGTTTGGGAGCTAAGGATTTACCTCCCTTTATACTGATCAGTTCCAAACATGGACTGGTCCTGAATGACCTTGAGCAGCCACACTATAAAAAAAAGTACTGACCTCCCCTTTTGCTGATCATTTTCAAAAATGGATTGGTCCTGGTGTTTGATCAACAAGCAAATTTATAAAAAATGGCACAGTATGGTATACCAAAAATGCTATATAGCAAACATTTCATTAATAAACTCAGAAATGTAAAGACGCAGTGAGATGAAAATAGTTGTGTTGATCTAGAAATTCCAATCAGAGCTGTGCAAATTTCACGTCGCTAGACTCACCATTCAAGAGTTTTCCCAAATGGACAAACAGGCACATGTATTATCTTGTTTTACATTATAGATTAAAGAACCTATCAAAGACGGATGTGTCGGACTGAAAGGTGCAAATATCGTAGTCAAACTGTAAACTAGCGACACAACGCAAATCTGTTCTCCAGACTACATCCTGCTACTTGCAAAGCCCTGTTCAGGGCTTGGTAGCGGGAGATTGAGAATGAACGCAGAAGAAGAAGAAGAAGATTAAAGAAATATTTATTGCATTAGGAGAGACCCAAAAGAATGAACCTCACTGACTCAGTCCGATGAATATACACACCTGTTTAGCAACAGCTTTAGCCAAGTCTTTGGAGGTTTCTGTTTTACCTGTGCCTGCAGGACCTTCAGGCGCCCCACCCAAATTCAAAAGTAGCGCTCCCATCAATGTTCTGTGAATAAATGGACATGTAGCTTTTCACAGAGTAAATAGTGCTTCAGAATTTGGACAATCAGTAAACAAGAAGACACCTGGAAGCCACAGATGTACTGATTGTTGCAGAAGAATGTAAAGAATTCCTTTGACAGCTAGGATGACTAATGATGATGTGCTAAGGGAAGTCAGTACACAAATAAAGTTAATTCATCTTTTCTTTGTGCATGCAATGAGAAGAGAAAGATTAAAGCGTATTATGATAACAATAAAAATTGTAGGAAAAAGATACATAAGATGAAGCAGATAGGATACTGGGCAGTTTAATATGATAGCATTGAAGAGAGTCAACAAAAGAATTGATTTACAGCATTTTAGGGCAAAAAGTTATGGAATAATTTACTTTCTCTCAGCATAGTGGAGACTGGGCAGTTTAATATCATAGCATTGAAAAGAGTCAACAAAAGAATTGATTAACAGCATTTTAGGGCAAAAAGTTATAGAGAAATTAACTTTCTTTCAGCATAGTGGATACTGTCCAGTTTATTATCATAAATCCCATAACCTCATCTTTTCTATTATCTGTCTGCCACCAGTCATGTATGACATACATTGGGGAGACTGGTATGGAACTGTGTGAGTGTTTCCAACAACACCTCAATGATATCCGTAACGCACAGGTTCCCCCAATTGCCAGCCACTTCAATGGTCCTGGGCACTGGGGTATGGCTGATGTCAGTGTCACAGGCTTAGTTTCTTGCTTCTCTGATGATCGTTATAGATTTGCCCTTGAGAACAGACTTATCTCCAGCATGGGTTGCCTCCAACCACATGGCATCAATATCTGCCATACTTTTTCTTAAAATCTCATACTGGCCATCTCCCCCCCTAAAAAATTTTCTCCCCTATTGTATCACTATTAAGTCTTTTCCATATTTAACTGCCACTGACTTATCCGGCCCTTTCCTACTAACTTCTTACACTCTCCTGGCGACCTAATCTGACCATTGTCTGTCATTTGAATTCAGCCGACGACCTGATAAGTCACTATGTGAGATTCAATATCAAATAAGTATCCTATTTTTTCCTTATGTGTTGACATCCCCCATACATGTATTCATCCCTTCTTCAATGATTTGCTAGCTCAGCATTGTTGTTATTTGTTGTCCCTGATGAAGGCCTATTGGTCGTAACGTAGTTTTCGCCTTGCTGAGATATCTGATTATACCCATTTTAAAAATTTTGATTTAATTTTTGTAATTAACTTTAAACAATTTTTTTAATTAATTTTTTTCTCACTTTAATACCATAGCATTGAAGAGTGTCAAAAACAGAACTGATTAAGAGGATTGTTGACAAAAAGTTATGGATAGTGTAAGCTTCTCTCAGCAGAGAGGATGGTGATGTTGTTATCCCATAGCTGCTGAGCAAGCCTGCTCTTGGCAGCCCAATGCCATTCTTATATAAATACAAGTCTTTTTAGATTGTTCCCTTGCTCCATATAGTGTAAAGGCAATCACTGGCAGTGCTTGTAAGAATCTATTTCTCATGGTCACAAGAGCTTTGCACTCAATAAGTAGGTGTCTAACTGTTTCATCAGAGTGAGAGCAATTTCTACACATGGGAAGATCTGAGAATTCATGCAGTTTGTGGCTATTGACTCTGTTGTGTCATGTTTGGAACTGAAAGATGAAACTTTGATCTCTTTTATATAGTCTATTTATGTCATAATTACTTTTTGGCTGTGACATTTCAGCAGAGAGGATATTGAACAGTTTAATATCACATCATTAAAGAGATTCAACAATGGAATTGATAATCAGCATTTTCAGACCAAAAGTTATGGAAGGTAAGTTTCTCTCAGTCATTGGTGAATGGTATGGATACTATTGATTCTTGTAGCATACTAGTAAAGTAAAGTATCCCATAGCATTACTGCCGTAGGGGTGTGAGGTGTTAGCGATCTCACATTTCAAAGGCTCGGCTATATGAGGGCGGTAGCCATCTCCTCTCCCTCGTCGCTTTTACTTCCCGGACTGAACCGGTACCTATTTAAGGCTGGGTCGACTCGGGAGTCATTGCGGTCTGAAAAAAACATTACCGCCTCAACTGAGGAATGAACCCAGGACCACTCAGATGCAAAGCCAGCACGCTAACCACTGCACTACGCGGCATACTAACTGTATACCATTCTGCTTGGTTTTCTCAATAGCCCCTGATTGTCCGACCCACACCTGATGTCAATTTCCTGCTAATTCATTCATTGCTATAAAAGATGTAGCACAGTAACTCATAGCTGGCTGCTTGCATCTTGGTCAGCGAACCAGAGCTGACCAAGACCCTATGTGGCCATGGAAACAGGCTGCACTAGTGTAGTCTGGCTAAGAGAATAGCTATTGCCAATAGTTAGGCAAATAAACTATTTTAAAAAAGTCCGCTGAAAACGCATGCGTCAGGGTGAAAGGTGTAGCGTGGCATTTCTAGAACCGGGTTTGCTTCCCTCTTTGATCCCTAATCTCTGTCTGGTTGCAGTCTGTTTCCAGGGCCATCATTTGGAGGCGGAATGTGGTCTTGGTCTGTTACAGGCCACTGATGTAAGCAGTCAGCTATGAGTCGCTGGCTGCAGTCAGCTCATTCAATGCTGCATCTTTGATCCCTAATCTCTGTCTGGTTGCAGTCTGTTTCCAGGGCCATCATTTGGAGGCGGAATGTGGTCTTGGTCTGTTACAGGCCACTGATGTAAGCAGTCAGCTATGAGTCGCTGGCTGCAGTCAGCTCATTCAATGCTGCATCTTTGATCCCTAATCTCTGTCTGGTTGCAGTCTGTTTCCAGGGCCATCATTTGGAGGCGGAATGTGGTCTTGGTCTGTTACAGGCCACTGATGTAAGCAGTCAGCTCATTCAATGCTGCATCTTTGATCCCTAATCTCTATCTGATTGCAGTCTGTTTCCAGGGCCATCATTTGGAGGCGGAATGTGGTCTTGGTCTGTTACAGGCCACTGATGTAAGCAGTCAGCTATGAGTCGCTGGCTGCAGTCAGCTCATTCAATGCTGCATCTTTGATCCCTAATCTCTGTCTGGTTGCAGTCTGTTTCCAGGGCCATCATTTGGAGGCGGAATGTGGTCTTGGTCTGTTACAGGCCACTGATGTAAGCAGTCAGCTCATTCAATGCTGCATCTTTGATCCCTAATCTCTATCTGATTGCAGTCTGTTTCCAGGGCCATCATTTGGAGGCGGAATGTGGTCTTGGTCTGTTACAGGCCACTGATGTAAGCAGTCAGCTATGAGTCGCTGGCTGCAGTCAGCTCATTCAATGCTGCATCTTTGATCCCTAATCTCTGTCTGGTTGCAGTCTGTTTCCAGGGCCATCATTTGGATTCGGAATGTGGTCTTGGTCTGTTACAGGTCACTGATGTAAGCAGCCAGCTATAGGTCACTGGCTGCAGTCAGCTCATTCAATGCTGCATCTTTGATACCATGGACTGTGAATTCAAGACGATGACCTCCCTGACTAATGAGACCTCCTAAAAATATTATGTTACAATATAACCTTTTCTCACCTGTAACACCTGTCTGTCAGTGGTGTGATAACAAGTCTAGGTGAGTTGCCGAGGTACTCGTAAGCATATTTGACACTGGTGGTTATCATGTGTACAGTACAAGACGAGTCCACATAGTAATACTGAAGTTGTGAGATCCATGAGAAATCGTGTGGATTAGATGTCCCAATTTTGCACAGGTTGCTGATAACATCTCTGGCTGCAATAAAAAAGAATAAGATTATAGGTACCTGATATCATCATAATAATCCTTACATTTGTGCTCCAATAGGAGCATGAGGGCACTACTGTTTTTGCAGTAAAGCATGTATGTGACCATCAATATGATAAATATGAGTCTCAGGTCAGGTGAGGTCATCCCAAAACTGGTGAGGTCATTGGGGCACACATGAAGACATCCTCACAACTCCATGCCACCCTTCTATGTCAGTGGTCGCTGCCTGTGCCTCTTCTGGTCAGATATGAGTCTACCACAAAAGATATCGCATTTTAAAGTTTGATTTGGATCTTTCAGGACGAACAGAGAAAAAAAAAATTATAACAATAAAGCTGAGTCAGCTTCAAAGTGATAAACCACGAGAGCAAGTCTGTAAAGATAAACTAAAAGGGCAAGTCTGTAAAGATAAACTACGAGGGTAAGTCTGTAAAGATAAACTAGGAGGGCAAGTCTGTAAAAATAAACTACGAGGGCAAGTCTGTAAAGATAAACTACAAGGGCAAGTCTGTAAAGATAAACTACAAGGGCAAGTCTGTAAAAATAAACTACGAGGGCAAGTCTGTAAAGATAAACTACAAGGGCAAGTCTGTAAAGATAAATTATGAGGGAGTATGTAAAGATAAACTACGAGGGCAAGTCTGTAAAAATAAACTACGAGGGCAAGTCTGTAAAGATAAACTACGAGGGCAAGTCTGTAAAAATTAACTACGAGGGCAAGTCTGTAAAAATTAACTACGAGGGCAAGTCTGTAAAGATAAACTAGGAGGGCAAGTCTGTAAAAATAAACTACGAGGGCAAGTCTGTAAAGATAAACTACAAGGGCAAGTCTGTAAAAATAAACTACGAGGGCAAGTCTGTAAAAATAAACTACAAGGGCAAGTCTGTAAAGATAAACTACAAGGGCAAGTCTATAAATGAGTCACAAATGACTATTTAAAAAAAACTAAATGTGATTAAACTTAAAAACCATTTATTATTGCACTTACAGTGTCCCTTTTTTCTCAACATAATTTGACCTGGGCTTTCTGTAGCAGTAATGGGTCTCACCCTGCTGAGGACTTCAGAGTGTGTCCCTCTATCCTGCAGCCAATCCTGGGTAGCCTGCTAATTCAACTCAGATGGAAATGGTTGAGTTTTCTGACATGCCTGCTCTAAACAGTTAATTATTATAAGCACAATAATCACTCACCATGAACATCAATAACAATGAGAGCTCCCAGTGTAATCCTTGCCATCTTTGCCAGCCTGCCTCTCACCATTTCAACAATTTCCTCAACTTGTTTGTTGCTCCGAGCTAGGTAGGTATTCAAACCCCCAAACCTGATCGCCTGTGTGAAGTATTGTGTAAAACTGTGTATAATAAACCAATATCATAGTTGTTATTAGTCATCTTCATTCTTCTATCCCTCCAATATGTGCATAAGCTAACTACAGCATTTTTTCTACTTGCAGGAAGCCTGTATTAAAGCACTGATGTGAGGGATCAAGATGCTGAGCAGCGCATGAACTGCAGTGGTCAGCAACCCATAGCTGACTGCTAGCGTCAGGGCCAGCGAACCAAAGCTGCCAAGACCCTTCTACACCTACACGGTGATCCTGGATAACAGGCTGCAGCAGGGCAGACTGGCTAAGGAGAAGGGATCGAAGAAGGAATGCTAACCCGGTACTCAAAAAATTCTTGCTGAAGTCGGATGTGTTGGACCGAAAGGTGCAAATATCGCAGACTACATTCTGCTACTTAAGCCCTTTCAGGGTTTGGTAGTGGGAGATTGAGAATGAACAAAGCCAAGCCAAGCCAAAGCACTGATGTAATCTTGTTATTATGGTTACAAGTTGCACTTTGTTTTACAAGATAACGTTGCTAGCCCCATCATCATCTATCTGTCACTCCACTTTTCCATTTGTTCTTTGGACTTCTTTTGCCTCTTTTTCCCTTGGGATTCCACACCACTATTTGCATGGTGATATTGGTTTGGGGCTTTCACAGTATAAGACTCATCCAGACCCACCACATTCCTAAAATCTGTTCCATCTATTCTTGTTCAATTCTCTCCAAAAAGCTATCACTTGTAACGATGTTGAACCTGAGAATCCTTCTCAGAAATTTGTTGTTAAAGTCATGTCATCTTTTAACTCATAAATTACTGGATTAAAAAAACACTCTGTGAACGGATGCATTTATGTTTACATTTTTCAACTATCAACTAAAGGTGTAACTATAATTTCAGCTGTAGTATTCTCATAATTTAACAGATTTTCAAAATGATATATTATTTTAAAGATAAGTGAATGTGCTGTTTAAATAACTGGATGGGAAGGAAGACTTACATCTGGTCAGACACAACATACTGATCAGACATGTTAGTCAGGGTCAGACACAACATACTGATCAGACATGTTAGTCAGGGTCAGACACAACATACTGATCAGACATGTTAGTCAGGGTCAGACACAACATACTGATCAGACATGTTAGTCAGGGTCAGACACAACATACTGATCAGACATGTTAGTCAGGGTCAGACACAACATACTGATCAGACATGTTAGTCAGGGTCAGGCACAACATACTGATCAGACATGTTAGTCAGGGTCAGACACAACATACTGATCAGACATGTTAGTCAGGGTCAGACACAACATTCTGATCAGACATGTTAGTCAGGGTCAGACACAACATACTGATCAGACATATAGTCAGGGTCAGACACAACATACTGATCAGACATGTTAGTCAGGGTCAGACACAACATACTGATCAGACATGTTAGTCAGGGTCAGACACAACATACTGATCAGACATGTTAGTCAGGGTCAGACACAACATACTGATCAGACATGTTAGTCAGGGTCAGACACAACATACTGATCAGACATGTTAGTCAGGGTCAGACACAACATACTGATCAGACATGTTAGTCAGGGTCAGACACAACATACTGATCAGACATGTTCGTCAGGGTCACGCAAAATACACTGGTCAAGATCCTCACCTCGGCTTCCTGGCAGCCCTCCCTGGAAACAGGCTGTTTTCATGTCAGCCTGTCTAACGAGGTGAGAGATCAACGTGATCAAACAAACTACATGATTTTGATTGATTGACAACTAGTGCTCTTTCTTCTGCATGTATGTTTTCAGAGGCCATTAACCTTACATGTACATACAACAAATATTTTTAAGTTGTGACAAGCTTAACAAACCTGGGTGACCTCTGCAGTCCAATGAATCTGACTGGCTGCAAGCACAATCTGACCTGGCCACTGCAACACCCATTCACTACGTCTTGTGTTTGGGTAGGACTTCACTGCCTTTCCCATAACATCCCTTAAGCTCAGCTTCATTACTTCTTCTACCTGAAAAAAAAGAAAAGGTGCAATATCACTACACATGTCTCAGGTGTATCTGTTCCTCCCTGTCTTTTTTATGTTCATTCTGCTTAGTAACAACGACAAAATCAGAGTTAGAGTAAAAAATATTATCAATTTTAATTACTGGAAGGCAACAAAGAAAAGTGACCAATCGGCAACAGAGCTAACTACACGTTCTACAGGAGCTCTCAAGAGACAGTACCCTAGCAACTCTTAGACACACATGTACACAGATGGATCTGTCTCAGTGAGCAATAAAAGGGGAGTCAGTGAAATCTACATCGAACACTCCAATGGCGACATAGAAAATCACTCCATACCAGCAGGAGAGACTTATACCAATTTCAGAGCTGAAGCAAGAGCTGTTCATGCATTCTAACAGACTCCAGGAGTGTACTCCAAGCCATCTCAAGCCCCAAACAACAAAGACTCTCATATGAAATAAAATACAAAAATACAACACAGGATTGCTGTCTCAAAAAACAGATTTAGTCCTACAGTGGATTCCGGCCCACTGTGGGATCCCTGGAAACGAGAAAGCAGATGAGCTCACAGAAGCCGAAAGTGGAGGGATGCAGACTCCCCATCCACAGAGTTATAAAAAAGACGCTCATCAAACGATCTATGAGGACAGAATTGAGAGACCAGCACAAAGAATACAAGCCAGAAAATGACAACATAGACAAATGTGACAGAGATAGTCAGACAAAGATCTGCAGGACCAGAACGTGACATTGTAGACTCAAGGCCCACCTCCCCAGAATGGGTCTTAGAGACACTGCCACATGCGATTGTGGAGCACCCAAGCAAACACCTATGCAGACCGAAGAGAGGCAGTCTGGCCTGGGGAAGCGACCATGTTCGAAAAGCTGTGGGAGACCGACGCAGACCTGAAACGCAGACTTCCTCGTGAACCCCACCGGACTAGAAGCATAGAATCAGTTGATCGATGAAGAAGAAGAACTGGGAGGCCACACTGTTCTAGACTCAGAAGGAAAGCAGAGAATGGGTCAACAGGAGAGCAGAGCTCAAGGTGAATCATCTGATAACTGAGAACACGCAGGATAGTGATGTGTCATATAGACTGACAGATCAGTGCTAAGTAGCAGGATATCAGGCTGAGGTTTCTCAGCTTGAGTGAGAGGACAAGTATAGCAAGAAACAATATGCACATTTTAAATAAGTGTCTCTTCTCTTGGTTGCCTCTTTTCTGCCATGGAATGTATTTATTCTATTGTGAAAGAATACGACTGAAATTGAGGAAAAGCTTTCTGCTGACTGTACAGCCCTCAGAATAGAGCCCCGAGAGAAACCGCATAGGAAGGTGGTGCCAAAAGAATGGTGAAGGTTGGATGATGATTAAAGAAGAACTTGCACCAGGCCATGATTTGTCAAATGTTATGTGGATATTTTCGAACAGGTTACAAACAGGTATTTCCAGATGTTCGTCTAACCTGAAAAAGTTGGGATATGCAGATGATGAATGAGTAAGACCACAATCTCTCTTTCATGTAGCATTCCCTGGAAACAGGCTGTTTTCAAGGCAGCCTGGCTGACGAGGTGTAGATCGATGTGATCCCCATAGTAGTGAGCACCACATAGATGAAGCCTACCATAGCACAACCTTTTGGAGGTCCGCAGTACACCTTCATCGGCATGCTCGGGATGTGAGGAAAGCTACTACAACCAGCCACTTAACGTCCTTTTCAGTGCACACAAAAGAGTAAACTTACTCATTGTGGGCATCAAACAACAACAATGACATAGGATAGCTCGCCCCATGCCCAACTGTTCTTAGTCGACTCTTACAACATGCCTGGTAAGTTACAGTGTTGCTAATCTATGCTCCTCTTTCGGGCTTTGCTAGCACATGTGAGAATTAATCAAGTTACAAAATAAGCACATCCCTTTCCAACTAACCTGTTGTAGCCATCTCTCTACCAGGCCTTGAGAATCTTCTGGTATTATAGATTTTGCAAACTCAACTCTCTCTTTCTCCGCTGATTCCATACCCGTAATGACTTTATCCAGTGTGAAGGTCAAGCAAGCAATGCCTTCAAAGCATTTCTTTAGATGAGGCTGTACACGAAGTGGATCCTTGGTCTCTGAGAGGATTTCCAAGAGCTCATCATTGGACAAAAAGAAAAACCTGAAACAATACATGAATTTGTGATTGAAAAACAAACAAGTAAATATACAAAAACAATTTTTATCGGTACAAGCTTTTATTTATGTAAGGTCATGTTTTAATTTATTGCCGGCATTTTGACAGTCATCTCACACACTTCAAGCTGTTTACTGGTCTGCTTATTCTAAAAGCTACAAGTCATTAATACATGTACACTATACGACTGTTATTTTATTTACTTGCTTAATTCAATAAAAATTGTATTTGCGTTTTTAGTTTTTTGCTGTTTTTATGTACAGTGGCAAACTGTAGAAAAAATGTTGTTATTTAAATATTCGATGAATCACTAATTTGCACTTTTACTCTTTCTTTATAAACTTTCCCAATTTTAGTAACTTCACTGAAGATGAGATATGTCTGTTATGGAATGAACTGCTCAACTGATTATTTTGTCAACAAAGTATAATTCTAAATGACACGTTTCTTGTTTTTTATAAGCATGATGCCTGTGCTTTGACAATCATCTCTCCTAATGCAACAAACTGCTGCCTTGCAGATAGGCTGGGGACAGCCAAAGGCTAAGGAGGGCATCCCTACAGAAACGCCTGTTGAAATCGGATGCACTGAGCCACAGGCTTAACAAAATAAAACAGTGCAACGTAAATATCGCTGTAAACAGCGTACGATGAAGAAGAAGAAGATAATGCAACAAAGAATTCAGTGGCAAGCTCAGTTGGCAAATAGCTAGCAATTCACTTATGATTCAACAAAATGTGGACACTTGCTTGACTAAAGAAACTACGTTTTTCTATAAAAGCTTTTGATTCACTTATCCAGGATCCATCAAAATGTGATAGATTAACAGGTCACACTAAGAGAGGCTGTGGACACAATTTCAGCTCTTTAGATTATGGGGAAGTTGGTTAAAATAGGAGAAATAGAAGTCCACGAACACTGACAATGATCAAGTAAAATTTAATAAAAGCTTATAAAAAAAGGTTCAAAGGCAGCTAAAATTAGAACAGTAAAAGCCAAGGACGAAATGAGGGACTGTTCAGTCTTATGTAAATGGAATTCTATTTCAAGACGAGCGTCAGTTTTGGTACCAGTTTTCTCGCACTATACACAACTCTCGATGTAGTGATCCTATCATATCCTTCCCAGTAAGGGGCCCTGGGATCCATTACAGAAACATCCCAGTTTACCCAGCTGCAAATTGGTATCTGATACAGTTAAGGAAGTAAATGCAGTGAGGATATGACTTGGTCACACCGAATATATAACAAAGGAAGACAATACAATAAAATCTCAAACACTTGATCCCTGAAGACAGTGTTTGCTATGAGACCACAAATAACGTAACCATGTTTTTTTTTGGTGGATTTTTTCCCATTCATCTTGTTTCCTAAGGCAAAGTGCGTTGTTTTGTTTTTGTGCCTTGCAGCCCAGTGTATCCAACTTCAGTGTGCATTTTGTTAATGAGTTTATTTCCTGTAAGAGTGTTTGTTACCTTGCTGAATCTGAATATATAGATGTTTACATTGTAACTAACACAGATTAATGTCATTGAGAATGGCTTCTCAGCCGGTAGACACAGTCATAATACAAATATATATGCCCACATCAGCGCACGATGAAGATGAGATAGAAGAAATGTATGATACTCTAGAACAAATACTGTGGACAACAAAGGCCTTAGATAATGTCGCGATAATGGGATATTGGAATGCGATTGTTGGAATGGGCCCTGAGCTGGACATAGTTGGGAAGAATGGGTTGGGTACTAGGAGTGAAAGAGGACAAAGACCAGTAGACTTCTGCCACCAGCAAAACTATATAATAACAAATACCTGGAATCAAGTCCCGGAGAGAAGGAAATACACAAGTCCTGGGGATAAGGTGATATCAAAAAAGACTACATCATGGTGAAAACAAGATATAGAAACCAAGTTAAACAATCAATTCCTTACCCTGGTGTGGATGCTGATTCAGATCATAATTTGCTTATTATGAAATGCCAACTACGATGGAAGAAATGAAAATTGCCAAAAAAATAGCAAAGTGGAATTTAAGTGCTTTAAATGAGTTGGAGAAAAAAATTGAATTAAAAAACTTGGTGACCTCTGCTTTATGGAAAAAAAACATGTTTCTTGAAGATATAGATCCTCAGTGGCAGAATATAAAAGAGGCCGTAAAAGAGGCAGCAGAGATAACATAAGGTAAACAGAAAACAAGAAACCGTGGATAAGACCTGCAATGCTAAACAAAATGGAGCACAGACACAAATGGAAAAACATTAATTCATTGCATGGTATTGCAACATATAAACGTATCAAGAATGAACTGGATCAAGAATGCAAGATGGTGAGAGAGAAATGGTGGATAGAACAATGCGAGGAAATTGAAGATCTGAAGGTCAGGTCAGGTCATCCCGTAAACGGTGAGGTCGTTGGGACACACATAAAGACATCCTCACAACTCCACGCCATCCCTCTCTGTCAGATGCCGCTGCCTGTGACTCTTCTGGTCGGAGACTGGTCCATTCTTTTATGTTGTCCTCCCATCTCTTTTTGGGCTGGCCTCTTCGTCGTCTGCCATGCACCTTCCCGTGGAGGATTGTGTTTGCAAGACCATTTGATCTCGATATGTGACCGTACCAAGTGAGTTTCCTTCTTTTGACAGTTGCCAAGAGATCTTCGAAAGGCCCTATTGCTGTTGTAATTCTATCTCGTATTACCTCGTTTGTAACTCGATCTTTGTATGTGACGTTTAAAAGTTTTCGGAAACATCTCATCTCCAAGGCCTGTATCCTTAGTTGAAGGTCAGCTGTAACTGTCTATGTCTCACATGCATAGAGGAATATTGACAGGACCAGTGTATGCATTAATCTGATTTTCGTGCTTAGTGCTAACCGTTTATCTTGCCAGATTTTGTTAAGCCGTGCAAGCGCGGCTATTGTCTGTGCTATTCTGGCCAACACTTCACATTTTGATCCTTCATCACTGACAATCGACCCAAGATATTTAAAACGGTCAACCACCTCGAGTTCCTGACTGTTAGCTTTTATCTTGCTGTTGAAGTTCGTAGCGTTGTTGGTCATTAATTTTGTCTTTCCAGCATTTATCTCCATATCATAGTCAAGAGCTGTTTCATCGAGCCTTCTGACCCATTCCTGGAGTTCTGCTTCTGAACCCGCCAACCCGTCAATATCATCTGCAAAACGAAGGTTGGTAATCGTTCGGCCCCCTATCTTGACAGTACCAACGTGACCTCCAAGTGCCTCACTCATAATTCCTTCAAGGAATATATTGAAAAGGGTTGGAGAGAATGTACACCCCTGTCTCACACCAACTGATGTGCGAAACCAGTCCCCTCGCCTCTTATTCACAAGAACTGCGCTAGACGCCTTGTTATACAGGTGTTCAAGGACCATTATAATATTTCGATTTATATTATACATCCTCATGGTTGCCCAAAGCGCTTTATGCCATACCCTATCAAACGCCTTCTTAAAATCCACAAACACATGATACAGTTTTTGCTGCTGTTCTAGATATTTCTCGCTTAGCAGCCTTAAATTAAATATCTGTTCTGTAGTGCTTCTTCCCTGTCTGAACCCTGCTTGCTCCTCGGCAATAATATTCTCTGCTTGGGGTTTCAATCGGTCGAGGATTAATCTAAGCATGACCTTGCTAGGGTGGCTAATGAGGCTTATTGTTCTGTTATTTTGGCACAGCTTTAGGTTTCCAGACTTATGTAACGGTATAACTATTGATTTCGTCCATAAGTCCGGCCAGTTTTCTGTCGCCCATATTTTGTTACAGATGTGTGTCAGGCCTTCCACCACTACCTCTCCACCTGCTTGTAAGAGCTCTGCTGGTATATTGTCCACGCCGGCCGCCTTCCCTCTTCTCAATGTCTTTACCGCTGCAATTACCTCTTCCTTCGTTATCAGTTGGTTATCCTCTATATTTGTTGGTGTTGGGGGGAATGTTTTCTCAGGTTTGTTTCGCCCTTCATAGTTATATAGCTCGGAAAAGTACTCTGTCCATCTTGCCAGTACATCATTTCCCTCAATGAGACACTTGCTGTTTTTATCATGAATCATAAGGTTCCTGCTTTGTCTTGGTGTTACCAGTTCTTTGACCACCTTGTATGCTCCTTTAGCATCATTTCTGATGCCTGGTCACATCCTTCTTTGCGACTCCCTTCAATCGCAGACGCATGGTCATCATAACCAGATCGTGGTCGCTTCCTATATCAGCTCCGGGGAAACTTTTTGTTTTGTCGGTGTTGATGCTCGATTGGAACCTCCTCTGGACCAGTATATAGTCAATCTGGCTATGCACTTCATTGCTTGGGTTATGCCATGTCCAGCGTCTCGACGGTTTGTTTAACCCAAACGTATTTGCCACCAACAGCTGGTTGCATCTTGCAAATTCTAGGAGTCTGAGATCTGAAGAGAACAGGGAAATTCGATCAAGTCCATAAGAAAGTAAAACAATCGTTTGGTAAACCTAAGGGCAGACAATCACGGATGATTAATGATAAGAATGGGAAACCAATAACAGACCCAGAAAACAAAAAAGTAAGATGGAGAGAATATGTTAAGAAACTGTACGATGATGGGGACCTGTATCAAGATAACACGCTACTAAATAACATACCATTGACAGAAGAGAGATTACCTATAACCAGAGAAGAATTTAATAAGGCACTTTCTTTAATCCCAAACAACAAGACACCAGGGATAGATGAGTTACCTATCAAGCTACTAAAAGCACCGGGATAGACTTTACATGATTTACTTTTTCAACATGTTAATGACATTTACATCAAGTGAATATAGAGAAAAGATCCCACAACTGCAATATTAATTCCTTTGCCAAAAAAATCAAATACTATAGAATCCGTTCAATTCCGAACGATAAGTTTGATAACACATGCATCTAAAATTCTTTTGAAGATTATTCATATGAGAATTGATGGAAAAATAGAGGAGGTACTGAAAGGTAACCAGTTTGGATTTCGCAAGGCCAGAGGTACACAGGATGCCATTGGATCATTGCAGCTTCTCGCAGAAAGAATGATCGATCAAAGACGTACACTGTTTATCTGTTTCATTGACTACAAGAAAGGCTTTAATCGGGTTTCCTGGAGCAAACTATTTCAGATTTTGCAGCAAATAGGTACAGAAAGATCACACAATAGGTTAATCCAGAACCTGTTTGAAAATCAAGAGGCGATTATTTCAATCACACGGATCGAGTTTCCATAAAACAGGGGGTACAACAGGGCTGCTTGCTTTCTCCGAGTCTCTATAGCACATATTCTGAGATAATGATGGCCAAGGTTATGCGAGGACCGGGGCGACCAAGACTCACCTTTACATCTCAGGCATGCAGGGACATTAAAGTACCAACTTATGCTGCAATGAAGAGAACTGCAGAGGATAGGGTCAAATGGAGAGATATGCTCAGACAACCTTACAACCAGCCTCCGGACTGATCAACCAGATGATGATGATGACACTGTTAGTAACTAACATTGTATCACTAACCATTCCTGCATAAGGCCAACCGAATTTACCCGATCCTACCCCGCTAGCCACCTACAAACTTTTGTTTTTCTATAATCAATGTGCTGCCTCCTTTAGCCGCCGTGTATAACATATAGTAAACATATTTATTTCTCCCACACACATTTATTTATTTATACATATTTATTCCTGCCCTTGGATCCGTTTAGAGGTAACAAATATCTAATTGCAATAACTACATATTCTTCCAACAGATAACAATCCCTACCTAGGAAAGAACAGTCTCTTTTTCTCCAGATAGTTATTGAGGCCCTTCTGAATGCCATCCAGCATAGACTGAAAGTAAATAGAGCACTCTCTGAACATGGTCATCAACTGTATTATGTTTGTATTAGTCAGTTAAAAGTATTCTTATTAATAGTAATATTTGGGGAGGAAGACTAACACCTAGTCAGGGAAAACATACTGATCAGACATGTTAGCCAGGGTCAGGCAAAATATACTGATCAGACATGTTAGCCAGGGTCAGGCAAAATATACTGGCCAAGACCTTCACCTTGACTTCCCTGTAGTCCTCCCTGAAAATGGGCTGTTTTCATGGCAGCCTGGCTAACGAGGTGAGGGGTCGATGTGATCCCCGTAGTAGTGAGCGACACACAGATGAAGACAATCATAGCACAACCGCCTGGAGGACTCCAGTCCACCTTGCTCAGGATGTGAGGAAAGCTACAACAACCCGCCACATAACATCCTTTTCAGGGCGCACTAAAGAGTAAATCTACTCATTGTGGACATTCAACAACAAAATAACAGTAATACTGTAGGCCTTCATTATCTACTGTTAATTAGTTCCTTAAAAGTATGACGGACAACAAAACAACAGGTAATTAGTAACAGATCTGCATATTATATTGACAATTTATTCCTCCAAACGTTTTTACAAGGGAAAGTCAGTAAATAGGTCACAATTTGTTAATATTTGTTTTTAAACTAAATCATACACAAACTTGAAAACCATTTATTATTGCACTAACATTGTCCTTCATTTCCTAAAATAATTTCCACCAACATTGATACACCTATCCCATAACTTTATCAGTGCATCAAAACCTGCAACATAGAAGACTTTGGTTTGTTGTCTCAGTCACATTTGCACTTTTCAACCACTTCATTATTTGTGAAACAACTCCTGCCAAGATGGGATCATGCATTATGCTGTAGGCTAAACCATACAAACATTCTACTGTAGTTGCTATACTGTCTATCGCTATTCGCCTGTCAGCTTGAATCATCTCCCCTACCCGCTGCGCAGATGCTTCTACTGCAATCTTAACAAGACGACCAGGTTGGTCTTCATCAGCAATTTTTTAGCGTCCTTTTAATGCGACAAACACTTCTCACCGTAAACAGGAAGCCATCTTTGCAGAAGCCCATTTGCATGTAGCAACTGTAATAAAGTGTTCACATGGTTTAGCCTACAGCATAATGCATGATCCCACATTGGCGAGAGACTTTTTTGCAAATGACAAAGAGGTTGAACATGAAGTACAAATTTGAGAGAGCAGAACAAAGAACGTTATGCTGCAGGTTCTAGTGCACTGTTAAAGCAATGGGACAAGTGTTTCAATGTTGGTGGAAATTATGTTAAGAAATAAGGTACAATGTAAGTGCAATAATAAATGGTTGTCAAGTTCATATTTGGGGACAGCTTGGGCTAGTGGATAAATGACACGGCTCACAAGACAAAGGTGCTGGGTTCACTCCCCAATCACAGCATCGACCGTTACACTAGGGAAGAAAACCCTTAGAAAATGCAGGAGGAAGCAGACCCTTACATAAAATGCATGCTGAAGTCAGATGCACTGGGCCGACAGGCGCAAAATAAAAACATAGTGCAATGCACACCACCTTGGGAAATCAAGAAATAAGGCACACAACAACAAGAAAAAAGAAACAAAAAGTTTATATCTCCTTTTTTTTTTTAATAGCCATTTGTGACCTATTTACTGTCATGTAAATAAATATCTAAACATGGAAACAGTTGCACATGAATAAGTAAAATAATTCTCTTGCTTGATACAATATAAAATTACGGAAATGTGTCTTGTAATCATAAAACAGAAGCATACCTCAGACAGCTGTAGTTTTTCTAACATGGCATCTTGAGAGACAACCACTAGTGCTTTTGTGTTCTTCACAGCTGTGAGCATTATGTTCTGCCTTTAGACAGGATAGGAGGATATTAGGGATATACAAATTATTAACAAATACATGTTCTGAAGAATGAGTTAATATTTATCTGGACCACATCCAGAGGAGTGTTTCAGAGGGATCTGTGCATGATAAGATGAGAATAGATAACCAGTGCCACTCTGAGAGAGTGTCTTAACTTAACGTCTTTATACTGGTTTAGAAGACCCTGCAGAGAATGTATACAACCAGTTACATTTACATCAACTTGCTCTAAAAGCTATGCGCATCCAATTTATTCTTAAATGCATTAACTGTCCCTGCCTCCACTACCTCCCCTGGCAATGCATTCCAAGCAGTCACCACTCTCTGACTAAAAAAATATTTCCTAATATCTAATCTGGACCTCTCTTTAGTCAGCTTGTAGCTATGCCCTCGTGTTATTATAGGTGGCTGTATTTTAAAAAACTTGTTATAGTCTCATTTATCCATTCCTCTGATCATCTTATAAACTTGTATTAAGTCACCACGAATTCTTCTCTCTTCTAGACACCGTAGGTCGATTTTTCTGAGTCGTTCCTCATAACTGTAATTCTGGAATCCCACTATCAGCTTTGTCGCTCTATTTTGTATTCTTTCTAGCATGTTTATGTCCCCTCTATGATAAGGACTCCACCCATGTACACAATACTCCAATCTAGGTCTAACTAATGCTTTGTACAGTTTGACTATCACTTCCTTGCTCCTATGTTTAATATTTCTTTTTATCATACCTAACATTGCATTTGTGTTTTTCACTGCTACCTGAACTTGCTCCCTCACCTTACCTGTATGATCTATTATAACCCCTAGGTCCCTTTCCTTTTCTATTGTTCTAATATTGTTCTCTCCCATTCTGTAATTATGTTCCATATTGGATCTACTCATGTTGATGACTGTACATTTATCTACATTAAACTCCATTAGCCAGTGTCGCAATGGGTAAATAAGTTTGGTCTAACCCTTCTAAGGTAGAAGACTCTACAACTTCTGACATTATACATTTCACTATTCACCACAAATCAAAAGTTTTTTCTGGGCATGGAAAGACATTCTAAGCTAAAATTAGAAATTATATGTTTTTTGTAAAGAGTTTTGTTACTATATATGTGTATTTATGCATTTCAATCCGAGACGCCTGAAGTCTTACACCAAGGTTAGTGAAGCCACAATTTTGAATTTCCTGTTCTTCGCTGACAACTGCGCCCTTAACACCTGCTTAGAACAAGATAGGCAGTTCACCATAGTGGAGTTTTCAGCGGCATGCAGTAACTTTAGTTTCACAATCAACGCTAGAAAAACTGAGGTACTCATCCAGCCTGCTTCTTGGAAGCCATACAGTAAACCAAACATTAGAGAACCAACGTCTCCAGGTAGTCAATAGCTTCACCTATCTACCTAGGCAGTACCCTCACCAGAGCGGAAAATATCAATTTTGAGGTCAGCTGCAGGATTACACAGGCAAGCTCTGCGTTTGGGAGGCTGCAAGCAAAAGTCTGGAACCAAAGTGATTCAAACCTGGTGGGTTGGGATTGAGAACCAAGCTCACAACTGCTGAGCCACCAAATCTTCTGCGGAAAAAAGATTCCTTTATAGTTCAAATTAGGAGCCGAGCTGACAGCAGCCAGGACTTATATATAAGCTGCTTGCATCAGGGTTAGCAAGCCATAGCTTATCAAGATGCTATTTCGCCTCCATGTGGCAGCCCTGGAAACAGGCTGCACTAGTCACTAGTGTAGTCTGACCAAGGGATAGGGATTGCAGTGGGAAAGCAAATCCGGTACTGAAAAAAGCCAGAAGAAATCGGATATCTCAGGACGAACGCTGAAGAAGAAGTTAAAAGTATTTTCTTAAAAAGAACTTTACATTTCTGCCAGATGTTTTATGCCAAAAAAATTATTTAGTTACAGGCAAACAGTTGTTTGTGCACGTTATTTTTAATCCATGTACAATTACATTTCATTTGCCTGGTGTTTTGGTTTTCATCTTGTGAAGTTAGCAGATATGACAAGGGTTTAGTTAAACAAGCAGACGAAATAAGAAACTGACCAGTGTCCATCAACTTCTTCAAACATCTTGCCCTCTTCAGGTATTTGGTTACGAATGTCCTGAGAGCTGAATATTGGTTCCAGGTACAGCCAAGCAGCCTGAACATGCAGCCATGAGGTCAAAATACTGTTCATGCGGTGCTGCAAACAAGCAAAAATAAAGGTTATCTAACTAAGCTTAATCACTTAATCATTTCTAGCTTTTCATTTGAAGTGAGAGACATGTACCTGTTCTTTTCACTTTGACACTCAGAAGTCATTATACAGTTTCTAATAGACTTAATTTTAAATATAATATCAGAGAAAAGCTTGAAATATTAAACAAAGTTACAAAAATATGACATGGAGACATGAGATGTGATTAGACAGTAAGAAAAATTTACTCACTTAACATGAAAATATATCCAAAGAAGGTACATTCTAATAAATAAACATGAATAATTTTAGAAAAAGTGCAATAAAGCAAAGTTCACAAAGGTGAGATATGGCTGTACTTATATTTACAGGATTTTGCTGTGTGTTATGTTAACATATTCTATGTGGATTACAAGTCTGTGTCATGCCACATACATCATATCTGATAACCACAAACTTGGGGAAATGCACATGACAACAACCGCTAGTGCTGGAGACTGCAAAAATATACCCTGACCTGATCTGATTTAAACTGGGCTGAATAGGCCTGACTTCGCCTAGCCTTGTCAAATCTAGCGTAGTCTAACCTTACTTCCCCTAACCTAATCAAGCCTAGCCTAGCATAACCTAGCCAAGCCTAACCTAACCTATCTATCTATGTTCCTTGAGCACCAGACACAGGGCATAAGACAGAATCAAGTACTCTCCAGCTTGAACAGTGTAACACCATTTGCCAAAGTTCTTTTATATTGTTTATTTCCATAGATTAGCCCTCTCTGATGACCATGCAGCAAAGAGCCTCATTTGGTTATCCTCTCTTTCTGCTGCCAGCAAGAGTTAATTAACTTAACTTAACATTTTTATACTGGCTTAGAAGACATCAGAGTTTGTATACAACCAGTTAAAATTTGCATTTCCCTGCTCTGAAAGCTATACGCATCCAATCTATTATTAAATGCATTCTCTCTGCCTCCACTGCCTCCAAGCATTCACCACTCTCTGACTAAAAAAATATTTCTTAATATCCAATATGGACCTTTCTTTAGCTAATTTGTATCTGTGCCCTCTTGTTCTCGTTGGTGGTTGTATTTTGAAAAACTTGTTATAGTCTAATTTAACCTTTCCTGTGATTATCTTATAAACTTGTATTAAGTCACCTTGAATTCTTCACTTCTCTGGACACTATAGGCTGGTTTTTCTTAGTCTTTCCTCATAACTGTAATTCCACTATCAGATTTGCCATTCTTCTTTGTATCCTTCCCAGCATGTTTATATCTCCTCTATGATAAGGACTCCACACCTGTACACAGTACTCCAATCTAGGTCTAGCTAATGCTTTATACAGTTTGACTATCACCTGGATTTAAACTCCACTTGCCATCTCATAGACCAGTCTCGAATTTTACCTAAATCCGACCTCAATATATCCACCACTGCTATAGATAAGACACTCCTTCATAGTTTTGTGTTGTCCGCAAATTTTTCAATCATGGATCCTATATTAATGTCCACATCGTTTATATATATCAAGAACAATATTGGTCCCAAAACCGAGCCCTGTGGCACTCCACTATTTTACTTCACACCACTCAGAGTACTCCTTATTTATGCCCATTCTCTGCCTTCTTTCCGTTAACCAATTTTCAATCTATTCTGCAACCTCCCCACCTATTCTATGTGATTTTAACTTTTTAAATAATCTTCATTGCTTATAATAGGAGTCTGTTGTTCTTCACTCTAAGCACATCCCCAATGTATGTCCACTACTTTTTATCTTATGATGGTAGAGACAAATGGTTGGTCGGTGATTTCTTATTTTAGCTTGTTGGTCTTTAATTATTTTGGGATCAAGATGCTGAGCAGTGCATGAGCTGTAGTGGTCCCAAAGGTGACTGCTAACGTCAGGGCCAGCGATCCAGAGCAGCCAATACCCTTTTCCACCTTCACATGGTGATCCTGGATAACAGACTGTAACAGGGCTAAAGAGAAGGGACTGAAGAGGGATGGCTAACCCTGTACTGAAAAATTACATGCTGAAGTTTGATGTGTCAGACTGAAAGGTGCAAATATCGCAGTCAAGCTGTAAACTGCGAAACGTTTCTGCTCTCCGGACTACATCAGCTATTTGCAAAGCCCTTTTCAGGGCTTGGTAACGAGAGTTTGAGAATGAACAATAAAGAATGAGAATAAGAATTCTTACCATGTGATGTCCTGGGGGAGGCACCTACCTCCTACCAGGCGCGTCAGCAGGGTTGCGGATTGCTGAAAGGCCTCCTAATTTGGAGGTTAGCTGCGAATAAATAAGCAGCCGTGGACAAAAACGGGTCGGCAGGCATGGAGGCTGTAAGGAGGCAGCCCCTCCACCATGCAAAGACACAACAGGCTAATCACCTGTTTGTCTTAAAACAACGATTACAAGTCTAAACACAGAGAAAACCGGACTGACCTCAACAGCGACGAACAGGCGAGAAATAAGGACCACGATTTACAGAACATGGAATGTACGAAGTATGAACGGAAAAGAACAAGAACTAATAGAGGAGATGAAGAGAGCAAAATTGACAGTCCTGGCACTTACAGAAACAAAGAAAAAGGGACATGGCGTTCTGGACCATGATGGCAACATGTTATACTACAGCGGAGTTCCCATGAGTGAACGAGCCAGGGCAGGGGTTGGTTGTAAAGTGAATGGTAACAGCAAAAAAAAATATTAAAGGATGGAGATTCATTTCAGAACGACTGATGGTTCTAAGTCTACAAGAGGAAGATAGTCAAATGGATATCGTCACTGTGTATGCACCAAACAAAGATGAGAGCACTGACATAAAAGATGCATTTTATGAGCTCCTTCAAAGGACCATTGGCGATTGCCATAATGAAATACTTCTCCTCGGAGACTTCAACGCAAGAGTTGGAAACGACTATTCTAGATGGGATGGAGTGATCGGTAGGTATGGAGAAGATGTTTTAAATGACAATGGAAAACGACTGCTCAGATTCTGCAGAGAACAAAACCTTGTTATTACAAATACAAGGTTTCCACACAAGCGTATCCATGCCTACACAAGATGTGAGCCGGCAAGAAATGAAAGATCCATAATTGACTATGCAATAGTGAGGAAAACTGATTTCAAGTATGTAAAGGATGCTAGAGTGTTCAGAGGACCAGAGATATGAAGCGACCACTACCTAGTTAAAATAAAGAGAGAAATTGAAAAACACTATCCAGCTAGGCAACACCCATCAGCAAGCATGAAACATAATACACAAGGAGAAAATAAAATTAAGGCTTACAAACTACGAGAACCAGATGTTAAAACGAGATACCAAGGGCTCATAACAACAGCAATAGAAAGGATAGAGGAATCTGAAGAAGATATGGAAATGCTTTGGGTAAAATTCAAAGACACCCTCAAAGAGGCTGCAGCAGAGGCATGCGGTCAAACCAAAGAAGGGTGGAAGAGAAAAAGTACACCATGGTGGACAGAAGAAGTGAAAACAATAATACGAGAAAAGAAAAAGGCATGGAAGCAATACCTAGGGGCTAGGAATACAGAAGAACAAACAAACAAATATAAAGAATATGTAAATTTTAGAACAGAAGCAAAGAAGACTGTGCTCAAGGCCAAACAGAAATCCTGGGAAGAATTTGGAGAGAAACTGGAAAATAATGCTGGAGAAAACCAGAAACTGTTCTACAGGACCTTAAAGAACATGAGGAAGGAAAAGGAATGCCCCCTGAAATTTGTTAAAGATAAACAAGGTGCGCTGTTGACTGCCCCAGAAGAGGTAATGAACAGATGGAAAGAATATTTCTCAGATCTCCTTGGAGTGGAGGAAAACCAAGCTCTGGAAGTAACAGTCCCAATTCAAGAAGAGGGAGCCATGGAGGGAAACGATAATATCACAATGGAAGAACTAAAGGCAGCATTGAAGAAAATTAAGATTGGTAAAGCAGCAGGACATGATGGTATAATACCAGAAATGGTTAAATACATGGGAGCGGCAGGAGAGATGCTATTCATGAAGATTCTCAAGGCAGCTTGGCGCCACAAGAAGATACCAAGAGACTGGGAGGTTGCAATAATAATACCAAAATTTAAAAAGGGCGACAATCGACAATGTGAAAATCACAGAGGTATTTCCCTTCTTAGTGTCCCCGGGAAAGTCTACTCTAGGATTCTAGAACTGCGATTAAGAGGTCTAGTAGAGCCAAATATGAATGAAACTCAATGTGGGTTTAGGGCAAACAGAAGTGCTCAAGACCTTATCTTTACACTCAGACAGCTAAGTGAAAAGGCTCTTGAATATAATAAAGAGATGCATCTCTGCTTTTTGGATTTGGAGAAAAAGTTCCTTGGGACAAACTCTGGGAGTGCCTGACAAGGAAGAACATCCCAGGACCCCTGATCTCTGCCATTCAGAGTTTCTATAAAACATGCAGAAATTATGTGCGGACATCAAATCAAAAGTCAGGAGAGTTCAAGACCACTAGCGGAGTAAGACAGGGAGACATTCTATCACCGTACCTTTTCATACTCCTCATGGATGAAGTCATCAAAGCCTGTAAGGAACGGACAAAAAAGTATGAAGTTGGGTACTGGAAGATGAGACCAAGTTACATATCGAAACTAGCATTTGCAGACGATGTGGCCGTGATCACGAAAACCGAAGCACATCTCCAGATCAACTTGCAGGTCTGGGAAGAAGAGTTGAAGAAGAGAGGAATGCACATCAGCAACTCCAAAACAAAAACCATGGTGATCGCCAGAGATGAAAAGAGACATCAGATAACCCTGGGATCACGAGCACTAGAGCAGGTCAGCAACTTTAAATATCTAGGAGTGGTAATAGACAGCAGGGGAGGAATCAAAGAGGAGTTAACTGCACGAAGGGCAGCAGCAGGTAGACTGTTCCATGTAATAAACAGAGGTTTCCTCAGTAGAAGAGAAATAAGCAGGAAAACAAAGATGGATGTATACCGCTCGACCTATGTGCCTGTCCTGACATATGGATGTGAGTCATGGGCAATGACTACAGCCCAAAAAAGGCAATTACAAACTTCAGAAATGAGGTACCTAAGAATGGCGGTTCAGGTGACGAAAAGGGACAAGATCCGTAACCAGACAATACGTAGCAATCTTGAAGTTCAACCCCTGCAGACACGAGTGGAGCAGTCCCAACTACAGTGGTTTGGCCATGTCTGTAGAATGGAAGAAGATCGGATACCAAAGCGATCATGGGAGATCAAAAGTCAAGGAGGCAGACCCTGAGGACGTCCCAAAGTACGTTGGGAAGACAACATACGGCAGTCTCTAAGTGATAGAGGGCTGGATTGGAAAGAGGCCAGGAAAAAGACGGCGGATAGAGCAGTGTGGCGTTCTCTTTGGCAAACCTCTACACCTCACGGTAGAAGAGGAGCGACTAAGTAAGTAAGTACCATGTGATGTTCAAAAGTTTTCTAAGATTATTTTCAAAAGCATTCATTTTATTTTCTAGTGTCTCTGTCATCATTTTCCAGCTTTCGCAATCATATATTAGCACTGATATTACGTTGTAGTTAAACAGCCTGAGCTTTGTGTGTCTGCTAAATGATTCTGATTTCCAAATGTTTATCAGCTGGTTAACGGCACATGAGGTCAAAGCAATAGGATATTTCTTTTGTTGTATCTCCATCAGGACGATGAGGCTAACATCTGGTCAGGCAAAACACACTAATCAAACAATGTTAGCTAGGGTCAGGTGAAATATACTGGCCAAGACTCTCACCTAACCTCCTCGTTGGTCGTCCTGGAAATGGGCTGTTGTTGAGGACAGTCTGGCTAACAAAATGAGATTTGATGTGATCCCCGTAGCAGTGAGTGACACGCAGATGAAGCCAAGCATTGTACAACAGCCTGGATAGCCCTGGTCCACTTCATCAGCATGCTCAAGATGTCAGGTAAGCTACTACATTCTGCCACAAGTTCCGTCCTTTTTAGGGCGCACAAAAGGGTTACCAACCCCTTGCAGGCATTAGCAACCAACCAACCACCATATCGCCATCAAGTGTCATTTTACTTCTCAAATACGTTACACTTTCAACCTTCTGTAATAATTTGGAGAAAAACGTAGAGATGTATAGCACACACCTTTAAGGAGAAAAATATAAAAATGTAGCTAGACATGCCACATTTTAAAAAAATAGAAGGATGTGGATAAGGAATATTTAATAAAGAACAGTGTAATAACAAGCCCAAATAACAAGAGTTTCATGGGTGAAGATGGTGAAAATGGATAAATGAAGGTGGATTACATCCTCTTACCAGTAAATTGTCCCACTTATTAATCTCCTCCTCGAAAGGGCCAATGAATGGTGATCCTTTCATGGTCATGGTTTTCACAATGTGATCTTCAAGCAACACCTAGAACAGAAAGTGGAACATCACTTTAACTTATGACTGGCATTATTAAGAATATAGCCCAGGGTGGTCCAAATTCAATCCTGTGGGCCAAATGAGGCCCACATAAAAATGTGTTGCAACCCGAGCACAATGTGATCCTCAATCAACATCTAGAACAAGACATAAAACATCACTTTAACTTATGACAGGCATTATTAATAATATAACCCAGGGTGGTCCAAATTCAGTCCTGTAGGCCAAATGTGCCCACATGAAGATGTGTTGAGGGCTCGTGCTAATTAAAAAATATTCTTTAATGACTGGCATCTATGCATTTATTTTACTATGGAGTCTAAAGGTCTTCCTTTCATTTTCTTGTGGCTTATAGTTCTGTGTCTGTGAGTGTATATGTACATGTCATGGAAAGACGCAATACTGGTACCAGTACCAAAAACAGGAAAGGACAAAACAGATCCAAATGGATACAGGCCCATCAGCCTACTGAGCTGTGTCGGCAAGCTGATGGAACGTATGATAAACACCAGACTGATGTGGCATCTGGAAGAAAAACGAATACTAATTCCACAGCAAGCCGGCTTTAGACAGCACAGATCCACTGAGGACCAGGTCATCCTCATAGCCCAGGAAATAGAAGATGCCTACCAGGTACAGAAACACACAGTAGCTGTTTGGGTGGATCTGGAAAAGGCATTTGACAAAGTCTGGAAAGACGGACTTAGAATCAAGCTAAGAAGAAGTGATGTTTCTGGGAAAATGTACAAGTGGATCAACCACTACCTCAAACAAAGAACGGCCAGAGTCCAAGTACAAGGGCAGATGAGCAAAAAGGTGACACTCGAGCAGGGAGTACCCCAAGGGGGAGTACTGTCACCCACACTCTTCCTGGTATATATAAACGACATTACAGAGAATATACCAAGGAGAGTCCATAGCTCAATGTTTGCAGACGATCTGGCTATGTGGACCTCTGAAAAGAATCTCACCATAGCAAGAAATCGGATGCAGCAGGCCCTAACATCGCTGGAAGAGTGGGCGAACTCATGGCTGGTCAAAATAAACGAGGAGAAAACCACATGCACAATATTCTCGCTTTCAATAAAACCCCAAAATACCAAATTAAGCTTAAATGGCAAATTCCTGCAGCCAAACGACAACCCAACCTATCTGGGAGTCACATTTGATCGGCGCATGACATGGAAAAGTCAGATCGAGAGAAACCGAATGAGAGCCAGAGAAAGAATGGCAAATCATGAGGAAACTTGCTGGCACAAGCTGGGGAGCAGACGAAGGCATACTAAAGAAACTGTACACTGGAAGAGTGAGACCAGTTCTCGAGTATGGCATTGCGGCATGGACAACAGCAGCAAAGGCGAACTTCGATAAAGTTAGCAAACTTCAAAACCAAGCCATGAGAGTTATAACAGGAGGCATGAAGTCAACGCCAATTGTAGAACTTGAAAAGATTACAAAACTGCAATCCATGACCGATAGAAGAGACTGCAGAGCCCAGCTGCAATCAGGGAAACTCCGAAGACTGACTGACCATCCAATGCACCAGAGACTAAACAATTTGGGAAACTAAAGCGGAGAAACTTTGCAGAAATAGCCAAAGCAAAGATGCACGAAGATCCCATAAACGCACTAATAACACCAAAACCCATCACTACTGTACGAAAACCTACCTGGAGGCAGGATATATTTCCAGAGGTGGTAGAAAATATACCAGGTATTGTAAACAAAAACTACCAGACTGAAAAAGAAAGGAGAGATACTACCCTAAGCTTCATATCGAAAAGCTACCCAAGCATGGACTGGACCCATGCATACACCGACGGTTCTGTAACAAACACTACACAGAACGGAGGAGCAGGAGCATTCCTGAACCTACCAAATGGCAGACAAATAACACTGTCATTCGCTACTGGTAAGTACACAAGCAATTTCAGAGCGGAGGCAGAGGCACTGAGGGCGGCAGTGGAAGAAATGGTGACACACAATGAAAATGAAAGCCATATAGTCCTGCTTACAGATGCTCTCGCCGTAGTCACAGCGCTAAAAAGCCAGAAAAACACTGAGCTTAATGACTTAAGAGCAGCACTCTGCAAACTGTGCCAGCAGTCCGCACCAAAAAGGGTAGTGGTACAGTGGGTCCCATCACACTGCAACATCCAAGGCAACGAGGAGGCAGACAGACTGGCAAAAGAAGGTGCAAGACTACCACAAACAGATACTAGTATGACGTACGAAGAGTCAAAACGGCTTATCAAAGCCAGATACATGACCAAATGGGAAGCCGAACATACTGGTTACACCAAAAACGATGCCTATTACCAGTTGAACCGAAGAGAGCAGGTCGTTGTCTTCAGACTTCGCACTGGCCACAATAGACTGAGGTACCACCTATTCAACAAATTGAAGATAGGTGGTACCGACGAATGCCCGTGCGGTACTGGTAAAATGACCGCTGAACATCTGCTGCAGAACTGCCCGACATACGAGGATCAGAGAGAGCAGATGTGGCCATCACCAGTGGAACTGCAAGACAAGCTCTATGGCAGTGGCGACAGCCTCAGGATGACCGCCGCTTTTTGCGAAAAAATAATGGTTACTGTCTGACTGCGTACGAAGAAGAAGAAGAAGAAGTATGTACATGTGTGTTAAGACTGGATCCCAAGTGTCTGTTAGTGTGTATGTACATGTGTGTTAAGACTGGATCCAATGTGTCTGTGAGTGTGTATGTACATGTGTGTTAAGACTGGATCCCATGTGTCTGTGAGTGTGTATGTACATGTGTTAAGACTGGATCCAATGTGTCTGTAAGTGTGTATGTACATGTGTGTTAAGACTTCATCCCATGTGTGTGTGAGTGTGTATGTGCATGTGTGTTAAGACCACATTTTAGGTGTGTGTGAGTGTGTATGTGCATGTGTGTTAAGACCCCATTCCTGGTATGTGTGACTGTATATGTGCATGTATGTTAAGACCACATTCCTGGTATGTGTGACTGTATATGTGCATGTGTGTTAAGACCACATTCCTGGTATGTGTGACTGTATATGTGCATGTGTGTTAAGACCACATTCCAGGTGTGTGTGACTGTATATGTGCATGTGTGTTAAGACCACATTCCAGGTGTGTGTGACTGTATATGTGCATGTGTGTTAAGACCACATTCCAAGTATGTGTGACTGTATATGTGCATGTGTGTTAAGACTGCATTCCAGGTGTGTGTGACTGTATATGTGCATGTGTGTTAAAACCACATTCCAGGTGTGTGTGACTGTATATATGCATGTGTGTTAAGACCACATTCCTGGTATGTGTGACTGTATATGTGCATGTGTGTTAAGACTGCATTCCAGGTGTGTGTGACTGTATATGTGCATGTGTGTTAAGACCACATTCCAGGTGTGTGTGACTGTATATGTGCATGTGTGTTAAGACCACATTTCTGGTATGTGTGACTGTATATGTGCATGTGTGTTAAGACTGCATTCCAGGTGTGTGTGACTGTATATGTGCATGTGTGTTAAAACCACATTCCAGGTGTGTGTGACTGTATATATGCATGTGTGTTAAGACCACATTCCTGGTATGTGTGACTGTATATGTGCAGGTGTGTGTGACTGTATATGTGCATGTGTGTTAAGACCACATTCCTGGTATGTGTGACTGTAATGTGCATGTGTGTTAAGACCACATTCCTGGTATGTGTGACTGTAATGTGCATGTGTGTTAAGACCACATTCCTGGTATGTGTGACTGTAATGTGCATGTGTGTTAAGACTGCATGCAAATAATTGCTATCATGACTTACCTGAATATCATCAAAGGAAGAGAGAATAGATATCCCAGAATCCTTGTAAACTACAAACTGGAAATGCATTGTTTCCCAGTCACTCTTCATCTTCTTCAGGGCCTGCAGAATGCAGTTTTTATAAAAATTATACTTTAATTGACAATTTAAATATTGTTTGATCATTATGTTATTTTTAGTATCCTTCCATGTGGATCAGACACCCTCTAACACTAAAGTGGAAAAAATACATTCACTGCCCCCTATTATGCATGCCATAAAAATTGACTAAAGAGGGTTGTGATTTGAGTTAGTATCTTCTCATGTAGAACAATGTGCCACATAAACAACAACTGTACGAGGCGTGTTCAAATGAAACCGCATCTAACTGCACCATGTGAATATACGTATGATGTGCATGATGACGTCACTTCTGATGTAAACAGCACGTACCAACCATCAAGTTTGCAAAGTTTCATTATCCTCCAACTCATAGTTTCCTCAACAGACCGTAGAAAACATGGCGGGAGTGATACAGAATCTGTCTAGAATTGATCAGCAAGCTGTGGTTCGGTTTCTAACAGCAGAAGGATGTTGACCAGTTGACATTCATTGCAGAATGCAGGCAGTGTATGGCGACAAAAGTGTGGCGAACGTAAGCTTTGGTACGGCCCACCCGAATAACTGCATCAATTTTGGCGATGGCATCTTCTGACACAACAATATGCGTCTGACCTGGTCTCGGAAGATCTTTCATTAACTCACATCATTCTTTAAACATTGGTGTCCAGTTCTTCACCATTGTCTTCGACACACTTTTGTCACTATACACTGCCTGCATTTTGCAATGAATGTCAACTGGTCGACATCCTTCAGCTGTTAAAAACTGAATCACCTCTGGACAGATTCCATATCACACCCGCCATGATTTCAACGGTCTACTAAGGAAACTATGAGCCTGAGGATAAAGAAATTGTGCAAACTTGACAGTTGGTTTGTGCTGTTTACATCTAACATGACATCATCATGCGCATCGTACATATGTTCACTTGGTGCAGTTAGGTCCAGTTTCATTTGAACACGCCTCGTAATAATCACAAAACATGCTGTGACTCAGGCTTCCAACAAAACAGTTAACTTCACTGATGGACCTATTGTAGCCCAGCGCTAGCTGGCTGACCTACTGTAGCAGATGGTGCAAGGGGTCTGCACTAACTATATTCTCACTTCAAACAAATTAACTATGACACTAATTGAAAATAAAACACAATAATGAAACTTTATTTCTACATGTTCACAACTGACTCCCCAATCTTCACTCAAAACAAAACCTGTCTGGCTGTAAGAAATTATGAACTAAACTAAACTAAAAGACACTTGATTACAAACTACAACTTGATAGACGAACCGTTACTTGATTGACAAATTACAACTTGATAGACGAACTGTAACATGATAGACAAACCGTTACTTGATAGACAAACTACAACTTGATAGACGAACCGTTACTTGATAGACAAACCGTTATGATAGCCACAGAATCGAAGATTCGTGTTGATTCTGCAACACAGGTGATTTCGTCCGTGGTCCTGTTCACCTTGTCGACGGTGGCTTGTAGTGATCGTTGAAGCGCTAGATCGCTGTGCTAGTAAAATATTTCTCTAGTTAGGCGCTGGAGTTTTGAGATACTTCTGTTAGATGCTGATTCTTGAGATAACTCTGCTAAGACGCTGATTTTTTAGATAATTTTGCTAAGACGCTGATTCTTGAGATACTTCTGTTAGATGCTGATTCTTCAGATATCTCTGCTAAGACGCTGATTTTTTAGATAATTTTGCTAAGACGCTGATTCTTGAGATACATCTGTTAGACGCTGATTCTTGAGATACGTCTAATAGACGCTGATTCTTGAGATACTTCTGTAAGACGCTGAATTCTCAGCAGCGATGCGTATAATAGAATCTAAGATGTCTACCTCGTCCATGTTCCTCGTCACACACTACTATATCTGTTTCTACAACTTGCTATGCGAAACATCAATTTCATTACTATTACATCTCCTTAATTTGCTGCTGAACATCTGGACTCTCGTGGTGAAAGATTGTCTGTAAAAACCTTTCTCTCTCTGGGCTCCAAAATCTATCTGCTTTCTTCTTTCCTCTTCACCATAATCATGATGGTTGATAATCCTCATTGCTTGCTGCCGACTGATGTCGACCTTTCTCTCCGCGGCTCGCACCCGAAAGATCTGTCCTCTTGTCTCTCCGATATCTCGCACCCGAATGATGTCGACTTGTTCTCTCCACGGCTCGCATCCGAATGATTCTCGACTTCTTGTCTCTCTTCTATCTCACACCCGAGTGATCCGTCCTCTTGTCTCTCCTAGCTATCTATATCCACGACTTTTTGAAGAACTCATACCTAGATGTTTTTTCTCCCCGAGATTTAAGAAAAACCAGTTAGTCAGGGGCAGATGAAATGCACTGATCAAGACCCCGACCTTACTTTCAAACAGTTCTCCCTGCAAACAAGCTGTTTTATGGCAGTCTGGCTAACAAGACAGAGATTGGTGCTGTGATCCCCATAGTGGTGAGCTTAATAGAGAGAACTGCATTTCACTACAGTCAGGAGGATCCCCCTAAACTTTTTCAAGAACGCCTCAGGATGTGTGGAGAGCCACTGTAACTCACCATCAAAGAAAGTCGTCAATTCAAGTATGAGGAGACATTAGCAACAAGAACAACAACAGATTGGACATATGGTTGCTCAATGATTCATACTTACTCAGTCCCTCCCCTTCTGTGATGGAGTGTTGTTGTTGTTGTTCTGAATGCCAACAATGAGTAGGTTTACTAATTTGTACACCCTGAAAAGGGCGTTTAGTGGTGGGTTGCAGTAGCTTTCCTCACATCCCGAGTGTGCTGATGAAGGTGGACCTGGATCCTCCATGTGGTTGTGCTATGCTTGGCTTCATCTGCGTGTCAAGTCCGGGATCAAGTTGCTGAGCAGTGCATGAGCTGCAGCTGTCAGCGACTATTGCAGACCGATAGTGTCAGGCCAGCAAACCTGAGCTGCCAAGACCCTTCTACACCTTCACGTGGTGATCCTGGATAACGAGCTGCAGCAGAGCAGACTGGCTAAGGAGAAGGGATTGAAGAGAGAAGGCTGCAGTTGGATAGAAAGATGCAAATATCACAGCTAAGCTGCAAACTACAACACAACGCATTTCATTCTCTGGACAACATCCTGCTACTTGCAAAGCCCTTTTCAGGGCTTGAGAGCAGGGGCTTGATAACAAATAAAGAAGACGAAAGGGTAGCCAGGACAATCAATGCTTTGTTATTCTTAAGAATAGATTGGATGCGCCTAGATTTTAGAGCGAAGAAATGTAAATGAAACTGGTTGTACACAGACTCTACAGTCTGTATAGAGATGTTAAGTTTATGATATGCAGTTTAAAGTATAATGTTCCCCTTACATACCTCAGTAACACATGTCCACTGTTTGCATGAACTTCAATATGTGCAGAGTTGATAATCCTCTAATGACAAGAATCTCCTTACCTTCTCCAGAGCAAACTCCTTGCTGGCCTGAGAGCTGATGCCTACAAGCTCATCCAAGTATTTGCCCAGGCCCATTTGTAAGACCTCATGTAGACGCTTCTCTGGACTTGGTGTCATGTTAAAACCAACCTGAAACAATGGTAAGTAAGTATTACATTTGTGTGAGAAGAATTTGAATATTAAAGAACGCTTTTCCTTTCCCTTTGGATTCCACAGAAACATAGGCAATTTTTATCCGTTGTAACTTATTTTATTATACTCTGTCCTTGAGACCTCCTCAGTAGAACTCCGGGGCCACTCAACTTAAGTGTAAATGATAATGTTCTTCAACAGGTCCAAGAGTTCAATTATTTGGGCAGTATTTTTTCGGTAGACGGTAGGATCGACAGAGAAATTGAGACTAGGTGTCAGAAAGCATCTGCGGTGACTTATCAGCTGTCCACACTGCTTAGACACCCGAACATTAGTTTGGCAACAATGCAACAGCTGATAAATAGTATATTTATGCCGACTCTGTGCTACCAGTGCCAAACATTGACTCTTTCCAGGGCGCGAGAGAGAAGAATTTTGACTTGCGAAATGAAGTGTTTGAGGAACGTCATCGGTGTTACCAGAAGAGACAGAATGCAGAATGACGACATTCGAAGTATGGTCGACTCTACGTCTTGTGCCGAATACATTTCCAGGCAGAAAATAAGTTGGTTTGGTCATCTTATGAGAATGCACCCTCATCAACTTCCACTGATGGCTTACAATGCTGGTAGATCTGGCTACAGGCCAAGAGTGCAGCCGTGAGGTAGGTGGATAGATGACATTAGAGAGCACTTGGCGCAGGTTAGATGATTTAAGCTTCCCACGACGCTCAACAGCACAAGTGGAAAGAAAACTAACTATCTTGAGACCTGTCCATATGAGTCTTTTGACTTGACTCCTTTTTGTACTTTTTTCATCAGGTTCATAAGTCGATATGTCAACGCAAATCGGCCTAGCTGCGGTGTGTGGAGCAATGGCAAGATCTTCTTTGGAACAAAATTCAGCATTTACCAGTTCTGCATGGTCCCAGTTCTGCTTCATGGCTCCGAAACCTGGACGTTACTGAAACATAAAATGTCGAGAGTGGAGGCCTTCCACATGTGCAACCAGCATCATGGGTATGCTACTTACATTACAGAGTAAAGGAAATGTAACATTCTACACAGAGCATGCTACTTACATTACAGAGTAAAGGAAATGGCTTGGCTTCGTTCGTTCTCAATCTCCCGCTACCAAACCCTGAAAGAGCTTAAGTAGCAGAATGTATTCCAGAGAACGGAATGTGTTGTGTTGTAGTTTACAGCTTGACTGCGATATTTGCACCTTTCGGTCTAACACATCCGACTTCAGCAGGCATTTTTTTTAGTACCGGGTTAGCATTCCCTCTTCGATCCCTTCTCCTTAGCCAGTCTGCCCTGCTGCAGCCTGTTATCCAGGATCACCCTGTGGAGGTGTAGAAGGGTCTTGGCAGCTCTGGGTCGCTGGCCCTGACGCTAGCAGTCAGCTATGGGTCGTTGACCACTGCAGCTCATCCGCTGCTCAGCATCTTGATCCCGTGTAATGGAAATGACTCATTATATTTTAATTTGCAAAACAGGCACAACTTAAAAAAATTGGTTAAAAAATTATGGCCTGTAACAGTTAAGAATGCGAGTAAATGAAAATTGTAGCTTCGCAATAAGCACCCTAAAACATACCTTTTCACTCATCATAACCCAGTGTCTCTCCTTGATGCCTGGGTTGCAGAGCACAGTAATGAGCGGCATGTTGATCTTAAAGTTCTCCAGCCTAGCTTTAATAGTGGCTGCGGCTCTCAGAGGGCCTTTGAAGTCTGGATGGGCAAACACTTTGGTCAGTTTGTACACTGTCTTCCATAGATTTTGAACCTGCAAAAAACAATTCAGTAATGTGTTTTCATATGGTTTACATGAGGTCAATATCTTGGTCGTGACTCATAAGTGAGGGAGCAAGTCCAGGATGCAGTGAAGAAGACTAATACAATGATGGGTATGATTAAAAGAAACTTTACACATAGGAACAAGGAAGTGATAGATATATAAATCATTGGTGAGACATAAATTGATGTACTGCATGGAGTCCTAATCATAGAATGTATTTACGAGTTTCCTCAGCTGTCTGCTTTTCAACTGTCTGCTGAGGAAACTATGAGTCGGAGGATAATGAAATTTTGATAACTTGACTGTTGGTATGTGCTGTTTACACCAGAAGTGATGTCATCATGCACATCGTACTTATGTTCACTTGTTGCAGTTTGGTTCAGTTTCATTTGAACATGCCTCGTAGATATGCTAGAAAGGATACAAACAAGAACTTCAAAATGATCAAGAGATTCAAAAATTAAAGTTATTAGGAAAGACTAAGAAAAACTGGTCTACAGTGTTTGGAACAGAGAAGAATTTGAGGTTTATAAATTAGTCAATGGAAAGGATAAATTAGACTATACCAAGTTTGTCAAAGTTCAACTGGCTACAAGAACAAGAGGGCACAACTACAAATTGTTTAAAGACAGATCCAGATTAGATATTAGAAAATATTTTTGTAGTCAGAGAGCTGTGAATGCTTGGAATGCATTGCCATAGGATGTGGCGGAGGCTTGGTCAGTTCAGTTAATGCATTAAAAAATAGATTGGATGACCAGTTATTTTTTTAGTATCAGTGGAATGTAATAAACTGGTTGTATACAGATTCTGTAGAGCCTTCTAAACCAGTATAATGAAGTTAAGTTATAAAGCAATCAGTGACCATCTTATTTTTGTTCTTTGTCATTCGTTCTCAAACTCCCACTACCAAACTCTGAAAAGGGTTATGCAAGTAGAAGGACTTCAGTATGGTATTTTTGGGTACCGAGTTAGCCTTCCAACTTCGATCCCCTTCTCCTTAGCCCGTCTGCCCTGTTGCAGCCTGTTACCCAGGATCACCGCATGGAAGTTGTGAAGCTCTGGGTCACTGGCCCTGACGCTAGCAGTCAGCTTAGAGCCGCGTATCGCTACAGCTCATGCACTGCTCAGTTTCTTGATCCTACCAGTGAAAATCAAACTTGATGACATCTTTTAGGACAGCAACAAATTCCATCTATAATCTGCAACCATCTTTCATATGGTGACTGTTTTCATTATTTTCATTTTGTCTTGCATTGTTCTGTCTTTATATCTTGTATATACTTAAACTACATTGTCAAGAAATGGCCTACCACGCTTAATTGGGACTCAAGGATGATAAAGTTTTAAGTTCTTTAAACTTTTGAATCTGTGTCATCAATGCACCAGTGTGTATGTAAATACCCCACTCCCCAAGCCATCCATCATTCAATATGACGAGTGGACCATTATTCTACGGCGTATTTCGGGCTGTACTGCTTAGATTTTGTCCATAATATCGTGACATCTACACAGTACGCACATTTCCAGAGATAAATATGGCAGCATCCGCGAAATAAGAAATTGTGTTCATTAATTTGTTGATTTGATGGAAAGCAATTTTTAAAATTCGAGAAATGGGTAATGACAGAAAAAGTTGTTGAAAGTATTCTCAATCGATTTATAGGCCCAAAAATTGGATTTAGATGGTATTTTTTTCTGAAAAGGACAAGTGATTGTTTGAATGACACATTTTGTGTTATCAAGCTAGAACTGCTCCTCAAAGAATCAGATTGCAGTCCAGGGAGGGTGTGTATTCCACATAATATATCAAGTACATTTGGTACAAGATGGTCTTCAATAAATATATTCCACAATTTTACTGGAATAATAAATAGTAACATTGGAAATGATCAGGTCATCACTTTGAGATAGAATAATGAAATTAGAGCACATAAGTTTTGTCATAGTAAATAACTTTCCTCAGATGTCTACCTTCTCAGGAGTTCAAGAGAATGGAATTTTATAGATTGGTTGGCAAGGGTTCAAAGGGTTAAAAAAACTTCCATCCTCCCAATTGAGAAAACAGTGCTTACTCCTTCTTCAACATCTTCAGCATTGACTTCCAACAAAGGGCCATTCATCCATCTGTCATGGGATTCATGAAATGTGACGGCTGTGGACCAGAGTTTATCAAATGGCTCCTTACGTGCTGTTATCTCATCAATCTGATGGTATTCTGTCTGTGTGTCCAACCCTAACATCTGTTCTTCCTGGTTGATTTTGTGTTTCTGAGATTCAGAAAATATATAAATTTCATATTTATAAAATATGTGCATTTCATTTTTATATCTATATATTCAATAAGACAGAATATCAGACCATATGTAACTGGTTGTATACAGACTCTGCAGGGTCTTCTAAACCAGTATAAAGATGTTAAGTTAAGACGTTAAGTTAAGTATATATAAGACGGTTAATGCTGTCGCTGCTGCTTATTCTTCTAGTTCCTCATCTTCTTCTTCCTCTTTTTCTTTTCCTTTAGTGTACTTATTTGCAATTCTTACTTGGAATCCAGGTATTCAAATAGGCAGGTTATGCCAACTGCCAGGTAACCGAAGGTTATCTGTATAACGCTCTTTGTTTTTTATGTTTACTTCCTGCAGCTTATTAGGCCTGGGAAAAGTCAGATTGGGTAGGAATTTCATTTTTATAATTTTATAATTGTTCCCAGACAGCATCTAACAGGCTACTGTAATCAATTTTCAATTGTAAAAGGTTGATTTACTTACACAGTGTGTACATGGTATCTCCATGTTTCTTGTCAATCTCCAATATGACTAGACACCGGTCTCACCTCTCTTAAGACCAACGGATGCTTGAAACTTGTGGAATTCGAAACATCACTATTTTGCGATTTTATTTCTTATTTATTTCCTTTACCACTCAGTTATAGCAATCCCCTCTATGGGATGCATACTGAAAAGGGCGTTTCATTACATAGTTAACTGTTTGTTTTTTGGTGGGTTTTTTTTTCTGCGTTCGACTTATTTCCCTATTCCCCAAGGCGGTGTTCGTTGCACTATGTTTTTATTTTGTGTCTGTTGACCCAGCACATTCGACTTCAGCAATGCATTTTATGTAAGGATCTGCTTCCTCCTGCATTTTCTAATGGTTTGCTTCCCCGGGCGTAATGGCTGGTGCTGTGATGGGGAGCAAGCCCAGCACCTTTGGATTGTGAGCCGTGTCACTTAACCACTAGCCCACACCGTCCCCGTTGTTTACAGTAAGGCTAAGATTTGCACGTCTTTTGGTCCTGCAGATCCAATTTCAGCATTGCAAATTTTTGGGACCAGGTATATGCCTTCTCTCGTCAATTCCTATACTCCGTCAGGCTGCATGGATGCATCCTGTTTCCAAGGCAACTACTTGAAGGCAGAATAGAGTCTTCATCAGATTTAGTTCACTGACTCTGATGCAAGCAGCCAGCTGATATATTTTAGACCTCCTGCGGCTTACTAGGCCTGCGGTACAAATAATTTGGGTAGATTTTAAACTATAACTTTAGGATTTTTGTTTAGGCAGAGGCCGTTAAGTCTATAATTTTCTATTTTTAAATTTCATGGGATTTTTTTTAGTCAATTTTTTTAGTCCAATCTCACTACCCCAGAGATCAGGGAAATTTTCTACCAGAGGATACCCATGAAAAAAATCCCGATCTCCATCGTGATTCAAACTCACAACCTCCGGCCGCTGAGGCAGACACCTTACCTCGGGACCACTGAGTCCCCCATTGCGCCTAACTGATAATATTCAGAAATGGTCAGAGAATACTTTAATAATGACAGCTATAACGGTGAATATCAGTACAAGAGCGAAAAAGGAAAATTAATTAAGGACACTGTAAGAGGTAATGCTTCAGAGGTAAGGCTGTAATAAAGACAATTATATTGAAAAATACAGACATTAACATACATGTGCACACTGTCCCTAATAGTAAAAAGTAAACAAAAATGGCTACACAAAAAAAAATTACATTTAAATCTTCTTCGTTTATCCTCATATCAAGGTCCTGGTTTCTCTTACAAAGGACGCCGTTGTTTGTAAGCCTGTTTTATTTTCATACAGCTTTTGTCTTATATCCATCTCACGAGACCAGTATTGTTCTCTCTTTTCCTGCGTGAGCATGCAGCTTTGAAGGATGTGTTCCACGGTCATGATATGCTCCACACATGGGCACCTGTCATCTGTTTCAATCCTCATTTTGTTGTAAAGATGACTCTTGAGTCTGTTATGCCCAGTTCTCAGTCTGAAGATGATGACTTGTTTTTCTCTAGTTAAGTTTAATGTAGTTGTCTTCTTTTCAGAAGTTGAGGTGTTGATCAGCCCGTTTTCCCCTGAAGTTGGCTTAATTATGGTCTTGGCCTCATTATATGTGATGCTCAGGTCTGTTTGTGGGGATGTTCCTCCACTCTTTGCTAGTTTGTCTGCAGCTTCATTGCCTTCCGCCTCCAATATTGCAGTGGGATGGAATCCACTATATGACCAACCTTGGGTGGTCTGCTGAGAGCTGTACCAGGGAGAATATACATTGCTCGAGATCTTCATCTATTTAAGTTTAAATGATAGTGATAGACAGTTAAACAAACAAAAAAGTTGTAATTAGTAATAAGACAGTTAAACAACAAAAAAAAGTTGTAATTAATGATAGACAGTTAAACCACAAAAAAAGTTGTAATTAGTGATAGACAGTTAAACCAAAAAAAGTTGTAATTAGTGATAAGATAAACCAAAAAAAAGTTGTAATTAGTTATAAGACAGTTAAACAAAAGAAAAAAAAAAGGCATTAATGATTCAGACAAACTAATTTATATTCACGTCCTGAAGTGACAACAATCACAAACAGATTTGTATAAAAGCTAGTACAAAGTAACCAACCTGCACATGGAACTGCTCAAGGTGCTGGCCAATATCTGCAAGTTCAGACATATACTTGTCTGCCTCAGACACACGATCTTTAGTGTTGAATTCCTTCACTTTCTTCAGATACTCTTCAAGAGTGCTTTCAAATCTTTTCTTTTGTTCTTTCAGTCTGTAAACTGCTACGTCATGTTCTCTTTGTAGTTTGTTCTCTCTGTGGATTGTTTCACATGTTTAAAAGTACAGCAGATAGTGAATATTTTATGAAAATGATAAAATTTTGTATTAATTTGTCTAATCATAGACGATTACCAAAATGTCTAGACAAAGAATTGAATCCTTCTTAACTTAACTTAACTTATACTGGTTTAGAAGACTCTGCAGAGTATGTATACAACCAGTTCCAATTACATCATCTTGCTCTAGAAGCTGTACGCATCCAATCTATTCTTAAATGCATTAACTGTCCCAGCCTCCACCACCTCACTTGGCAATGCATTCCAAGCATTCACAACTCTCTGGCTCAAAAAATACTTCCTAATATCTAATCTGGACTTCTCCTTAGCCCTTTTTGAATAAGGGGATCACTCCCGCATCTTTCCAATCCCGTGGAACAATGCCTTGTGCAAGTGATTGAGAACATAATATAGCCAATGGTTTTGCTAATTGGTCTCTAATTTCAAACAGCAATTTTGGATGAATACCATCTTGACCTCCACTTTCAACCCCTCCAATTTTTTATAAACCATTTCCTCTGTAATACAGATTGATCCTAATCCTGCTGTATCCATGTCTCTTTGAAAAATATCTACAGGCTCTGGGATCTTGGAGCAGTTCTCTTTTGTGTACACTGTGCCAAAGTAGTGATTGAGTAAATTTGCTGCCTCCCTATTTTCACTTATTTTTGTTCCTGTGCTGTCTATGAGAGGGCCTACTTTGTCCTTTGATCTTTGTTTATTTCTAACATAAGAGAAGAAGCTTTTACTATCAGTCTTGATCCTCTGAGCAAGTTTCTTTTTGAAGTCTATTTTTGCTGTTTTATTCGCTTTCTGAGATATGTATTGCTTGTCCAGATATTTTAAATATGTTTCTTTTGATTTACCTGCCTCTATATACTTTTTCCATGCTTTATTTTTAGCTCTTCTACATTTAACTACAATTTTAGTTATCCACTTTTTACGCTTGGGGTTTACCTCCCTATATGGAACACATTCCTCTTTTAGCGTTTCTAGAACTGTTTTAAAACTCTCCCACTCCTGTTGAACATCTGTTCCTCCGACAATATCTTCCCAGATTATGTGGTTCACTGCCTCTTTCATCCTCTTAACATCTATCTTAGTAGTCATATGTTCGCGTGTTTATGTTTACTTCTTTCCCTGCAATAAGATACCATCGGATGATTTGATGGTCACTTGAGCCAAACAGTTCCCCAACGGTAACATTTTAAATCATATTTTCCTCTGTAGTAAAAACTAGGTCGAGTATGTTTTTGCCTCTGGTGACTGCTTCTACATGTTGAATTAAAAAATTTTCAGTTATGCACTTAACAAAAGGTTTTGACTCTACAAGTGCTTCTGCCATATCCCATTTTATTTCTGGAAAGTTGAAATCCCCCATTAATAATAATTTCCTATCACTTGCCTTTACTATGCTACTAATCAGCTCCTCATCTTCCTCCTTTTGACTTGATGGACATCTATAGCATACTCCAATCACTGTTTTTTCACCCCCACTTTCTATTTCACCCCATACACTTTCATTTTTGTTACCACATGATAAATCCTCTGCTCGTTATATTAACAGAATTTATACAGTATAATAAAACACCACCCCCCTTAGCCTTGTCTCCAACTATCCTATCTTTCCTTAACATTGTATATCCCTCTATTTCAATTTCACCATCTGCAATGTCCTCATATGTCCATGATTCTGTTAACCCTATTATATCTGGTTTTTCTTCCTCTACATACAGTTCCAATTCTTCTCTTTTATTAACTATGCTTCTCACATTTGCATAAAAACATTTTAGTTTGCAATTTTGTTGTTTTTCCACTTTTTGCTTTTGCTGCATCATTTTAATGTTTGCTTTTCCACTACTTAATTCCCACTTCTCTGACCCAAACTCTCCCCTTTGACTACATCCTCTATAGCACCCTATTTTAGGCCTATCTTTAGTCTCATAATTTGTGCGCTACTGTGTTGACTGGACGGAGGGTGTGTTGACCAAGGTCCATGTGGGATCCAGAGAGGGAACCATGTACTCCGATGCCTCGCGAGGAGGGAGAGTTTGATGAGTACTCCTTATTGTATGTGTCGGTGTGATATTTGTGGCTGTCTTTGTAGTGCCGAGTACCGTGTGGATTTTTCTAAATTTTATTATTCTACCTCTTTTTCCCCTTTTGGTTTTTGGCTTCCTTGTCCTATTTTGTGCGGACAAGTTGTTTTTTTTGGAGAATGTTGTGTTCCCGCAGATGTTTGAGTAGTTTGTTTGTGCATGATGATATTGTGAGTCGTAGCCCTAAGAGATGGGTTCTTGAATATTTTAGGGTTTTCACGGCTGCTGTTAAACCGTTTTCTCCCGCTGGTCGGTTCATGGCAGGGTCGTTATCGCGTCATGTACCGGTGATTTTCTGACCGTAAACATGACCCAGATCCCCTTGCGTGGGTAGCTGTGATCCTTTAGTGAATTGGGAAATCAGAAATGCACTTTCCACGATCCTAAACAGTGGAAACACAGGTCGGAAACACAGGCCCAGTTAATTTTCACATCTAAATTATGCACAATTATATCCAACAATGAACGAGAATATCGCGGGATAATCCTGGTAAACACGTATAAATCACTCCGACATTGGGAGCAACACAATTCAGCAGCCTGTAATGGCGCTCGAACCGTTCTGACGAGTCAAAATGTTACAGAAAGATCCTCGGAATACCCTGGACAGATAAAAAAAACAAATGCAGACATTCGGCAAGAGTTGAGCATAGAAGAGAACTGGTTTATCAATTCCATTTTGGCTAGAAAATGCAAATACTTTGGTCACATCAAGAGACACAACGGTCTTGACAGAACGGTGATGGAAGGTATAGTACCAGGCAAAAGAGGGAGGGGTAGACCAAGAAGACGATGACACCAAGATATCCAGGAATGCCTGAGAATGACTGTGGCGGAGGCTGGTGTTTTGGCAAGGGAACGAGTTTCTTTCAGACAGACCGTGATGGGAGGGACGTTCTACAAAGGACATGCTACGTGATGATGATTAATTTGTCTGATCTGACCTACATTGTATGTAACTATCTGACTGACATACACTGTCCAACATCATATATGTCGCGCTGTTAGGTAAATACAGATGGGTCGGCGATGTGATGCGCATACCGGATAACAAATGGACACGTAGCGTGACGTCATGGTGGCTCCACAACTTTAGACGCCCTCGTGGACAACCAAGGCTGAGGTGGAGAGAAGGCCTGAAAGAGGCCCTGGGTCCAACATAGTACGCCAAGGCAAAAGAGCGAAATGAGTTTACTCAACATTTGGCTACCTGGCATCAGACACACATGCCAGGTTGAATACCAGGACTTAGAGACCTATCCTCTTCTGCGTACGCAGTCAGACAGTAACCATTATTTTTTCGAAAAAAGCGGCGGTCATCCTGAGGCTGTCGCCACTGCCATAGAGCTTGTCTTGCAGTTCCACTGGTAATGGCCACATCTGCTTTCTCTGATCCTCGTATGTCGGGCAGTTCTGCAGCAGATGTTCAGCGGTCATTTTACCAGTACCGCACGGGCATTCGTGGGTACACCCTATTTTCAATTTGTTGAATAGGTGGTACCTCAGTCTATTGTGGCCAGTGCGAAGTCTGAAGACAACGACCTGCTCTCTTCGGTTCAACTGGTAATAGGCATCGTTTTTGGTGTAACCAGTATGTTCGGTTTCCCATTTGGTCATGTATCTGGCTTTGATAAGCCGTTTTGACTCTTCGTACGTCATACTGGTATCTGTTTGTGGTAGTCTTGCACCTTCTTTTGCCAGTCTGTCTGCCTCCTCGTTGCCTTGGATGTTGCAGTGTGATGGGACCCACTGTACCACTACCCTTTTTGGTGCGGACTGCTGGCACAGTTTGCAGAGTGCTGCTCTTAAGTCATTAAGCTCAGTGTTTTTCTGGCTTTTTAACGCTGTGACTACGGCGAGAGCATCTGTAAGCAGGACTATATGGCTCTCATTTTCACTGTGTGTCACCATTTCTTCCACTGCCGCCGTCAGTGCCTCTGCCTCCGCTCTTAAATTGCTTGTGTACTTACCAGTAGCGAATGACAGTGTTATTTTTCTGCCATTTGGTAGGTTCAGGAATGCTCCTGCCCCTCCGTTCTGTGTTGTGTTTGTTACATAACCGTCGGTGTATGCATGGGTCCAGTCCATGCTTGGGTAGCTTTTCGTTATGAAGCTTAGGGTAGTATCTCTCCTTTCTTTTTCAGTCTGGCAGTTTTTGTTTGCAATACCTGGTATATTTTCTACCACCTCTGGAAATATATCCTGCCTCCAGGTAGGTTTTCGTACAGTAGTGATGGGTTTTGGTGTTGCTAGTGCGTTTATGGGATCTTCGTGCATCTTTGCTTTGGCTATTTCTGCAAAGTTTCTCCGCTTTAGTTTCCCATTTCCCAAATTGTTGAGTCTCTGGTGCATTGGATGGTCAGTCAGTCTTCGGAGTTTCTCTGACTGCAGCTGGGCTCTGCAGTCTCTTCTATCGGTCATGGATTGCAGTTTTGTAATCTTTTCAAGTTCTACAATTGGCGTTGACTTCATGCCACCTGTTATAATAGAGACCTATCCAAAGGTTACGCATTAACATCTATGATGGTAGTATACTTCCATAAGAAGCTTTGTACAGCACCATTTTGTACAGGGTTTGTTGACCCAATACAGAGTCATGCTATTATAAAGTAGATCATCGCATACTACCTCACAATTGTGATGCAGAAATCTAGGTCATCAAAGTGACAAGAGAGAAACTGTTAGATATCAATCTCAGTCCACAAGATGAAAAATCATCCCCCCAAAGCACTGAAGTCTGGGAAACTGGCAGGTCTACAGGCTCTACTGTCTGAACAGAATAACCAGTCCAAGATTGCCCTTCTCATTGTAGAATACCGGGAAACAAGAAAATAGATTGAGTAGTCAAGGAGGGTGCTGCAGATGAGCAGCCAGACGTAACAATTAAATACAAACAGAAGATAAGGGTGTTCAAATCAATCAGACAGCGCATGAGCTGCGGTGGTCAGAAACCCATAGCTGACGGCTAGCGTCAGGGCCAGTGAACCAGAGCTGCCAAGGCCCTTCTACACCTCCATGCGGTGATCCTGGATAACAGGCTGCAGCAGGACAGATTATTATTAGCACACAATGATTATCATAATGTACACAGACAAGAGAAAACTGTTGTGTTGGGTCTCAGAACAGGACACAACTGATTCCGCAGCCACATGTACACAAAAACTGAGGATTACCAACTCTTCCATATGTGCATGCGGACAGGCACCGCAGACTGCAGAGTACTTATTACAGAGCTGCCCTGAATATGAAGTACAAAGGAAAAAACCACTGGCCCATAGAAACAACACTGGAAGAGAAACTTCACGGAGAACTACAAAAGACAGTGAATTTATACAAAAGACAACATTGCAGATAAAGACATATTTTTTTCTAAAGAAGGAAAAGAAGAAGAAAAAGAAAAAGAAGAAGAAAGTACATCAATACTTTTTTCCTTGTTCTGTGTGTCTCTGTGTTGAAACAAACAAAAATTAGGTTGCCAACCCTCTTATAAGGATAGAATGATCTGCAAGTCGTAATTTTGCACATATTAAATTCACACAGGCCAAAAGTCTGCTGAGTTGGTTACAACTGTAGTCACCGAATGTAAGCAGCTGCATACATACACACAAATACACAACCTACAACACACAGCCATCAGCCCATACTCATTCTATCCCCATACTTGTTTGATTCACAGGCGTACGATTTTTTTCATGTACGGGCTTCTTCCCTTTAGTACACAATTTTTGTTTCCTTTGTACGAGTTTTGTTTTGTTCTGTGTGCGGATTCTCATCCACTGAAATTGAAATGCATGGATATATTGTTGTTGCTGTTAAATGCCCACAATGAATAACTTTACTCTTTTGTACATCCTGAAAAGGGAGTTGAGTGGTGGCTTGCAATAGCTATCCTCACATCAAGAGTGTGCTGATCAAGATCTTGTAGACCAGGATCCTCCAAACGGTTGTGTTATGCTTAGCTTCATCTGCATGTCAATCTCCCACCACATTAGCCAGTCTGTCATAAAACAGCACGTTTCTGTGGGGATCGTGTCTAGACACCTTTCCCCCAACCCCGTTTTCCTTTGTTGACTTAGTATCAAGACAGTGAGTGACCTTGGCGTAGTGTCGAGACGGAAAGTGACCTTAGCACACATTCAGGTACCTTTGTTCTCAGAGTTGCCGACCACATTACCCCTGCCCTAAACGCTCATGCTCGGGCTGGAACTGTTACAATACATCCTTGTACCGAAATAGTGGCCTGCCCCCAGACCTTTCCCCAAAATTCCCCATAAACAAGATCCTTTGATATTCTGCCATTCTCCATTCTCTGGGTGTGTCTATGCCATCAGAGCCTTCAAAGACTGAGCATGGGAAAAATTGTGACAGTACCTGTTCTCTCCAATACCTCTGCATTGGTGATCTTTTCCCCTACAACTTCCAATGTAAAGAAGGAAATCCTTTGGCAGACTTAACCGCTGGTCAGGAAGGAAGTCTTAGAGACTTCAGGATATTAAGCCTTAGCTTGTGAGGTAGGATGACCAGTTGCCTTCTTCGCTGCATTTTCTTCCCTAAGCATAAGTCAGGTATACAGCTGGGTTGACTGGAGCTGCTGGTAGTAGGAGTTGAACCCTGTACCTTTACCATGAAAAGTGAGTGCTCTACCACTGCACTTATCAGCCACTCTCAAGTACCCATTTACAGCTGGGTTAACTGGAGCTGCCGGTAGTTGAACACCGTACCTTTGCCATGAAAAGCCAGTGCTCTACCTCTGCGCTAATCACTGCTCTCAGGTACCCACTTACAGCTAAGTTGACTGGATCTGCCGGTAGTTGAACCCTGCACCTTTGCATGAAAAGCGAGTGCTCTACCACTGCGTTAATCAGCCGCTCTCAGGAACCCATTTACAGCTGGGTTAACTGGAGCTGCCGGTAGTTGAACCCTGTACCTTTGCCATAAAACGCGAGTGCTCTTCTCTACCACTGCGCTAATCACCGCTCTCAGGTACACATTTACAGCTAAGTTGACTGCGGCTGCCGGTAGTTGAACCACGCACCTCTGCCATGAGAAGCAAGTGTTCTGCCACTATGCTAATCAATCGCTCTAACTGCCAATGTATGAATATGAAACACTAATAATGTTCCTTACATCATACCAGTAATACAAATTGTACCCGCTAACCCTGTGCCTGCCTGTTGGTCAGTTTATGTTCATCATCATCATGTAGCATGTCCTTTATAGAACGTCGCTCCCATCACTGTCTGTCTGAAAGAAACTCGTTCCCTTGCCAAAAAGGGAACGAGTTTCTACACAAACAAAAACTTACGCATTGATGACAATGGGTGTGATTCTCTTAGGCCAGGTAAAGGTGGTGTTGTTGACTGTGATGTCTTCTCTTGCCAGGTAGGCATAATCCATTAGAAACAACATATTACCTGCTGCAACCTCCAGCTGGCCCTAGTAGGGAAACATGAAAACTGTTAAGTTTGAGTATGCATCAAGCTCAACCTTTCTTTCTTTGATCATATAGGAATACTGATGCCCAACCAGGAAGAGGGAAGGCTACCCAGTACCCAAAAATGTCAAGCTAAAGTCAGATGTGTCAGACCGAAAGATGCAAATATCACAGCCAAACTGTAAACTATGACATAGCGCATTCCGTTCTCAGGACAACATCCTGCTACTTGTAAGGCCCATTTTCAGGGCTTGGCAGCGGGAGTTTGAGAACAAAGAAGAAGTTTTTTTAATGCCCACAATGTTATTCTTTTGTGCGCCCTGAAGAGGGCATTAATTGGCGGGTTGTAGTAGCTTTCATCACATCCCAAGTGTGCTGATGAGGGTGGACCACAGTCCTCCTGGCGGTGGGGCTATGCATGGCTTCATCTACGCGGCGCTCAGTACTTCAGGGATCACATTGATCCACACCTGATCAGCCAAACTGCCTTGAAAATAGCTTGTTTTCAGGGAATGCTACATGGAAGAGAGATAGTGGTTTTGGTCAGTATATTATGCCTGACCCTAAAGTGACATCCTGGTCTGTATGTTGTGCCTGACGGGATTAGCTTTTCAGTTCCCCCAGAGAAGAAGAAGAAGATTCACAACTTAGTTTTCCCATGATATTCTGATATTATGTAAACATCAGTTTCTTCTTCTTCTTCTGCATTCATCCTAAAAATGATGTTTTGACATTGTGTCGTAGTTTACAGCAAGGTTACGATTTCTGCGCTTTTTGGCCTAACACATCCAATTTCTACTGGCTTTTATTGGCACTGGGTTGACCTTCCTACTGTGACATCTCTTTTCTTAGTCAGACTACACTAGTGCAGCATATTGCCAGGTCCACCGCTTGGAGGCCAAACAGGGTCTTGGTCAGCTCTAGTTCGCTGACCCTGATGCAAGCAGCCTGAAATGAGTCACTGGCTACTGTCAGCCTATTTACTGTTGCATATTCAGGCCCCCTGAACAAAAAGTTTGACACTCATCCAAAAACATTTATTTAGGGCAGTGATTCCAAAGTAGTGTGTCGTGTCACTGCGTGTTAGTGTGTCATCAAAATTTCATTTTGTGAATTGACTTATCAAAAGAAATTCAATTCTTAAAGACCGAAAGAAGGCTCTTAATACTCTTCCAGAAGACCCCTTGACACCAGATGAACACTAATATCCCTAAATGCACATTGGATCAAATTTGTTTAGTTTTATCAGCGTTTCAAAATTTTAATATTATGTATTATCTATGGTATTTTCATTTGTGAAACCAGCAAAAAAATGGACAAGATTAACGCTGACCATACTTTAATGTCATTGTTTCAGTCTGTCGTTCGTGGTAACACCGATGACCTTGCCTAAACATTTTATTTATTTCTATACCATAAAACCTCACTTCATTTTGTTGTGAAATTAAGTTTTATGGATAGAAAAATGAGACAACAATATTGATAAACATTTCTTAGAACAGGGGCCCCCTGTTTCTTACAGAGCCTACTGTGGTGTGCGACAGAGTACCCGGCAATATAGCTGGGTGGCCAGATTGGGCTGATTAGCCTTGGTTGTCAGCCATTCTAAGAGAAGATAAACTCTGGCTCTAAACCAGGGTAGACGAAGCTCAGACTGTTCAGGAAATTCGCTTGGAGAGGTGGAACTCTGATTTTAAACCCACAAGTCCCAGGGAGTGCTGGCTAGTCTTTGGATGATGAGAGTATCATCGAATGTTTCGAGTAACTAGCATCTGCAGGCAACGACTCCATTGCCTTGTGGAAACCTCAGGAGAGGGTAGGGCTACAGTAAATCCAGACAGAAAATCTGGAGTGGTAGCACCAAAGACGGATGCAAACTCATTCCGGCAGCTCTTGCATTTGAGCTGGTGTTAAATTGTCATGCTTTGGATTACACCAGTTTTTGCAGCCCAGGATCTCCATATTCAGTGCCCAGGCTTGCACCCTGAGAAGCTACTCACAGGGGGCCACGCACATGGTCCACTGAGGCTGAGACGCCTATGAATAACAGACAAAGATTTTCTGAAATTATTAGATATACAAGTCAGCATCACACCTAAAGATAAAAATAGACAGAAAAACAGATCGTACCAACAGCCGAATCAATTCTCCAACTCGAAGACTCTCTACGTAGTCTTGCAACTCGACAAGCTCTTGTGTGTCTTTAGCCTGTTCAGAACTTCTCTTGACAATAGTGTTATACTGAGCACAGATATGTCGGTTGAACTTACTGCTGGTATCCATGACTTTATTCACCATTGTGTTGATGTGTTTTCTAGCCGTGTCAATCAGCCACTGGGGATAATATATTATTACAAAATAAGATCAAAGGACTGTATAAAGCATTAGTTAGACCTAGATTGAAGTACTGTGTTCAGATGTGGTCCTTATCGTAGAGGAGATATAATCATGCTTGAAAAGGATACAAAAAGAGCAACAAAGCTGATAGTGGGATTCCAGAATTACAGTTATGAGGAAAGAAAACCCGGCCTACAGTGTCTAGAAAAGAGAAGAATTTGAGGTGGCAATACAGGTTTATAAGATAATGAAAGGAACGGATAAATTCGACTATTACAAAGTTTTTTCAAAATACAACCACCTACAAGAACAAGAGGGCATAGATATAAATTAGCTAAAGAAAGGTCCATATTGGATATTAAGAAATATTTTTTTAGTCAGAGAGTGGTGAATGCTTGGAATGCATTGCCACAGGAAGTAGTGGAGGCAGGGACAATTAATGCATTTAAGAATAGATTGGATGTACATAGCTTTTAGAGCAAGGAAATGTAAATGAAACTGGTTGCATACATACTCTGCAGTCTTCTAAACCAGTATAAGGAAGTTAAGTTGACTTCCTCAAATTCACCAAAGAAATAGACTTCCATAGAACAAATATTCTGATAGGTATGTTGTCATTGTTGCTTTTATTACTGTTATTTTTTGTTGCTGTTGTAATTAATTATTATTGACATTGCTATTATTATTACACATGCTTTTGTTATTGTTATTATTGTAACAGTTCCAGCCGGAGCATGGGCGCTATCGGCAGGGTTGAAGGGATGGGGTTGGCTACTCTGAGAACAAAGGTACCCGAATGTGTGCCAAGGTCACTCACCATCTCGACACTAAGTCGATAAAGGAAAATGGGCGGTTGAGAAAAAGAATGTGTCTAGTACAGGTAGGGGTTAGGAGCTGACCACTCTGGCATTCTGATTTGGGGTAGTGGGGAGTTAGTGACAGACAGATGCCCTCTAGTCTTGCTGCGACATTTTGAGTGACAGGAATTCTGAGTGATTTGTTCCAATAACAACTAAATGGAGATAGATCCAAACTAGAGTGATGGCTGAATCAGACAACCCACAGAAGACTATTGGACAGTTTTGATACTGCTTGAGACTATATAAAACTAGGCAAAGTTTAACTCAAGCAGACTAGCCATGGAGAGAGAGAGAGAGAGAGAGAGAGAGAGAGAGAGAGAGAGAGAGAGAGAGAGAGAGAGAGACTGAGAATTTAACTGGGGGTCTGTTTAGCTGGCTGTTTTATGAATGTTAGAGAGATGGAATGAAGTTGCAGGGTGACTGAAGCAGCACAATCCTTTGAAACTTGGCCAGTTGCTCTATAAGGTTGGGGACACTGTGACTAGAAGAGATCTGGATGTGTATGTGTGGTGTGTGCGGGACACCAAGGGAACAGTGTATGTTGCGGAGTGTGTGTATAGGCAGATCGATTGAGTGTGTGATCACATGTGAGTATACATTGAATGTGAAATGTCAAGATCATCTGCCTGAAGGGATCTGAATGTATAATGTAAAGATCACCTGCCTGAGGGGATCTGAGTGTGAGTGAATGCACAGAAAACAATCGCATAGACGAGTTGTGAGAGTGTACAGATAAGGGGAGGAAAGGGTAGCAGCTAGAACTGGGTTGGAATAGTTGGGGGGCAATATTCAAAAGCTAATGCTTACAACCTCCGTAATTAATAATAATAATATTAATAGATGGATTATAATTATTTAGTTAAGATGTATTTCTTATGTTGTTTGGAATCTCATTTTCACTCACTTCAATAATTCTGTTTGAATTTGATATTAATAAATATGCCACCTACTATTTGCTATGTTATTTGCTGTGTTTGGTCATGAATAATGTGGATGCATGTGGTAACATTACAGATAGAAAAACCCCAGTGAAAACCTGGACTCGCCACATTACTACTGTTATTATTTCTGGCCAGCATTACACTTTTATCCTATAAACTGGGCACCAAGACCACGGTACAAGCAGAATATTACAAGATCACAATAGAACATCCAATGAAGACCTGATTTGGTGATGCACAATAGAACATCCAATGAAGACCTGATTTGGTGATGCACAATAGAACATCCAATGAAGACCTGATTTGGTGATGCACAATAGAACATCCAATGAAGACCTGATTTGGTGATGCACAATAGAACATCCAATGAAGACCTGATTTGGTGATGTAGCCAATGGAAGATTGAAAAATAATGAGATTTATACATCGGTCCAAAAATTAATCAAAAAATAAGAATGAATTACCAGACACCACTAAGGATTTAGTCTTTAGATGGACGTTAATGTGCTACATCCTAAAATTTCAAGTCGTAAAGTGGGGTCTAGTTTTACTAAGTATGAGAGGGACAGTGGTTGTTGTTGTTTCGAATGCCCACAATGAGTAGGTTCACTCTTTTGTACGCCCTGAAAAGGACGTTAAGTGGCGAGTTGCAGTAACTTTCCTCACATCCTGAGAAATGTGGACCGCAGTCCTCCAAGCAGGATATGCGCTATGCTTGGCTTCATTTGCGTGACACTCACTACTATGGGGATCATCTCAATCCACATCACGTCAGCCAGACTACCTTGAAAACAGGATGTTTCCAGGGAACACTACATAGAAGAGAGATAGTAGTCTTGGTCAGTATATTGCGCGATGTCCTAGTCAGTATGTTCTGCCTCACCAGACTAGCGTCTCAGTTCCCCAAGGAGATTGGTAAAATGTAAGCTTCTCATGGCAAAGGTACTGGTGTTTATCACTAATAAACGGGGAACGGCGTTGGCTAGTGGTTAAGTGATACAGCTCACAATCCGAAGGTGTTGGGTTCCATCTCCATCACTGCACCAGCCGTTTCACCCGGGGAAGCAAGCCCTTAGAAAATGCAGGAGGAAGCAGACCCTTACGTAAAATGCATTGCCGAAGTCGGATGCACTGGGTCGACAGGCGCAAAATACAAACCATAGTGCAGCGCAAACCGCTTTGGGGAATAGAAAAATAAGGTGAACAAAAAAAACAAAATCACTAATAATGATATGCTTCAGTCAACCCAGCTGTAAATAGATACCTGGCTTATTGCTAGGGAAGGAAAGGCAAAGAGAAAGTAAACTGGCACATCATCTCATAAAAAAGCTGAGTTCTAGTACAATGCATTCTGTAAAATTTCATCCCCGACAGCAGTCTCTGCTATAGGGTTGCTTCTCTATTGAATATATTTAAATAAGCAAACTATTCAACTCACAATATTACAATTACGATATCCGTGGCTTCAATTCGGCTAGTGTGCCATATGTGAGGTAGCCAACAATGTCCCGAATGCAGTCTAATTTGCCGCTGTGTCGTACCATTTTGGACAAGATTTTGGACAAAATCAACCCACCTGATTGAGGTTTGTACAGTCCAGCAGGAAGAAATGCATTGGGACATAAACTGGCAAAGACCCAATCTCTGATGCCATTCTCTTCAGCCGCTCAATTGCTGCAACATATTCTCGTAAGGGACGTTCTCGACTGATAAACTTCTGAATCTGTCCTTCTGTTTCTTTGGTATATAAATACTTGTATGGCTCGTATATTGCCCTATAGCTGTTGATGAAATGGAAAGGATAGAATATGTAATGAGAGGAAAAAGGTAATGTGGTACAGACATTCCCAAACAGATTACTTTTACCCTTTGGGGGTCAAAATGGTATGACAGAGTAGAGTTGTGGATCAGAACTTGGCAGTTTTATGTGGATCAGAACTGGGCAGTTTTATGTGGATCAAAACTAGGCAGTTTATGTGGATCAAAACTAGGAAGCTAGTTGTGGGTCAGAACTTGGAAATTTTATGTGGATCAAAACTAGAAAGTTAGTTGTGGATCAGAACTGGGCAGTTTTATGTGGATCAGAACTGGGCAATTATATGTGGATCAGAACTGGGCAGTTATATGTGGATCAGAACTTGGAAGCCACCTAGGGATCAGAACTGGACAGCAGTCTGTGGATCAGAACTGGACAGCTGTCTGTGGATCAGAACTTGGACTTGGAAGCCACCTGTCTGTGGATCAGAACTTGGTAGCTGCCTGAAGATCAGAACTGGACAGCAGCCTATGGATCAGAACTGGGCAGTTAGTTGTGGATCAAAACTGGGCAGCAGTTTTGGGATCAGAACTGGGCAGTTAGTTGTGGATAAGAACTGGGCAGTTAGTTGTGGATAAGAACTGGGCAGTTAGTTGTGGATAAGAACTGGGCAGCAGCCTGTGGATCAGAACTGGGCAGTTAGTTGTGGATAAGAACTGGGCAGCAGCCTATGGATCAGAACTGGGCAGCAGCCTGTGGATAAGAACTGGGCAGCAGCCTGTGGATCAGAACTGGACAGTTAGTTGTGGATCAGAACTGGGCAGTTAGTTGTGGATCAGAACTGGGCAGCAGCCTATGGATCAGAACTGCTAGCTACTTTACTGTGCTGGACATTGTGCTATATTTCTAAGGTAAAGCATTTTAGTTTGTGATATGCAAAAATAGAGAATATTGTGGGTATTTTATGAAAGGTTCATTCTAGTGTGATATGAGTGAGTAGATGTGTGAAAGAATGGAGAGATAGATAAAGCTAAACAGTTAACTCTACTACATATCATGTTTAATAATTTATCCCAGTGACCAAAATATCTAAACAAGGCTAGATAACTCTACTATAGATTAAAGGTCAGATAAGTTACTTCATTTTTAAACTAGAGATTAAAGGTCAGATAAGTTACTTCATTTTTAAACTAGATATTAAAGGTCAGATAAGTTACTTTTTCGGTCCATGGCTGTTTGCAAGGATTACTGATTTAATCCTGCCTTTGGCTGCATCTACAATCTCTTCCGCAACCTCCACAGAAAGGATAGGCTTGGGTTTCAGATTAGTAACCTGAATTAAGAATATAATTTTTTAAAATATAATATAATATAATATAATATTGTATAATATAATATAATATAATATAATATAATATTATATGATATAATATGACATGGAATGACTTACATGACGTGACGTGACATGGCATTGACATGACATAATATAATATAACATCACATAAAATGTCAACCAGTTGACATTCATCGCATAATGTAGGCAGTGTATGGTAAGAAAAGTATGTCGAAGACAACAGTGAAGAATTGGTCAACGACATTTAGAGAAGGACGTGAGTTAACTAACAATTTACGCCTGGCCTGGTCTCGGAAGATCTTTCGTTAACTAACATCCTTCTTTAAACATCTTTGTCCAGCTCTTCACTGTTGTCTTCGATACACTTTTGTCACCATACACTGCCTGCATTCTGCGATGAATGTCAACTGGTTGACATCATTCAGCTGTTAGAAACCGAATCACACCCGCCATGTTTTCAACGGTCTGCTGAAGAAACTATGAGTCGGAGGATAATTAAATTTTGCAAACTTGATGGCTGGTATGTGATGTTTACACCAGAAGTGATGTCATTATGCGCCTCGTACATCTTCATTTGTTGCAGTTTAGTCCGGTTTCATTTGAACACACGTAGCAGGTCATATCAGTGGATTTCAAGGACGTGCTTCTGACTACACATATGGAAGTCTTTAAGACTCTTCTGATCTCTTTGCTAGACACAACAATTGAAATGATGCAGAATTTGTTAAGTCTTTGTTGGGACCAGACTCTGGGCAGGGAGTTCATAGAAAAGGCTGCCCTTCTGATCATTTGGACAATGTACGGCAGTTTACAGCTGGATTGCTCTAGTATTCCTCCAGCTCTGCCTAAGACGAATGTGTCGGATTGACAAGTTCATATATTGAAGTCACGCTGTAAACCATCGAAACAATGCATTCCATTCACCGGACTACATCCTGCTACTTGCAAAGCCCTGTTCATGACTTGGTAGCAGGAGATTGAGAACGAATTCAGAAGAAGAATTCCTCCACCTCTTGACAAATCATCAACTCTACCATTATTTATGATTCCACAGTGAGAAGATAGGCGTTACAAGGCAACAGGTCAGAACCTTTTGATGTTGATTACTTCTAATTGAGGAACTCAGGCAAATTTCAGTTCATGAGACTGATTAGTAGGGTGATATAACTGAGAGGTCAAGTGTGTGCGCTCATGAGACTGATTAGTAGAGGGTGCTATTACTGAGAGGTCAAGTGTGTGCGCTCATGAGACTGATTAGTAGAGGGTGCTATTACTGAGAGGTCAAGTGTGTGCGCTCATGAGACTGATTAGTAGGGTGATATAACTGAGAGGTCAAGTGTGTGCGGTCATGAGACTGATTAGTAGAGGGTGCTATTACTGAGAGGTCAAGTGTGTGCGCTCATGAGACTGATTAGTAGAGGGTGCTATTACTGAGAGGTCAAGTGTGTGCGCTCATGAGACTGATTAGTAGAGGGTGCTATTACTGAGAGGTCAAGTGTGTGCGGTCATGAGACTGATTAGTAGGGTGCTATAACTGAGAGGTCAAGTGTGTGCAGTCATGAGACTGATTAGTAGAGGGTGCTATTACTGAGAGGTCAAGTGTGTGCGCTCATGAGACTGATTAGTAGGGGGTGCTATTACTGAGAGGTCAAGTGTGTGCGCTCATGAGACTGATTAGTAGAGGGTGCTATTACTGAGAGGTCAAGTGTGTGCGCTCATGAGACTGATTAGTAGGGTGCTATTACTGAGAGGTCAAGTGTGTGCGCTCATGAGACTGATTAGTAGGGTGCTATTACTGAGAGGTCAAGTGTGTGCGCTCATGAGACTGATTAGTAGGGTGATATAACTGAGAGGTCAAGTGTGTGCGGTCATGAGACTGATTAGTAGAGGGTGCTATTACTGAGAGGTCAAGTGCGTGCACTCATGAGACTGATTAGTAGAGGGTGCTATAACTGAGAGGTCAAGTGTGTGCGGTCATGAGACTGATTAGTAGAGGGTGCTATTACTGAGAGGTCAAGTGCGTGCACTCATGAGACTGATTAGTAGGGTGATATAACTGAGAGGTCAAGTGTGTGCGCTCATGAGACTGATTAGTAGAGGGTGCTATTACTGAGAGGTCAAGTGCGTGCACTCATGAGACTGATTAGTAGGGTGCTATAACTGAGAGGTCAAGTGCGTGTACTCATGAGACTGATTAGTAGGGTGCTATAACAGAGGTCAAGTGCGTGCACTCATGAGACTGATTAGTAGGGTGCTATAACTGAGAGGTCAAGTGCGTGCACTCATGAGACTGATTAGTAGGGTGCTATAACTGAGAGGTCAAGTGCGTGCACTCATGAGACTGATTAGTAGGGTGCTATAACTGAGAGGTCAAGTGCGTGCACTCATGAGACTGATTAGTAGGGTGCTATAACTGAGAGGTCAAGTGCGTGCACTCATGAGACTGATTAGTAGGGTGCTATAACTGAGAGGTCAAGTGCGTGCACTCATGAGACTGATTAGTAGGGTGTTATAACTGAGAGGTCAAGTGTACACCTCTCAAGAAATGAATGAATGAAAGAGCAAAACTGTAGATGTTTGAATCCTGAAAGTTTCAAATGTTTTCTGATCAAGTGAGGGGAGCTCAGCGCCTAGCCCAATCAGAGAAGGATGATAAACTCGGAGGGCTTGTGCACACGTAAAAGAACCATTGGCAGTTGAAAAAAAAAAGAGCAGGCTTTTAGGCATTGTCCAGGCAAAAATTGTAAAGGTAACGAAATTCTTTCCCAATAGTGGCCTGCAAGGTCAAATGGAGGCGGCTCCACCATAATACAAAGACACAACAGTCCAATCATCTGTTTGTCTGCACACTTGATTGTAAGTATATACACAAATAAGGACCTCAACACTACCAAGAGGTAGAAGAGTACCGACTAAGAGAACAAATTGGTTGTATACAGACTCTGCAGAGTCTTCTAAACCAGTATAAATAAGTTAAGTTGAGAGAGTGACTAATTAGTTTTATTTACGCTGTATATGATTCTTTGATACTTACATTCCATGTCAATTGCACTACATCATATGGCAGAGGTACAGTGTTCAGTCACCAAGACTGTCGTGTCATTACCCTCGAGCAGATCTTCCATCATACATTGGTGTGGTATTTTTCAGTATGTCACAAAGTGTTCTTGGTCTTGGTCCTGGACATCATTGTATCCGCAAGTATCATCATCGCTGTATCCTCATCTCACCAGGTTTTCTTCTGCATCGGGTCACCCCAGACTAAAGTCTATTTAAGGTTCTCCATTTTGGATATGGTATGTGTGCTCCTGGTGCAGCCTACTCCTGCAGCTTTATTCATAGGGTCTGTTGTTTGTCTCGCCCTTTCTCTGGATGACACGCATTCTGGGACTTACTTTGAGCGGTTGTGTTTTTTAAAGGATTTGACTTAATTCTGATTTTCTGCAGTTGGTGTCCGTACATTATGTGTCTTGGATAATTGGTCTGTTTGTCTCTCTCAACTTCTACCGCAACACTTCTTCTGCTTTAAGGAGATGCTATACCAAGTATGGAGTATATTTTTCCAATAGGGGGGGTCGGATTGAGGCCCCAGGTCACGATCCAGGTTGGATCACTGATGGAAGTATGAACATGATTAGCAACATGATTAGTGTGTGTGAATGAAAATAAGAGCATCATAACGGTAGCATACTCACAGGCTGAAACAGTTTGTGCTCAAGGCGAGTCAGACATCGAACACTGATTACCATAGTGTCAATTATGAGACAGAAGAAATCCTGGATGTCTGAAACTGCTGGGCTGAACTTCAGGCTGGAGTTTTCAAGATCCACTTCCTACATAGTGATATATTTAATATAATATCTATATTCGTAAAGGAGAGTTTGGCATGGGGCTGGCTACCCTATCTTGTATAAACTTTAAACCACAAGAAAAAGACAAGTAAACTTATGCACTCCATGACAGAAGAAGAGCAATTGTTAAATAATAGTGTGGCTTACAGTTGCTTATTAAGGCCTATAAAACAGTTCTTTATTTCCTTCTAGAATAGTATATATTAGTTCGGTGAATGGGTGTTCATCTGGTGTAAGTTGACATCTTGGGGAGGAAGACTAATGTCTGGTCAGATAAAGTATACTGATCAGACATGTTAGTCAGGGTCAAGCAAAACATACTGGTCAAGACCCCTCACCTCGGCTTCCTAGTAGCCCTACCTGGAAATGGTCTGTTTTCATGCAGCCTGGCTAACGAGGTGAGGAATTGATGTGATCCCCATAGCAGTGAGTGACACGCAGATGAAGCCAAGCATAGCACAACCGGAGAATAAAGAGGCAGTACAGTGGTGATGTGAGAGACAGGAAATGTGAAGAGGGAGTGTTAACAATTCAATACTTTCATAACTATCCGGGGCAATGTCTGATATCACAGCTACTGTGTTTATGTGTGTGTGTGTGCATATATATGTATGTGTGTGTGTGTGTATATATATATATATATATATAAGCTAGTCTTAGTCGACCTATACTTTTACAGGGGTGGATGACCTTGTGCAGGTCCCAGCTCTGGCGTGAGCTGGATGTAGCCGGGATGAGGATCTCCTGCTTAGCGGACTATGCTTCGGACAAGTGCCGCAGAGGGCGATTAACCCATGTGCAAGTCCATCTTAGTAGCCTCAAACATTAGAGTAAAGTAGACCCGCAGCAGCCTGTTAGGCATCATCTGTGCTGCTCTTAATAAACCAACAGACCATGATCAGTTTTATGCCATGTCACACAGTTAGTCACCTCTTATGACATGCTCTCTGTGGGGCAGTGGTGCTATTCATGTCTTTGTCATAGACAAAGTTCCTGGCAGACCATTCGGGAATGGTCACATATGTTTATGAATCTATATGCATGATAAACTGTTTGGTGATGAGAGAAGTCTGAGATAGATCGCCATGAGAAATAGATGAGATTATTTTAAAGTGTAGGAGTGTCTCATCTATAGTAGAGGTGGATATATTGAGGTCGGATTTAGATAAAATTTGAGACTGGTCTGTGAGATGGCAAATAGAGTTTAATATAGATAAATGTACAGTCATCCACATGGGTAGATCTAATATGGAACATAATTACAGATTGACCAAGAACAATATTAGAATGATAGAAAAGGTAAGGGACCTTGGTATTATAATAGATCATACAGGTAAAGTGAGTGAGCAAGTCCAGGTAGCAGTGAATAAGGCAAATGCAATGTTAGGTATGATAAAAAGAAATATTAAACATAGGAGTAAGCAGGTGAAAGTCAAACTTATAAAGCATTAGTTAGACCTAGATTGGAGTATTGTGTACAGGTGTGAAGTCCTTATCGTAGAGGAGATATAAACATGCTGGAAAGAATACAGAGAAGAGCAACAAATCTGATAGTGGGATTCCAGGATTACAGTTACGAGGAAAAAAAAAAAAAAACCGTGATTCAGTCTAGAAAGAGAATTCGATGTGACAATACAGGTTTATAAGATAATCACAGGAAAGGTTAAATTAGACTATAACAAAGTTTTTTCAAAATACAATCACCAATAAGAACAAGAGGGCACAGATACAAATTAGCTAAAGAAAGGTCCAGATTGGATATTAGGAAATAATTTTTTAATCAGAGAGTGGTGAATGCTTGGAATGCATTGCCTCAAGAGGTAGTGGGGGCAGAGACAGTTAATGCATTTAAGAATAGATTGGATGCGCATAGCTTTTAGAGCAGGGTAATGCAAATGTAACTGGCTGTCAATAGACTCTGATGAGCCTTCTAAACCAGTATAAAAATGTTAAGTTAAGTTAAGAAGAAGAATGTTTATTTCCAATAACAGAAACAATGCACACTAAATGCAGACATCCATCCAGTGCAGACATGATCACTACTTTTCTACAGTACAAAATTAATTCAGACCTATGCTGCACTGAATTTTAAGTTTCTGATAGCATTTTTAAAATAGCTAAAGTTGGATATGTTTTATACAACAAAGCACACTCTAAAGCAAATTAATAATGTGACGTTTCTGAAATTTCATTAACTTATACATTATGTGTGGAGTGTGTAGTCTAGTCGACAGTGAGCTGGCTTGCTAAGGCTAGGATTACAGCGCACCAGGGTTCGAAATCACGAACGGACAGAAACAAATCAGGGCGGGGTTCTTTCCTGGTATGACCTCTCCTCCAGTCAACCCAACTGTAAATGGTTACCTGAGTTGGGGAAGTTATAAACAGCAGGGAAGGGAACTGGCCACCCCCTCTTACATAGGCTGCAGCTTAGTACATGAAGAGTTATCTTCATTCCCGACGGCAATTGTTGCCATGGGACCGACCTTTACCTTACTGCATGAGCGTTTCTGCCAATATCTCAATGATATATCTACAATTGCACTGGCTCCTCTATTGCCAACCACTTTAACGGTCGTGGGCACCAGGGTAAAGCAGATGTTAGTGTCACAGGCTTAGTTTCTTGCTCCTCTGATGATCGTCATCGTTTAACCCTTCAGAACAAACTGATCTCCTGCATGGGCTGTCTCCAGCCACATGGCATCAATATCTTACACACCTTTTCTTGAATCCTAATTTCAAACCGGCCTCCACCTATCTGCCTGCCCCTTTCCTCTCTACTACCTGAATCATCTTTTAGTTTTTCATATCTGACCGCCACTGGCTTACCCAACCTTTTCCCACTTCTAACGCCCTCCTAGCCACCTCATCCCATCTTTGTCTGTCATTTGGGTTCCTACCCCATCTCGCAAAGGAGTGGCCTTATTTTCTCTCAGTTAAGTAAACCCTTTTTTGGCACTGTATATTGATATCCCCCATTATGTATTAATCCCTTCTTCTCTGATTCGTTAGTTAATTATTGTTGTTATTCGTTGTCTCTGATAAAGGCATATTGGTCATAATGCAGGTTTCATTTTTGTTTTCATCTCTGTGCAGTATCTTCTTCTTCTTCTTCGTTCTCAATCTCCAACTACCAAACCCTGAAAGGGCTTAAGTAGCAGAATGTAGTCCAGAGAACGGAATGCGATGTGTCGTAGTTTACAGTTTGGTTGCAATATTTGCACTTTTCGGTCCAACACATTCGACTTCAGCAAGCATTTTTTGAGTACCGGGTTAGCATTTCCTCTTCGATCATTTCTCCTTAGCCAGTCTGCCCTGCTGCAGCTTGTTATCCAGGATCACCACGTGGATGTGTAGAAGGGTCTTGGCAGCTATGGTTCGCTGGCCCTAACGCTAGCAGTCAGCTATGGGTCGCTGACCACTGCAGCTCATTTGCTGCTCAGCATCTTGATCCCTGTGCCGTATCTGACCCTACCCATTTAGAATGTTTTAACTCTGTTTTTTACCTTTACCTTGTTGGGGACAGCATAGGGTAGTGGTTAAGTGACACGGCTGACAACCCAAAGGTGCTGGGTTCAATCCCCATCACAGCACCGGCCGTTACCCCGTGGAAGCAAACCCTTAGAAAATGCAGGAGGAAGCAGACCCTTACATTAAATGCATGCCGAAGTCAGATGCACTGGGCCGACAGGTGCAAAATAAAAACAGTAGTGCAACACATACCGCCTTGGGGAATAGAGAATTAAGGCGAACGCCATAAAAAAACAAAATACCTTTACCTTTAATACATAATGTAGGGTTTTTTTAAGGAAGTCCATGTGCATGTTTTCATCTCAACAGCTAGACATATATGATGTAGAAAATGAATCCAGTTATATTCCAAATATAAACTTCTTCCTTACCAAGAAGAAAGTGACGAGGTGTTGAAGCTCAGGCAAACCCAGTCCAACCATGATGTTGTACACACCCTGGTAATCATTGCCTGCATGGTAAATCTCCACTAAGTCCACCAGATCCTGGATAGAGTTTTCCACAGAGCGACGAAGCAGACATGACATTAGTGAAGCCAAACTGTTGAAAAAGTGGTCCATTTGGACTAATCTTGCTTCCTGTAGTGAATAAATGATAAAATATCTTTAAGGTGCCAATGTGGACAATAGTTACTGAAAAACTTTGTGCCAACTATTGCTAGGACACAGACCTTCCCCAAAAGATGTCTTTATCATATAATTCATGCTAGACAGCAAGATATAATACTTACACAGGATGTTTTATCCTGGTACCCATCGTTTCTCCATTTAAGGAAAGTAATGGCAACCTATCGCACTGCATACCTGCCAAGGACAGTTGCCATCAATATGGCTATCAGGAACTATCACACCCATACTGAAGAAAGGGAAACAACCAGAAACACCTGGAAGCTATAGACCTGTGTCGCTCACCTCATGATTAGGTAAAGTTGTAAACAACAGACTATATTGGTGGCTGGAAAGCAAAAATCTCCTTGATAGAAACCAGGCAGAGTTCAGGCGTGGAGATCGCATGGATGATCCCCTCTTTAGGTTTACACAGCATGTGATGGATGGATTCGAAAAAGAAAAAAGGAAACTAGCAGTGTTTATTGATCTACAGCAGGCATATGACAGGATCTGGAGGAAGGGGCTTTTGAAGAAAATGAGGAAAATGATAATAGAAGGAAATATGATCAAACGGATACAGGCCTTCCTGACCAACATAACAATAAAACCCAATTTTGCTGGTGCAACATTAAGTAAAAGAATGTTAGAAGAAGGACTGCCACAGGACTCTCCTCTAAGCTGCACCCTTTTCCTCATCTATATAAATGACCTCACTAGACATCTAAACGTGTCAAAGGCATTGTTTGCTGATGATCTCGCCATTTGGACCAGCGAGAAATATCCTATTTTAGCAAAAGCCAAGATCAACAGAGCGCTACTAACAATTTCAGTATACTGCGAACTGTGGAAACTAAAGATAAATACACAGAAAACCATATACCAATCTTCTCCGGCAGTCATAGAGAGGCAAAGAGATCCATTAACATCAAAATGAATGGGGAATTACTAGTAAAAGAGGATACCCCAGTTTATCTGGGAGTAACACTGGACAGACAGTTGAAATTTGGCAGTCACATCTGCAATGTTAGAAGTAAAGCAACCAAGTGTTTAAACTTAATCAAGAGACTTGATTGAAAGTACAAATTGTGGCAAAATCGGCAACTATACCTTGGATATGTATGACCGGTGATGGACTACAGCCGACCCATACAAACCACTGTGAGTACAAATAACATCTCATCTATTGACCAGGTGCAGAATCAAGCTCTCAGAATAATTTTTGGGGAGATAAGATCAACACCTACAGTGGTGTGTGAGATAGAGGCCAACATAGAATTGATAGATATCAGAAGAAAGGGGACACTGACTAGAGTGGTAGAGAGATACAAGAGACAAGAAAATGACCATACAAATAGAGTACAAATGGACACTTGGAAGCAAAAGAGAAGACTGAAGCAATTGTCCCAACTGGATGTAGCAGAAGAGGAAAGCCATATTCACCATCTACCAGAGAAGAGAAAAATGGAAAATTTGTTTTTTTGGACCACCACTTAAGAAAATCTTTGCCCGCCAGTCATAAAAACACACCTGACAGAAAAGGCAGCCACCAATGAGACTACACCTAATATCATGAACTATAAGCCATAATAACTTTAAACAAATATGGGCAGATCAACTACAAGTAAATACATGGAAAGACCATTAATAGATGGCAGAACACAGAACTTGGCATATATCTGTTGAAGACGTGCTCTACAGGAAGTTGAAAGATTTTGATTGATTTATATAAAAAGTGAATGATTATACTGGACAACACACAGACTGCCGTTAAAATTAAAAAAGGTAATTTTCACTAATTTATTAGTCCTGAGTACGAAAATGACAATAAAATCTTTTGTTGGTTCTTGTTTTGAAGAAAAATAGATTTTAATGTATAAATGACTTCATCCAGATTGAGTACACAGACAATCATTTTGTAATTCTGTACTTCTATCTCCATATTACATAGCATTTATCAGCCAGTCATACTGACAACACCTCGTCTGCCCCTTGGTAAATGGCATCAAACAGTGAAAATTGGGCAGAAGACGCAGCACAGTTAATGCGATGATAGAAGCCAGCGACTCATGACTGACTGCTTGCAATCAAGGTCAGCGGATCACAGCTGACCAGGACTCTATTCCACCTCCAAGTAGCAGCCCTGGAAACAGGCTGCACTAGTGTAGTCTGGCTAAGAGAATAGGGATCACAGTGGGAAGAAAAACCAGGTACCCAAAAAGCCAGCTGAAATCAGATGTGCCGGGCTGAAAGGCGCAGATATGGCAGTCTCGCTGTAAGCTGTGATGCAACATCACAAACGTCCTTTTCAGAGTGAAAGCTGAAAAAGAAATAGTGAAAATGTATCAGTAATTTAGTCTCCAGAAAGATTTACAAGAGAAGAAGAACTTCCATCTTTGACACTCTGGTCCGTCGACACCTGTCTGTGTTTGGACATGTGGTTCGACTGGACCAGGAAGTTCTGGCTCACCAGATCATGCTAAAATCAGTGTAACAACAGTCTCTCACCGGCTGGCTGGAGGCGTGGGAGGGGCCGCCCCCATTCTACTTGGCTCCAGCAGATAGCAGTCTATCCTTCAGCACTGGTCGAGGTTTGGCTACAAGCCTCAGCAGTTGGACATGGTAGGTCTCAACCGACGTATTGTGCATTCGTAAAACTAGCAGGACTGCAATACCTCTTGTCTATCTGAGCAACGTATCAATTAAGAAAAACCAAGACTCTTTCCTTCCTTTGTATTCGTTGACATCTCTGCTAAATCACGATTAGAAGGGATAAGCTGACTTGTCATATTTTCATGTATGTGCCAAGAATTCTGAAAAGTATTATCGTTACCCACCAGTTATAAATTCTTTCCACCTTTCGCTTTTGGATTCCCTCGCAAAGGCCTTAAACCAGTTGGTGGCTCTATACTTTTCGGCGCAGGAAAAGAAGAAACTTTGAGAAACATAACAAATTATTGCTCCTCACCTGATCTGCTGGCATCCATGCCTCCACCTCGTCCCTCAGATCATCAACCATATTACAACATTCCTGCAGCCACTGACTCTCAAGGATTTTAGCCCCTGATTTACACGAGTTTTGCACATGTTTAAGGAAGGTTGTCATGGTAACCGGCATTTTGGCATGCAGACCAGGAATGTCAATCAACCTAAAGGATCCATATCTGGAAATAAATTTTTTCTGGATTTACATAAAGGGTATATGATATGTGAATAGCTTAAGCTAGTGGTGAAGTGGCTAGGATAAATAACTTTTAGCTGGGATACACAAGTTTGAGCCTAGTAAGGTTTAGATTTTTTTTTTTCCAGGGATGTGATGAACAGCATTCCCTTCTTCTTTGGCTATCGTCCTGAAAAGGATTGTGATGTTGTGTCGTAGTTTACAGCGAGGCTGCAATATCTGCATATTTTGACCCAACACATTCGGCTTTAGTTGGCTTTTTTGGATACCTGGTTTGCCACCCTACTGCGATCCTATTCTTAGCCAGACTATGCTGGCCTGTTTCCAGGGCTGTGGCTAGGATGAAGTGTTTTGGTCAGATCTGGTTCGCTGACTCTGATGCATGCAACCAGCTATGATTCACTGAGCTGCTGTCAGCCCATTCACTATGCTACTGTCAGCCCATTCACTGAGCTGCTGTCAGCCCATTCACTGAGCTGCTGTCAGCCCATTCACTGCACTGCTGTCAGCCCATTCACTGTACTGCTGTCAGCCCATTCACTGAGCTACTGTCAGCCCATTCACTGAGCTGCTGTCAGCCCATTCACTGCACTGCCTTCAGCCCATTCACCGTGCTGCCTTCAACTCATTCTCTGTGCTGCCTTCAGCCTCGTCACTGCCAGGTGTATTTGAGTGACCAGGGATCCATTGTATAACTATTCTGACTTCATGGGATGTGAGAAGTTAGTTGATTGGACTTATACTCTACCATCTGGAGGCTAAAGTACATGATGAATGTGAAAGAAGTATGTGCCAGAGGTATGCATTAGTGGATGTCTGTGGTCTGGAGGTCCTCTGCTCTTCTTTTGTCCTACTGTTATTGCCATGAGGCGTTGTGGAGAGGCAGGATATGTAGATTTCTTGTCATTCCTATTCCAAGTAGGAGGCTTGTGCTGTTGTTAGGGGTAACTTTCTGAGAGTTTCAGTTGAGGTCAGTCCTTTGCTCGTGGACCGGAAACCTAAATATGATATGCTCTTGGTGTAGGCTGGTCGAAATGCATTCAGACTATATGACCAAAACACTTGAGTTTTGGGGTGTCAATGTAGGCACTAACTGGATTTGTGCCCCTTATCTGTTTCAGTGTGGTGTTTTGGATTCCTCCAGGCAGTTTTGCTTTGCTTGGCTTCATCTGCGTGTCGCTCACTACTACAGGAATCACATAGAACCTCACCTTGTTAGCCAGTTGTCCTCGACAACAGCCAGTTTCCAGGATGACCAATGAGGAGGTCAGGTGAGGGTCTTAGCCAGTATATTTCTCCTGGACCTGGCTAACATTGTCTGATCAGTGTGTTTTGCCTGACCAGAAGTTAGCCTCATCGTCCCAATGTAGTAATAAACAGTGCAATAATCAGCCTCAGCTTAGCTGAAAGAAGCACTCAAGGGTGTTTCAAAAAGTGGTGCACTTCAAAGTCTGGAGGTAATACTCTTAATTATGTGTCCTGTTTCCAATCCTTAAGCTGAACTTAATTATGTGTCCTGTTTCCAATCCTTAAGCTGAACTTAATTATGTGTCCTGTTTCCAATCCCTAAGCTGAACTTAATTATGTGTCCTGTTTCCAATCCTTAAGCTGAACTTAATTATGTGTCCTGTTTCCAATCCTTAAGCTGAACTTAATTATGTGTCCTGTTTCCAATCCTTAAGCTGAACTTAATTATGTGTCCTGTTTCCAATCCTTAAGCTGAACTTAATTATGTGTCCTGTTTCCAATCCTTAAGCTGAACTTAATTATGTGTCCTGTTTCCAATCCTTAAGCTGAACTTAATTATGTGTCCTGTTTCCAATCCTTAAGCTGAACTTAATTATGTGTCCTGTTTCCAATCCTTAAGCTGAACTTAATTATGTGTCCTGTTTCCAATCCTTAAGCTGAACTTAATTATGTGTCCTGTTTCCAATCCTTAAGCTGAACTTAATTATGTGTCCTGTTTCCAATCCTTAAGCTGAACTTAATTATGTGTCCTGTTTCCAATCCTTAAGCTGAACTTAATTATGTGTCCTGTTTCCAATCCTTAAGCTGAACTTAATTATGTATCCTGTTTCCAATCCTTAAGCTGAACTTAATTATGTGTCCTGTTTCCAATCCTTAAGCTGAACTTAATTATGTGTCCTGTTTCCAATCCTTAAGCTGAACTTAATTATGTGTCCTGTTTCCAATCCTTAAGCTGAACTTAATTATGTGTCCTGTTTCCAATCCTTAAGCTGAACTTAATTATGTGTCCTGTTTCCAATCCTTAAGCTGAACTTAATTATGTGTCCTGTTTCCAATCCTTAAGCTGAACTTAATTATGTGTCCTGTTTCCAATCCTTAAGCTGAACTTAATTATGTGTCATGTTTCCAATCCTTAAGCTGAACTTAATTATGTGTCCTGTTTCCAATCCTTAAGCTGAGCAGCCTATTCTTACTTTCTTGGGAGAATGCTTCTGAGTTTCATGATGAGTGGAGACATTTGATAGTCTTATAGTGAAGCCATTGGCTGAGCAGTTAGTACACTGGTCTCTTAGTCAGAACCTGGTAAAGCTAGGTTTTATTTCTGCTGGAGGTAAAGAACAACCTTGCCTGCACACTTCATGGTAGTTGCTGGGGTAAACTACCAATAGTCTCAGTCCTTATAATAAGATCAAGATACTGTAGTGGTCAGCGACCCAAAGCTGACTGCTACGGCCAGGGCCAGTGACCCAAAGCTGACTGCTAGGGCCAGCGACCCAAAGCTGACTGCTAGGGCCAGCGACCCAAAGCTGACTGCTAGGGCCAGCGACCCAAAGCTGACTGCTAGGGCCAGCGATCCAGAGCTGACTGCTAGGGCCAGCGACCCAAAGCTGACTGCTAGGGCCAGCGACCCAAAGCTGACTGCTAGGGCCAGGGCCAGCGACCCAGAGCTGACTGCTAGGGCCAGGGCCAGCGACCCAAAGCTGACTGCTAGGGCCAGGGCCAGCGACCCAGAGGTGACTGCTAGGGCCAGCGACCCAAAGCTGACTGCTAGGGCCAGGGCCAGCGACCCAGAGCTGACTGCTAGGGCCAGGGCCAGCGACCCAGAGCTGCCTAGATACTTCTCCACCGCCACGCGGTTATCCTGGATAACAGGCTGCAACAGAGCAGACTGGCTAAAGAGAAGGGATCGAAATGGAAATGCTAACCACACACACAAAAATGCCATGATGAAGTCGGATGTGTTGGACCAAACGGTGCAAATATTGCAGTCAAGCTGTAAACTACAACACAACACATTCTGTTCTCAGAGCTACATCCTGCTACCTGCAAAGCCCTTTTTAGGACTTGGTAGAGGGAGTTTGAGACCAAACGACAAAGAAGAAGTCCTTATAATTCATTTGGCAGATTCCAGCAAAGGGAGGAAATGTTACAATGATATACATATTTTTAGAAAAGAAAATCAATGAAGAAATGTTTAGGAGAAATATAAATTGTGTCATCTTTTTACTTGAACTCAAAGTTGTACAAAACTGTCCTCATCACAGTGTGTGTTATAAATAGCTCATGTGCCATGAAGTCCCTTGTCCTGACCACTGTGTTGTGCCATGGATATCCATCTCTGCCAGCAAGATGGGATGGCTGAATAAAAAAAAAAAAATTGAGTTCATTAGACTATGACACGTTTTTCAAAACACAGCCACCTACAGAACAAGAGGGCACAGATACAAATTAATTAAAGAAAGCTTCAGAGTAGATACTATGAAAGATTTTAGTCAGAGAGTGGTGAATGCTTGGAATGCATTGCCACAGGCAATAGTAGTTCAGTTAAAATGCCATCTCCGCATCGAAGGTTGGCTGCAATGGATCTTCAGTGTACTCTTTCTCTTGCCACAATTGTGCAACCTGAGGCTTTTTCCAGTCCATCTGATGTTATCCATCCACTTGAAATGCTGTCTGCCTCTTGAATGACTGCCTTCCATCCTACCTTCCAGTACAGTCTTCAACAAGGAGGTATGTCTGGTTATATGACCAAAATAGCCCAATTGTCTAACCCTGATTTCGGTCATTAATTCTCTTTTCATCCCCAACTTTTTCAATACCTCCAAATTTGTTTTCTTCTCTTACTAAGAAGTGCGACCCAATCTTCTATATACCCACATTTCGAAGGCTTCAATACTCTTTTCCAACTAGTAGAAGAGGCAGGGTCAATTAATGCATTCAAGAATAGATTGGATATGCAAGGTTTTTTTTTTAGATTAAGTGAATGTAAAAGAAACTGGTTGTATACAGTCTCTGCAGAGTCTTCTAAACCAGTATAAAGACGTTAAGTTAAATTATAAAATTATTTGAATTAAGACTGCACATTGTTCACAGAATTGAAGTCTTCTTCTCGTTTTGCTTGTTCACCACATTTTAAAGGGAGCAAAAAGATACCTCACTCACATGCATATGCTACATTTCTGGCAGGACGTGATGATCCTGGGACAAAGTCACACTGGACTGCCTCTCTTCTGGGATAGTACAAACTAGTACATAGTCCATCATATCATTGCCAAACCCTATAGACACGAGTAGGGAAGACTTGATAGTCCTGCAAGACAACTTCCTAAGAGAGACAACTCTGACCAAAAACAACTGCTGCCTTGCAGTTAGGCTGGGGACAGCAAAAGGCTAAGGAGGGCAACCCTACAGAAACGCCTGTTGAAATCGGATGCACTGAGCCACAGGCTTAACAAAATAAAACGGTGCAACGTAAATATCGCTGTAAACAGCGTACGATGAAGAAGAAGAAGAAGTTCACCACATTTTAAATTTGTATTTCATCATCCTATGAAGTTGAGTTCTCTTTAATAAAGGTTGCTGTGGTGGAGAGGTCTGATGCTTCTTAACAGGATATTCATCTCTATGGGCCGGTGTTCAGTAAGCAATTGTCTAAGAATATAACAGTCTCAGGGGATACATTCAGCTATCTGTGCTGCTTGCCTGCAAATACACATGGGTGAAAGAGCAAATTTTAGCCTGTGTAAGTGGTCTTTCAATCCTAACTTAACGTATTTATACTGCTTTAGAAGACTGCAGTCTGTATACAACCAGTTTCTTGGAGAGTGGTTAACTGATGTGCAAGTCCATCTTAATAGACTCAAATACTATAGCAAAGTAGACCCGCAACTTGTTAGGCGCCATCTGTGCTGCTCTTAACAAACCACCTAACCAGGTGTTATGCCATGCCACACAAATAGTTGCCTTTTACAACATGTTCTCTGTGGGGCAGTAGCGCTATTCTTGCCATTGTTATACACAAAGACCCAGCAGACCACTGTTATATGGGAAGGAAGACTAACGTCTGGTCAGGCAAAATATACTGTACAAGACCCTCAACTTGGCTTCCTCGTAGCAATTCCTGGAAATGGGCTGTTTTCATGACAACCTGGTTAACAAGATAAGGAATCAACATGAACCCATTGGTAGTGAGCAGCATGCAGATGAAGCCAAGCATAGTACAACCGCCTGAGGGACTCTGGTCCACCTTCATCAGCACACTCGGGATGTGAGGTAAGCTATGACAACCTGCCACCTAACGCCCTTTTAAGGGCGCACAAAAGAGTAATCCTACTCATTGTGAGCATTGAACAACAACAACAACCACCACTGTTATGTCCCTTTCTCATGCAGAACTTGTCTACACTAAAGCCAAAATCAAACATGCAAACACGTAACAGACCAATCATCTGTATGTCTGCACACTGGATGGCAGCCAAACGGCTCACTACTATGGAGATCACGTTGAACCTCACCTTGTTAGCCAAACTGTTGTCCTCGACAACAGCCCGTTTCCAGGATGACCAACGAGGAGGTGAGATGAGGGTTTTGGCCAGTATATTTCTCCTGGCCCTGGCTAACATTCTCTGATCAGTGTGTTTTGCCTGACCAGATGTTAGCTTCATCGTCCCGACATATCTGTGTAAATGATGGTCATTTGACACAATATATACAAAGGGAACATCAGTTACTGCATGTATGCTAATTGAGTATCTTCAGTATAATGACAATAGTGTTAAAGAACCTATTAAGGACAATGCATGCCTCAATTAAACCTGGGACTAACAATCAGGTAGCAATGCCAGATTAGTCTTTACAACAGTGACATCCAGAGAATGTCACAAGTCAAAGACATTCTGCAGCATAAAAACCATTCCAAACATCAATGACAAAGGACAAGTACTGCAGTTCCAGAACTGCCCTATGGTACCAGCTGGAAAAGAAAGGACCTCGCAGTCAGCTTTCTACACGATGACAGGACTTATTAGAGACTAACAGCATCCGTGACTCTAAATCAAACAAGCTGCTCGTCCACTGGTTAACCCACCAGGCTATCAATGACAGTAAAGAGTTAGAACCCGTACAAGGTCAACCACCTTGTAGAAGAACAGGTTGATTAATGAGATGACAAATACTACCTTGAATGGCATTGGCAGACCTAGCCTCTCCTGCTCAGATGAATCAAGAAGCACGTAGTCCAGGATGGCTCTTCTCACTGATGCCTTGTAGTCAATATCCACCTCCTGTAGTGAGCGATCAATATGAAATTATTTTATGTACAAATGTACAGGGTGAGGAGAAAAAAACTGAGGCAAATACAAATTCATCTCTCAGTGGTTACTAGTCTTTGAACCATTTTATTAAAATTCACATAGTAGCAATTGTTCCCTTTCTTTTTAGATTGCCCATGTTCGCATGATCTTTGGATGACATCATCATAAGATCCGTCTGTTCCAAAATGACGTTTACTCCAGAAATACATGCGATAAGTATTTTAGACAAGACTAAAAAGACTTTGGGAGTAAAAATCTGCATCCTGTGCTATCTCCAGTTGTCTCGATAATGTCTTGCCACTGGCCAAATGTAGCTCAGGACCAGAGAGTGGGGTTGACATATTGCGCAAATCTTCCTCCATTTAATCCAAATCACCATGCAAGTGACTCATTTGAGTGGACAGAGCAAAAGGAAAAAGATTGTCCAGGTGGCTGAACAGTGAGAGTGGTCTTCATCGCACATGATGGACGAACATCAGCATTTGATCATGATTGGTGTTTGCTTGTTTCTACAACTGTCAATACGTTTTTATATGGTCTGATATTTTGATAAATTGTATTTTGTATACTGATATTTGATATATCATTCTTGAATCTCATTATTTCAAGGATCTGTCTGCGGCATCTCATCTTAATTGCTTGAATTTTTCTTTCCAATTCTACATTTAATATCTATGTTTGACATGTATTTCTGCATGCATCGAGGATCATTTTTGGCATCCATCTTATTTTTATTTCTTCCGTTAAAGGTTTGCCTCTCTGTATACTGCTGGCGGAGGTACGCCCCTTTCCACGCCAGACTGTAATTTTTTTTTGCGATATCAGAACGTGTTAACCAGTGCTTGGATGTGTGTGTGTGTACGTCTGTATGTACCTATGATAGTTAGGGCCATCTCCGTAGCAAACCCAAATCAAAGTGCAATGGGAGAGCCTCACCCTGAGGGTGTGTGTTTATGAAAGGTTATAAACCTGTGTCCCTCTATATGACGTATTAAGTGTTTATCGATATGGTATTATATGTCGTTATTGGCTTCAGTTTATAAGAATTGTTGAATCGAATAAATGAATATGAAAAATGTAAAAATGAATCTGAGATAGAAAATCTCACCTGTCTGAATGATTTGACTGCCTCAGGAGAGCTCAAGGGCATCTGTGGTGGAACAAACCTGTAAATGCCATTCCATGTTTCTTTTGTTATGGGACTCACCATGTCAGGTTTAATAGCGTTCTCTGCAAGCTGGTAATATCTAGAACAGATTGAGACAGAACAAAATTCATATGAATAGCATCTGCTGAGACCTCTTGACATATTTGAGCAGAACCAATGATACTTCGGGGAGCTCACAGGCAGATGTAAGAACTTGAATTGGAAAGGCTAGGACAGCAATGATGTTTCTATAAAAGTACAGGCTTTTATCAATGGATGCTTGCGCTGAATTGAGGGAATAAAATGGTATGATAAAGTCATTAACCCTACCAGACCTGAGGCCCATGCCGGTTCACCTTCACGAATTTGGCGTGTGGGAATTTTAGATGCTACTATGATGAGTTCAATACAGCTGGGGAGAAATGCCAGACTCACTCACACGCTGAGTGTTGTCCATACGACCTCTTGTGATTATCGAAAAGGCACGACAAACTGCGTTAGATGCCTTCCTACCTTTCTACACTGCGGGTTACATGTTTACGGAAAGGCTTCGGTGGTAACCATGAGGCAAAATCTGCATCCTATGCTATCTCCAGTCATCTCGATGAATGTCTTGCCACTGGCAAAAGGTAGCTTAGGCTCTGTGAGTGAGGTTGACAAAAGGCGCAGTTTCTTCCTCACTTTAATCCAAATCACAGCGCGAGTCACCCATTTCAGCGGACTCACCAAGAGATACGACTGTCCACACGGCTGAACAAAGAGAGTGGTCTTCATCACTTGTGATGACCAACTATTACCTAAGGCCCTGAACCTAACTTTCCCCCGTTCCTGGGCTCCAGAGCATTAAAGAGAAAAAAACCAACATGATATAGAAAAATGTTAGTTACATGCAAACAAGTGGTTAGAATAAGATGTAACTTGGAGACATTGTAGAAAATAGGTTTACCTTTCATCTAGCGTCAATATTCCACCTTTGTGTGCCAATCCACCCAGAAAAAGGCAAAGAATCTGTCTCGAGTCATAACATTTCGAAATCCGGGAGTAAACACAACAAAGAGCCCTCATTTGTCCAATAATCCTGATAGCTGGGCTTTATACATGAGTATTCCATATTGATCCTCAGTCCAAGAAAAACCTTCATCTCATCACTCGAGCTCTCTCTGTCTGTTTCACTTGAACAGAGTCTGAATCAACCAAATTATTGATCACTTGTTGCCGTTCGTTTCATTGTCAATTTTCCGAATTTGTTCACGTTAATCCCCACAAAATCAATTCAAACATGGGGGCAGCCATTTGCAATGACTAATCACGAGGATTAACCACGATTGGTTGGTTATTTTTAGATTCTGACGCATTTTATTACGTACTACCTAAAGTACCGCAAAACCGGTCCAGCGGTATAGCGTCAGTTAAGGAAATTACCGGAAAAAGGGTACAGCGGTCTGGTAGGATTAATATGCGACTGTGGGAAAGAACAGGTAGATGCCAGTGAAACTAAATGTAAAAAGAAGGCGTTGATGATAGATAGGACACACATTGTGGAAACTAGGTGATAGTATTGCAAGGGAGTTTCTGTTCTGGAATCCTCATGACAATAAAAGTAGGGGCTGACTTAACCACTCATAGAAAAGGGAAGTAAAGACAAACCTAAAAACTGCTGGAACGATGTGAACAGAGCTGGAAAAGATGGCTCAAGATAGAGCGACTTTTGCTAAGAGCAGTTGAGGACCTATCCTCCGCAGGGAGTTGAAGAGGATTGATTGATTGATTATGGTACCTCGGATTGACTGTTGTTTTCTTTAAATTTAATTTGATGTCTGAAAATGCACAAAGAAGAAACAATTAGGTGTTTTCAATAAACTATACCACAAGATAATTTATCATTAGACCATCTTACTGAAGTGGAAAAACAAGGAAAAAGGGCTAATGCATTGTACTATGTATGTCATAATAGCAGCTTAGAAGGGTTTTGGGCATATAAATGTACGATTGGAGTTTATAGCAATACACAATCTCAATTTTCCAGTGACTTGTGTGGATCCTGTGGATCTACTTTCTTGGTTATGCCAAAGTTAACAGCAATGAAAGACATTGACATGCTAGCTTCTGAGGCACCCAATGTATGCAATTAAATATGGAAGGAGAGACATATTGAGTAAAATCAATCACCACCTATTTAATGGTGAAACAGCAATTGATGATTGACAAGATTTTCTGTGAGTTAGGCATCAAATATGGGAACAGGGAGGGGCATTTAGATGAGTGTGCACAACCAGCTTGCTAATGTAGCTATTAATATTAATACCTTATACCAGCACCTATAAGTGTACCTGGAATGCAGTGATGTCAATTCTGTATAACTTACTCTAAGTATCTTAAGTAGTTATACAGAAGTGACATCACTGCATTTCAGGCACACTCATAAGTGCTGTTGTAGAGTGTGGATATAAATGTCTGGTGAGTGTCTTGATTTGATGATTATAATATTCCCATCGGTTCACGGCCGTATTCAGTTTGAGGCACTTAATTCACCCCAAGCAAAAGAAATATATATTTTTAGTACCGAATTTGAAGTAGTGATGTCACAGAAAAGTCCACTTTATAATTGTTGAAGGTGTCAACATTCTACGAGAATAGACAAGCATTTCTTGAATCTGTCAACGCTGGTCAATGTTAAGGACCGCAGCATCCAGTTTCTACAGCAGCATGGCATTGTCCATGCTGTCAGATGATGTAATAACCATGCTATCTAACCCTTGCCCTAACCACAACCCCAATCATAACCCTACGCAAAACTGAATGTAGCCATATTTTCTACACTTCTATCTTTATCTAAGACTGTACTTATTTATTTAAAACAAAATTATATCGACTTGTCCTCCCCTTAACCCGAAATGGAATGTCGAGTTGCGTATGATGGGAACCCATGGAACTCTGTTTGGGGTGAAATAAGACACAAGTACCACACTATGAGTACATCATTTACTCACGTTGTCGAGACCCACCTGTGTGATTTATAAAGTTAGCTAAGGAATAAAGGCAGCTTTCCCTGCAGTCACTACAGTGTGCAGGCTAGGTTTTATTTTACCCAAAATATAAGGGGAGGAAAGAGTAGCATCAGGGTCAGGTGAAACATACTGACCAAGACCAACATTTTCGGCTCACTAGGGGTGATGTGGTCAGCATCATGCCAGCCGCATTTACTTTCTCAGATTATTCTGGCATCCAATTTTTGAGGCTAGGATGACCATAGAAGTCATTGTACGATTTTTAAAAATCCAGCACCAACTGGGGACCGAACCCCGATTTGGAAACCTGTGCACTAACCACTGCGCTGCCTCGATTCCCCTCTGTTAGAGTAGAGAATTAAGAATTCTGACAGAATGTGCATACCTCGTAATTATTATTTCAACCTTGTAATGTACTATATCATCTATGATTAACCTACCTCTTTCTGTCCTCTGGATCAGGAGTTGCTGGACGAGACAACCCATGCGTGGAAAAGTACCATGGATAAAATTCTATCTCTAAGCAATCCAGTGTTTCTGGATCATGATAAGGAATCAACTCCACATGGTGCATCTTCTGTGTTTTCACTGCATCAACTTCTTCACTGCAAATTTCTTCATCATCATCATCATCACCAGTCTTGTCCACTGTGGTGAGAAACAACTGAGTGATGGCGTTTCAAGAACAAAATTACACTATAACAAAATATATTCTGCTAGTGCTTTAAAACAGTGGTCTCAAACTATGCAGCCCACCAAGTCCTATCTTGTGGCCCACATGGTAAACAGCATCACAATGAGGGATTGTTTTGTTTGCTCTCCTTGTTTGCTAAGATAGAGTGCATTGTACTCTATGTTTCATCTTATGGCCCAGTACATCCTACTTCAACACAAATTATATTTATATTTTTCCTGCCATTGAGATATGAATGTACTGTTTCATGAATCCGAACACAAACAAGTTGGGCTGTGAGTCGTGCCACTAATCACCCTTCACACAATGTGGAACGCCTTGGCTTGGTTCGTTCTCAATCTCCCACTACCAAGCTCTAAAAAGGGCTTTGCACGTAGCAGAATGTAGTCCAGAGAACGGAATACATTGTGTCGTAGTCTACAGCTTGATTGCGATATTTGCCCCTTTCGGTCCAACACATCTATCTTCAGCAGGCATTCCCTCTTTGATCCTTTCTCCTTAGCCAGTATGCTCTATTTCAGCCTGTTATCCAGGATCACCGTATGGAGGTGTAGAAGGGTCTTGGCAGCTATGGGTCACTGATCGCTGCAGCTCATACGCTGCTCAGCATCTTGATCTCCAATGTGAAATTAGATATAATAGAAGTTTGAGAGGAAAAACATTAAACTATAGAAGATTATATGTAAATGATTCTGAAAGAAAAAAAAGCAGGGTGATAATAAGAGAGGAAACAATAAAAAATATGTGATTACGGTAGATGGGTGGATATTTCAACAAGTGAAAAACTCCAATGAGGAAGGATAAACAAATAAATTGTTGAATAGATTTACATATGTAAAGGAAGAGAAAAATCATGTTTCAAGCAAATGGTCTTTATTAAGCATGTCTCGGGTCATTTAAATTGTCTTCTTCTTTTTCTTCTTCTTCTTCTGCGTTCATCCTCAATCTCCTGCTACCAAGCCCTGAACATGTATGTAGCCTTTGGACCATTAACTTGACTTAATGTACACCTTAGACCTTTAAGGTGACTTCATGTGGTCTTTGTACCATTAACTTGACTTAATGCTGATCTATAAGAGTGGTTTGCCGAGGTCTATGTGTATGACAACGACAAGAATAGCACCACTGCCCTACAGAAAGAGGTGACTAACTGTGTGACATGGCATAACACCAGCCATGGTCAGGTGATTTGTTAAGAGCAGCATAGATAGCGTCTAACAGACTGCGGGTCTACTTTGCTCTAGTCTTCTTCTTTATGGATAATTAACAAGCAAGCGCTTAGATCTTTGGAAGCAGCGAAGGTATGGTTTTACAGAAGAATGCTGCGAACCCCATGGACTGCAAAGAAGACTAATGATACAGTACTCGAGGAGAAACAAACACAAAAACAACTTATTGCAAAGATCAGAACAAGATAATAGATCATACAGGAAAGGTGAGTGAGCAAGTTAAGGTAGCAGTGAAAAAGGCAAATGCAATGTTAGGTATGATAAAAAGAAATATTAAACATAGGAGCAAGGAAGTGATCGTCAGAGGAATGGATAAATTAAACTATAACAAGTTTTTTAAAATACAGCCACCCACAATAACACGAGGGCATAGCTACAAGCTGACTAAAGAGAGGTCCAGATTAGATATTAGGAAATATTTTTTTGGTCAGAGAGTGGTGTCTGCTTGGAATGCATTGCCAGGGGAGGTAGTGGAGGCAGGGACAGTTAATGCATTTAAGAACAAACTGGATGCGCATAGCTTTTAGAGCAAGGTGATGTAAATGTAACTGGTTGTATACAGACTCTGCAGGGTCTTCTAAACCAGTATAAAGACGTTAAGTTAAGTTAAGACAGGAAACCTGTTTTGAACATGTTATGAAGAGAGGCGACTTAGAGCACATTGTGACAACGGGAAAGAGAGCAGAAAAAAGAGATAGAGGAAGGCTGAGAGAGAGGATGTGGACAGCCTGAGAGAATGGCATGGGCGACAATCAACAACAGAGTTGGCAAACGGCACACGTGATAGAAATGGATGGAGGTCCATGATCACCAACACCTACCGGCAGGGCACCTGATGATGATGCACTTTAATTCAAACAGAAATCTCTTTTGAAGAACCAGACAAGCAAGAGTGGAATATGATGTGAGGAGATGATGCCGATGTTGGCTATGATAAACATAAAGATAAACAGTTGATTGGATTACAAGGCAATCTCTGTTCTGGAATCCCTAGAGTAAGAGAAATTAGAGACCAAACATACATGGAGAGAAGAGCTTGAAAGGGCATAAAAAATAGATAGAGAGAATCAGGAATGGGTGGCTTAGAACATTTGTATTTGGCTTAGAACATTTGTATTTGGCTTAGAACATTTGTATTTGGCTTAGAACATTTGTATTTGGCTTAGAACATTTGTATTTGTTGAAGATTCACAGGGAGCTCTTCTTGTTTGTTTATTTTTTTCTAGATTGTCCAACGGGGAGAGGAGACTAACATCTGGTCAGGCAAAAAATACTGATCAGACTATGTTAGTCAGGTCATGTGAAACATACTGATCAGACTATGTTAGTCAGGTCATGTGAAACATACTGACCAAGACCCCATCCCACATATAAACACTTCTCCCTTCATGGTAGTCCGGCTAACGATGTGGGGATTGATGCTGTGATCCAAATATTGGTGAGTTTACTGAGGAGCCTCACATTGCATTACATCCACGAGCCTGGTCCACCTTCTCAAGTACGCCTCAGGCTATTAGAAAAACCACTGTAACCGGCCTGTTAATGAGTGGTCCACTGAGGTCTTTGTGTATGACAAGGACAAGAATAGCACCACTGCCCCACAGAAAGCATGTCATTAGAGGCGACTAACTGTGTGACATGGCATAACACCGGCCACGGTTAGGTGATTTGTTAAGAGCAGCTTAGATGGCGATCAACAAGCTGCGGGTCTACTTTGCTCTAGTGTTTGACTCAACCAAGATGGACTCACACGTCAGCAGTTGTCCCAACGCAGTGGAGTAATTAGCTGCTCGAGCTTAGCCCGCTAAGCAGTAAATCCTCCTCCCGGCTCCATATACCTCATGCAAGAGCTGGGACCTGCACAGGGGCATCTGCCCCTGTAGAAGTACAGGCCGACTAAGACTAAAACTGTTACCTGCCATCGAGAAAGTCGTCAAGCATATAAAACTCAAGTACAAGTAGTATTAGCAGCAACAACATCAACATTGTTAGATAAGTCTCCATGATGACCTTGACCATTGTGTGGAAGTCCTCTTTAGCTCTGTACAACTTTCAGATTACTTTTGAGTGATTTAGTCAGTGAGACTTCCACAGGAAGTTGAATTGTTTTGGTTGATTGGCTGAACTATCATTAAAGAAATGTATGTACTGATAAATAGTATTTGTATTCCAATTCCTTGCTGCCAGTGTCAGACATGGACTCTCAACAAGGCACATGAGGTATGCAAAATGAGGTTTGAGAAAGGCTGTCGGGGTCACAAGGCTGGACAGAGTACGAAACAAAGTAATCAGACAGATGGTGGGTGTAACACCGTGCATGGAATACATGGAAAGGCAGAGAATAAAATGGTTTGGGCACCTGACAAGAATGCAACCAAAGTTACCAGCTGCTCAAATCTATAATACCAGACATCAGGGTTGCAGAGCAACACAGAATGACAAGAACATCGGCAACAAAGATGGCACACGAACAAAAACTACACTTCCCCACGACGTCTAACGACACAAGTGGATAGAAAATGATGATGATGATGATGAAGCTGCACTGATTCAAAGACAAACCTATGTCACTGCTACCTCCAAGCTCTGACCCTACATTACTTGACATCCAGGATGAGCTGCCTCCTTTATCATTATCTAACAAATCACAGGGACCATCCTTCAATGTCTCTCCTGTCTCATTTTCGATTATCTTCCTATCAAAGCTTTCTTTGTTAGTGTGACCTGTAAATATTCAACAAAGTCTGTCAGTGACTGCAGTAAAACTGAACACAAAATGTTGACTAGAAAACAGGAAAGGTTTAATGTACTTTTACATAAGATCAGCAACAAACATGTATTATTGGTTTTTCAATATTACTTTGTGTTTAGTTAGCTTACTTCACTGTTTTCTATCTTTCAACTTCTGTTAACCCTCTGAGAGCATGGCAGAGTGACTAGAATATTAATCTATAACAATTCTAGCTGCCCATCACAAGCGAAGATAGCACCAGTCTCAGATATGTGACTGCAAGGCTGTGAAGTGGACACGGAACAATAATGTACTAAACCACATCGCCCAGCCCAGAAGAGATTGGACCCTGCTCGGTTAGCAAGATGGCTAAGACACATCACTCACATGCTAAGTGATGCCCCTACAACCTCTTGAGGCTATGGGAAAGACAAGACAAAAACTTGGCGTATACAGACTCTGCAGTTTTTTAAACCAGTATAATGACGTTAAGTTATATTAAGATGTGACAGCACCTGGACGTGACAAACTCTACCGCTTGTGGGGTACTAGTAGACAGCGTTAGTAACTGGATGTTGGTAATTGAACTGTCCTGCATTCTGTTCTTTCATATAGCTTGTTTTTGCTGCACAGCAACTATAACGCTCTTCTTGGCAATGGAAGCACCGTGTGTGGTGGCAAATCACCAGGCTGAGTGGTTCGGTGCAAGCAGCTGTAACTTCCATGAGACAACATTAATGAGAAAAGTGTCCAGATACACTTTTATAGACTTTGTATCATTTCTCCTCCCAGCGCTCGACTGTCCTGAGCTTACCATACAACAGCTGGTTAGGGTGGTGCTCATCAGACATGTGAACAAAATGCCGTCCATCTGATATTGTAGTGCATTTCATGCCTCATTAGGACCCCAGATACACTTGTCAATGTGTAACCCCCTTCAATATTAATATTAGGAAGAACTGCATCCAATACTTAATACTTGAATCCTGGTATTCAACCAGGCAAGGTTGTCTGATGCCAGGTAGAGAAATGCTGTTTGAATTTGTGGCTGTCCTTAGTCCTGGGGTGCCATGATGGTTCGAGGTTCAAATCAACTCTCCATCTCATTTGTGGGCAGTCACATGGCGGTTTTTGTAGTGAGGCCCCCAAAAAGACACCCTCCTCGTCCCTCCATCGTCAGTCATTCAGACCACATGGTCGGCCTATCTCTCCTTTGGTGTTGATGCAGGGTCTGATGATGATGTTTGTCCATCACATGTGATGAGGATCACTCTCTCTGTTTAGCTGTGTGAACAGTCTTGTCTTTTGCTGTGTCCACTGAAATGGGTGACACTTGCACGGTGATTTGGATTAAAGTGAGGAATAAACTACACTTTTTGTCAACCTCACTCTCTGGTCCTGAGCTACCCTTGACCAGTGGAAAGATTTTGAGATGACTGGAGATAGCACAGGATGCAGATTTTTCCTAAAGTTTTATTTCCCAAGCCTTACCTGTAAATACGTATTCCGCCGCAAGGTAGCAAAGGGGGGGAATGACATATAATGTTGTGTGTCGTGCCTTTCCCATTACCGCAAGAGGTCATAGGGACATCACTGAGCATGTGAGTGAGTCTCCCGGGCTGTGTTCCAGTTCATTATTGTCATGATTAAATTTCACACACCAATATCGACACTGTTTGCAGCTAGGGCAAAGGGCACTAGTCTCGTGAAGTTCAGCCATGTGAACTAGACCATGAAATACGACACAGGTTTAAGCGTAGTGCTATTCATATGACCGATGTTGTTTCCAGGATAATTGGACAGAAGAAAACACACAAAACGGACAAATTAACCAGATCAAATGGGAAAACAGCAACACAATTCCATGAACACAAGTGTCAGTCGTTGACTAGTGTGAATTTCAGGCAAATCCATGGTCTGGTAGTATCCCTATCAACTAAACCAGCAGAGCAATGTTGACCCACAGCTGGTTAAAGCTACTTTCTTTGCTGCTAAAAAAAGAGTCTACAATATCCTGAAACCCTATTTGGTAGCGGATGTTGGCATTTCGGATGTGGTGACTGCATTCAGCGTGTAGATAAAATGGTGACTACTAAACACAAAAGTTCATTTCAACATACACCTTTATGATCTTGAGCATCCACATAGAAAAGCAGCTATAGCACATGTACCCCACAGCAAAGAGACTGCATTAGAGCACGCCTATCACAGTGCACTTTAGTATCTTCTTCTTCGTTTCTCCTCAATCTCCCGCTACCAAGCCCTGAAAAAGGCTTTGAAGTAGCAGGAAGTTGTCAGGAGAACTGTATGCGTTGTGTCGTAGTTTACAGCTTGACTACGATATTTGCACCTTTCGGTCCAACATATACAACCCTGAGGAAAAATCTGCATTCTGTACTACTTCCGGTCATCTTGACTACATCTTGCCACCGGACTAAGGTAGCAGGGAATGAGAGAGTGAGGCTGACGCAGTGCACGTCTTTCTCTCTTTAATCTCTTCAAATGCAAGTTACTATTATTATTAAATACAAACACTTGCAGTGGTAGTTTCAATAGCAATGATGAGGTTGCTAGCCCCAGGCACAACCCTTTTAAGACACCCTTTACAACATACTTTGATGGTTACAGTGGTCTCACTATCTTACAACATTATACCACTAGAGTAATGCCCCAGCCTACCTAGTTGTAATTTAAAACCTGACTAACAGATTTGGAAGGTCAGGAAGCAAAGTGGTAACTTTACCACAAAAAAGCTTACAATGATATCTCTAAGATTTCACACCTGGCAGTAGTATCGGATATGGAATTACCTTTAGCTTTATTTTCTTACCATCTCCAGAAAGAGATTGAGAACAGGTGTTCTGTCCGGAGTGCAATGATATTTGTTCTGCTTAACAAATATAACACTTTCGTTTCACACAATAGTAAAGAAGTTAAAATCAGGACTAGGATTTGAGTAGTAAATAAATGTCACACGAGAAACAAAAACTACTAACATCAGGCAGCATCAATATTGAGCTGCGTAAATAATGGAAGGAACAATTTTGGGAAAAAGAAGAAAAGTTCATCCAATTAACAATTACATCACACAGGCATGCAAGAAAATAGACGTGCAGACTAAAATTGAGCTCAATAAATGTGCTGTGAACAGAGGATAGTGGTGTGATTTAATCAGAAGACTTCAACACCAGTCTCTCAACTGACTAACAGAGGAAAGTGGTGTGATTGGATTAGATGACTTCAACACCAGTCTCTCAACTGACTAACAGAGGAAAGTGGTGTGACATGCTCAACGACTTCAACACCAGTCTCTCAACTGACTAACAGAGGAAAGTGGTGTGATTGGATTAGATGACTTCAACACCAGTCTCTCAACTGACTAACAGAGGAAAGTGGTGTGACATGCTCAACGACTTCAACACCAGTCTCTCAACTGACTAACAGAGGGAAGTGGTGTGATTGGATTAGATGACTTCAACCCCTGTCTCTGGACTGACTAACTTGCTGATAATGATAATAGAAAATACAACATTATTAATCTTACCATTGCTGGATCTGTAACTGTGACCATTAATTGGTGGAAAATGCTGTTGCAGGTGGATCTGAGATGATGACAAAGTTGGCCAGTGGTCTCCATATTCACTCAGCATCTGATAACTCAATCCATCAATAAGGATGGTGCTGACCCTGCTGCTGATAAACAGAAATGAAGAATACATAAAACAACAACATATTTTTTTACTTATTCAGGCATGTCATGAAAATAGGTGGGTTGGAACACAAGGTGACAACGGGCAGAACTGCTGGCGAGAGAGACAGAGAGCGGCAAAGAAAGAAAATATTGGACAGCTTGAAAGCATGGCATGGGAGGTGATCAACAGTGGAACTTATAAACGACACACATGATAAGAGGAAATGGAGGTGCATGATCACCAACAATATACAGCAGGGCACTTGATGATGATGACAATGATTTTGTTTCTCAATAAATTTAAGACATATATTCTGTGAGATTTTGTAACAGAGGTAGTTGGAAGACTTTCAAATGTCTTCTTCCACAATGTTTAAACCAATAAATACTTTACTAAAACCAATATTCATAGTTTGCTTGTAGGGGAATTACAAAAGACATCTTGTATGGAGAGCTCATCATCATCATCATCATGTAGCATGTCGTTTGCAGAAAGTCGCTCTCATGACAGCCTGTCTGTAGGAAACTATCTTTCGCCAGCCGTCCGGCCTGCTCCAAGGTCAAACCCTGCGTCTCCTTGATATGAACAGAGTCGATCTTCACGGTCAGCCCCTGCCTCTCTTTCCAGTGACCATGCCCTCTATAACCATTCTCTCTAGTCCATTGTGTTGTTTGACGTGTCCAAAAATCTCAGTTTTCAGGTCATTACGTCATTTATGATGGCTCTGTAAAATGTAATAAAGGTAGATCCCTCCTTTGCTGTAAAGCATGACCTGAAAGCGATAGATAGGAACACCTCAAACTGGGAGGAACTTGCCAAAAACAGACCTGACTGACAAGTTGGCCTGCATGCTGAGGAAACAAAGTTGCAGCAAGCTACTGGATCGACGTGATTCACATAGTAATGAGCAATACATAGATGAAGCCAAGCATAGCAAAACTGCCCGGAGGACCCTGGTCCACCTCCCTCAGCATGCACGGGATGTGAGGCAAGCTACTAAAACCTGTAACTCAATGCTCTTTTCAGGGTGCACAAAACAGTAATCATACCCATTGTGGGCATTCTTCTTTTTCTACAGCAGCAGCAGCAGCAACAACAACAACACTCCATATAAATGTGTTTGGCCAATGATGAATATGTATTTTGCTGATACAGTACACCAGATTACTGAACCTTTAGCTACAGATGATATTAAACTAGTGACCCACAACTGGTTACTATCATCATGTTCACAGGCTCTCCTAAATTCAAAAACTTAGACGCAAGTTGCCGATGGTGATTTTGACTGAAACTGCTCTTATTGACAAAATGTCATTTTGACTGAAACTGCTTCTAATGACAAAATGACAAATTGAATATGTCTATACTTCTTCATCAGCGTTTGTTATCAAAAGGACATTTGTGACGATGTGTCATCACTGCGAGGCTGTGCCTTTCGGCCTGACACAACCATTCTATAACATGGATGGCTCTGAATCATGGAGGACAACAGAGGCACTTACAAAAAAGGTTTAGACTTCCGTAAATGGTTGCCTTTGCAGAATACAAGGGTGGAAATTAACGACAAGATCACAAATGTGAAACTGTTGAGAAGAACCGGACATATACCAGTGGAGCATGACAAAGGAAAAACTGGCACTATATAGGCCACACATTATGGAAACCAGCTGATAACATTACAAGACAGTCTCTGCTCTAAAATCCACAGAGCAGGAGGAATTTAGGACCATCGACCACCCATTGAAGAGGGAGGTGGATGCCAATATCAGGATGGCATGCAAGACAGGGACAAAACTGGCTCGGATGGCTCATGATAGGAAGACTTGGTGTGTATTTGTAGAAGACATATCCTATGCAAGGAGTGGTCAGCTTTTTGATTGATTGATTCATTGAATGAATGATTGATTAATTGATTGATCAGTGCTCTGGCTATATCTGCTATGAATAAAGATCACTTTTCCTTACTGTTTTCTTTTCCTGTCTAGAGCTGGCATGCTATTCACTGAGCTGTTTTGACTGTATGATCCATATGACTTCCTTGGTGACAGAAAGTATGTTTCTTCTATTGTGTAAGCTAAAATACAGAAAATCATTTTTTAGGTGGAAATTATCACATATAAAGAAATTTCATACATAAAAACTGTGAATGAATGCACATAATAACAAGTATTCAAGTTATATATTTGCTTTGCTTTTCTAACTGAGAATAGGAGAAGCAACGTTGTTAGTGTGCTAGGTGGTAATGAATGTTGCCCTATCAAGCTCTAGTCTTCCCAGTTGAAAATGGTGGCTTAAAACAAGGCCTCTTTTCACACAACCAGCCTAACTTAACTTCATTTCTTTATACTGGTTAAGAAGAAGCTCTAGAGTCTGTATACAACCAGTTTCTTCTACTTCATTTATCTAAAAACAAAACTATGCATATCCAATTTATTTTTGCATGCATTAATTCACCCTGCCTCCAATATTTCCTGTGCAAATGCATTTCAAGTATTCACCACTCTCTGACTGAAAAAATATTTCCTAATATCTAATCTGAACCTTTTTTTTAGTTAATTTGTAGCTGTGCACTCTTGTTCTTGTAGGTGGTTGTGTTTAGGAAAACTTGTTATACTTTTAATTTATCCATTCCCTTGATCATCTTATAAACCTGTATGAATCACCTCAAATTCTTCTCATTTCTAGACACTGTAGACCAGTTTTTCTTAGTCTTTCCTCATAACTGTAATTCTGGAACACCACTATCAGCTTTCTTGCTCTTTTTGTATCCTTTCAGCATGATTATATCTCCTCTCCAATAAGGACTCCACACCTGTAGACAGTACTCCAATCTAGTTCTAACTAATCCTTTATACAGTCCTTTGATCTTATTTTGTAATAATATATTATCCTCAGTGGCTGATTGACACGGCCAGAAAACATATCAACACAATGGTGAATAAAGTATATAAACTATAATTCCAGAACCCCAATATCAGTTTTGTCGCTTTGAAAACTGTTTTTATTTTTTTAAATTTCCTTCTGGGTTTTTCCCATAATTTCTGGATAATTATATTGCAAACCCAGGATGATATCAAATGTGTAAAAGCTCATGTGTTGAAATAATTCAACACATCTGTCTCATTTCACCAGTAAGGATTTATAGCACAATGCATGGCCAATTAACTCCAGAAATAAATAGGGAAATTGCTTATTAACCGATTCGCTTGAATAATTTTTAGCTCATTGCTTAACAATATTTTCAATATTACCTCCCATATTAAAAGATGGAGATACAAATAAGGAAATTTCCACTTGTATTGCTTTGACCTGATATGCCTTCAACTACCTGACAAACATTTTTGAAATCAAAATCATTACGCAAACATCACAAAGCTCAGGCTGTGTAATTCAAACATCTATCAGTGCTAACATATGGATGCGTTTGGAGACTCAGTGGTCTTGAGGTAAGGTGTCCGCCTTGGGTGCTGGAGATCGCGTGTTCGAATCGGTAAAGACCAGGATTATTTTCACGTGGATCTTCTGGTAAAAATTCCCCTGTTCTCTGGGTAGTGAGATCGGACTCCCGTGTTCAGTGTCGTGCATGTGAAAAATGCATTGGCAGTTGGAAATCGAAAAGAGTAGGCTTAACGGCCACTGTCCAAACAAAATTCAAGTTAAAAATCGACCAAAGTTATTGTTCCCCAGGTGGTTTGTTAAGAGCAGCTACAGATGGCTCATAACTGGGTGCGGGTCTACTTAGCTCGTGTTTGAGTCCATTAAGATGGACTCGCAAATCAGTTAAATCTACCCTCCAAGAAAAACTGGTTGTAAACAGGCTCTGTAGAGTCATCTAAACCAGTATAAAGATATTAAATTAAGTTGGCTGGAAAATGACACAAAAGACACTAAATTACAATTCAAAATGGATTCACCTTCAAAACTGTAACCTGCTACTAAAGAAACATTAAGAGTTAATTCAGCACAAGACACTTCAATCAATGTCAGCAACAACTCTGAAAGTCAGATCATCTAAGAAGAAAAACTGCCCCAAAATTAAATGTCACACCCAAAAGTTATTAATCAAGGAAGAAGGTGATTTTACAATGGCGCTATGGGAAGGAAGACTAACAACTAGTCAGGCAAAATATACTGATCAGACATGTTAGTCAGGTACAGACAAAATATACTGATCAGACATGTTAGTCAGGGTCAGGCAAAATATACTGATCAGACATGTTAGTCAGGGTCAGGCAAAATATACTGATCAGACATGTTAGTCGGGTACAGACAAAATATACTGATCAGATATGTTAGTCAGGGTCAGTCAAAATATACTGATCAGATATGTTAGTCAGGGTCAGGCAAAATATACGGATCAGTTAGTCAGATAAAAGAAAAATATACTGACCAAGACACTCAATTGGCTTCCTCGTAGCCCTCCCTGGAAACTGGATGTTTTCATGGCAGCCTAGCTAACAAGGTGAGGGATCGACGTGAACTCCATAGTAGTGTGTGACACGCAGACGAAGCCAAGCATAGTACATAGCACAACCGTCTGGATGTCTCCTGTCCACTTTCATTAGCACGCTCAGGATGTAAGGAGAGCTACTGCAACCCGCCACTCAATGTCCTTTTCAAGGTGCACAATAGAGTAAACCTACTCATTGTGGGCATTCGAAACAACAACAATTCCAAAACCTATCAGTGCTCACATATGGATGTGAAGACTAGAAAATGACAACGACACTAAATTACAATACAAACAGAATTCACATTCAAAAGTGTACCTTGGCATGTAAGAAGACTGTAACCTGCTACCAAAAAACATAAAGAGTTAACTCAGCACAAGGCACTTCGATCAATGTCAACAGCAACTCTGAAAGTCAGATTCTCTAAGAGAAGAAAAACTGCCCATAAATTAAAAGCCACACCCAAAAAGTTATTGATCAAGGAATAATGATGATTTGACTATGGTGCTACCTGTATGATGTAGAAATCATCTTCATGTGGTCCACTTACCATCAATCTTACCTCTAGGTGGCCCTTTGGTGATCATATTGCTTTCCTTCAACATTTGTGCCACAGATCTTGTCATTATGTGGCTCTTTCATGCCAGCAATCTTGTTTTCATGTGGTTTTGGGGCCATCAATCATGTCTTTATGTGGTCTTGGGGTCATCAATCTTGTCTTCATATGTCCATTTGGTGCCATCAATCTTATCTTCATATGTCCATTTGGTGCCATCAATCTTATCTTCATATGTCCATTTGATGCCATCAATCATATCTTCATATGTCCATTTGGTGCCATCAATCTTATCTTCATATGTCCATTTGGTGCCATCAATCTATCTTCATATGTCCATTTGGTGCCATCAATCTTATCTTCATATGTCCATTTGGTGCCATCAATCTTATCTTCATATGTCCATTTGGTGCCATCAATCTTATCTTCATATATCCATTTTGTGCCATCAATTTTGTCTCCATTTGGTCTTGGTGCCATCAATCTTATCTTCATATGTACATTTGATGCCATCAATCATATCTTCATATGTCCATTTGGTGCCATCAATCTTATCTTCATATGTCCATTTGGTGCCATCAATCTATCTTCATATGTCCATTTGGTGCCATCAATCTTATCTTCATATGTCCATTTGGTGCCATCAATCTTATCTTCATATGTCCATTTGGTACCATCAATCTTATCTTCATATATCCATTTTGTGCCATCAATTTTGTCTCCATTTGGTCTTGGTGCCATCAATCTTATCTTCATATGTCCATTTTGTGCCATCAATCTTGTCTCCATTTGGTCTTGGTGCCATCAATCTTGTCTTCATATGTCCAATTTGTGCCATCATCCTTGTCTCCATTTGGTCTTGATGCCATCAATCTTGTCTTCATGTGGTATTGTTGCCATCAATCCTATCTTCATGTGTCCATTTGGTGAAATCAATCTTGTTTTTATGTGCATTTGGTGCCATCAATCTTGTTTACATATAGAACTTAAGTGATCACATTGTAGCATATGGACCACAATCATGTCTTCATGGGGCCAATTGGTGCCATCAATCTTGTTTTAATGTGCCCTTAAATGATCACATTGTGGCACATGGACCACAATCTTGTCTTCTTGGGGCTATTTGGTGCCATCAATCTTATTTTCCTGTGACACTTTGGCAATAAAATTGTTTTCATCCAACCCTTTGGCCATATAACTTGACATCATGTGGCCCTTTGGTGCCATCAATTTTATTTTCATGTGGCCCTTGACTGATCACATTGTGGCACATGGACCACAATCTCGTCTTCATGTGGCCCTTTGGTGCCATCACTCTTGTTTTCATGTACCATTTAGTGATCACATTATGGAGCTTGGACCACAGTCATGTCTTCATGCAACCATCTGTGTGGATTGAGAACTCTTAAGTAATTTAAACATCTACTTACCTAATTTAGTGGACTCGTAAATCTGTGATGTGGTGAAGCTGCGAGCACCAGGGCTGTAGTTGTTGCCAATGGAATCACTAACTCTGCGCACATGCTTATTCTCCTTCGTTGGGACTGCTTTGGTGAAGGACCCATGTTCAATGATCTTTGGTACATCACTGAAAGCTGGCTGAAAATACAAGGGACAATCATTAAGTAACAGCAATTTTATTAATAACAATTTTACAAGCGCGTAAATCAGACATTTTTTGTGTCATATTTCAATATAGCCCTTGTGCCTGGCAACACACTTTGTCAACCTGTTCACTAGCTCGAGGATGCCCTCTAGAAAATGTATTTTGGTGTGACCTTTAACCAATTTTGAACCACCTCCATTACCTCATCAGCTGTTTTCAGACTCATCTGCTCTACTTTCCTATAACTGAGGTCATCAAGGACAATTTTATGCGCTGCGCCGTGACTCATGCTGAAATCTACAGCTATTTCATTAATAGTGACTCACCTGCTGCCATAGACTAGCTGGTTGATCTGCTGTTTCACTGTGTCAGTTACCACACCTGCTGGTCCCTCATGCTATAGTTCATCAATGACCTTTTGCTTTCTGTTTTGAAACTTTTCTACCCTTTCACACACTCTCCTCTGATTCAACCACCTGTCTCCATACTAAACCTTCATTCTTCTGTAGATTTCAGAAGGTTTCATAATCTTTGAGCCTCTGACCACAAAAAACATATAATGTCTCATTGTTCATCCACAGCACAAGTCAACAGTTGGACGGTCATCTGGTACGCTATATTGTGCATGTGCACACTTCTTTATCGTCACAAACCCTATGCAGAGTATTGCTAAGAAGCCTTTTTGTGTCCTGAAATAAGATTTTCCATTGTACATACTCGTCCATGCACTTTATAATAAAATGACTGTTTCTTGGTGGCTGTCCCTAGTGTGACACTTCCATTTTGGAGCATGGGCATTTAGGGTCGGGAGATTTGGCTGGTGACTGTAAGAAACAATGGTTGCCTGAATGCGCTGGATGAACGCATGTCACGCCAGGATCAATCACCGTTTCGACACTATTTTGGAAAAGGAAACGAGGGGTTTAGGTGGAAGACTTTGTCTGGTACAGGGGTGGGTGTTCGGAGCTGACCACTCTGGCGTTCAGAATTGACGTGGATGGGGGTTGGTGACAGTCTGATGCTGCCACGACCAGCTACTACATTTAGAATAGCAGTGACTCCTGGATAGTCAACCAATAACATTTAGTTAGGGATAGTTCCAAATTGGAGTGATGGCTAGGTCAGGCAGTCAACAGAAGACGATTGGACAACCATGTTGTTGATTGAGACTATAAAATACTCTGCAGGGATAAATCTCAGCAGACTGGCTGCGGGACTGGTTGAGAGACTGTCAGGAAGGCTGAGAGTGAGTCTGGAAGTGAGAGAGTTTGCAGGGTGACTGTACCATCATACACCTCGAGTTGGCCAGTCAAGCTCAATAGGTGTTTATGATGGACACACTATGAATAGTAAGAGATCTGAATGTGTGTTGTATGTGCAGGTCACCTTGTCAACGATCAATGTTCTGAGCGGTTACACGAGCGTACAGATCGCCTAGGGACGAGATCTGAATGTGTGTTGTGTACAGGACACCTTGAGAACGATGTATGTTCTGAATTGTTACACGAGCGTACAGATTGCCTAAGAACGAGATCTGAATGTGTGTTGTATGTGCAGGACACTTTGTGAACGATGTGCATTCTGCTTATGTGTGAGTGTACAATTCACGTGATTCGCGTGAATACGTTAAGTGATCTAAGTATTTGTGAATGCACAGATCACCTGAATACGTGATCTGTGATACGTGAGCATACAGATTTTCATGAAACATAATCTGATCGTGAGGACGAGTTTGTGATCGTGTGTTGAGGGTGTAGAAGAAAGACTGTGAGCTAACTGGAGACATTAAGTTGTGGCTATAATGTTTCTTGAGGGTGGGAAGTTTTATTGTTGCAAGATTAGATATAGAATTTGGGTTGAAATGTAGTTTCAGAAATACTATCAATAGCATCTGCTTGAAATTTCTGTGGTAGCAATATATATATATATATTATGATTATTTAGTTTAGATGTTCTTTGCTTTTCTGTTGATATTGTGCAACGATTATTCTTGTAATAAATTAAACTGTTTTGTTTTATGGTTAGGATAGTGTTTACTGTGTTGAAGTCGTGTCGAGTGTAGATACATGTTGTAACTCTTTAGATTAGTAAGTTACTCAACTAAACCTAGACTCTACCACACCAGTACATAAACAGTTAATACACAGAGGACAACGGTAGACTTTCTCAACTGGTTATTGTTGTTGTTTCGAATGCCCACAATGAAAAGGACATTGAGTGGTGGGTTGCAGTAGCTTTCCTCACATCACGAGCATGCTGATGAAGGTGATTCAGGGTCCTCCAGGCGGTTGTGCTATGCTTAGCTTCATCTGCATGTCTGTTACTACCACAGGGATCACATTGATCCATTACCTCGTTAGTCAGGCTGCCATGAAAACAGCCTGTTTCCAGGGAGAGCTGCAAGGAAGCAGATGTGAGGGTCTTGGCCAGTATGTTTTGCCTGACCAGAAGTTAGTTTTCCTCTCCCCCCTCCCCAACTGGTTTTATACTTGAAAATTCATCTGGTTTCCATTGAATCATAGGATTGCAATAAAGGTAAAGGTAGACTCAAAGAATAGCTGTTAGGGCGAAGTGTTAGACTACATTGAATAAGGCGTGAGCTTCTTTATGAGCTAGCGTAGGCAGTTTTCTTCCACGCTGCCTTTCCTTCCCTAAAAGTAAGCCAGGTACCCATTTACAACTGGAGCCTACAGGTAATGGTAGTTGAACCCTCATAACCTTTGCTGTGAAAAACAAGTACTCTACCACTATGCCAATCAGAATTGCAATGGCTTAGCTTGTTCCTGTTTTGGACTACCTTCATCATCTGTTCTGGGCTTCACTTGTTTCGTATAGGGTTCCTGTGGCCAAAGATGCAGCACGGTGAATGAGCTTAAAGCAGCCAGTGACTCAGAGCTGGCTGCTTGCACTGAGGTCAGTGAACCAGAGCTGACCAAGATTCTATTCTACCTCCAAGTGGCAGCCCTGGAAACAGGCAGCACTTAGTGTACTCTGGCTAAGAGAATAAGCATCACAGTAAGAAGGCCAGTCCACTACAAAAAAAAGCTAGCTGAAAAAGGATGCATTTGGTTGACAGAAGCAGATATGGCAGACTTGCTGTAAATAAGACAACATCACAATGTTCTTTTCATGATGAACGCTGAAGAAGATGAAGAAAATGTAGACGAAAATGATGATGATGATGAAGCAGCAGAAGAAGAGGAGGAGGAGGAATAAGAAGAAGAGGAAGAGAAGAGAAGAGGAGAAAAAGAAGAAGAAGATGATGAGCAGGGGGAAGAAAAGGAGGATGAGGAAGAAGAAGAGGAGGAGGAGGATAAACAAGAAGAAAAATAAGGAGGAGGGACAGAGTAGGAAGAGGAGACAGAGGAAGAGGAGGCAGAGGAAGAGGATGCTGAGCAGTGCGTGAACTGCAGCTGTTAGTGACTCAAAGCTGATTGCTAGAGCCAGGGCCAGCGAAACAGAGCTGTCAAGACCCTTCTACACCTCCATGCTGTGATTCTGGATAACAAGCTGGAAATGAACAAACTTGCTGCAGTCCGCACCAAAAAGGGTAGTGGTACAGTGGGTTCCATCCCACTGCAACTTCCAAGGCAACGAGGAGGCAGACAGACTGGCAAAAGAAGGTGCAAAACTACCACAACCAGATACTAGTATGACATACGAAGAGTCAAAACGGCTTATTAGAGCTAGATACATGACCAAATGGGAAACCGAACATACTGGCTACACCAAAAACGATGCATATTACCAGTTGAACAGAAGAGAGCAGGTCGTGGTCTTCAGACTTCGCACTGGCCACAATAGACTGAGGTACCACCTATTTATCAAATTGAAGATAGGTGGCACTGACGAATGTCCGTGTGGTACCGATAAAATGGCCGCTGAGCATCTGCTGCAAAACTGCCCCACATACGAGGACCAGAGAGAGCAGATGTGGCCATCACCAGTGGCAACACTAGATAAGCTCTATGGCAGTGTCGACAGCCTCAGGATGACCGCTGCTTTTTTCGAAAAAATGAAGGTTGACGTTTGACTGCGTACGATGAAGAAGAAGAAGAAGAAGAAGAACAAACTGGCTAAAGAGGAGGGATTGTAGAGGGAATGGCTAACCAGGTACCCAAAAATATCTGCTGAAGTTGGATATGTCATACCGAAAGCTACATATATCACAAACAAGCTGTAAACTCCAACACAACGCATTCCGTTTTCCGGACTACATCCTTCCTCTTGCAAAGCCCTTTTCAGGGCTTGGTAGCGGCAGTTTGAGAACTCTGAAGATTCCAGAGCAGTGACTGCCTTATAATGTTATCAGCTGATTTCTGCAACGTATGTCCTAGCCATCCTCAACTCTTTACGTCTAGTCCCACAGCCATCCTCAACTCTTTACGTCTAGTCCCACAGCCATCCTCAACTCTTTACGTCTAGTCCCACTGGCATTTGTACGGTTCATTCTTCTCACAGTTCTTTATAATTGACTTTATCCTGCGTTTTATTCCCAGACATTCTGCGCAAGCATCAATCGGTAAAAGCTTGTACTTTAGTTAGTTATACTTTTCTGTTCCCAACGCCACAGAGTCATACAATAGGAGATGACATTGGAGTCAAAAATCTGTATCTGTTGCAGAAAATGTTTTTTTGATTTCCACAAATTTTCTAAAATAATAAAAGGGGAAAAGACCCTCTCGCCTTTTGTATTACTAACCTGATATCTCTCTATCAGTACTTCTGACCTTGTTTATTTCCAACCTATATGAATGAATCTACCATTTGTTCATTTCTTCTTTTTCTGCGTTCGTTCTCAATATCCCTCTACCAAGCCCTGAACAGGGCTTTGCAAGTAGCAGGATGTAGTCCGTAGAAAGAAATGTGTTGTGTCACTAGTTTACAGCTTGACTGCGATATTTGCACCTTTCGGTCTGACACATCTGTCTTTGGCAGCTACCACTTGTAATACTGTGTCTCCCAAAATAATATTATTGTAATTAGATGATTTTATTATCAAAATATGTATTTTATTCTCTGTGTACTAACTGCGACCTAATTCCGCAAGTTTCAAGCGACCCCTGGTCTCAAGAGAGGTGGTACCAGAGTGCTTGCATCCTGAGTTACCTCCAGTCGTCTAGACTTATATGTCTTGCCACTGGTCCAAGGTAGTTTGGGAGCAGAGAGTAAAGTTGATAACCAGCGCAGTTTCTTCCACACTAAAATCCAAATACAGCACAAATTACAGCATCAAAACAAAACCGTCTGCTGGGCAACTAACTTTTTTTTACCCAACAGTGTGGTATTCCAAATCTCCAGGTTGAATGTCTTCTATTATTTTTCTTGTCTTGAGCTTAGTACTTGCCAGCCACGAACTCATGCTGATGTTAATATATAAAACTGACTTGGCTTTTTATGTTATCTATGTTTGATTTTCAATGTTGCGTCAACTTCTCTGGTGTTTACTAGAGATTACAAGTGATGTAACGACCTCCGTAATGTATAACCAATAATGTAAGACATTAACTGTAATCCACAATCAATCTACATATACATAGTTGAGGCCCAACTACACAAGGAAACTCCAGGGCTAACACTCTCAAGTCATATAAGACTTCCTGGTTTGATATCCCCCTCTCAATTACTGATTGCAAGTATGCCAGGTCATGAACCCAGCAAATACAACCACACTTGACTTCACACATTCATTTTATGTTCAGACTCGACAAGTCAGAGGCAGCTCAACAATACAATTACACTTAACGACTGTTCTTCATTGTAAGCCTTTCACATTCGACAGTTGTCTTAATATTGTTCTTTAAGAATTTTAAGAATGAATCTTCCTTCTCCGCCTTCTTTTTTTCTTTTCGTCTCACTTTCTACTGAGTTGTAGTCCAGTGTCGTTGTATGCATGTCTTTCGCCTCTCTCGTGACCAGAGTAACATTTCTCCTCATTTTGTTCGGCAGGTTTCATTTAAGCTGTCTATCCATCTTTTCCTCGGCCTACCTCTTGCCTTTCTTCCTGATATTTTCCTGTAGATGGTTACATGAACAATGTGGTCTTGTTGCATTCTGAAAATGTGGTCAAACCAATTGATTCTCTGTTGCTCGAGAATGAATGTAAGCATCAATTGTTTTCCTTGTTTTTAAAAAAAATTTCAAAAACAAGAAAGACAAATCTAATTTAAATTAAAAACAAATGAATTACTACAGAAATAGGATAAAAAAGATAAAGAAAAAGATAAAAGAATTTAAGAAAAATAAAAATAAATCAGTGACAAAAAGAAAAATGTAAAGAAGGGAATAAAGAAAAGAGTAAAACTGATTGGTTTAATTGCAACAGACACTTTGACTTGTTGGCAATCTTGTTTATTGTCACTTGATTTCTTCTTGGCCAAAAGGACCATGTACGAGTACATACTATAAACCCATATGATATTGAAGATCATACATAGAGCAATATACTTATTCTGTTTGATAGTGTACATGATTTGTTTGTTCATCTTATGGAAAGTCAAGAGAACTTTGTTTTTCAGAAGATGTTAAGAAATCCATAACAAAGAAGACTAATGAGGGAGGTATGTGTGAGTGGGTGCTGAGGGACGACTATGTGAGTTTGTACTGAGGGAGGTGTATGTGAGTGGGTGCTGAGGGAGGTGTATGGGGGTGGGTGCTAAGAGAAGGCTTTGTGAGTTTGTGCTGAGAGAGGTGTACGTGAGTGGGTGCTAAGGGACGACTATGTGAGTTTGTACTGAGGGAGGTGTATGTGAGTGTATGCTGAGGGAGGTCTATGTGAGTGGGTGCTGAAGGAGGTGTATGTGAGTGGGTGCTGAGGGAGGTGTATGTGAGTGGGTGCTGGGTGAGGTATATGTGAGTGGATGCTGAGGGAGGTCTATGTGAGTGGGTGCTGAAGGAGGTGTATGTGAGTGGGTGCTGAGGTAAGTGTATGTGAGTGGGTGCTGGATGAGGTATATGTGAGTGGATGCTGAGGGAGGTCTATGTGAGTGGGTGCTGAAGGAGGTGTATGTGAGTGGGTGCTGGGTGAGGTATATGTGAGTGGGTGCTGAGGGAGGTATATGTGAGTGGGTGCTGAGGGAGGTATATGCGAGTGGGTGCTGGGTGAGGTATATGTGAGTGGGTGCTGAGGGAGGTATATGTGAGTGGGTGCTGGGTGAGGTATATGTGAGTGGGTGCTGAGGGAGGTATATGTGAGTGGGTGCTGAGGTAGGTGTATGTGAGTGGGTGCTGGATGAGGTATATGTGAGTGGATGCTGGGGGAGGTCTATGTGAGTGGGTGCTGAAGGAGGTGTATGTGAGTGGGTGCTGGGTGAGGTATATGTGAGTGGGTGCTGAGGGAGGTATATGTGAGTGGGTGCTGGGTGAGGTATATGTGAGTGGGTGCTGAGGGAGGTATATGTGAGTGGGTGCTGGGTGAGGTATATGTGAGTGGGTGCTGAGGGAGGTATATGTGAGTGGGTGCTGAGGGAGGTATATGTGAGTGGGTGCTGAGGGAGGTATATGTGAGTGGGTGCTGGGTGAGGTATATGTGAGTGGATGCTGAGGGAGGTATATGTGAGTGGGTGCTGGGTGAGGTATATGTGAGTGGGTGCTGAGGGAGGTATATGTGAGTGGGTGCTGGGTGAGGTATTTGTGAGTGGGTGCTGAGGGAGGTATATGTGAGTGGGTGCTGGGTGAGGTGTATGTGAGTGGGTGCTGAAGGAGGTGTATGTGAGTGGGTGCTGAAGGAGGTATATGTGAGTGGGTGCTGGGTGAGGTATATGTGAGTGGGTGCTGGGGTGAGGTATATGTGAGTGGGTGCTGGGTGAGGTATATGTGAGTGGGTGCTGGGTGAGGTATATGTGAGTGGGTGCTGGGTGAGGTATATGTGAGTGGGTGCTGAGGGAGGTATATGTGAGTGGGTGCTGAGGGAGGTATATGTGAGTGGGTGTTGAGGGAGGTCTATGTGAGTGGGTGCTGATTGAGGTATAGCTGGTTTTTGTTAATTTTATCTCATGTGAAGGAGTATAGATGGATAGATGTGGAGCGGAAGGAGAGAGAGAAAGAGATATATGTGTGTGTGGGGGGGGGGGGGGGGGGGGAGGGGGGCGAAGAGAATTTAGTGTATAGAGGAAGAGGAGGTGTTCTTGCTTTTGAACAGGTTGAAACCACTGGTATAAAGAATATATTTTTTATCGTTCAGTTTATTGTCTAAAATGGAATGCGTTATACTGTGGGTTTTTTGCGCTTTGTGGTCCAGCTCATCCGACTTTTGCACGCATTTTAAAAATGTGTTTACTTCCTTGCTGAATTTGAATATATGCATGTTTGGTATGTGAGCCGTGTCACTAATCACTTCGTCAAGCTGTCTAAATGATTACTACACTAATGTAGCAATATGTGATCACTTGCAACTTGACATATATACTTTTTCTAAGAACCTCAAAACGATATAGTCTTTCACATAATCTCCCCATGACCGATACCTCTTCCACTCAGCTTTTTAGCGCTGACTTTGTTGTTCCATTACTCCATTATTTGTCATTACCTTCTCAGTTTATTCCTGAACCTTTCTTTGTCAATTTGGTCCACATTGAAGAAGTTGTTGAAATGTTAAAATCAGTAATAAAGATAAATAAATTTAACAAGGGGCTTCAAAAATATGAAAACCTTAAAAGTGGGATAGAAATTTGTAAAAACCAGGTCTTTGTATTGTAACTTGTTATTATTGTTGCTAAAGATGTAAAGAATGTCCTGCACATGCCAACACGGTGCAGACGAACAACATGACGTCATATTTGCAGTTAAAAGAAGGCCACTCCACTATTGACATGCACCAAAGAGATGCAGCATTCGTTATCCGTTTTTATCAGTGAATGGGTGAATTCTATAGTAATGCATCGGCGAATGAATGTTCATTGTGGTGATGCATGTATTTAACTCCAGCAAGTGTGTAGGTGGAGTAGGAAGTTATAAAACGACGTGAGTTCTGTGACAGACTGTTCATGACCGGATCAGGCACACAAATTAGTTACACCAGAGTCGATTGCAGCCATTGACTGCCTCACAAAGGAAAATTGACAATTGACTGTGAATTAAATTGACGCACATCCGGACATAGGCCGTGATGTGCTACAAAGTATCTGCAAGATAGGTGCCCCGTCAATTTACTCCAAAATTGAATTAACGACGCTTTCATGCCTGTCCTAGAAAGAATTGTTACTGGAGATGAAACCTGCGTTCACTACCACGAGCCTGAAACGAAGAGAATGAGCAAGGAATAGAGACATCCTTCCTCACTGAAACCAAAGAAGTTTCACACGCAGCAATCTGCATGAAAAAGTTATGCTGACTTTCTTTTGGGATGAATGAGACACTATTTAAGAGCACTAAATGCCCAGGGGCAACACTGTCACCAGTGCCATGTATACAGATCTTCTCAGTAATAATCTTTGACCTGCAATCAAATCCAAACGACGTAGACTTCTGGCAAAGGTGTCCTACTTTTACAACATGACAATGCTTGACCCCATACTGCCCGCACAGCGGTTGCAACCATTGAGGACCCTTCCTTTCAGTGTCTACCACATGTGCCATACTCACGAGACCTAACCCTTCCTTTCAGTGTCTAACACATGTGCCATACTCACGAGACCTAACCCTTCCTTTCAGTGTCTACCACATGTGCCATACTCACGAGACCTAACCCCAACTTTCAGTGTCTAACACATGTGCCATACTCACGAGACCTAACCCTTCCTTTCAGTGTCTACCACATGTGCGATACTCACGAGACCTAGCCCCAACTTTCAGTGTCTAACACATGTGCCATACTCACGAGACCTAAATCTTCCTTTCAGTGTCTACCACATGTGCCATACTCACGAGACCTAGCCCCAACTTTCAGTGTCTAACACATGTGCCATACTCACGAGACCTAACCCTTCCTTTCAGTGTCTACCACATGTGCCATACTCACGAGACCTAACCCTTCCTTTCAGTGTCTACCACATGTGCCATACTCACGAGACCTAACCCCAACTTTCAGTGTCTAACACATGTGCCATACTCACGAGACCTAACCCCAACTTTCAGTGTCTACCACATGTGCCATACTCACGAGACCTAACCCTTCCTTTCAGTGTCTACCACATGTGCCATACTCCCGAGACCTAACCCTTCCTTTCAGTGTCTACCACATGTGCCATACTCACAAGACCTAACCCTTCCTTTCAGTGTCTACCACATGTGCCATACTCACGAGACCTAAGCCTTCCTTTCAGTGTCTACCACATGTGCCATACTCACGAGACCTAACCCTTCCTTTCAGTGTCTACCACATGTGCCATACTCACGAGACCTAGCCCCAACTTTCAGTGTCTACCACATGTGTCATACTCACGAGACCTAGCCCCAATTGATTTCCATATTTTTGGATGACTAAATGAGGCATTGGGAGGGAGACTTTCAGGTCCAATGAAGTAGTCCAGCATGTGGTGCCTGAGTGGTTAAACCAAGAGAATTTGTTTCTGCAGGAATCCATGCACTTTATACGCGATGAGGGACTTGTTTCGAACACAATGGTGACTACATCAATAAAGGATATAGTTCTGTTTTACGTTTTCAGAGTAAAATTTAAAAAAAAAATGTATTTAAGGTTTTCATGTGAAGCCTTCTCGTGTATAACGTGACTTAATTGTTCTGGTTTTCTTTGCAGGCCATGATTGCCACCAAAGATGTCTCTTTTGTGAATTCTGCCCATGAGATTCTACATGTCTGGTTTCACCCTCCGTCATTCTTTGCCTCCACTCTTTTGGCATGACCATTCTGCTCTTTCCATGTGGCTTTCAATTCAGTGCACGTCTGACAATGTTGTTAGTTTTCTTTTTCTGTTATTCTATCTGGTCATCTAATAGAAAGTAGACGAAGGAGACATCTATTAGTGTAGATCTGCAGCCTGTATATAATACTATTTGGTACAAGGTAGAGTTATTGTAAAGCACCTAATTTACAAACATCAACTCACCTGAGTGGCACTGAGCGGAGGAAGATGTTTCATTACACCTGGCCGGTGCTTCGCCTCAAATTCATTGGGTTCAGCTATCGTAGCTCCATGGAACTATAGGAGTAGAACATTAATAAAGTGAGATACTTGAAGAATTGTTTTTGTTGTTGTTATTGTTAATGTCACTCATACTCGAGTTGTGTACTTTTGAAGACTTTATTTGGTAATGGGTTATGGTGGCTCTCTTAACATTCCGAGGTATACTTGAAAAGTTGCAATGCAGGGCTGATCTGTAAGCTGACCACTATGGGGATCACAGAGCTTATCCCTAGCTCATTAGCAAGACTGCCAATGGACAACTTGTTTCCACGGGAAACTGCTTGAAAGTCATGTGTGGTCATGATCAGTATTTTTTTCGTGACCATGACTGTCAATCTGATCAGTACATTTTGCCTTCTGTTCTGTTAAGCATGAACGTCCTTGCACTCGGGCAAGACCTATAGGTACCCAGTCCCTTTCAGCAAATGGAAAAGCGTGTAATTACTGATGGTTCCTGTAGCTTATATGTGCCTCTCTCTGCTGGACTCACGTAAGATTTCTAAATCCTGTAATCTGTGCCTTGTTGGTTCATCGACTGCAATGTCTTCATCCAAAATGCGGTCACGGATCAACTTCAAAATGGCAGCTCTATCCATTACCAATATTCCCCACTGCGGGTGTGCCTGTGGTACAATGCCTCTATGTCTGTCCACTATCCACTCATGCAACAGCCAGCCCGTCTGCACCAGAGGTTACTCTCCTCTCTCTACTTGCAGAGTAATGACAGTTTATCTCAAAATGACATCCCATTCCAGCTGCCAAGGCTAAGTTCAGGACCAGGTGCAATATGCTGACCAAGACCCTACCTCACAACAACGTCGTGCATCTGGAAACAGGGCGTGTTACAGAAGCCGAGCCAACGAGACGAGGATTAACACTACAATACCCGAAATGGTTAGCCTGCTAAGAAGTCTAATATTACACTACAACGAGTAGGGACCATGTCAACCTTCTTCAATATGTCCCAGGAAAAAGGCAAATGCAATGTTAGGTATGATAAAAAGAAATATCAGTATGTTTTGCCTGACCAGACATTAGTCTCCTCTCCCCCAGGCTGGGGATTAAACCCAGTACCTTTACCATGATAAGCCAGTGCTCAAACCACTGCTACTCAGATCATCACGAGTTCATAAAATCGTAATTGTTTTCAACTCAACCCCTCAATGCTTCAACATTACTAATTCAGCCCTCAGCATTGCTCTCGTTAGCTATTCCATATCCGTATTGAAACTACATCTCGTAATCATGTCCCTATCGTAAAGCACGCTGTCAAACTGCATGCATTTGTCTACTGAGTCTTTTACAAGGTCTGACATACAATCAGCTGCAACTCAAAGTTATTGCTGCGTAAGGAATTAGGCCAGAAGTTCTTATTCTGTTTTGTGCCATAGACCCCTTTGACAAGACTACAAGGGCCTGTGACATATCTGTCTAAAAGTCACGACTTTGAACACTGAAAAGGACGTATGATATTTGTTTGTTGAAGAGGAAGCAAAGACTTGATCTGAACATGGTGCGTCGACTGTCGGAGAACGCTGTCTAAATTTCTCGGTTATATAAATCCAAATGGGAAAACGTTATAAAATTGACATTATAAAGACTACAGACCCCTTTAGTAGTCTGCTAAGATCTGTCTTCTTCTTCTTTTGTCGTCTCACTGTCTACCGGGTTGTAGCCCAGTGTCTTTTGCCTCTCTCGTGGCTTGAGTAACATTTTCCCTCATTTTACGGCAAGTTTTACGCTGTCTATCCACCTTTTCCTCTGCCTTTTTCCTGATGTTCTTCTGTAGAAGGTTGCATGAACAATATGGTCTGGTTGCATTCTCACAATGTGGCCAAACCAATTCATTCTCTGTTGCTCTATGTACTGTAGGCAGGGAATTGTTCCAACCTTCTCCCGAATACTCATATTTGTGATTTGTGTCTCCTCTGGTGTTGTTAGTGATCTTTTGTAAACACCGCATTTTGTAGGTGGCTAACTTTCGTTCCTAAGCCTTATTCAATGCACATGTCTGGCACAGGGTATGGATGAAGATACTATTTATCATCTGCTTTTCTGCTTGGAGGGAAATCTTGGGGTGTCTTAGTAGTGGAGACAGCTGGTAGGTGACAGCGTTTGACCTCTGCACTCTCGTCTTTATCTCTTTGTGGATTCTACCATCCTCAGTAAAAACAGCTCCCAAATGTCTAAATTATTGTCCTTGTTTTATTTTTGTTTCATTCACATGAATATCAATTGTGATGTGCTTTCTACTTTTATTAATTGCCTGTTTTTTTTATGTGTTGATATTCATATCGTACTTTTGACCGTTCAAGTAGAGTGAGTTAATATGACTCTGTAGGTTTCGTTTATTGTAATGGATCAGACATTGGCCGTCTGCAAAGAGCAATTCGTTGGTACTCTCCTGATGAATATTCTTGGTAGAAAGTAATTTTGCTCCAAAATAAAACAACCCGCAAACAGCATGCTGGTCTTCGATTGTACACTCTGTGAGCAAAGAGGCCATTTTGTATCCAACTGCGCACATGCATGCGACACCTTCCGGTAATCATACAACTGGCTGCTGCTGTGACCTATTGACACCTTTAGAAACTACAAAATACATTTTTCAGCTATGCCATATGAGTTTGTGATCCCCTAACTGACTTACGTTCGTATATTTAAATCCCACCCACATGCCGAAAAAAACACACTCACGCGCGCGCACAGCTAAAACCTTCCTCTCTTCCCCACTCCAAACCCTTCCCAGAAACTAGCACAATAAATACGTGTCAGTGAGTGATCAAAGAATATTTTCTCATGTTATGATCAACTGCAATATCAATCGAATATTAGTGAATCATATATTGAATATCGATTGGGACTGAGGATATCGATTTTTTGTTGAAATTAACCATTATTCTCACATTCCGCCGTTCTTTACAAACACGGTAGTCAAAAAGGCATGCGCAGCAAAAATGTGATTAGTCATTTATTAGTGCATCCACAAACAATATTCAACATGTCTGTCCATATACCATGCATGATATTAGAGTTGATTTGTTGAACCTTGTGTTACAGAGTTTATTGCTACTGTTGAAAGCTTTCTAGGGTGGGTGTGGTGACATTTATTGGGCAATAAATTAAAGGTCGCATGACCATATGAATTTGCCGTGTGTACAGGTTTAAATTTAATTTTATCCCAGAGAGAAAAAGCTGCGCCTTGCCGAGGTTTTAAACCGGTGCACTCTTGGTCTTAAGTCCAGCATTCGAACTTTCCGGCCACTTTCTCTTCTTAGAGTATTATGTACGCGTAATTGTTGAACACGTGTGATTTCAAAGGCAAAGAGAATAATACCATTGTTTCCTACCCTACATGCCGGTAGATACGACCAAAGAAGGTTGTGCATGAGAACGGTAACCTGCCCACACACAAACCATTGCCATAAACCCGCTTGAAATAATCGAGCTTTCCTAAAAGATATTTCGAGTAAAAGCTTAACCTAGCGTTCGTTTCTCTCAGGGATATCCGGGAAGGACAGAATAACACCACGGACATCTTCCAAACATCGCGACTAAAGGGGGCAGTGCTTGGGGCTGGCAACACTATCATGTTAAAGAATAAAGATGTGTCTCATAGCAGTTACACTAAGTCAAGGCTTGTCCCATGGTAGCTACACTACTGCCAGGGAATGAAGTTGTTAGAGACTTCAGTATACTTAGTCAAGGTTTGTCCCATAGTAGCTACACTACTGCCAGGGAATGAAGTTGTTAGAGACTTCAGTATACTTAGTCAAGGTTTGTCCCATAGTAGCTACACTACTGCCAGGGAATGAAGTTGTTAGAGACTTCAGTATACTTAGTCAAGGTTTGTCCCATAGTAGCTACACTACTGCCAGGGATTGAAGTTGTTAGAGACTTCAGTATACTTAGTCAAGGTTTGTCCCATAGTAGCTACACTACTGCCAGGGATTGAAGTTGTTAGAGACTTCAGTATACTTAGTCAAGGTTTGTCCTATAGTAGCTACACTACTGCCAGGGATTGAAGTTGTTAGAGACTTCAGTATACTTAGTCAAGGTGTGTCCCATAGTAGCTAGGCACTACTGCCAGGGATTGAAGTTGTTAGAGACTTTCAATATACTTAGTCAAGGTTTGTCCTATAGTAGCTACACTACTGCCAGGGATTGAAGTTGTTAGAGACTTCAGTATACTTAGTCAAGGTTTGTCCCATAGTAGCTACACTACTGCCAGGGATTGAAGTTGTTAGAGACTTCAGTATACTTAGTCAAGGTTTGTCCCATAGTAGCTACACTACTGCCAGGGATTGAAGTTGTTAGAGACTTCAGTATACTTAGTCAAGGTTTGTCCCATAGTAGCTACACTACTGCCAGGGATTGAAGTTGTTAGAGACTTCAGTATACTTAGTCAAGGTTTGTCCCATAGTAGCTACACTACTGCCAGGGAACGAAGTTGTTAGAGACTTCAGTATACTTAGTCAAGGTTTGTCCTATAGTTGCTACACTACTGCCAGGGATTGAAGTTGTTAGAGACTTCAGTATACTTAGTCAAGGTTTGTCCTATAGTAGCTACACTACTGCCAGGGATTGAAGTTGTTAGAGACTTCAGTATACTTAGTCAAGGTTTGTCCTATAGTAGCTACACTACTGCCAGGGATTGACGTTGTTAGACACTTCAGTATACTTAGTCAAGGTTTGTCCTATAGTAGCGTACACTACTGCCAGAGATTGAAGTTGTTAGAGACTTCAGTATACTTAGTCAAGGTTTGTCCTATAGTAGCTACACTACTGCCAGGGCTTGAAGTTGTTAGAGATCAGTATACTTAGTCAAGGTTTGTCATATAGTAGCTACACAACTTGCCAGGGATTGAAGTTGTTAGAGACTTCAGTATACTTAGTCAAGGTTTGTCCTATAGTAGCTACACTACTGCCAGGGATTGAAGTTGTTAGAGACTTCAGTATACTTAGTCAAGGTTTGTCATATAGTAGCTACACAACTGCCAGGGATTGAAGTTGTTAGAGACTTCAGTATACTTAGTCAAGGTTTGTCCTATAGTAGCTACACTACTGCCAGGGAATGAAGTTGTTAGCAGACTTCAGTATACTTAGTCAAGGTTTGTCCCATAGTAGCTACACTACTGCCAGGGAATGAAGCTGTTAGAGACTTCAGTATACTTAGTCAAGGTTTGTCCCTATAGTAGCTACACTACTGCCAGGGAATGAAGTTGTTAGAGACTTCAGTATACTTAGTCAAGGTTTGTCCCATAGTAGCTACACTACTGCCAGGGAATGAAGCTGTTAGAGACTTCAGTATACTTAGTCAAGGTTTGTCCCATAGTAGCTACACTACTGCCAGGGGAATGAAGTTGTTAGAGACTTCAGTATACTTAGTCAAGGTTTGTCCTATAGTAGCTACACTACTGCCAGGGATTGAAGTTGTTAGAGACTTCAGTATACTTAGTCAAGGTTTGTCCCATAGTAGCTACACTACTGCCAGGGATTGAAGTTGTTAGAGACTTCAGTATACTTAGTCAGAGTTTGTCCCATAGTAGCTTACACTACTGCCAGGGATTGAAGTTGTTAGAGACTTCAGTATACTTAGTCAAGGTTTGTCCCATAGTAGCTACACTACTGCCAGGGAAGGAAGTTGTTAGAGACTTCAGTATACTTAGTCAAGGTTTGTCCTATAGTTGCTACACTACTGCCAGGGATTGAAGTTGTTAGAGACTTCAGTATACTTAGTCAAGGTTGTGTCCCTATAGTAGCTACACTACTGCCAGGGATTGAAGTTGTTAGAGACTTCAGTATACTTAGTCAAGGTTTGTCCTAATAGTAGCTACACTACTGCCAGGGATTGACGTTGTTAGACACTTCAGTATACTTAGTCAAGGTTTGTCCTATAGTAGCTACTACTACTGCCAGAGATTGAAGTTGTTAGAGACTTCAGTATACTTAGTCAAGGTTTGTCCTATAGTAGCTACACTACTGCCAGGGCTTGAAGTTGTTAGAGACTTCAGTATACTTAGTCAAGGTTTGTCATATAGTAGCTACACAACTGCCAGGGATTGAAGTTGTTAGAGACTTCAGTATACTTAGTCAAGGTTTGTCCTATAGTAGCTACACTACTGCCAGGGATTGAAGTTGTTAGAGACTTCAGTATACTTAGTCAAGGTTTGTCATATAGTAGCTACACAACTGCCAGGGATTGAAGTTGTTAGAGACTTCAGTATACTTAGTCAAGGTTTGTCCTATAGTAGCTACACTACTGCCAGGGAATGAAGTTGTTAGAGACTTCAGTATACTTAGTCAAGGTTTGTCCCATAGTAGCTACACTACTGCCAGGGAATGAAGCTGTTAGAGACTTCAGTATACTTAGTCAAGGTTTGTCCCATAGTAGCTACACTACTGCCAGGGAATGAAGTTGTTAGAGACTTCAGTATACTTAGTCAAGGTTTGTCCCATAGTAGCTACACTACTGCCAGGGAATGAAGCTGTTAGAGACTTCAGTATACTTAGTCAAGGTTTGTCCCATAGTAGCTACACTACTGCCAGGGAATGAAGTTGTTAGAGACTTCAGTATACTTAGTCAAGGTTTGTCCTATAGTAGCTACACTACTGCCAGGGATTGAAGTTGTTAGAGACTTCAGTATACTTAGTCAAGGTTTGTCCCATAGTAGCTACACTACTGCCAGGGAATGAAGTTGTTAGAGACTTCAGTATACTTAGTCAAGGTTTGTCCCATAGTAGCTACACTACTGCCAGGGAATGAAGCTGTTAGAGACTTCAGTATACTTAGTCAAGGTTTGTCCCATAGTAGCTACACTACTGCCAGGGAATGAAGTTGTTAGAGACTTCAGTATACTTAGTCAAGGTTTGTCCCATAGTAGCTACACTACTGCCAGGGATTGAAGCTGTTAGAGACTTCAGTATACTTAGCTACAACATGTATGAGGTAGTGTGAACAGTTCCTCTCCTCGCTGTCTTTTACTTCCTAGTAGTACGCCACATATCTATTTACAGCACTGGGGCGTACGAGAGATTCGTACGAGTACTTTTGCTCTAAAAAGTAAATGCTCTTCCATGCGCTAGGCAAAGGATAGTTAAAAATATGTTTCACATTGGAGCAAAAATAAAAAAAGGTAAATGATTGGCTAATTCTTGAAAACATACTTCCTTCAAAATAGGTCAACTGAAGTGGTGGCCTATATTTCAGATTGCGGCAAAAATGTGAATGAATCGAAATGGCGAAAATGTATAGACGGGAATTTGATGTATTATTGTATTGTATTTTACCTGTTTACTTTATAGATTTGACAAAATCTTTAGCAGAACTGATATCATTGTACTCTAATTAAACTCTATTTGGTTGTTGTTGTTGTTGTTATCCCATAGCTGCTTAGCAAGTCTGTCCTTTGCAACCCAATGCCATTCTTATCCTGCTTCACTCCAGATTTTTTTGGAACAAAATTTGACCTAATTAATTTTCTGAATTTGTCGCTATGGTAGTCGTCTTTCAAAATTTGTAACTTTTATGTTTGTTTGTCAATAAATATGATTTTCTTGCATGTAGACACACAATAGCATAACGAACATGTGGGTGTTATTGTTTTTGTTGTGTGTTTGTTAATTTTTGAGATACAAAAAAGATGAAGTTGAAAATTTATAAAAATCTCGGAAAAAATTTTTGTTCGACCACTAGGCCTAGTCGCTTCGATAGAAAACCATGGAAACCACAACAACGTATCGATACTGTGTTTACAATATCGACACAACTGTTTGTTTCCAATTCAAACGTAGCTCTTTCATTTAAACAAATAACATAAACAGATCTACTCGATAAGGATCTTTCCCAACAACCTACTTCCCCTTTCGCAAAAAGTCGGCTTGCTCCAAACGGCGTATACAAAATGAAAACTGTTCAGAAGCCATTTGTAATCGAACATACAATACTTCGCTGAGCAGCGCATGAGCTGCAGTGGTCAGCGACCCATAGCTGACTGCTAGCGTCAGGGCGAGCGAACCAAAGCTGCCGAGACCCTTCTACACCTCCACGCGGTGATCCTGGATAACAGGCTGCAGCAGGGCAGACTGGCTAAGGAGAAGGGATCGAAAAGGGAATGCTAACCCGGTACTCAAAAAATGCTTGCTGAAGTCGGATGTGTTGGACCGAAAGGTGCAAATATCGCAGTCCAGCTGTAAACTACGACACAACGAATTCCGTTCTCTTGACTACATTCTGCTACTTAAGCCCTTTCAGGGTTTGGTAGTGGGAGATTGAGAATGAACGAAGGCATATATTTTATATGCTGATTGTCCCTTCAACTGCTCCTTATGTAGACACCTGACCCGTTCCCTCATCTTGCGTACCTCCTTACCCTCCTTTCATGAAATCACTCCACATGAGTTCGAAATTTTGGAAAAACAAAGCTGCAGTCCGATCCAAGTGGAGATGTACCCTGAAGAGCCACCTCATACTGGTTGAAAAGAACCTCTTGTGAAAAGAACCTCTCGCAACAAAGAGAAGTTGTTGTTTAATGCCCACAATGAGTAAGTTTGCCTTATGCGCCATTAAAAGTGCGCTAATTGGCGGGTTATAGTAGCTTTCCTCACATCCCAAATGAGCAGATGAAGGTGGACCACGTTCCTCCAGGTGGTTGTGCTATGCTTAGCTTCATCTGCGTGACGCTCACTACTACAGGGATCACGTCGATCCACATCTCGTCAGCCAAGCTGCCTTTAAAATAGCCTGTTTCCTGGGAAAGCCACATGGAAGAGAGATTGTGGTCTTAATCAGTGTATTGTGCCTGACCCTGACACGACATCCTGGTCAGTATGTTGCGACTGACCAGACTTGCGTCTCAGTTCTCCAATATATCGATGGTTCTATCCGCTGCACTCCTTGTCAGCAGGCAGGAATCGAGACCATTTGGTCATGCGATTCTCAATATTTTTTTTTTTTTTTTTTGCGTTCGTCTTATTTATCTATTCCCTAAGGAGGGTGTGCGTTGCTTGCCTCACTAGTTTCTACTGGCGGAGGCGCGCCATTTTCCACCCCAGACCGTAGTCCATTGGGCGATATCAGGACGCATAAACCAGTGCTTGGATGAATGTGTGCGCCTGTATGTACCTATGCTAGGTTTGTGCGCCCTCAGAAGCTAGCCCAACCAAAGTGCAATGGAAGGGCCTCACCATGAGGGCGCGTGTGAAAGTTGTGCAGGAGTGTGACTGTAAGACAGAGTCAAATGAAACAGTGAGGTGAGAAGAGTTGCACCCAGGGTGAGCCTCTCTCCGTGTCCCCCAAGGCGGTGTGCGTTGCACTGTGGTTTTTATTTTGCGCCTGTCGGCCCAGTGCATCCGACTTCAGCATGCATTTAATGTAAGGGTCTGCTTGCTCCTGCATTTTCTAAGGGTTTGCTTCCCCGGGGTGATGGCCGGTGGTATGATGGGAATGGAACCCAGCACCTTTGGTTGTGAGCCGTGTCACTTAACCACTAGCCCACGCCGTCCCCTTAACGCCACAGGTTGACATTGAGACCTTACCGTACCACTTCAAATTCAAAACTCAGCTTCGACAGCCGCCTACGAAGTCCTGCATATTAACTAACTCATCTGTTGTCCATCACGACTCCGAACCGTAGAGCAAACCCGATGTAATATTAGAGTTAAAGTTCAAATCTTCGTCATGGACCTCATTTTTCCAGACATCCAGAGTTTATCCAACCTTATAAAAGTCCCTCGTGCCTTCTGGGTTATTAAGTGGATGTCGTTCTCTGTGCTCTTAATTTTGCTCCAAGTTGATGTCCAAATAAAGGAACTAATCCACGTCTTGGACGAGAGATATGAACAGCATAATCGGAGCATTCTCATCCGTATTTATTCTCATAACTTGGTCTTGCTATCGTGGACTCATAGCCCTAACCTCCAGAACGATATACTTGGAATACTTGGAATCCTAGTATTTAAACACTAACAGGCATGTTAACCTGTAGCACGCCCTTGTCCGTTCTCTTTGAACCAGCTAGGCCTACAAAAACGGTGTGCGGAAAAATTTTTTTTTTTTTTTGAACGGAGTCACTCCTGACAGCCATTTTTTACTGCTGACTACGCCCTCCATATATACACGATATTTTGCCGGTTAAAGTATCGTGTGTTCGATTACAAATGGCTTTTGAACAGTTTTAATTTTGTATATGCCGTTTTGAGCAAGCCGACTTTTTGCGAAAGGGGAAGTAGGTTGTTGAGAAAGATTTTTATCGCGTAGATCTGTTTATTTTGTTTGTTTAAATGAAAGAACTACGTTTGAATTGGAAACTAACAGTTGTGGCGATATTGTAAACACAGTATCGATACGTTGTTGTGGTTTCCATGGTTTTCTATCGAAGCGACTAGGCCTAGTGGTCGAGTCCAAATTTTTCCCGAGATTTTCATAAATTTTCAACTTCATCTTTTTAAATCTCAAAAACTAACAAACATACAACAAAAACAATAACACCCACATGTTCGTTATGCTATTGTGTATCTACACACCAGAAAATCATATTTATTGACAAACAAACATAAAAGTTACAAATTTTGAAAGACGACTACCACAGCGACTAATTAAGAAAATTAATTAGGTCAAATATTTTTCAAAAATAATGTGGAGTGCGTAAGGTTAATGGCTATTACCAGGTAGTCGATGGATACGGCTATCCCTAGTAGGTAAACTAAAGGAAAAAGTAACTTACCAGGTAAAGTTTTTCATTTTATTTTATCATCCAAAAACAACGAAATTTGGGGACAAGAAACGTTATTCCATAGTTCGAAACTTAACAACTGAAAAGACATGTTGGTGTCACGTGTGATTATTTCCTAAGCGCCTGCGAGAATGGGGGTAATTTTTTTTTAAATGACAACCCTCAGTACCACGTGTCCACCACGTGCGTTGATCACGGCTTGATATCTGCGTCTCGTGAATCGAATGCAGGGCCTCAGTAAATCCTGTGAAATGTTCTGACACTCCAGCACGGCTTTGTGATGAAGTTGCCGTATAAGTCTGTGATGGATACTGTAGGTGCTAAAGTTGAAGTTTCAGCTCGTCTCAGACAAGCTCAATTTGTGACAGGTCAGGTGAAATGGCTATTAACAGGGTTAACGTTATAGCTATCCTCAGTCACGATACTATTTAATCTAATATGTGACAGAGTTCTAATATTATTGTATCACTTTATACTACTAACAATTCATTTAACAAACTAAAATAAAGAATGTTTATTTCACAAACATCATACCAATGCAATAAGCTTGTAAATCGTATTATATTGTTCATCAATTATTAACTAATTTTAATGTCTCTCGAGAATGCTATTATCCCACTTCTCCAACTAACTATAACGTCTTTCAAGAATTATGTACAATTAGCATAGTTGTTTCTCTTGCCCTAAACGTTACCCAGGGTTCTAATCACGTAGTCGAAATATAGCAATTGTTCTATTCACTGTCTCTCTGCTTGTTCTCAGTCCTCATCTCTCCGTCCTCGCTCGTCTGGTGGCCTTATGTTCCCCTCTCAACTTACACAACGTGGATGTCTACCGAAACTCTTGTCTCGTCTCAACGTAAGGCAGATGTCTACTGAGACTCTTGTCTCGTCTCAAAGAAAGGCATATGTCTACTGAGACTCTTGTCTCGTCTCAACGTAAGGCAGATGTCTACTGAGACTCTTGTCTCAACGTAAGGCAGATGTCTACTGGGACTCTTGTCTCGCCTCAACGTAAGGCAGATGTCTACTGAGACTCTTGTCTCGTCTCAACGTAAGGCAGATGTCTACTGAGCCTCTTGTCTCAACGTAAGGCAGATGTCTACTGAGCCTCTTGTCTCAACGTAAGGCAGATGTCTACTGAGACTCTTGTCTCAACGTAAGGCAGATGTCTACTGAGACTCTTGTCTCGTCTCAACATAAGGCAGATGTCTACTGAGACTCTTGTCTCGCCTCAACGTAAGGCAGATGTCTACTGAGCCTCTTGTCTCAACGTAAGGCAGATGTCTACTGAGCCTCTTGTCTCAACGTAAGGCAGATGTCTACTGAGACTCTTGTCTCGCCTCAACGTAAGGCAGATGTCTACTGAGCCTCTTGTCTCAACGTAAGGCAGATGTCTACTGGGACTCTTGTCTCGTCTCAACGTAAGGCAGATGTCTACTGGGACTCTTGTCTCGTCTCAACGTAAGGCAGATGTCTACTGAGACTCTTGTCTCAACGTAAGGCAGATGTCTACTGAGACTCTTGTCTCAACGTAAGGCAGATGTCTACTGAGACTCTTGTCTCGCCTCAACGTAAGGCAGATGTCTACTGAGCCTCTTGTCTCAACGTAAGGCAGATGTCTACTGAGACTCTTGTCTCAACGTAAGGCAGATGTCTACTGGGACTCTTGTCTCAACGTAAGGCAGATGTCTACTGAGACTCTTGTCTCAACGTAAGGCAGATGTCTACTGGGACTCTTGTCTCAACGTAAGGCAGATGTCTACTGAGCCTCTTGTCTCGCCTCAACGTAAGGCAGATGTCTACTGAGCCTCTTGTCTCAACGTAAGGCAGATGTCTACTGAGCCTCTTGTCTCAACGTAAGGCAGATGTCTACTGAGCCTCTTGTCTCGCCTCAACGTAAGGCAGATGTCTACTGAGCCTCTTGTCTCGCCTCAACGTAAGGCAGATGTCTACTGAGCCTCTTGTCTCGCCTCAACGTAAGGCAGATGTCTACTGAGCCTCTTGTCTCAACGTAAGGCAGATGTCTACTGGGACTCTTGTCTCGTCTCAACGTAAGGCAGATGTCTACTGAGCCTCTTGTCTCAACGTAAGGCAGATGTCTACTGGGACTCTTGTCTCGTCTCAACGTAAGGCAGATGTCTACTGAGACTCTTGTCTCAACGTAAGGCAGATGTCTACTGAGACTCTTGTCTCAACGTAAGGCAGATGTCTACTGAGCCTCTTGTCTCGCCTCAACGTAAGGCAGATGTCTACTGAGCCTCTTGTCTCAACGTAAGGCAGATGTCTACTGGGACTCTTGTCTCGTCTCAACGTAAGGCAGATGTCTACTGAGCCTCTTGTCTCAACGTAAGGCAGATGTCTTCTGGGACTCTTGTCTCGTCTCAACGTAAGGCAGATGTCTACTGAGCCTCTTGTCTCAACGTAAGGCAGATGTCTACTGAGACTCTTGTCTCGTCTCAACGTAAGGCAGATGTCTACTGAGCCTCTTGTCTCAACGTAAGGCAGATGTCTACTGGGACTCTTGTCTCGTCTCAACGTAAGGCAGATGTCTACTGAGCCTCTTGTCTCAACGTAAGGCAGATGTCTACTGGGACTCTTGTCTCGTCTCAACGTAAGGCAGATGTCTACTGAGCCTCTTGTCTCGCCTCAACGTAAGGCAGATGTCTACTGGGACTCTTGTCTCAACGTAAGGCAGATGTCTACTGAGACTCTTGTCTCGCCTCAACGTAAGGCAGATGTCTACTGAGACTCTTGTCTCGTCTCAACGTAAGGCAGATGTCTACTGGGACTCTTGTCTCAACGTAAGGCAGATGTCTACTGAGACTCTTGTCTCGTCTCAACGTAAGGCAGATGTCTACTGGGACTCTTGTCTCAACGTAAGGCAGATGTCTACTGAGACTCTTGTCTCGTCTCAACGTAAGGCAGATGTCTACTGGGACTCTTGTCTCAACGTAAGGCAGATGTCTACTGAGACTCTTGTCTCGTCTCAACGTAAGGCAGATGTCTACTGAGACTCTTGTCTCAACGTAAGGCAGATGTCTACTGAGCCTCTTGTCTCGTCTCAACGTAAGGCAGATGTCTACTGAGCCTCTTGTCTTATCTCAACATCAGGAAGTCGGCGACTGCAGCTGTGCTCGTGTCTATGACAGACGACAGTGGTTCTGTTATTGTGGTTGTCAGGACGGGGCACAAACGAGTCACAACCTGTCGACCAGGACGACAGCTTCATGTTGAAGCAACACGTCTCCCTCTGACGAGAATGAAGTCGGGTCACGAGAGACAGGTGTTAGCGTTACATTACACACAGACAGATTCTTACACGTGCGTGGTCACTTTCAGTGTTGGTCTGCTTCGGTAGCTTCTAATTCTATCTCTCTATTCTGATCACTCACTGGTTAAGTTCTGTATTTTTATCTAGCTTACTGATCTTGTCTACTATGCTACCTACTTTACTGCACCATAGAATTCCCTTCTCTCTTCCTTCTGATCTCCCCCTGATCCGTCTCCTTAGCTTATATGCTAAGCTCCCCGCTTTGGTCAATGACTTCTACTTTCTTGAGTTCATTTCCCTCAAACTTTATTTGAATTGGCGTGTCCCAGAAAAAGGATACCTTGTTTTTCAAACTACTGGATGACCTATAGGTCGCGGAATTCCCCGTAGAATCGTGGGGAAAGAGAACCATTTTGGCTGGACAGTTTTCAACTGCGTTGTTTGAGAATTAAGTACAATTAAGTTCAATGAACTGAACCTCTCGGGCAGGGTTCTCGAGTTATGTGTGGATAGCACGAACGGTATTTTCATGGCTTCCCTGGCGCAAGCTCGTTGGCCCCTTGTAACTCTGTTACATGGCTGACCAAGGCAAGATTTCAATGTTTCTGACTTGGAGTGCATCATGCACGTCTCTCGCAAAATAGGGACGGGCATTGTCCAGCTAAAGCACACTGCCTGGTGCATGGTTCAGCACAAACGGCGCAATGTGGTTCTTCAAGATCTGATAATGGTATTGCAAGCCGGTAACAGCACAGTCTAAGATAAAGAGGTATGTCTGATGATTTGGTGCAGATGCCTCCCAGTATCATAATCCCTCCACATCCATGACGAGCGCGCTTTTGAATACAGTTGCTGGGATAGCGCTCTCTATGTCGACTGTACCCTCTCTGACGACCATCGGCTCTTGAAAGATATATCCTGTACTCAACAGTAAACAGTACTCTGTTCCACAGAGCGTTCCCAAAACACATGTGTTGTCTAGCCCAGGCTTGATGTGCGGTAAGATGTCGTGCCTGCAGAGTTGAACGAATAGCAGAGCGTCTTGCACGTAGATTGTGCTCGCGCTAACGATTTCTGACATTAGCTGAACTTATTCTTCTCAGTCCGAACAGTCCCAGTCGTCTGGTAGCGATGTAGCCATAACCTAACAGTCTGTCTTGAACAGTCCCAGTCGTCTGGTAGCGATGTAGCCATAACCTAACAGTCTGTCCTGGACAGTCCCAGTCGTCTGGTAGTGATGTAGGCACAACCTAACAGTCTATCTTGGCACATAAAATTGTCTTGCTGTTGCAGACATTCGTCCTTCCAACCTGCCAACAGCTCGGTACCTCCCATTTAGCGCCGTGCATGTCATCCCTCCAGTAATTTGCTTTTGAACGAAATAAATGGTAAAATAATCAGATTGCCAGTGAACACTTCTCGTGTCAATTTTGTGATCGGCATGGACATTGTGATAAAATCTCCAGATTTTGAAGGTCAGTGAAAGGTCATTTCACACTCAGACTGTACTAAAACAATTATATGACTTCCAGTAACCACCAAGAATGCGTAAGTGTGACATTGCATTACAATTTTCAAATATAAAAACACAGAAACTGGTGAGTTACTTTTTTCGTTGAGTATATCTTAAAACTTCCTGCAAATAACTTGGCCTGGGTCATATATCCAGCCTATTTATCATACTCTGCAGTTGAATTTGGTTCAGATACTCCAGGCTGGGAACCATTGACATAAACTATAAAGGTCGGTGACTCCGCAATTGTTCGATAATGTGGGTCTTGTCAGTCTTCCACCTTATTTACATTTTTTTAACGTTCACTGCAGTGAAACAGTTTCAGTCTGACACTTAAAGTAAAAGGGGGCGTCTAACAGTCGACAAATCTCTTAACAGGAAGTCCCATTACAGGCACTGCCGGTGGGGATGTGAAGGTGTTAAAAGCTTTATTGTACCAGATCTAGGGCTTATCTGGCTTTGGTTTTCTTCCTCGCCGCCGTGTCTTCGTCAGGTACCCATTTACTGGTGCGTAGATTGGACTGAGTGGCCTCTAGGTAAGACGTGGGCCTCAGTACTGGATGTCGCGGGTTTAAATTACGGTGGAGACCAAGATTTGTTCACGTCGTTTTTCTGGTATTTCCTAGAATCTCTAGGTAGTAGAGATCTGCCGTCCGTGTGCAGTGTAGCGAACGTTAAAAATCCATCGACAGTTAGAATGAAGGCTTAACGGCAGCTGCCCTGGCAATTTTCAAAATTATGTTTAAAATCTACCCAATCTGTTACAGGATCCTCGACGGTGCAACGGAGTCCGTGCATTCTGCTGAGATTCTCCAAAAGCACGGAGAAGAGCAGAGCACTTATGTGTTAAACCCTGTGCAATGACGTTGTTTCTTCGTATAAACTAAAACCAAAACTAAAGATTGGAGCGTGACAAGTACATGGATCGAACCTGGTCCCTTTGTCGTGACAGACAAGCGCGTTAACCCCCCGTAGAGCCGATATATTATTTCTCAAATGTTCTTTCAATGCCGCATAGCTGATATATTGGCTTGAACAAGTGTCATATTTGCATTGTTGAACAAGTGTCATATTTGCATTGACAAGCTTCTGTATAGCGGGTCGTTGTGGTTGTGAGGTAAGGCATATGCCTCTCAAACGGCGATGAACGGAAACGGCGGGTTATCAAGTCCCGCTGGGTTCGCGCGACCCCTGTTCTCAGGGGAGGTGGGACCAGAGTGACTCGACTTACGGTCTTGCCACTAGCCCAAGGTAGGTCGGAACCAGACAAAGAGGTTGATGATCAGCGCAGTTTCTTCCTATCTATAATCCAAATATAGCTCAACTGACATGATCAAGGCAGATCCGCGTAATGATATCTCCATCATCGTTTGTGATGGACAACCAACCTTTCTCCATACCAAGTATTCCTACATGTATCAATACATCTGTACTTCCTATCAACCGTTTCACATTGCAAGAGTAAATGTGTTCTGAGGCTCAAAGAATTTCGGAATGAGTGAGTTAATCGATATGCCATTCATGCTCTCGAATTCCAACCACTGTAAAGATGCTTGTCAATAAAACATGTAAACATCTTAATGTCTCTAAACATGTTTCAACAGATAAGGTATGCCAGCGTCATCAAGCGTATCTTCTTCTTCTTCCTCGTTCGTCTTCAGACCTCAACTTCAATGACTCTAATGAATACATCAGTCGACTCAATGCGCTGTACACATCCGTACACAGCTTCTAGTGGAAGGACACCGGCTGTTGCCAAATGCTACTTCTTTTGTCGGTATAAAGTGGACAGGACTGCAACATATGTTCAAGCGTATGATAAAGTTGATGGCAAATGCCGTCTCCGCATCGAAGTTGGTTGCAGCTGACCTCCAACATTTTCTGTATCTTGTCTTGGTTAGGTGGTACACGCCAACACACTGTTATTAATTAATGTCTTGAAGTTGTCCCACTTAAGGGATATTTTCAACTTACTCGCCTGCCCTCAACTCCTTCTCCCCCCCCCCCCACCCCCTTTGGAATTTACATATATATATATATATATATATATATATATATATATATATATATATATATATATATATATGCACACGAGGCGTGCTCAAATGAAAACGGATCAAACTGCAACAAGTGAACGTACGTACAATGCGCATGATGACGTCACTTCTGGTATAAACAGCTGAAGGATGTCGACCAGTTGACATTCATCACAGAATGCAGGCACTGTATGGTGATAACAGTGTGTCGAAGACAACAGTGAAGAACTAGCCAACGATGTTTAAAGAAGGATGTGAGTTAACGCAACAATGATGCGCTTGACCTGGTCTCGAAGAACTTTCGTTAACTCACATCCTTCTTTACACATCGTTGTCCAGTTCTTCACTGTTGTCTTCGACACACTTTTGTCACCATACAGTGCCTGCATTCTGCGATGAATGTCAACTGGTCGACATCCTTCAGCTGGTAGAAACCGAATCACTACTCGCTGATTAATTCTGGACGGATTCCGTATCATACCCGCCATGTTTTCAACGGTCTGCTGAGGAAATTATGAGTCGCAAGTTAATGAAATTTTGCAAACTTTACGGTTGGTATGTGCTGTTTACACCAGAAGTGACGTCACCATGCGCATTGTACGTATGTTGACTTGGTGCAGCTAGGTCCGGTTTCATTATATATATATATATATATATATATATATGTGGGTCTGTGTGTGTGTGTGTGTGCGCGCACGTACGCGGGTGCTTGTGTGTTTGCCCACAAAGGGTCAATCAAAAATACACAAAGACAAACATAGAGGATTATTTAAAAAGATCCCGTCACGCTAAGGCGCGTATAAGAAATATGGTGTTATGCCCATATTATTGTGTGATCCACGGCACATAGTGGATGATCTGACCAGCATCACGCCGGCCGCCTTTACTTCCAAGATTTTTCTGGTACCCAATTTGTGTGACTAGGTTGACCACAGGAGCGATCGAAAAAAATCCAGCACCAACTGGAGATTCTTCTTCTTCTTCTGCGTTCGTTCCCAATCTCCCGCTACCAACCCCTGAAAGGGCTTAAGTAGCAGAATGTAGTCCAGAGAACGGAATGCGTTGTGTCGTAGTTTACAGCTTGACTGTGATACTTGCACCTTTCGGTCGAACACATCCGACTTCAGCAATCATTTTTTGAGTACAGGGTTAGCATTCCCTCTTCGATCCCTTCTCCTTATCCAGTCTGCCCTGCTACAGCCTGTTATCCAGGATCACCTTGTGGAGGTGTAGAAGGGTCTTGGCAGCTCTGGTTCCCTGGCCTTGACGCTAGCAGTCAGCTATGGGTCGCTGACCCCTGCAGCTCTGGTTCGCTGGCCCTGACGCTAACAGTCAGCTATGGGTCGCTGACCCTTTGCAGCTCTGGTTCGCTGGCATTGACGCTAACAGTCAGCTATGGGTCGCTGACCACTGCAGCTCTGGTTCGCTGACCAGCATCTTGATCTCTAACTGGAGATTGAACAAATACCACTTGACTGGGAACCCAGTGCACTAATCACTGCGCTACCGCGCACCAACAAGAAAGAGGGGGTTAAAAAATACGCCACCATTTTGTACATGTCTTTTATGAACGACCTCATCTACGCAGAGCATTTTCCTTTTAGGATACCAGAGAGAACAGAGATAGGTACTGAATATATAACGTTAAATTTATGATGTAAATCTTATGCACTGAATATCTCTCTCTCTCTCTCCCTCCCTCCTTCTCTCTCCCTCCCTCTCCCTCTCTCCCTCCCTCTCTCTTTATCTGTGTGTGTGTGTATGCGTGTGCGTACACATATATGTAACATTACAAGGAAATCGTTATATTATCAGACTAAAAAATGGCACCTCAAAACGTTCCCCTCTGATAATAGCGTTTACAAATTAACTATCCAACTGTCCACCTCTGATGGAGATACAGTGGTGCTCCAGTGGATAACTAGCCAGGTCGGAGTCCCTGGGAACGAGGAAGCCGGTGAGATGACCAAAAGCTGAGCAACAGCACTACATCCGCTATCTTGTACCAACAAACAAATCTGCAGGCAGATTGTGAGAAACAATTATAGACAGGAATGGCTAAATCAGTCGGGTACATCACATACAGGCTGGATATACTTTAGATAACAAGCAAAACCAGACCCCCAGGATTCAGCCAATGAATTGAAAAGAAGAAATCAGTTTGATCTTCAAGCTGAGAACAGACCATGCTTCTATTATCAAACATCGAAATAGAATAGACCCACTGCGAGAAACCAAACTTACAGATTCTGTCACCTCCACGAGGGATCAGTCGAGCACCTCCTGACCCGGTGCCCTGGACTAATCGATCTACGAAACCAGCTGCTTGCAATGCACTCAACCATACACAATTCACAATTCACTCTACAAAACATCAAAATAGCTGATGAAGACGTACGCTTTTGTTTGGGGGGGGGGGGGGGGGGATTGGAGGGGCATTGGGCCATCAAGTGCTGCCAGCTCACGGCATAACATGTCAGTACTGATATCAACCACAGGGCAGACAGCAGATACTTAGCGCAAGACCATATAACAAACTTTGAGCTTGGTATGTCTAAAATATATATGGGTTTTCAATGCCTCTTATCTATCTTCGTGTTCGATACCTATTAACTATCTCCGAGTACAATACCTATTATATATTTCCCTGTTCGATACCTCTATCTCTCGGTGTACGTTACGTTGTATCTCTCCCTGCCAACTCTTAAACAGCACCGTAAGTAAATATTACCCCTGTCTGGATTTCGGGGACGAAGAATAGCGTCATTGCAACCCCCCATGCATATCGTAATGGGCGACTAAAGAGAGGCTAGCAACCTTATCAATTAAAGTAAGTTGTTAAAGAAACCACCGCTACCTGAAGGTAAACAGTACTTTGGCATATGCTTCCGTAAGGTGGTAGCCGCAGAGGTGGTCTCATGATTTGTAAGGTGCAAATAATTCCAAGACAATAAGAAGAAGAAGAAAAAGAGGAAGAAGAATGAGGGGGAGCAAAACAATAAGAAGAAGAATAGTGCCGCTAATATACATCGTCCCCACTTAAGTAAACATATAAAGGAGTTGGTAGATAGTCAGTTTAAGCCATACAGGACCATTGCGCCAAGCATACGTGAACACGATGAGTGGCTAGTCCCAGGCTAAATGCAATGAGGATGATGTCTTTCTGATATGACTTAACCAGTGTGTGCGTTGACGGCTGTGGATGCGAGACCATCATGACGGAGAGTGTCGTTTCCCATCCTTGATGTTCATAGCCTGCTTTAAGAGATGGTGTGCAAGAACTTCCTTCGCAATGCGAGCCCCATCTCCAAATAATGCCAAACGGCGACGGTTTAGCATGCGAAAGCGCTTTCGAAGCATGTCCGTCGGGTGTTCCGCTGCGTGAGACCCGGTCATACCAGTGGATAGGAAAAACCAACCTCTCGCTATGCATGTGCAGGTCCTCAATGCACTTCTAAACATTCTGCAATAGTCCAGGTCCTCAATGCACTTCTAAACATTCTGCAATAGTCCAGGTCCTCAATGCACTAATAAACATTTTGCAATAGTCCAGGTCCTCAATGCACTTCTGGACATTCTGCAATAGTCCAGGTCTTCAATGCACTTCTAAACATTCTGCAATAGTCCAGGTCCTCAATGCACTTCTGGACATTCTGCAATAGTCCAGGTCTTCAATGCACTTCTAAACATTCTGCAATAGTCCAGGTCCTCAATGCACTTCTGGACATTCTGCAATAGTCCAGGTCCTCAATGCACTTCTAAACATTCTGCAATAGTCCAGGTCCTCAATGCACTTCTAAACATTCTGCAATAGTCCAGGTCCTCAATGCACTTCTGGACATTCTGCAATAGTCCAGGTCCTCAATGCACTTCTAAACATTCTGCAATAGTCCAGGTCCTCAATGCACTTCTGGACATTCTGCAATAGTCCAGGTCCTCAATGCACTTCTAAACATTCTGCAATAGTCCAGGTCCTCAATGCACTTCTGGACATTCTGCAATAGTCCAGGTCCTCAATGCACTTCTAAACATTCTGCAATAGTCCAGGTCCTCAATGCACTTCTAAACATTCTGCAATAGTCCAGGTCCTCAATGCACTTCTAAACATTCTGCAATAGTCCAGATTTCAGAACTGTACAGTTTGGTCTTAGTTAACCTGTACTTCTACAGAAAACTGTTTTCCCCGTCTCCCACGTGGTTCTCCCATTCCAGGTGCCGAGTCTGGAGGTCTTCCTTGTCGATAGAAAGGAGGTCGGCAAACCAATTTCCTTGCGGCTTTGGCTGGTCCGCGTCAAACTCCCTGTTGAAAGGTCATTTTCTTTCAAGGTCGGCTGGTTAGATAAGTTGGTTGATGTTTTTGAAACGAGATTGTTTTTTTTATGGTGTGTGTGAGCTGATCGCCCAGCACTTCTCATTTGTCATCTGGGATTGAGACCAGCATTGACGGAGATGTATATGATATTGATTACACAAAACAGTGAGCTTGATCTTTCCTTCTTTGTTACTCTCTGATGTGTATATGGTATTGATTACACAAAACAGTGAGCTGGATCTTTCCTTTTTTTTGGTGCTCTCTGATGTGTATATGGTATTGATTACACAAAGCAGTGAGCTTGATATTTCCTTCTTTGTTACTCTCTGATGTGTATATGGTATTGATTACACAAAACAGTGAGCTTGCTCGTTCCTTCTTTTGTACTATCTGGTGTGTATATGGTGTTAGTTACACAAAACATATATGAACTTAGGATAGTCCCATAACAGGTATTGCCGTCGGGGATAAAGTGTTACATACTGCATTGTATGTTCTAATATTTTTTTATAGAGTGATCAGTTACAATATCTTACAAATGGGAATATGGAGGATGGACATGAAATAAAGCAGTGGATTTCTTGTCATAATACCATTCTTAGCAATGAAGAGACTGACAGACTGTCAAGAGAAGGAAGAATGCTACATTAACCTGATATAGTTTTAATTTTTGAAGAGGCCCAGAGATTTACCAGGTGTGGATACAGGGCAAATGGGAAGCAGAGCACACATATAAACTACCAAAAATGCTTCTTCTTTGTTCGTTCTCAATCTCCGGCTACCAAGCCCTGAATAGGGTTTTGCAAGTAGCAGGATATTGTTCAGAGAACGGAATGCTTTGCATCGTAGTTTACAGCTTGACTGCGATATTTGCACATTTTAGTCCTTTTAGACACATCCGACTCCAGCAGGCACTTTTGAGTGCCGAGTTAGCCTACCCCTTCGATCCCTTCTCCTTAGCCAGTCTTCTCTGTTGCAGCCTGTTATCATGCAGGATCCCGGATCTAATCCAAAACGGTATTTATAGTTCAGTCTCTGAACAAGCTCTACTGATATATCAAGAGACTCATGCTAACCAATGCTTTGTGTAGGTATATTCAAGTTAACGCATGAAGAAGAAATGAAACAAAAGAAATGTTTCTTCTAATTCAAAACTGTATTTATAGTTCAGTCTCTGAACAAGCTCTACTGATATATCAAGAGACTCATGCTAACCAATGCTTTGTGTAGGTATATTCAAGTTAACGCATGAAGAAGAAATGAAACAAAAGAAATGTTTCTTCTAATTCAAAACTGTATTTATAGTTCAGTCTCTGAACAAGCTCTACTGATATATCAAGAGACTCATGCTAACCAATGCTTTGTGTAGGTATATTCAAGTTAACGCATGAAGAAGAAATGAAACAAAAGAAATGTTTCTTCTAATTCAAAACTGTATTTATAGTTCAGTCTCTGAACAAGCTCTACTGATATATCAAGAGACTCATGCTAACCAATGCTTTGTGTAGGTATATTCAAGTTAACGCATGAAGAAGAAATGAAACAAAAGAAATGTTTCTTCTAATTCAAAACTGTATTTATAGTTCAGTCTCTGAACAAGCTCTACTGATATATCAAGAGACTCATGCTAACCAATGCTTTGTGTAGGTATATTCAAGTTAACGCATGAAGAAGAAATGAAACAAAAGAAATGTTTCTTCTAATTCAAAACTGTATTTATAGTTCAGTCTCATAAAACATCAACAACATTTCACTGGGGTAGGACCAATAAATTCAGGGGGCACTGCCAATTTTTGTCCAAACGTATCTGTTACCGTACAACGCACTCCAGAAAGCGCAATCTTATTCTTGACACATTTGTGTTATCGGTTGGTGACTCCCGCTGCTCGAGAGAGAATTTGAGACGAAGCTCGGCGTGAAGATATCTGATATGGACTAATCTTCAGAAGATCAAATGCAAGAAATCAATATTAACTACATGAGCAACGAGGTGTCGTGAAAAGAATAGGGGCATGACTTCTTTTTTTATGTGACAGGTTGTTGTTGTTTGGAATGCCCACAATGAGTAGGTTTACTCTTTTGTGCGCATTGAAAAGGATGTTAATGTGGCGGGGTGCAGTAGCTGTCCTCATATCCCGAGCGTGCTGATGAAGGTGGACCGGGGTCCTCCATGCGGTGCGCATATCCTTGGCTTCATCTGCGCGTCGCTCACTACTACGGGGATCACGTCGATCCATAACCTTGTTAGCCAGACTGTCATGAAAACAGCCCTTTTCCAGTGAAAGCTACGAATAAGCCGAGGTGAGGGTCTTGACCAGTATATTTCGCCTGACCGTAACATGTCTGATCAGTATATTTTACTTGACCAGACGTTAGTTTTCTTCCCCAAATGTGAAAGGTAAACATACGTAAATAAAATAAGTTGTTGTGAGTATATATACGCTTTTGTGCGCCCTGAAAAATGCATAAGGTGGCTGGTTGCAGTAGCTTTCCTCACATCATGAGCGTGCTGATGAAGGTGGGCCAGAGTCCTCCAGGTGGATCTGCTATGCATGGCGTATCGCTCGTCGACCACTACTATGGGGATCAAGTCGATCCCATACCACATTTGCCAGACTTCCATAGAGAACTGCGTGGAAGTGATGTGTGGGCGGGGGCGCTTGGTCTGTATATTTCTCCTGACCCAGACTAACATTATCCGATGAGATGGACACTTCCCCTTCTCTCTCTTCTCTCACCTCACTCTGTTTCATTTGACTCTGTCCCACAGTCACACCCTTTCACAACTTTCACACGCGCCCTCGTGGTAAAGCCCTTCCATTGCACTTTGGTTGGGCTAGCTTCTGAGGGCGCACAAACCTAGCATAGGTACATACAGATGCACACATGCATCCAAGCACTGGTTTATGCGTCCTGATATCGCCCAATTGACTACGGTCTGAGGTGGAAAATGGCGCGCCTCCGCCAGTAGAAACTAGTGAGGCAAACATTTAAGCAAAAACAAAAAAACCATTATCCGATCAGTGTGTTTTTGCCTGACTTGACGTTAGTCTCCTCTCCTCAAATAAAATAAGACTTATCTATCATTACGGCCTACTTCCCAATGCTGGGTTCCGCGGAAAGGAATTAGAGAGCCAGTGAATATATGATAACCCACAGCCAACTCTTCCACACCAATCACAGTGGAATATGTAGGCGAACATTTAACATATCCTTCCAATATAGAAAATATAATTAAGTATCAACCGGGGTTTGAACCTGTGTTTCAGCAGAACGATTTTGACTTAGATTACCGGTATGGTAACCACTCAGCAGAAAGATTTTGACTTAGATTACCGGTATGGTAACCACTCAGCAGAAAGATTTTGACTTAGATTACCGGTATGGTAACCACTCAGCAGAAAGATTTTGACTTAGATTACCGGTATGGTAACCACTCAGCAGAAAGATTTTGACTTAGATTACCGGTATGGTAACCACTCAGCAGAAAGATTTTGACTTAGATTACCGGTATGGTAACCACTCAGCAGAAAGATTTTGACTTAGATTACCGGTATGGTAACCACTCAGCAGAAAGATTTTGACTTAGATTACCGGTATGGTAACCACTCAGCAGAAAGATTTTGACTTAGGTTACCGGTATGGTAACCACTCAGCAGAAAGATTTTGACTTAGGCTACCGGTATGGTAACCACTCAGCAGAAAGATTTAAGTTCGATGTTAATAACTTTCATATATTGTATATGGTTTGTTTTTGTTTTTTTCTATCAGAGATGAGCAATTGAGTCTGCACAAATAGATCCGGTGTTATCCCAATCATTTTGTGTGGTTACGAAACATGGACAATATTACATGGATATCCACATGCGCAACGAAAGACGAATCGTTGGAGCCCGCTGGTATGATTTAGTCGCCAACAGCTGTCCGATGTATACAACTCGAGAGAATTTCTTCAATGATGCATCGACGCCGCCCCTCTTTCTTCGGCCATTTAGTTCGCCTCTTTCAAGACATCTAGCTTCAAAACCTGTCCGTGGATAAAAGGGCTGGGAAGATTTTAACTACTTTTCTCTCTCTTCTTACCTCACTCTGTTTCATTTTACTCTGTCCTACAATCACACTCTTGCACAACTTTCACAGGCGCCCTCATGGTGAGACTCTTCCATTGCACTTTGGTTGAGCTGGCTTCTGAGAGCGCACAACCTTAGCATATGCACATACAGACGCACACATACATCCAAGCACTGGTTTATGCGTCTTAATATCGCCCAATTTACTACGGTGAAAAAGGCGGAATAGGCGCGCCTCCGCCAGTAGAAACTAGTGAGGCAAATACGTAAATTAAAAAATAAAAATTGTTTAAACCCATGATGGGGCCCCGGGCGGCACATGCAACTTCTGGCTGAAACACCTCGCCTCCACTTCATCTACGCTATGTACTGCGTGTGTCATGGTCGACCAGCACGACGGATCTTGGTGGCCTAGGCAGATTATGTGACTTGACTTGCACACTGCGCGGCTGCAGGGGTAAGCGATCTTTATTCCCCCGTCCTATAAATCCTCCGGCATTGACATTTAACATCCTACGATCGTTTCTTGTTTTAATATTATGTCGTGAAGTGTGTTTTTTTGTGTGTTTTTTTTTTACGCTAGGTGATTCCAAAACGAATAGTGTCGTTGTAGAGGAAGTATTTTACACTTCACTGCGTGAAACATTAGTGTTAGTGAGGTGGGGTTAGCGGCTTAACTTCCTGGATCCCTTGCCTTAACAAGTGTGAGAAGGTCAATGATAATAAGTAAACAAAGGTAAATTTGGCGTCCTATAACAAGCACTACTGTCGGGGATGAAGTGTTAGAGACTTCATTGTCAAGTTAGAAAATCGAATCAGAAACTAAAAAGACTCATATATAATAAAGAACTTGAACTGTATATCTGTCAAGGAAATCAAAACGGCATACAGTTATTATTAGCTTACATAGTATCTCCTGACACATCAGAAAGTAGCTATTTGTAGCGTGTATGAAGTATCGGAAGGTTATATAGAAGGATCCTGTTGCCATTTTTGTAGCAGCCCTTCCCTATCAGAGTCCTTGCATGGATACGAATGTGTTACAATACGGAAGCAACGCTTACATGTACGTGTACTATAAACTCCTGATTAAAAGGGACAACTCAAACTGGGTATACAATCATTATGGGCACTACAACAAGAAACTACTGAACAATATTTGTAATAAGGGCAACGAGCAAACCGTTCAAATTGACGTACAGCAAAAAATGTATGTGCAGTTTGCATCACTTGACGTTCAGTTCAGTTTCTCCCATGACCTCTTGAGATCGCTGGGACACTAGTTCTGACACCTCCACAATCATGCATCATCCCTCTCTGTCTGGGGTTAATTTGTGTTCTTCCTCGGGTGGTTGGTTAGTCTATTCATGGATGTTGCCTTTCTATCGTTTTCTCGGACGTCCCCGACTTCGCTTGTCCTATACTGTGCCCTGTAGGATGGTATTTGCAAGGCTATTGAGATGTGGCTATACCAAGCAGATTTCGCCTTTTGATCATTGTGAGGAGGTCGTCGTACAGTCCACTTGCATTCTCGATTCTTCGTTGTACTTCATCACTTTATGACAAACCATTAAAATTAACTAACAGTAAATAATGACATATATTATGTGCCACTTTATGATAAACCATTAAAATTGACACAACTGCAACAAACCATTAAAATGACGTAGTTTGTGTCCCGTTACAAGAAACCATTAAAATTAACTAACAGTAAATATTGACGTACAGTGTATGTCACATTACGACAAACCCTTAAAACTGACGCACAGTTTGTGTCATGGTACGACAAACCATTAAAACTGACGTACAGTTTGTGTCACCTTACGACAAACCATTAAAACTGAAGTGCAGTTTGTGTCACGTTACGACAAACCCTTAAAACTGATGCACAGTTTGTGTCACGTTAAGACAGACCATTAACATTAACGTAAGTTAGTATCGCATTATGACAAACCATTAATGTTGACGTGCAGTTTGTGTCACATTACGACAAACCACTAAAACTGACGTACAGTGTATTTCACGTTACGGATGAAATAATCAAGAAAACATACGCATCAATAAAATTGTTTGACTTAATTTTTCTGGTTCATATTGTAACGCGGTGTTGCAACTTTCCTCTCTGTTCATTCTTAAACAGTATCTCGTCTTCTTCTTCTTTGTCATTCGTTCTCAAACCTCCGCTACCAAGCCCTGAAAAGGGTGTTGCAAGTAGTAGGATGTTGTCAGGAGAACGGAATGCGTTGTGTCGTAGCTACAGCTTTACTGCGATATGTGCACCGTTCGGTCCGATACATCCTACTTCAGCAGGTATTTTTGGGTACCGGATTAGCGTTCGTTGTTTGATCCCTTCTCCTTAGCCAGTCTTGTTTGTTGCAGCCTGTTATCCAGGATCACGGCTTGGAGGTGTAGAAGGGTCTTGGCAGCTCTAGTTCGGTGGCCTTGACACTAGCAGTCAGCTTCGGGTCGCTGACCACTGCAGCTCATGCACTGCTCAGCATCTTGATCCCAAAAATGATCTGAACTCGTTTTCCTTCGTCGTGTGCTCTTTGCATTCTCCCATAGTCTTCGATTCTCGACAGGCTCCGATCCAGCGCAGCCATTGTTAGTTGTCTTGTTTAGGGTCTGTCATGTCCATCATGACTTTCTCTTCGCATCAACCATCTGTTGTCGTATTCTTTGCTGCTAAAGATGTAACCAACCGATCGATGGCAAGCAGTGAACAAATTTTGGGGAATTCTCTAATAACACGTCCTGACCTGAACCTGTTTTTTAAAGCTGACATTTGAATAAGCAACGATAATTGAACTATGTTTGTCCACAACACGTAACTGGCTCATTAATCTAGGAAGATTGTTTAAGATGCCATTATTCGCGCACATGAATCAATCGGTTAATCGATACTGTCTGTGATTAAATTTCCTAGCCTGTTCCCACACATACGAGGTGTGATCAAATAATTTCCTGTCAGATGAAGCCGCAAGTGCGTTATGTGATGATATAGTCGAGTTTTCAGAGTTGTTTCCAAGCGCCATAATATAGTATAATAACGCCATGATTAACAAAGCCAGGTTCGCTTTCAACTCTCCACGCCCAATAATGAACACAGCAGATTTCTCTGGGGAGAATCAGATTAGGCAGTTCTCTAATAAATGGAATTAGAAAATGGTTCATAGAACCACACTCTTCTTCTTCTTCTCCTGCATTCCTTCCTTCCTTTATTCGTTCTTTCCCTGCTCCTTCCATCTTCCTTCCTTCCTTTCTCCCTTCCATCTTCCTTACTTTCTCCTTCCCTCTTCCTTTCTCTTTGTTGTTTTGCTTCTTCTTGTTCTTCTTCTTCGGTGTTCGTCCTGAAATGGACGTTGTGTCGTAGTTTACAACTAGGCTGCGATATATGCGCCTATCTGTTCGACACATCCGATTTCAGCTCAGCATTTTTTGGACCAGGTTTGCAGACCCTCTTCGATCCATAATCTCTTAGCCAGGCTGTATAGTTGCAGTTTATTTCCAGGGCAGCCACTTGGAGAAGCGTTTTTGTCAGGTATGGGTCACTGCTCCTGATGTAATCACCCAGGTAGGAGTCGCTGCCTGCTGACAGGTCATTCTGCATCTTCAGCCCCACTCATAGAACCGACTTCATTGCACCTTGACGCCCCCATACATGTTCATCCAACTCATTTCTCAAAGTGGGGACCACAGAGCATGAACTCCGTAACTCCTGCGGCGGCTCAAAAATGTCCACCTCAATTCGTCAGGTTCCTTTTTACAGCTGGGCCGACTGGAAATAAATCCCCCACTGTCAAACCAAACATGACGTGATTGCAAGCCCGTGCATTATAATTGTAAACCGACCTTCCATCCTCTAGACCCCTTAATCTCCTTGGAAAACAGGCATGTCAATGTAAGATGCCAGGTAACCAAAGGCCTGGGGGAAGGAAAAAATAATTTTGGAAGATTTTTTAACTACAATTTGCATTTTTGCCCGGGTAGCGGCCGTTAAGCCTACTCTTTTCGATTTCTGCCAGTGGATTTTTAACGTGCTCGGCACTAAACGCGGAAGTTCGATCTCACTATCCAGAGATCAGGAGAATTTTTACCAGAAGATTCACGTGGAAAAAATCCAGGCCTCCATCGTGATTCGAACCCGCGACTTCCGGCCCCCGAGTCGGACACCTTACCTCAAGAGTGTACATACATCCCTACGAAACTTCTTCGTCGATTGTTCTCAAACTCCCAGCTACCAAGCCATGAAAATGGCTTTACAAGTAGCAGGATGCAATCCGAAACGGAATGCATTGTGTCGTAGTTTACAGTTTGACTGCGATATTTGCAGCTTTCGGCCCGACACATCAGACTACAGCATGGCATTTTTGGGCACAGGGTTAGCTTTTCCTCTTCCACCCCTTATTCTTAGCCAGTCTGCCCTGTTGCATCCTGTTATCGGGGATAAGCCCGTGGAAGTGGAGAACGGTCTTCGAAGGTCTAAGGTCGCTGACCATAACACTAACAGTCAGCTTTGGGCCGTTGCCCATTACACTAGCAGTCAGCTTTGGGCCGTTGCCCATAACACTAGCAGTCAGCTTTGGGCCGTTGCCCATAACACTAGCAGTCAGCTTTGGGTCGCTGACCCTAACACTAGCAGTCAGCTTTGGGTCGCTGACTATAACACTAGCAGTCAGCTTTGGGTCGCTGACTATAACACTTGCAGTCAGCTTTGGGTCGCTGACCATAACAACTAGCAGTCAGCTTTGAGTCGTTGCCCATAACACTAGCAGTCAGCTTTAGGTCGCTGACTATAACACTAGCAGTCAGCTTTAGGTCGCTGACTATAACACTAGCAGTCAGCTTTGAGTCGTTGCCTATAACACTAGCAGTCAGCTTTAGGTCGCTGACTATAACACTAGCAGTCAGCTCTAGGTCGCTGACCATAACACTAGCAGACAGCTCTATGTAAGATTAAACACCTAGTCCTATTGGAGAGTGACGATTAACTCGGCGGTCCCGTGCACACGCTGTGTGCTTGAAAGAATCATTGGTAGTTAATAATCGAAAAGAGCGAGTCTTAGCCACTGTGCAGGCAAAAATTTAGACAAAATAATTACAATTCTGAAATCTCTCTCTCTCTCTCGATCTTACTTTACCACCTCTTACCATACATATTTACGTTTCTCTCTCTCTCTCGCTCTTCTTTCTGTCTTTCTCTCGGTCTCTCTCCTTCTCTCTTTTTCTCTGCCTGTCTTACTCTCTTTCTATCTCTCTCTCTTTCTGTCTCTCTCTTTCAATATTTCTCTCTCTTTCTATCTGTCTGCCTGTCTCTCTTTCTCTCTGTCTCTCTCGCTGTCTCGTTCTCTTTCTGTCTCTCTGTCCCTCTCTATCTCTCTCTGTCTTTATGTGTTTTTCTCTCTGTCTCTCTCTCGATCTTACTTTACCACCTCTTACCCATTCCTATTTACTTCTCTCTGTCTCTCTCACATTACCATCTCTTAGCCATACCTATTTACTTCTCTGTTTCTCTCTCTCTCTGTCTCTATGTATCTCTCTCTTTGTCTTAGTTTTTACCACCTCTTACCTATTCATATTTACTTCTCTCTATGGCTCTCTTTGTCTTCATGTCTCTCTCTCGATCTATCTTTACCACCTCTTACCCATTCATATTTACTTCTCTCTATGGCTCTCTTTGTCTTCCTATCTCTCTCTCTCTCTCGATCTAACTTTACCACCTTTTACCCATTCATATTTACTTCTCTCTATGGCTCTCTTTGTCTTCCTGTCTCTCTCTCTCTCTCGATCTAACTTTACCACCCCTTACCCATTCATATTTACTTCTCTCTCTGGCTCTCTTTGTCTTCCTGTCTCTCCCTCTCTCTCGATCTAACTTTACCACCTCTTTACCCATTCATATTTACTTCTCTCAGTCTCTATCTCTCTGTCCTTCTCTGTGTGTCTCTCTCTCTCTCTCGATCTTACTTTACCACCTCTAACCCATACATATTTACTTCTCTCTCTCTCTGTCTCTCTCTCTTTCTCTCTCTCCATCTTACTTTACCACCTCTTACCCATACATGTTTACTTCTCTCTCTCTCTGTCTCTCTCTCTCTCTATCTTACTTTACCACCCCTTACCCATACCTATTTACTTTTCTCTCTATCTCTCTCTCTCTCTCTCTCTCTCTCTCTTTCTCTCGATCTTAATTTACAACCCCATACCCATATCTATTTAATTCTCTCAGAGACGACAGACCATAGAACAAATCCAGAGGTCTCCATATCTGAAATTATTACAGAGGATGCCTCTTGTGAAGTTGAAATCAGCATTAGAATCGCAGTAGCAAAAAAGGCAATCCATGAGAAACAAAAACTTCTAACATCAATATTAAGCTGCGTGAAAAGAATAATCCACACCTAATCTGGCCGGCAACACAGTACGGCTCTGAAACATGGACTCTAAACAAAAATGATGAAAAACCTTCGAAGTTTTTTCGATGTGCTATCGCAAAATGCAAAATGTCTGAGAACATTGGGGGGGGGGGGGGGGGGGGGGGTGTGTGGAGAGAAGAAAGGGGCTTAGGGAGAGAGAGAGAGAGAACTTATTCAGAGTTGAAGAGTGTTGGTGCTAACAGAGGACAATGGCGTGACATCATCAGAAGAATTCAATCCCAGTCTATGAACTAATTAGCCTGATGATAAAAATACATTCATATTTAGTTCACTGACACTATCTTACTTTACATCATTTACACATCCCTATTTACTTCTATGTCTCTTATTTTACGATCACCTATATATTTACTTATCACTCTCGTACTTTATCAATTCCTGTACATACTATTTTATCTTTCTTTCTCTCCCTATCTATCTCCCTATCTATCTGTCTGTCTGTCTGTCTGTCTGTCTGTCTGTCTAGTCTGTCTAATCTGTCTAATCTATCTAATCTATCTAATCTATCTATCTATCTATCTATCTATCTATCTATCTATCTATCTATCTATCTATCTATCTATCTATCTATCTATCTATCTATCTATCTATCTATCTATCTATCTATCTATCTATCTATCTATCTATCTATCTATCTATCTATCTATCTATCTATCTATCTATCTATCTATCTATCTATCTATCTATCTATCTATCTATCTATCTATCTATCTATCTATCTATCTATCTATCTATCTATCTATCTATCTATCTATCTATCTATCTATCTATCTATCTATCTATCTATCTATCTATCTATCTATCTATCTATCTATCTATCTATCTATCTATCTATCTATCTATCTATCTATCTATCTATCTATCTATCTATCTATCTATCTATCTATCTATCTATCTATCTATCTATCTATCTATCTATCTATCTATCTATCTATCTATCTATCTATCTATCTATCTATCTATCTATCTATCTATCTATCTATCTATCTATCTATCTATCTATCTATCTATCTATCTATCTATCTATCTATCTATCTATCTATCTATCTATCTATCTATCTATCTATCTATCTATCTATCTATCTATCTATCTATCTATCTATCTATCTATCTATCTATCTATCTATCTATCTATCTATCTATCTATCTATCTATCTATCTATCTATCTATCTATCTATCTATCTATCTATCTATCTATCTATCTATCTATCTATCTATCTATCTATCTATCTATCTATCTATCTATCTATCTATCTATCTATCTATCTATCTATCTATCTATCTATCTATCTATCTATCTATCTATCTATCTATCTATCTATCTATCTATCTATCTATCTATCTATCTATCTATCTATCTATCTATCTATCTATCTATCTATCTATCTATCTATCTATCTATCTATCTATCTATCTATCTATCTATCTATCTATCTATCTATCTATCTATCTATCTATCTATCTATCTATCTATCTATCTATCTATCTATCTATCTATCTATCTATCTATCTATCTATCTATCTATCTATCTATCTATCTATCTATCTATCTATCTATCTATCTATCTATCTATCTATCTATCTATCTATCTATCTATCTATCTATCTATCTATCTATCTATCTATCTATCTATCTATCTATCTATCTATCTATCTATCTATCTATCTATCTATCTATCTATCTATCTATCTATCTATCTATCTATCTATCTATCTATCTATCTATCTATCTATCTATCTATCTATCTATCTATCTATCTATCTATCTATCTATCTATCTATCTATCTATCTATCTATCTATCTATCTATCTATCTATCTATCTATCTATCTATCTATCTATCTATCTATCTATCTATCTATCTATCTATCTATCTATCTATCTATCTATCTATCTATCTATCTATCTATCTATCTATCTATCTATCTATCTATCTATCTATCTATCTATCTATCTATCTATCTATCTATCTATCTATCTATCTATCTATCTATCTATCTATCTATCTATCTATCTATCTATCTATCTATCTATCTATCTATCTATCTATCTATCTATCTATCTATCTATCTATCTATCTATCTATCTATCTATCTATCTATCTATCTATCTATCTATCTATCTATCTATCTATCTATCTATCTATCTATCTATCTATCTATCTATCTATCTATCTATCTATCTATCTATCTATCTATCTATCTATCTATCTATCTATCTATCTATCTATCTATCTATCTATCTATCTATCTATCTATCTATCTATCTATCTATCTATCTATCTATCTATCTATCTATCTATCTATCTATCTATCTATCTATCTATCTATCTATCTATCTATCTATCTATCTATCTATCTATCTATCTATCTATCTATCTATCTATCTATCTATCTATCTATCTATCTATCTATCTATCTATCTATCTATCTATCTATCTATCTATCTATCTATCTATCTATCTATCTATCTATCTATCTATCTATCTATCTATCTATCTATCTATCTATCTATCTATCTATCTATCTATCTATCTATCTATCTATCTATCTATCTATCTATCTATCTATCTATCTATCTATCTATCTATCTATCTATCTATCTATCTATCTATCTATCTATCTATCTATCTATCTATCTATCTATCTATCTATCTATCTATCTATCTATCTATCTATCTATCTATCTATCTATCTATCTATCTATCTATCTATCTATCTATCTATCTATCTATCTATCTATCTATCTATCTATCTATCTATCTATCTATCTATCTATCTATCTATCTATCTATCTATCTATCTATCTATCTATCTATCTATCTATCTATCTATCTATCTATCTATCTATCTATCTATCTATCTATTTAATCTATCTCTACCTATATGTATCTTTTTGTTTGCTACCGCTAACCAAGTCCATCCATGTTATCGCATGAACACGACTAACAGACCCGAACGATTAATCCCCAAAAATGTATTTCTTCCATTTCACCTATTAATACTTTCAATACCCAACTGTTGTATGTGTAGTTTTACAACTGTCATGGTCTCGCTTCAAAGAATTTCTTTTCAGCTTGGGGCTAAGCTTAGCCGTTTATGCTTCCTTATGTGTGTAATCGTTTGTAAAATATGACGTATTGTAACTTGAATAGAGAAATTTAAGCCACAAACTGACCTGACAAGGTGGGGGGTCAACTGATCCCCGTAGTAGTAAGCGATATGCAGATGAGCCAAGCATAGACCCTGGTCCACCTACGTTAGTAGGCTCGAAATGTAAGAAAAGCTACTGAAACCCGACACATTTTCTTGGCGCACAAAAAGGGTAATCCTACTCATTGTGGGCATTCTTCAACAACAGCAGACTGAAGGCGCAACACATGACTCCGACAGTTGATCTGGATAAAAGGTTGAAGGAGAGGGCTCTTCTTCTTCTTCTTCATCGTACGCTGTTTACAGCGATATTTACGTTGCACTGTTTTATTTTGTTAAGCCTGTGGCTCAGTGCATCCGATTTCAACAGGCGTTTCTGTAGGGATGCCCTCCTTAGCATTTGGCTGTCCCCAGCCTATCTGCAAGGCAGCAGTTGTTTTTGGTCAGAATTGTCTCTCTTAGGGAAGTTGTCTTGCAGGACTAACGAGTCTTCCCCACTCGTGTCTATAGAGTTTGGCAATGATATGATATGATGGACTATGTACTAGTTTGTACTATCCCAGGAAGAGAGGCAGTCCAGTGTGACTGTCTCAGGATCGTCACGTCCTGCCAGAAGCGTAGCATATGCATGTGAGTGGGGTATCTCTTTGCTCCCTTTATTTTCTCGGCTCATCTGCAGTGATGGCACGCCTAGCATTCCCCGCCACCTGGGACGTTGTCACAATAGGGCAGAGGTGCAATGTCCGCTGGACTGCATCTCTTCTGCGTCCATTGGGATGGCTGATAGCAGACAGAGGTAAAGAGCGAGGCAGGAATGCATTTGGCCAGGTTTATTTCTGCGGCTCGACCGGGCCGGGCTGGGACGCGAGCCCCAAGTCCCAACCATATCGTGGCCTGAAGGAGAGGGCTCGACTTCAACGTCCCACATGGCTCGGTCTCTCTCAACAGAACGGTATGCCGCCCGCAGAAAAGCACACAAACCGCATAGTTCCAGCGATGAGCCCAGGGATCTCCGGATAAAAATTGCCATCATGAACCGAACGCCGCAACTCGAATTCAAACCCCGACCTTCTGAACACGAAGTAAACGTCTTGACCACTTCGCCATGGTGAACCACAAACTGGATTAAGCGTGGCAGCAAGTTGCAGTGCATGGGCATGGCAGTGGTCGATCGATGCAAGCGAATATTATTATTACAATATCCTGTTCGCGTTTTCTATTTCTACCTTAAACGGTTAAGTTTCTATTTTACTTAGATTTGTACATATGTTGTTGTTTAATGTCCACAATGAGTAAGTTTACTCTTTTGTGTGCCCTGAAAAAAGACGTTAATGGGCTGGTTGTAGTAGCTTTCCTCACATTTAGAGGATGCTGATGAAGGTGAACCGCGGTCTTCCATCCGGTTGGCTTCATATGCGTGGAGCTCACTACTACGGGGATCACATCTCGGCAACCAGGCTACCTTGAAAACAGTCCGTTTCTAGGGAACGCTACATGGAAGAAAGAGTGTGGTCTTGGACCCTGATTCGACGTAAAAGTAAAGTAAAGTATCCCATAGCATTACTGCCGTAGGGGTGTGAGGTGTTAGCGATCTCACATTTCAAAGGCTCGGCAATATGATACCCATCTCCTCTCCCTCACCGCTTTTACTTCCCGGACTGAACCGGTACCCATTTAAGGCTGGGTCGACCCGGGAGCCATTGCGGTCTGAAAAAAACATTACCGCCTCAACTGGGGAATGAACCTAGGACCACTCAGATGCGAAGCCAGCGCGCTAACCACTGCGCTACGCGGCTCCCTGATACGACGTGCTGGTCAGTATATTGTGCATGGCTGCACTAGTGTCTGTTCCCCTTGTACACATGTAAAAACATGTATTGACGAGAGGGTTAGTGATAGAGTATTAACAGTGCCTTTCTCAATGGGCAAAAGGACCGAGTTAGGTCCTCGGTCTCGGCACTTCCCGTCTACCTAGTTTTGTAGTTAATGTTATTCGAAGCTAATCGTGCTGAGTAAACTCTTGATATTTCTTTGGTAGCGGGTTACAGTGACTCTTCTTGAATCTTACTGACAGTAGCGAAGCGTGATTAGAATTTTAGAGTCATGAACATAAAGTGGCACACTTAGCGATGTCGAAAAAATGTTGAAAAGTACTTCGTTTTGTGCTGAATGAGGAAGTGAATACTTCAGTTTCATTCTCCTTCAAAGAGCAACATCACTCTATCAATCTCTTCATCCATTCCGCATGTGCTAGCTTGCAGTGGGAGCAAGCAATTTTCTTGTAGCTAAATCTTGTCAGTTCCTTCGTATATTTTCGTTGTCCTCTCTGCACATTTACACGCCCATAGCAACATACGCATTGTCGTGAGTCATTCATACTTCTATATATGCGCTATATTTACAAAGAAACACACATTATCAGTATAATTAAGTTCAGTTCAGGTGCCAACCTTGCATCGAAGGTCGGCTGCAATGGGTCTCCATTGCGGTCTGAAAAAAATTACCGCCTCAACTAGGTAATGAACCCAGGACCACTCAGATGCGAAGACACTGCGCTACGCGGCTCCCAGCTTAGAAATATGGAAATCAGAAGTCGAAGCAGCCCTGCAAAACAGCAAGAAAAATAAAGGAGTAAACTTAGATGTATCACAACAGACATGCTGCTGGCTTGCGGGACAACTGCAGTGAATTGGCTGACCAGAATATTGAATGTGGTCTGGACGTTGAGAAAGGTACAGGCATATTGGCAACGAGCAATCATACGTTCCCATCTAGAAAAAAAAAAAAAAAGCCGACAAGCGAGTGCAAAATATAGAGGAATCTCTCTTTTAAGCCCCATAGACACGATATATGCAAAGAAACTAGAAAGAAGATCAAGACCGACACTGGAACCCCAACTAGGAAATAATCAGTTCGGGTTCAGGAAAGAGCTGCACAAACGTAATATTTACATTGAGACAAATATGTCAACGTTCTATAGAATTCGATGGAACATCAGCTTTATATTGAGATCAAGAAAATGTGTTCAATAGAGTCAACATAAGTCAATTATGGGAGATCCTGGCAAATTATGGATTGCAAGGTCCTCTCCTAAGTAACATCAAATCCCTATGTCAGGACAGCCAGAGTGCAGTAAGAACAGAAGGTATGTCGGAGTGGTTTCCCATTTCATAAGGCGTCATAGAGAAATGTGTTCTCTCGCCACTCCTCTTTGTCACTTATATGAAGAAAATCAGCCAGGAGGCAAATACAGAACAGGAAAGTACCAACGAATTGCTCTTTGTTGACGACTAATGTGTAATCCATTCTAATGAACAAAACCTACAACGTCGTATTGACTCACTCTTCTTGAACTGTCAAATATGCAATGTGAATATCAACACATCAAAAACAGAGACAATGAATATAGGTAGAAAGCACCAAACATTATATTCACGTGGATGAAACCAAAATAAAGCAGGTACAAGAATCGTTTTTATTGAGAACTGTTTTTACTGATAGTGGCAGTTTCCACAGAGAGATAGAGATGAGAGTGCAAACGCTGTCACCTACCAGCTGTCTCCACTACTAAGACACCCCAAGATTTTCCTCCAAGCAATAAAAACAGATGATACATAGTATCTTCATTACAACCCGGTGCTACCAGTGCCAGACATGGACATTGAATAAGGCACAGAAACGAAAGTTAGCCACCTGCGAAATGCGGTGCATACGAAAGGTACCTAACAGCACCAGAACAGACAAAATCACAAATATGAGTATTCAGGATAAGGCTGGAACAATTGCCTTCCTACAGCACATCAAGAAACAAGGAATAAATTGGTTTGGCCACATTGTGAGAATGTAACCAGACCCCATTGTTCGTGCCACCTTTCCACATGAGAACATCAGGAAGAATGGCAAGAGGTAGGCCGAAGAAAAGGTGGATAGACGGCGTAAATAAGACCTGTCGTAAAATGGGGAAACATTTTACTCTGGCGACGATAGAAGCGAAAGACAAATACATACCACGACACTGGGCTACAATCTGGCAAAAAGTGAGATGATAAAAGAAACATAGATGAAGAATGGCGGGCAAGGATCAGCTAGTTGCGTATAATTACACAAACCGAAAGCACGACCTACTTCTTCGCACGTATATCAGAAATCAAACGCACCAAATCTTCGACGTGTTCTTAAGACGTCTTCGGTGGTGCACAATTCAGTGGTGCTCATTTGTTTTCCCCTTTCTTTTCAGACAAACGACACACACGCAGACCAATCTAGTGAATTATGCAATATGACTAGCAGACCCGTGCAGAGCTTATGTCAGTCGGTCGAACTGTACAACATAAAAGAAAGAAAAGTAGTTTATCTCTACCTTCCCGCACCCATCAATCCCCATTGTACTAGTTTTCTGCCCGTTAACTATCTCATTTTCTTCTTTCATCAACCTGTTAATTTCTTCCTCCTCAACCTGATCATGTATTCACTCTTCAACCCGCTTGTCTTTTCCCACTAACCAGCTTGCATAACTCTTCTCCTCAACCCGCCGGACCCCCCCAAAAAAAAAAATTCTCTTTACAGAGAAGAATGGATAATTGAAAAGTCGAAAATGACGTCATATTAACATGGAATGTATTGAGAGAAAAACGCACATAACATCAGATGTTAAACAGAAGATAAGGAAAACAAAATAGGATTCTTCCGGGATTTGAACAGGGGACCTCTCGTACGCTTGGCGAAAATCATATCCATCGACTAACGGGCCAATTCGTTACAAACTTTCACAAAGGATATGTCTCGTGTTCCTTGATTTTGACCACCCAGACAGACTGAAACATGTTTCAATGAAAAAAAATAATAGAAAAAAGGTCCCTGTCCATTTTATACCCAAAAAAAGAAGAAAAAAAAAGAAGACAAGTTAGATGTGAACATAAAAATAAATATACCCCATTCCCCACCCCAATCCCTGGAAATCGAAAGTAAGACAGAACCTCCGAATTTGGACAGAATAATATTTTTTTTTTTTTTTACAAAAAAAAAGGGAAAAAGGACTTGGAAACCACCTATCACTGACAGGACTTATCAACGCGAGGATCAACAAATGATATCAAACACTTTTGCATCAATGAAACGCTAGGTTAGGTACATACATATACACACATGCATCCAAGCACTGGTTTATGCGTCCTGATATCGCCCAATGGACTACGGTCTGGGGTGGAATGGGCGCGCCTCCGTCAGTAGAAACTAGTGGGTAAACATCTAAGCAACATCAACATTTCGTTTTTTACCGAAATGATCTCGAAATAAGATAGCGTTATGGTCTACGACCAAAGAAATTCATGAGCGTTCACGTCGGGAAATAAACAATTCGCAACTGTTTTCCAATCTCAACTATTATTTTCTACTTACTCACTTACATGTTCAACAATTTAACAAATATGTTTTCTTTGTTATGACAACCGGCAAGCCACTGTTGATGCCAGAAACACGTGGTTCTGTCAGCCATTTTAATCTTCCCCGCATGATGGAAATACAGGAAGACAGGCTCACAGTAGAACAATAATTAGATACATAATAATAGCTGTCAATCGTTATCGATGAGGACCGCCGACATCATCCTTGTCACAGATTTCCCTGTTGGGTTGTGGGTGCGTATGTGGCTGAACAGGCCAAAACATCTGCTACATATCGGGCACACGAGGTTTGTAGAAGGGGATGGTGTTTCCGCTGCTCGGGATTTCCGCGTCTCGCGTCTGTTCTGGGCTTTCACAACACGGTCATCTTCACCAGCAGCTACACCCGATTTGACTGCGCTTCTCAGTCAGATCTGTTTTGCGCAAGACATTCCCATGTGTCGATATCTATCTGGCAACTTTTTAGTGAGTCCTTCAGACCGTCTTTAAAACGTTTCTTTGGGCGCCCTCTCTCGCGCCATCCCTCTCTCAGCTCGCCGTAGAGAAGCTTCTTTGGGAGCCGCTCGTCTGACATACGGACGAGGTGAATTAGATACATACAGCCAGCGCTAAATGTCAGGCTTTTTTAAATTTTCAAACATATTATCGTAGTGACATGAAAATAATATATCAATCTGCGAATCCAATCCCGTCTTTGAAGTTCAGCAGATCAAAGCAACAACCATGAAATGGAATATAATCTGTATTTACCTATTATATATTATTAGTTTTCCTGCTCCTCAGTAAATATCATAGCTCTTATTCGTTGCTCAGACATCGATCAACTACAGATAGTATTTCCTCCAGATTGTGCTGACGCCCGTGTTCAATTGTCAATAAAAATCGATTTATTTAAAGTGTCTGTGTACCTATACCGGGTTATTTCAAGACTGATAAGACTGGCTCGTTAAACTTACTTTCAAAGAATAGAATAATCGACCGTAAAATACGGGTTAACCCGTTTCTATTACAGGTCTGAGCGTGCATGATTGCGTGTTTTAGTGGATAGCTTTTATACGTTTAAAAATGTCCATGAAAACGACCGTAACTAATATAAAATTGAAAGGGTGAAGGAATTGACGGGGAAAGAGACACGTGTTACAGATAAGGTTCAACTAAAACAAATACAGGTTGGCAGTGAGGAGTGAAATAATGAGAAATAAACTGAATATGTACATATGATATTTTGAATAAACATCGTACAGTATAAATGTGGTACTTATTTACTTTCCGTGTCTAAGCACCACGTCATATAGCGTTCATCATCATCATATTCAGTCCCGTAACCTAGAAGGTCGTTGAAGCACCGTTATTGCAGTTTGTCGAACCAGTTCCCGACATACTTCATGATTTTTCACCAGGGTATTAGTTTCAGCTATAGACCTTCCCGTCCATTCTTTTATATTGTCCCCCCATCTCTTTTTTGGTCTCCATCTCCAACGCTTCCCAGGCACAGTGCCTTGCATGATGGTCTTGGTCAGCCCCATCGATCGTGATATATGTCCATACCACGTCAATTTACGTGTTTTTACTATAATAAATAAGTTGTTATATTGACTTAATTCTTTCCTAACAATTTCAAGAACACTTTCGTTTGTAACGCGATCAAGATATGAAATGCCAAGAATTCTTCGCAAACATCTCATTGCCATTGCGCATATTCTACGTTCTAGGGCAGCCGTCCGAGTCCAAGTCTCACACACGTAGAGGTATACCGAGGTGACCATTGTATACATTAAAGTCATCTTCGATTTAAGGCTAATGTTCTTGTCTTTCCAGATTACTCGCAGTCTGGTCAGTGCGACCATGGCCATCGCTGTTTTTGACTGGATCTCCGCATTCATTTCTGCTCCCAGATATTTGAACCGCGTAACACTTTCTAGAGGTTTACCTCAATCTGGTTTTAAATACCCTCTGGGGGCCTTGACTATGATTTTACTCTTCTCTGCACTGATTTTAAATCTGGGCAGCATTATCCAAGTTTCCGACTAGCATTGCAAATTCAGGTTCTGTTCAAGCCAAACCGGTAATGTCGTCGGCAAACCAGAGGTTGGTGAGTATGCGTCCACCTATACTGACCGTCCCTACGTGTTCACTCAATGCTTCTGATATAATGCGTTCTAGAAAAACATTGAAAATCCAATGTTCAGAGATTTGAATTGCTGTTAGTTGCCTTCATCATGTCGCTCTTATCACATGTATTTGGAATATTGGGACAAATCATCGGATAAGCCGAACATTGTACCGCTCCACAGTCGCATGTATCGCCCGTCCGAGGGACCCCCTTTCTTCATGTTCCTCCTACATCGTGATACGCCTGTTCGAAAATTATATATTATCTTCCAAAGTGAGTAAGGTAAGTGGCCTGGCTTGGCTTCGTTCTTTCTCAATTTCCCACTACCAACCCTGAAAGGCTTAAGTAGCAGAATGTAGTCCAGATAACGGAATGCGTTGTGTCATAGTTTACAGCTTGACTGCGATATTTGCACCTTTCGATCCAACACATCCGACTTCAGCAAGCATTTTTTAGTACCGGGTTAGCATTCCCTCTTCGATCACTTCTCCTTAGCCAGTTTGCCCTGCTGCAGCCTGTTATCCAGGATCACCGCGTGGAGGTATAGAAGGATCTTGGCAGCTATGTTTTGCTGGCCCTGACGCTAGCAGTCAGCTATGGGTCGCTGACCACTGCAGCTCATGCGCTGCTCAGCATCTTGATCCCTGTTCTCTATATGAAGGCGACTGAGTGATCTCGGGGTAAGACGTCGGACTCGGGTGCTGAGCACTGCTGACCACTGCAACTCATGCCCTGCTCAGCATCTTGATCCCAGTAGGGTAAGTGATGTCAAGGGGCAGGTTCCTCCTGAAGAGCTTGAGATCCCTGGGTCCTGTATCATTTCGTGCCATAATTCATCAGTTCAGTTCAGTTCATCCCGTAACCCATCAGGTCGTTGGGGCACACATGAAGACATGAAAATCCCACGCCAACCCTCTCTGTCTGTCACCGCCTGACGTATCTCACCGGGACGATGGCCTGACCACTCAGTGATGTTGTCCACCCATCTCTTCCTTGGACGTCCTCGCCCTCTCTGTCCCGGTACGGATACAAAGAGTATCGAGTTGGTAATTCCGTTGGACCTCGCGACGTGCCCGCACCAGGCCATCTTTCGTCTTTTGAATAAATGTGGCTACAGCAACCGTACCAGTATTGGTGCACAATTATGTTCTGCCAGCATATACCATAGACAGTCTCGGTTCTAGACTATCCAAGGCAAGAGAAGTAGAGGCAGACTGAAATGCATACGGAGAAGAGAACTAGAGACAAATATAACGTAAATGAGGAAGACGTGGATAGAGCTGGAACGGATGGCTTATTTTTTGTTGAACGTGATTGATTGATTGACTACATCATGGAAAAGAATGTTAAAATGGAACCAAATTTATCATAAATAGAAAATATCGACATAAAAGAAATAAATTCAAATGATTAAATTAAATCACTGGATATACCTAACAAACTAACATTAACATGTCCACAAAAGGACTATCGATCAACAGTGTATTCGTTCTAGCGCTCTGTTACCAATGTCAAGCGTGTTCTTTAAAAATCTCTATAGAAAGATCACGACATGTGGGATGAGATACCTCTGGAAAACCACCAACGTCACTAATAGAGACAGAAGGCAGAATGGAGATGTGCTAACCATCATTGTAGCAAGGCCCTGAATCGAATACAGTGATGGGGGGGGGGGGGGGGGGGGGGGGGGGGGAAGCGGTAAATCAAGTGGTTCGGCCATCTAATGAAATTGTTCAGCATGACCACCTGCCGCTTTGTGCTAACGAAACAAGTGGACTGAAGATAGATAGATAGATAGATAGATAGATAGATAGATAGATAGATAGATAGATAGATAGATAGATAGATAGATAGATAGATAGATAGATAGATAGATAGATAGATAGATAGATAGATAGATAGATAGATAGATAGATAGATAGATAGATAGATAGATAGATAGATAGATAGATAGATAGATAGATAGATAGATAGATAGATAGATAGATAGATAGATAGATAGATAGATAGATAGATAGATAGATAGATAGATAGATAGATAGATAGATAGATAGATAGATAGATAGATAGATAGATAGATAGATAGATAGATAGATAGATAGATAGATAGATAGATAGATAGATAGATAGATAGATAGATAGATAGATAGATAGATAGATAGATAGATAGATAGATAGATAGATAGATAGATAGATAGATAGATAGATAGATAGATAGATAGATAGATAGATAGATAGATAGATAGATAGATAGATAGATAGATAGATAGATAGATAGATAGATAGATAGATAGATAGATAGATAGATAGATAGATAGATAGATAGATAGATAGATAGATAGATAGATAGATAGATAGATAGATAGATAGATAGATAGATAGATAGATAGATAGATAGATAGATAGATAGATAGATAGATAGATAGATAGATAGATAGATAGATAGATAGATAGATAGATAGATAGATAGATAGATAGATAGATAGATAGATAGATAGATAGATAGATAGATAGATAGATAGATAGATAGATAGATAGATAGATAGATAGATAGATAGATAGATAGATAGATAGATAGATAGATAGATAGATAGATAGATAGATAGATAGATAGATAGATAGATAGATAGATAGATAGATAGATAGATAGATAGATAGATAGATAGATAGATAGATAGATAGATAGATAGATAGATAGATAGATAGATAGATAGATAGATAGATAGATAGATAGATAGATAGATAGATAGATAGATAGATAGATAGATAGATAGATAGATAGATAGATAGATAGATAGATAGATAGATAGATAGATAGATAGATAGATAGATAGATAGATAGATAGATAGATAGATAGATAGATAGATAGATAGATAGATAGATAGATAGATAGATAGATAGATAGATAGATAGATAGATAGATAGATAGATAGATAGATAGATAGATAGATAGATAGATAGATAGATAGATAGATAGATAGATAGATAGATAGATAGATAGATAGATAGATAGATAGATAGATAGATAGATAGATAGATAGATAGATAGATAGATAGATAGATAGATAGATAGATAGATAGATAGATAGATAGATAGATAGATAGATAGATAGATAGATAGATAGATAGATAGATAGATAGATAGATAGATAGATAGATAGATAGATAGATAGATAGATAGATAGATAGATAGATAGATAGATAGATAGATAGATAGATAGATAGATAGATAGATAGATAGATAGATAGATAGATAGATAGATAGATAGATAGATAGATAGATAGATAGATAGATAGATAGATAGATAGATAGATAGATAGATAGATAGATAGATAGATAGATAGATAGATAGATAGATAGATAGATAGATAGATAGATAGATAGATAGATAGATAGATAGATAGATAGATAGATAGATAGATAGATAGATAGATAGATAGATAGATAGATAGATAGATAGATAGATAGATAGATAGATAGATAGATAGATAGATAGATAGATAGATAGATAGATAGATAGATAGATAGATAGATAGATAGATAGATAGATAGATAGATAGATAGATAGATAGATAGATAGATAGATAGATAGATAGATAGATAGATAGATAGATAGATAGATAGATAGATAGATAGATAGATAGATAGATAGATAGATAGATAGATAGATAGATAGATAGATAGATAGATAGATAGATAGATAGATAGATAGATAGATAGATAGATAGATAGATAGATAGATAGATAGATAGATAGATAGATAGATAGATAGATAGATAGATAGATAGATAGATAGATAGATAGATAGATAGATAGATAGATAGATAGATAGATAGATAGATAGATAGATAGATAGATAGATAGATAGATAGATAGATAGATAGATAGATAGATAGATAGATAGATAGATAGATAGATAGATAGATAGATAGATAGATAGATAGATAGATAGATAGATAGATAGATAGATAGATAGATAGATAGATAGATAGATAGATAGATAGATAGATAGATAGATAGATAGATAGATAGATAGATAGATAGATAGATAGATAGATAGATAGATAGATAGATAGATAGATAGATAGATAGATAGATAGATAGATAGATAGATAGATAGATAGATAGATAGATAGATAGATAGATAGATAGATAGATAGATAGATAGATAGATAGATAGATAGATAGATAGATAGATAGATAGATAGATAGATAGATAGATAGATAGATAGATAGATAGATAGATAGATAGATAGATAGATAGATAGATAGATAGATAGATAGATAGATAGATAGATAGATAGATAGATAGATAGATAGATAGATAGATAGATAGATAGATAGATAGATAGATAGATAGATAGATAGATAGATAGATAGATAGATAGATAGATAGATAGATAGATAGATAGATAGATAGATAGATAGATAGATAGATAGATAGATAGATAGATAGATAGATAGATAGATAGATAGATAGATAGATAGATAGATAGATAGATAGATAGATAGATAGATAGATAGATAGATAGATAGATAGATAGATAGATAGATAGATAGATAGATAGATAGATAGATAGATAGATAGATAGATAGATAGATAGATAGATAGATAGATAGATAGATAGATAGATAGATAGATAGATAGATAGATAGATAGATAGATAGATAGATAGATAGATAGATAGATAGATAGATAGATAGATAGATAGATAGATAGATAGATAGATAGATAGATAGATAGATAGATAGATAGATAGATAGATAGATAGATAGATAGATAGATAGATAGATAGATAGATAGATAGATAGATAGATAGATAGATAGATAGATAGATAGATAGATAGATAGATAGATAGATAGATAGATAGATAGATAGATAGATAGATAGATAGATAGATAGATAGATAGATAGATAGATAGATAGATAGATAGATAGATAGATAGATAGATAGATAGATAGATAGATAGATAGATAGATAGATAGATAGATAGATAGATAGATAGATAGATAGATAGATAGATAGATAGATAGATAGATAGATAGATAGATAGATAAGATAAGATAAGATAGAGATAAGATAAGATAAGATAAGATAGATAAGATAAGATAAGATAAGATAAGATAAGATAAGATAAGATAAGATAAGATAAGATAAGATAAGATAAGATAGATAAGATAAGATAAGATAAGATAAGATAAGTAAGATAAGATAAGATAAGATAAGATAAGATAAAGATAAGATAAGATAAGATAAGATAAGATAAGATAAGATAAGATAAGATAAGATAAGATAAGATAAGATAAGATAGATAAGATAAGATAAGATAAGATAAGATAAGATAAGATAAGATAAGATAAGATAAGATAAGATAAGATAAGATAAGATAAGATAAGATAAGATAAGATAAGATAAGATAAGATAAGATAAGATAAGATAAGATAAGATAAGATAAGATAAGATAAGATAAGATAAGATAAGATAAGATAAGATAAGATAAGATAAGATAAGATAAGATAAGATAAGATAAGATAAGATAAGATAAGATAAGATAAGATAAGATAAGATAAGATAAGATAAGATAAGATAAGATAAGATAAGATAAGATAAGATAAGA